>JASAUF010000546.1:8930000-10130000 GCA_030180095.1 Magnolia changhungtana | reverse complement strand
ATTGGGATGGTGTCATTTTTGTTGCGCCCATGTGCAAGGTCGGTAAAATGCTATTTCTATACTGGTATGTAGTTTGGATTTCAACAGCTTGGTTGATGACACAGGGATGGACATGATGAGGTTGATCACCCTCTTCCTCAAGGGGATAATTGCATAGAATCCATGGGGCTTCTCTAGACTCTTCATAGATATTCCCCTATTCCATGATAATAAATAAATAAATAATTTTAATAAATTCGAAAATAGATTGATTGATGATAAAAGCAAATTTACAACCCTTTAAATAGTAATATCAAACATAGAATAAGTTTCAGAATTAAACTCCAACTCAAATTGACTTACTATACATTTTAAATGTACTATTTATAGATGATTGTGATTTCTACTAGACTTTATGGTTTTCGGCGAAAAATAGTAAGTATCCAATTTGGCATAACCACGTTTTTCTCCTAAATTTTCTAAGCCCTTTTCGCATAACTCCTAAAGTTCAAAGGATTAAGAGTTATGATCCAATTAAAACTTACCATAGTAAAAACAAAATTAAAAGGGATTTTTTACTGTCGATCTATGGAATCTCTCAAATCTAGCATGTGCAACCAGGCATAGCGGGTTGGTTGGCTAAAGTAGCTTCTCCGAACAATTCATTTCGGTTTGCGATATATGCCTGTTCTAGGGTTCCGACGGTCCTGATCATTTCCGCCTCCGATCGGGCTTTCTCTGCCATCTTGAACATGAAGGTGTCCATGACCCACTCTACATCAGGTGGGCCCATCGTATCTTTGGGACCCTTAAGCCATGATACAAGGGATGTAGGCTAGTTGTGGAACTGGATATCTGAACTATTAATGAAGACTCTGTTGGGAGCCTTGCACAAAACCTTAGGATCTAGCCCTCCAGAACAAACCAGAATTATGGATAATAAAGCAATGAAAATAATCAATGCATTAATCACACACCACACAAGAGATTTTTATGTGGAAAACCCTCGAAGAGATAAAAACCACGGGACCTCGTCCAGATCAACAATCCACTATAAAGCAGAACGTTACAACCTTCTTCACTCACGCAGGAGTGGATAAACAATAAGAGAAATAGAGAAAACGGAGAGATCTAACCGATACGAGGACATAGAAGCACTGAGATATAGATTGCACAGTAGATAACCTCCACGAGCAGAACCTCCCTTCTATAAGCTTCCTCTCTCTCTTTCTCCCTCTCTCTCACCTTTGATAGCCCTAAACCCTTTAAGAAATCCTCAGAAAGCTTTAGGAAACCCTCTTGTCATACCTAGAAAACCTTAGGAACTCCTATTTAAAGTTTTAGGAAACTCCTTTCCGCATCCCAATTGCAAAAGGACTTGCGACACGAAATCCGCGCAAAATCGCTGAACGAATCTACGTAACCTCGACTGGTCGAACCGAGTCCACGACCGGTCGAGAGCCACCTTCGACCGGTCGAGCACCTTGGTCGACTGGTTGAGCACACCGGAGAAAAATAGCCTAAACTCGCTGGACTTTGAGTCGTGTCACGGCTCGACTCCCACGACTGGTCGAGACCAGCCTTTGACCGGTCGAGCGAGGCTCACGATCGGTCGACGACGGGTCAAAAAATTCATCAAATCTCTCCCTTTTTTGACCCAGGAGGGATCCACCTTCTTCAAGCCAGCCAGGTTTGTACAAACCTCAAACTTGCCCTTGAGCAAAGCCTTGGTCATCATGTCTGACCCATTATCGTCCGTGTGGACCTTCTCAAGCTGTAACATCTTTTGTTCCAAAGTATCCCTGATCCAGTGATACCGAATCTCTATGTGCTTCGACTTGGAATGCTGACTTGGATTCTTGCTCAAGTGTATAGCACTTTGACTATCGCAATAGACCACGTGTTCCTCCTGCTTCAAGCTAAGTTCCTGTAGGAACCTCTTCATCCATAGCATCTCTTTACATGCCTCTGTGACTACAATGTACTCGGCCTCTGTCGTCGACAACGCTACGACCTTCTGTAGCTTGCTCTGCCAGGAAACTGCTCCTCCTGCAAACGTGAACATGAACCCCGATATAGACTTCATAGAGTCTATGTCACCTGCCATATCTGCATCTGTGTAGCCCTCTAACATAGGTTTACCATCACCATAACATAGGCTCAACCTGAATGAGCTTCTTAGATACCGCAGTATCCACTTTACCGCTGCCCAATGTTCTTTGTCAGGATTGGCAAGATACCGGCTGACAACACCAACCGCATATGCTATGTCTGGGCGTGTACACACCATAACATACATCAAACTTCCTATAGTTGATGCGTAAGGTATCTTCTGCATCTCTTCCACCTCTGCCTTCGTCTTGGGACACTGTCTGTCGCTCAATTTGAATTGACCATCCAGTGGAAGTATCGACCGAAACCACCGCATTCATATTGAACCGCTCAGACTTTCTCAATATACCACTTTGTGATGACCCAAAGCTTCCTGCTGCTTCTGTCACAGGTTATCTCCATTCCTAGGATCTGTCTAGCCGGGCCCAAGTCTTTCATCGCAAAAGACTTGCCCAACTTCTATTTCAGCCTGTCGATCTTCTTGATGTCTTTTCTCATGATGAGCATGTCATCAACGTATAATAGCAGAACTAAGAAATCACCATATGAGAACTTACGCGTGAACACACAGTGGTCCAATTTCGTTCTGTCATACCCATGTTTCAACATAAACGAGTCGAACTTCTTATACCATTGCCATGGAGCTTGTTTCAGCCCATACAAGCTCTTCATCAGCCTACACACCATATGCTCTTTGCCCTTGACTTCGAACCCCTCTGGTTGGTGAATGTAAATCTCTTCTTCTAGGTTACCATGGAGAAAGGCAGTTTTAACATCTAACTGCACTATCTCCAAATCCATGCTAGCCGCCAACCCAAGCAACATCCGTATGGATGTCATCTTCACCACTGGTGAGAATATCTCCTCAAAGTCTATGTCTTTCCTCTGACCAAACTCTTTCACCACAAGTCTAGCCTTGAATCTCGTCTATGAATTCTTCTGCTCAATCTTCTTTCTGAACACCCACTTATTGCTCAGAGCTTTCTTGCCCTTAAGCAGTTTCACCATATCATAGGTGTGGTTCTTATGCAAGGATTCTATCTCCTCTTGCATAGCTTTCAACCACTCCCCCTTATGCTCGTCGGCTAGGGCCTCAGATAATCTTCTAGTTCTCCCCCATCAGTCAGCATAATGTACTCATGTGGCGAGTACCTCTTGGATGACTGTCTATCCCTAGATGACCTCCTCATCTGTGGCTCAACAGGTGGATCAAGTGGAGGCTGCTCCCCTGGTCCATTTTCTGAAGGAACTCCCTCGTCCTCTGCACCTTGCTGTACTCTCCCGTCATTAGGCATTACGGGAGGAGTAATCGGATCCATGTCCTCTAGCTCACCTGAACTAGGCTGGTTCTTCTCTGGCTTATCAATGTCTTCTATACACTGATTTTCAAGAAAACCAAATCTCTGCTCTTGACGAGCTTCCTCTCGGTCAGATCCCACAATCTGTAACCGAATTTTTCATCACCGTACCCTAAGATCACACACTGCTTGATCTTCATATCGAGCTTGGACCTCTCATCTTTTGGTACGTCAACGGATGCCCTACATCCAAACACCCTGAGATGACTGTACGATGGATCATGTCCAGTCTACACCTTCTCAGGCACTTCTCCATTCAACGGGGTTGATGGAGACCTGTTTATCAAGTGAACTGCCGTGTGCATTGCTTCTCCCTAGAACGTCTTGGGCAATTTCGCATGGGATAACATGCATCTGATTCTCTCAACAATGGTGCGATTCATTCGCTCAGCTACACCATTATGCTGGGGGGTCTTGGGAACAGTTTGTTCATGCCGTATACCCAGGGACTTGCAGTACTCATGAAAGTCGCCAATGTATTCACCACCATTGTCAGTGCGGATGCACTTCAATGGTCTACCTGTCTCTCTCTCGACCATAGCATGAAACAATTTAAACACCAACGACCTCGTCCTTGGATTTCAAAGCATAAACCCAAACCCTCCTAGGTGCATCATCTATAAAAGTAACAAAATACAATGCCCCACCCAAGGTTTTTGTCCTCATAGGACCACAAATATCAAAATAAACCAAATCTAATGCATGCACTTTATTAACATGAGAAGCAGATTTAACAAATGAAACTCTATGTTGTTTCCCTTATAAACAATCAAAACAGGTTTTGAGAGGTGTACCTGTCACGTCTGGAAGGAGCCGCTTCTTTGCTAGTACCTAAAGCCCTTTTTCACTCATGTGGCTTAGATACCTGTGCCACATGTCAATAGCTGAATCTTCCGCTGCGTTCAACCCACCCTTACACATAATGACACTTGTCTTGTAAAGGGTGTAACACTTCTTTCCTCTAGCCACGATCAACGAACCCTTGATGAGCTTCCATCGCCCACCAGCAAACCGGCTTTCATAGCCATCATCATTCAACCTTCCTGTCGACATCAAGTTGAGGCGAAGGTCTGGGATATGCCTCATATCTCTAAGAACCAATGTGCAGCCCACATCAGTTTTCACAGAAATATCACCGACTCCCACGATTTTTGATACGTTAGAATTCCCCATCTTCACAGTCCCATAGTCACCTGACTTGTAGCTTGTGAAGGAGTCCCTGCTTGGAGTCGCATAAAAAGAAGCTCCCGAGTCTATCACCCAGTCGGTGTCCTGACTTGTAGCCGTGAGACATACATCATGATCTGCAAAAAGAATAACTATAACATCGCCATCTGAAGCGACCGCAGTGGAATTTGGTTCATCTTCCTTCCCTTTTTCTTTCTTGTCATTTTTCTTACCACGACATTCATGCTTGTAATGGCCCCTTTTTTGCCACAATTCCAGCAATTAACATCTTTTCTGTTACTCGACTTGCCTCTTGATTTATCTCAGGCCTTCCCACCCTTCCTGTTCGTTCTTCTCCCCCGTTCCTGTGTCACAAGGGCCTCTTGCTGAGTAGACCCCTGAGACTTTCTCCTTGTCTCTTCATTGAAGAGACAGCTAGTTACCTGTTCCATGGATATCTTTCCGTCTGGCGCGGAGTTACTTAGAGACACCACCAATGTCTCCCAACTGTCAGGCAATGAACTAAGCAATAGTAAAGCCTGCAGTTCATCATCCAGGACCATCTTCATAGAGGTGAGTTGGTTCACTATATTGCTGACCTCATTCATGTGCTCGGCCACAGAACCACTATTCTTGAACTTGAGATTCACAAGTCGCCTTATCAGAAAATTTTTATTACCGGCTGTCTTCCTCTCATACAGCCCTTGTAATTTCAGTCATAGGCTAGCGGCTGAGGTTTCTCTAGACACATGGTGGAACACTGAACATCCAATCATTGTCTAACAAACCCCATTGCCTTTCGGTCCATCTTCTTCCAATCATCATCAGTCATATCCTTGAATTTTGCTAATATGCCTAAAATTGGAGAATATAGGTCCTTACAATAAAGCAAGTCCTCCATCTTAGCCTTCCATATGTTCCAGTTAGAACCATTGAGGCTGATCATCCTTGATAAGCCACCTTCCATAATTCAAAACCGATCCTACCCATTTAATGAACCTGGCTCTGATACCACTTTGTTGGGGGCCTTGCACAAAACCTTAGGATCTAACCCTCCAAAACAAACCATAATTATGGATAATAAAGCAATAAAAATAATCAATGCATTAATCACACACCACACGAGATTTTTACGTGAAAAACCCTCAAAGAGGTAAAAACCACGGGACCTCGTCCAGATCAACAACCTCGTCCAGATCAACAATCCACTATAAAGCAGAACGTTACAACCTTCTTCACTCACGCGGGAGATAAACAATAAGAGAAATAGAGAAAACGGAGAGATTTAACTGATTACGATGACATAGAAGCGCTGAGATATAGATTGCACAGTAAATAACCTCCACGAGCAAAACCTCCCTTCTATAAGCTTCCTCTCTCTCTTTCTCCCTCTCTCTCACCTTTGATAGCCTTAAACCCTTTAGCAAATCCCTTGTAAAACTTTAGGAAACCTTCTTGTCATACCTAGAAAATCCTAGAAACTCCTATTTAAAGTTTTAGGAAACTCCTTTCCGCATCTCAGTTGCGAAAGGACTTGCGACACGAAATCCGCGCAAAATCGCGGAACGAATCTGTGTAACCTCGACTAGTTGAACCGAGTCCACGACCGGTCGAGAGCCACCTTCGACCGGTCGAACACCTCGGTCGACTGGTCGAGCACCCCGGAGAAAAATAGCCCAAACTCGTTGGACTTTGAGTCGTGTCACGGCTCGACTCCCACGACTGGTCGAGACCAGCCTTCGACCGGTCGAGCGAGGCTCACGACCGGTTGACGACGGGTCAAAAAACCCATCAGACTGATCATCTATGGCCATAATTTAGAAAATGCATTGTAGGGAAAGTTAGCCCTTCATTTTGTATAAGAAGCTTGTCCCATTTTGGGTTTTGGTGGTGGACTGGGCCGACTCAGATCCATGTGCTTTTAACCATGTGTTGGACAATAAGGTGTGGAAAATACATAAGTTCTATGGAGCCCTTCATTTTGTATATGTAAATCCAGTCATTTCATCAGGTTAGAATTCCTAATATAACCAAACATATAAAATATCCATCCTAATAAAAACTCGCATGGGCCACACCAAGGAAATAATGTAAAATTGCTCTTAAGTTCATGTGGTGTGGCCCACTTGAGTTTTGGATTAGGTTTATTTATTTATTTATTTATTTATTCTTCTTTTCATTCAAGTGCGTTACACCTGATTAACGAGTTTGATGGAAGATACACAACATGGTGGCACCATACAAAATCCTATTGTTGGGATCACATCCCAATTATTTTCTATGGGTGTGGACCACCTGAGTTGCTGATGTGCTTCTTTTTTTCTTTTTCTTTTTTTACACACGCACACACCCCACACACTCATGCTAGTGGATTTTCACCACCTATGGGTACTCGAACCCTTGACCGGGAGTTGAAGTTTTACCACACGAGCAAGAGTTGCTGATGTGCCTGATTTGTCCTCACCGCCTAGAATCAAGGATAGAATCTTATGGACGGAGTGGATTTTATAGATACAAATAGTGGGCCCCAGATATAGAGTATGTCGTGGATAATTTCATGGCCATGATGGATCAGAAAAGCCCCGATCCAAGACAGAGATAATGTGGACCATCAGAACTTAAAACAAATGTATCTCGTGAGCTGGAATAAGTTATCTAACGTAAAATATATGATTTTGGGGATAGGATGAGCTGCGTTATCCACTCAACCCTGCTACGCCGGGTTGCGCAAGCCGAATTTACGAAATACCATCAGATCAACCGTCGTTTCTCTGTTTTAATTCCATTTTTACACAGGACATTTACTATTTTTGGCCGAAAACCTCGCACCAGGAGACATCATGACCATCTATAAATAGTAAGTTGCGAATTATAGGAGTTTTAGTTGTAGTTTGATTATGAAATTCTTCTATTTCTTAGTATCCCAATTCAATCAATTTCAAATTTTATAAAATTTATTTTCTATATATATATATATATTTATTTATTTCTTCGTGGATTCAAAAAGTTTCTGTGAGGAGTCTAGCGATGTTCCGGATTTATCCACTTGACGAATCACATCCTTCCCTGCCCCACGGAGCTTGGGGTTTTACGCGCTTAAAACACGTGTTGCAGACGATTGCAGTCCCACCAAATTGCCTTATGAGGGTTGGAAGAATCTATTTTCGGGTGGTTGGAATATCAATTTTACTTTTCAAGAAACTTCTACATTGAGCTTGAGTTTTCTTTTTCTTTTCTTTTTGTTTTTTTTTTAATTATTATTAAGAGAGGATTCTAATACCACACGCGTGCGTAGCCCGGCACATTCACACCTATCTACACGTGCAAATACAGACCATACATGTGTTAGATCAGAGCTTTCCATCTAATTGGAATTCTAGATCTTTTTCCCAGAAAAAAAAATAAAAAATAAAAAATCAGGCATTTTAATTACTTCTCAGGAGGGGTACAATGTACAAAGTAAACAAGAATTTCTTCTAGCCGTCCATTTGTTTTGTAAGCTATGGCCCATCTCAGACGTCAAATAGCCTCATACTAAGCCAAAAACAATCTAAACAGAGTGTCCCACCATATGAAAAGCTTGGATCTTGCAAGATTGTATCATACTAACACATGTACCTGCTTGTAGAATTACGAAACACTATATATAGTATAAAGGAGATTTTTTTGACATTTATTTGGATTTTTTTTTTTTTTTTTTCAGATTGCTGACGAACTGAAGCCCCATCCTATTGTAATCAAGATCTTGACTCAGTTTTGTAGGATTATTCCAACGTGGAAAATCATTCCAACACAAGACATCATAGACATTAGTATAAAGAACCCCCAAGTGAGAAAGGAGGTAACTGACATTTGTACCCAAAATGCAATTACATTTTATTATTTTTGGGTCTTTTTAGGTTCCTTTTTAATTTAAATTAGTCGATTGGAATGCCTGTATATTTATATAATGTGATTTTTTTTTTTTATCCCTCACAATTAGTTTTTAAAAGTAGAGAACCTTGAATATTTAAAGGACTTGACATTTTAAAAGATGTTAAGTATATTTTGAAAGTTGAAAAATATGACTATTATATAATGAAAGGTTGAGATTTCATCACCAAAAGTGAAACCCCAGTTAGATTTATATTCTAAGTTGCAAATTTAAATTGATCTCAATACTATTATATAAAAGCTATATTTTTATAATCATGCTTTATCAACCATCTTTATTTTTTAATACGAGCAGTTGAATATTTATCTTCATATACAAGTGCTTGTCCCACAAATGTTTCTTCCAATGGCTTGGACAACATAGAATCTAGAACATCGGCTATTCATATCATTCTTTAAAATGCATTTCATGATAATATCTCTAATACCATGATAATGTCTAGAATTAGAGAAATTCCAATTGCTTTTTCTATATTATTCTTCACCCTAAAACAAATTTAAATAAAAAATTTACATGTGTATGCAAGAAAATTTTATGATGAAATCTAATTAGAACCAATCCTAATTAAAATATTTCTATACATGACTGATTATAGTAATACTATATATGAAAAATGTACAACTAATGACATATAATATAATCTCATATTCCATAGGTTAAAACCAATCACCATACTATACTTTGGTGAGTGGCTCCGTGACCCTGGCAAAAACCTTCTCCAAAATTTCTCTTCCTAAACCTTAGCCCATTAAGGTGGTGGTTCGCTGACTGTGGAGCCCACTAAGATGTATGTGTATTATATCCATGTCATTCATCTATTTAATTACCAACTCATTTTAAGGACATGAGCTCAAAAATAAAGAAGCTTAATCTCAGGGGGAAACAACTAGGAACAGTGGTGATTAACCTCCACCGTTAAAACCTTCTCAAGGGACAAACAAGTTTTGAATCAAGCTGATATTTGTGTGGTCCCTTTACCGTGGTCTGTGTGACCTTACCAACCGGTTGATGGAAAACAAAACAAACATTATAGTGGCCCTAAATGGTGAGCATTCAATCACCAGTGTTTCTTGTGGTGTGGTTCACTTGAGATTTGGAGTTTCTTCATTTTGGGGCTCATGCTTTAAAATGAGCTGGAAAAATGGTTAGACAGCGTGGACATAAAACATATACATCATGGTGGGCCCCACATAATCACTCCTTTATTTCATTTTTTTTTCTATTAAAATGCATCCTGAATCTTGATCAAGTGAATGGCCTTTTCAATTTGTAAAATGACAAAAGTAGGTTCAATCCGAGCTGAGGCCAACAAGGCCATGTGGGGCTCAATCCGAGCCTGACTGACTGTCCATGTCTCTCTCTGCACGGAGATATTAGAAGTTCACTCTTACGTATATAGAGAGAGAAACAGATGATCACATGTGCAGAAGTATATAGAGAGAGAGAGACATGATCACATGTGCAAAAGTTCTCGTGATAACTCGTTAGGACTTCTTGAAAACTCATCTCACATTTGCCTTAACAAAAAGAGAGCTAAATCAAGGGAGGAAATTGTTTCAGTTTGCCATGACCCACTTAAGTTTTGGATAAGGGTAAAAGTTAGGCAGTAAAATGCTCACGGGGCACTGCATCATATTGACCGTTCACATTTTGGGCTCACGTCATGTAAGATAAGTTCTCAAAATGGGCTCACATCACGTGAGATTGTTAGAAATGTTAGATAAATAATACACAACGGAGGATAGAAGAAAACTATAACGAAACGATCAGATCTGTCAGGTTCAAGGCTTGACTTCTATAATCAATTTCTCAAGACAGATTTGCTGCCCTTTTTCTGGAATTTCCAGCAAGTGCAAACAAAGGAAGTCTGCAAATTGTCTTCAGGATACAATGAACACTCAATCCGATTTTCAACACGAAAATTTGCCATTTAAGTGTTGCACGCAGATCTCTAGTTTTGACACCGATATGCCTTAAGACGTTCAGAGAAAACTCAGTAAGAGATTAAATCGAGAGTAATTGCACAGAAGATGATCTAATCTTAATGATTTTTGAGTATATCTTCTGGATTATAGAATTCAGGATTTATATCAATTGAAAGATTATGGATTTCATCCTAAAGAGGTGCAAAAGTGTCTCTTCAAGAAATCCATACCCATTCACAACAAATAATTGCCTTCCATGAAAGGACATGACTCTTTGTCCTATGGCAGTTATTTCTGTACCCATTCAGACAGAAACAGTTATCCAACAGGAAAAACTGTATCCACATAAGCGACACATGGCATAATTGCCACATGTACAATCATGTCACAATTACTCTCAATTAATAAAAAAGGTAATAAATCGTCAGGGTACCATGGCCCAAAAAATTTGAACCGAGTGCTAAGTGCGCCAAAAAGTGCCCGCGCCGCGTCCTCGAGAAGATTTGAACCCTGGTTGCATAAGCAAAAACCCCTTCTCTTACCAACTGGCTATACACACTATTTATGAAAAGTTTAAATAATTAATATATTTATTTACTTTCTAAAAATAACTTTTATTTTTGAAATTTATTTTTTTATTTTAAAAAAAAAAACACAACAGAGATAAGTTCTCAAAACATTCTCATGAATTCTCGTGAGAACTGTTGCGCATGTGAGCATTTCACTGTGTAGAAAGAGAAAGGGTGTGGAATGCTCACATGCACACAAGTTCTCAATGGTTTCAGTGATAACTATTTCAGAACTCATCTCTTGTTATATGATTCCAAAATCTGAACGGTTCATGTGATGTAGCATCTTGTGGAACTCTCAAGATTCAACTTTTACTCTTGTCCAAAACTTTTACTCTTGGCCACCATGACCTACCAAAGTTTTGGATCAAGGTGAAAGTTAGGCCCTAATTAAAGTTTCATGGGGAGCTGCATCATGTGAACGGTTTATATATTGGGCTCGTGTCATGAAAGATGAGTTCTAAAAAAGTTCTAAAAAAGTTCTCATTAACCACCCCCCCCCCCCCCTTTCTCTCGTTATATATATATAATGTAATGAATTATACACAATCACTTATAAATTAGTTAGATATTGCTTACATGGCATATAAGTAATTCAAATTAAATTGTCCAATTTAAACGTACTAGGTTAGATGTACCATGGACAAAAAAATAATCAAATATGCTTATTTAATTGCCTAGCCAATCGATTAGTGGACATTTAGTGGACAATTTAGAAATAATAGATAACTAATCATCTTTTTTAAAATAACAAGTGTACACAAATTAAAGGTTAGTATTATGCGAACAATTAATCTTGTTTTTGGACTTTTGACATTGGGTTCCACGGTTTAGATGGTTTAGTTTGAATTAAAGCATGGCTAATGAATGATATGTAAGTATATGTGTATCAAGCCTCATGGTAGCGCCAGAGTATCCACTCCCTCCTTTTTTTATTTTTATTTTTTCTAAAGACCGCAGTAGTCTACAATCAGAAGTCCATAACTCCTGTTTTACCAGACGCCATGCGCGAAACACCCAAGCTCCGTAGCGCCCACCATGTTGTATGTGTTGGATCCACTCCGTCCATCGTGTGAAAACCCTTACATGGGCCGAATGTAAGAAAGATTAGCCTGATAAAATTCTCAGATGGGCTATAAAGATGGGAACAACTTAAAATTGTTCATAAAGCCTCTAATTTAGCTAGTTTGGGCTGACTTTTGCATCTTACTGATGAAAAATATATTCCATGGTGGCCCAAATACAAATAAATAATTTGCATGATATCTCGGTTAATTCTCTCGACTCAGATTCAAAAAACCTCGATTTGACTCGGTTCGAAGCTGAGTTTGAACTGAGTCAAGCTGAATTTTTTAGATCGAAAATGAGTTCGAGCCGAGTTCGAGCTGGGCCGAACTCGACTCGACTCGGATCGAACCAGCTTGGTGACTCGATTACTTTGATATTGATGTTGCTCACCAAGTGTTTGATGAAATGTCTCAACGAAGTGTAGCTAGTGGCAAGGAAGGTATGTATATAAAACAAGTAATTTTTTTTTCTTGATTTTTATGTTTCTTAGAAGGTGTTTGATAAAATACATGTCAAACAACTGCTGCTGTCTTATGTACAGTGAGATTTTGAAGGTGTGGTCTATGTGTTTGTGAAAATGCTGCACAGGGGAACTCGGCTCGAATTGGCCTGAGCTGTTGACCGAATCGAGCTGAGCTGGCCAGTCAGGCTCAAGGACCGAGTTTGAGCTGGGGTCAGCTAGTGGCCGAGCCACATCGACCCGAGGCCAGCTCCACTTGGTGTACACCCCTAATGATACTTCTACTGTTCCTTGTGGTGCGGCCGCGTGGCTGATTTTTGCCCCTTGGAGCTAACATTGAGGAGTGAACATGATGGATGGAGTAGATTTTACATACCATGACTTTAGGCCGACTTATCAGAACCGCATTAGCATACTTTGCAAATGCTCAAGTTGGTAAATCCTGATCCTGAGTCATACCATCCTAACCCAGCATATTATTTATCTGGCCCAATTTAGGCTTGAGCCCAGATGTGTGCCCGAAAATATGGGCCCACTTCAAGCCTCATTGAAGAACTTGTCACACCACCAATTTCTTTATTTGGAGGGCCCACCATATAAAACCAGTCTAGAACGCATATCATATGTCCCATCTGCATCATATATGAAAACATATGAACTGTTTTGTGGGACGGATTGGACCCCATCTGGGCCTATTTAGGGCAGGGATCTTCTGATCTAACTCTAATGTGGACCCACCTTAGACACACAGGCAGGTGGGCTCCACCTTTAAAAAGGGTATTGATTTTCGTTAAGAAATATTTTAGTAAAAAAGTAAAGAATGGAGGGACAGAGGAGCGATTATATTGATTGTAGAGGCATTTTCACACTGGGTTTAGGTGTAGTTGCCTGTGGGATGCAGGGGTACACTTGAGGTAGGCGGCTCATGTGAGGCGGGCCCCACTCGTGTAAGGTGGGTGGCTCGTGTGAGGCGGTACCCATGTGATTTGGGGCCTACAAAGGAGGTTCAACTGAGATCCTAACCCATGAATTATGGAGCCTGAACTATGAGATAAAGGGATTAATTCACCATACTCTAAGAGTTTAGATAAAATGGTTAATTATCATGCATCACATTTTAGTGAGATATTTTATGATTTTTCTATTATTTGTAATCTGGGTTTTTTCTATTTTTAATGAAATTGCAGATTAAATCCAGTCCCTATTGCTATAAGGGAAGGCCACGCTTGAAAACAGGAATTCAGCTTCTCAAGGTCAGCTTAGACATAGAAAAGAATCTGGACCAGGTAATTACTCTTTTCTTTCATGGGGCCACCTTTCTTTGACTATTTATTCGGTGGACCGCAGTGATGGATGGCCTATGCAATTATCTCTCCGTAGGAAGATGATCTGGCAGGATGATTGATTTTAAAAGGAAAACGGTTGAGACTCAACCAGTAAAGTTACATTAAGTAGGAATTTATGAATATCCAATGGTCCAGATTAGTAAATGGCCCACCGGATTAATGACTTCCAAGTTACAATGCAGTCCTTTGCTATTTCCGTTTGAGCAATGGTTGCACGCTCCCACACCAATTTAAATTTTAGCGCTCCGAGTTGCATCAAGGCACTTGGATGGTCTGGTTGATTGATCTAGACCGTACATCAGGTCCAACATTCATTTCCTGGGTTGATACATCCGCAAATTGCTATTCGATAATAGATGGCCCATGGGACCTATTGTGCCATAAATGATGCTGACCGTCTATTTTACAGCTAACAATCTAATGTCTAGAAACGTTGACCAGTATGAATTTTGCAAGGCAGCCAACGAAATTTGTATTGGACCTGATGGACAGTCTAGATCAAACGATTGGACTGTCCAAGTGTCCTGATGCAACATGGACCACTAACTTATTGTGCTACGAAAGAAAAGACAAACCCACAATATTTGTAGAGCAATTGTTACAGTTTTGCTCATTCCCATCCACACGTGTGAGAGATCTGAGCTTTCCATCCAGTTGGAATAATCCTTAGCAAGAAAATAAGCTGTGTCACGGATCAGGTGGGCCACAATGTAAAAGTAGACTGACGGTTAAAATGATATGCTGTGAGCGTCCATTTTTTTGGTGATCTGTACCTTTCGAGGCTTACAATGGCCTGATTTTTTTTTTTTTTTTTTAGGCGAAAGATATCATCAAGCACATGTTTTATACATTACCACATGTGCCTCTGTATGAATGACAGGGCTACAGATAGGGGTGTACACGGGTCGGGCCGAGTCGAACTGGCCTCAGTCCGTCCAGGCCCGTTCAACAGCCGCACCAGGCCCGAACCCGACCGGGCCTGGTCACCGGGCCAACATCTCCAGTCCGAACTGGGCCCGGGCTGCAATCGTGCGAGTTCGGGCCGAGTTCGGGCCAGTTTCGAACCTTCGAGTTCGGGCCAGTTTCGAACCTTATAGCAAATTCATGGGAAAGACTTTGGCAGGTAATCCGCGTCCCATTACAAGGCCCTCGATCAACGGTACCATACTTATCAAAAGACCATAGCCATCTCTTATCTTTACTCTCCTGCACAACATGTTCCCTGTCAGCTGTTTTCTTTTCCTACCGCTGATTTGGAGGCCACTATTTAGATGGCTAGGATCGTCCCAACTATGTATATCTAGAATCAATTTCCATTGTTAGTGGATCCCACTAAACAGGCCGTCCTGATTGAAAGATGACCCCAGCATATGTAAAGTGGCAATATGGCTCTACCATTTTCTAGTTCTTCTCTACGTACGGTACCATCCTATTCTGTAATAATAAAGAATCTGGAGAAATAATTCCATTGTCTAAAATTCCATTGCAACCTACCTACCCACACACTTAGTTATATTGGGACCCGTGACATCATATAAACATTACTTTTTGGTGCAATCCATCAAAAACAGATTCAGTACTGTCCTTGCCTATGCCAACATACTACCATTATCTTAAATGTATACTAACTCATTCATACAATGAACCGTATGTGCCGAGTCGGGACGGGCCAGGGCGAGTCGGGTTTCGGACCAAGACGGGCCAAACTAGGCCGTATCCGAACTCGGCCCATACTCATTTTTGGGTCTAGAAAATTGAACCGTCCGGACCCGAACTCAGTTCCAGGTCAGGCCGAGTCAGGCTTTTTTGGGCCGGGTCGAGCAAGCTAACCAGGCTAGCCCGGTTTGTGTATACCCCTCACTACAGACGCACGTGGGATTGTTAAACACGGTCCCTCGCAATGGACCTCAGCGGCAAGCGGATTGCGTACCCAGTAACTCAGTATGCTAACTGAGTAAATTCTGTGGGGCCCATGTGGATGTATGTGTCATATCCATGCCATCCATTTGTTTTTAAAGATAATTTTAGTCAGTGAGTCCAAAATTGAAGCATATCTAAAGTTAAACTGAACGACATCGCATGTAAAAAGTGGAGATAATGAGGTCCACCGCTGAAACCTCCACAGTGATTTTTATTTCTCATCCAACCTGTTCATAAGGTCAACAAAAAACATGGATGAAGGGAAAATACAAATATCAGCTTATCCAAAACTTCCGTGGCTCTTAAGAAACTTTCAATGGTAGATGTTCAATTCACATTGTTTTCTATGGTGTGGTCCATTAAAGATTTGGAAATTATTTAATTTTGGCTCCATGCCACAAAATGATCCGATAAAACGTATGGACAGCATGGATAATACACATACATAACGGTCGGTCCCACAAGTTTTCTTGGTATGCCATCCGCTTCCCCTCAGCTGAGGGCGCTGTGGTAATTGTACATCTTGGGTATTTTCGTCCACTTGACAAGTTCTAGAAGCCTTGCGTCTCAGAACTTCCTACCCCTGCCCGTCTATGCTGGGAACGTGTAGGAGCTTTGAGTGGCCACCGTGGTTTATGAGTTTTATCCACACCGTCCACCATTTTTTTCGTATCATCATATGATATACGAACAAAATTTAGGCAGATACAATGCTCAAATGGACCACACCACATGAAGCAGCGGTGATAATGATTCTTACTATTGAAACTTTTCTAAGGCCCACCGTAATGTTTATTTTCCATCCAACCTATTCATAAAGTTACGTAAACCTGAATTAAGAGAAAACGCAAATATCAGATTAATATAAAACGTCCGCTGCCCCTAAGAAGTTTTCAACGGTAGGGTTCAATTCCCACTATTTCCTGTGGTGTGGTCCACTTGAACATTGAATATACTTTAATTCTTGGATCATCTCTTAAAATAATATGAATTCCAAACCATAGGCACTACTTGTACAAGTTAGAATACTCTATGCTCCTAGCTAATTATATGATTTGATCAATACAAAATAAATAATCTGGTCCTATTATGAATGAACGGTTCTGATGATAGATCTGGTCTGTTCTTTTGTACAAATCATAGGTATCATTGCCGTTTATAATCGTTCACGGTGGGGATGATATCGTAACAGATCCAACGGTAAGTAAATTGCTCTTCGAATCGGCATTGAGTACTGATAAGACATTCAAGCTGAATCCAGGCATGTGGCACATGCTCACTTCCGGGGAACCGCCTGAAAGCATTGAGCTTGTGTTCTCGGATATCATTGGATGGTTGGATGAAAGAACGATTGGAAGAAATTCAAGATCCAAGAGCGATGATCAGTTCCTTGATGATTCGCAAGGGGAGAAGATAATCATCGAGGCGTAAGATAAGTGGCTATATATGATGGAAGAAGATTGTTAGTTTGGTGGGCCATGTGATGATGTGGGCCCCACATAAATGTCCGTTCCATAGCTTGGAGTGGTTGCGTAAGTGAAAGAGGAGTGGTCCATGGTCTATATATAATAATTGTGTGTATAAAGTGATTGTCTTTGCAAATATTATTTCATTACATGCAGCTTATAGTTTTAAATTGAGGAAATATACTGTTTGCATCGACTTCTAAGTTCATAACTATCCAACCGACTATCTATTTTTGGATGCCAAATGAAGGTGCATAACTAGGGTTCGGAGTGAATCCAGTGATTTGAGTAGTTAGTGACAGCCAATCCATTCAATAATAAGAACGTTGTCTCATCTATGAGGAAGTGGTGAACCCAGCTTCCAAGGGGCATGACCCCATCTTCATCAATCATCTAAATTCAATCCCCTTTGATAGTAGTTTAAGGACCAACTCAAGTCTACCAGAAATGTGCTTCAGATCCCTTCTAAAATGCTAGGGTACTAGTACTAGTGAACTTGGAAGTGCTCAAATTTTAAAAGTACAATGGCACAGGCTGTTCTACTACTTAAAACTGTACACGAGTCGAGTAAGCTCGGTCAGCCCACTCGACTCAACTAAAAAAAGCTTGACTCGGCTCGGCTCGAAATTGGATTCAAATCAAGTTGAGCCGGTCTTTGGAGCTCAAAAAATTTTCGAGGTGAGTTCGAGCTTGCCTGAGCTTGATTCGCCCCAGATCGAACTTCAACTCAAATCGAATCGGCTCGGTGACTTGGTTATTTTAATGTTGATGTTGCTCGCTGACTCTTTGATGAAATGACTCAACAAGTGGGAGTGCGCGCATTCTCAGCAGGATCGGCTGGTGGCAAGGAAGGAATGGATATGAAATAAATCATTAAAAAAAACTTCACATGATGAGACTACCCTCATATCTTGATTTTGCTCGGTATGATTTTTGCAAGATAGCTCATGAAATGTATAATTGACCACTTATTTATATACTACCATAAATGGAAATAACTAAAATTCTAGGAGAATATTGCCATTTTTAAATTTTCTACTTTTATAGAGCAGTTGTTATAGGTATGCTAATTCCATGCACGTGTGTCGCCCTGGCCATCCGTACGTGTGAGAGCTCTGAGTTTTCTAAATTGTTGGAAGTAAAACTTAGTGATCTGCTACCTTGAAAATCAGGCAGTTTCACTCCTCACGGGTGCCACAATATACATAGTAAACTGATGGATCGATATGACAATTTGTTGTAAGCGTTCATTTGATTGGTGATCTGTGGCCCCCACAGGTGTAAAATGGCCTATTTTTTCGATGGAAGATATTATCAAGCACATGTTTTATACATCAGCACATGAGCCTGTCAGTGGGTGCAGCAGGGCGCAGGCGCGCGTGGGATTATCAAGCATCGAGCTTATGTTCTCGGACATCGTTGGATGGTTGGATGGATGAGGTGGAAATTCAAATTCTGAGAGGGACGGGAAAGCTCAGCACGATGATCAGTTCCTACATTCCTAGGGCGAGAAGACGATCGTGGAGTCATAAGATAAGTGGTGATACATGATGCAAGAAGATTGCTATCTTGGTGGGCCATGTGATGATGTTGGCCCCACATAAATGTCCCACCCATAGCTTGGAGTGGTTGGCTAAGTTAAAAGTGGTCTGGTCTATGGTCTATAATAATTGTGTGTACAGAGTGTTTGTCTTTGCAAACATCGTTTCATTACAGCTTATAGTTTTAAATTGATGAAATGTACAATACTTCTCTATGCTTGGTTGGCGTGCTTTGATAATGGATATGGACCGTCTAATTAGTGGGCTACTTCTTTGATGACCTATTATAAGCCTAAAAATTGCAATGACTTCTAAGTTCATAACTATCCGCCCGACTATCTATTTTTGTATGGCAAATGAAGGTGTATAACAAGGGTTCAGAGCGATTTCATAGATTTGAATGGTTAGAGACGGCCAATCCATTCAATATTTCAAACGTGGTCTCATTTATGA
The DNA here is from genome assembly GCA_030180095.1 of Magnolia changhungtana. NCBI lineage: Eukaryota > Viridiplantae > Streptophyta > Magnoliopsida > Magnoliales > Magnoliaceae > Magnolia > Magnolia changhungtana. The sequence goes on along the minus strand of JASAUF010000546.1, from coordinate 10,110,702 downwards.
GTAAGAGGTGGACGGAGCTTTGCAGGGGCACGACCCCTTCCTCATCAATCATCTAAAATCAATCCCCTTTGATTGCATTTTAATGACCAACTTAGGTCTATGAGAAATGTGCTTCATAAGCAGTATAGGTTGGAACTCCCTTTCACCAAGTTCAGTCGCCTTTATCTCTTCTCAAATGCTAGGGTACCAGTGAACTTCAAAGTGCTCAAATTTTAAAAATATGATGGCATGCGACATTCTACTACTTAGAACTGTACATGAGTTGAGTTAGCTCGGTCAGCTCACCTGACGAGACTCGAAAAATCTCAACTTGCCTCGGCTCAAAATTGAATTCAGACTGAGTGGAGATGGTCTTTGGAGCTTGAAAAAATTTCGAGCTAAGTTCAAGCTTGCCTGAGCTCGACTCGAATTGGATCGAACTTCAACTCAAATCGACTCGTATCAATCAGCTCAGTGACTTGGTTAATCGGATATTGATGTTGCTCGCTGAGTGTTTGATGAAATGCCTTAACGAAGTGTTGTTTTGAGTGCGTACATTCTCTGTGGGATCGGCTGGTGGCAAGGAAGGAACGGATATAAAATAAAATAATAATAATAATAATAATAATAATAATAATAATAATGTTAATTTAAAAAAAAAAAAAAAAAAAAAAAAAAAAGACTTCATATTATGAGACTGCCCTCAAATCTTGATTTTGCTGGTATGATTTTTTGCAAAGTAGCTCATGAGATGTATATTGGACAGATGGGCTGTCTAGATCAATTGATTGGACTGGTGTCCTTATGCAACATGGACCACTTATTTATATACTGCCACAAATGGAAATAACTAAAATTCTAGGAGGTTATTGCCATTTTTAAATTTCCTACTTTTATAGAGTTGTTTTATGTATTCTAATTCCACGTGCATGCATGTGTCGCCCTGTCCATCCATACGTGTGAGAGCTCTGAGTTTTCTAAACAGTTAGAAATAAAACTCAGTGATCCGCTGCCTTGAATCCTTTGATTATGTGGGCCATGTGATGATGTGGGCCCCACATAAATGTCCCACCCATAGCTTGTAGTGGTTGCCTAGGTTAAAAATGGTATGGTCCATAGTCTATAATAATTCTGTGTACAAAGTGTTTGTCTTTGCAAACATCATTTCATTACATCTTATAGTTTTAAATTGAGGAAATACACACTAGTTTTTTTAATAATTGGTTATCGCACTTTGATAAAAGATCTGGACTGTCCATGGACCACTCGGATGGAAATCCTTTATGCCTCCCTACCAAATCCTGCCCTATTAGGCTATTTTTTGGGCCGTGGACCATTCATGATGGTACCCACCTGATGGACCGCAAGGATCATATGAATATGATCCATGTGGGCCCCATGTAGTAACGCATGTCCAGGTCCGTATATGTAGTAAATAGCCAAGGAAATCAAACCCAAACTCGTTTTCAAGACTATTAGTAGTAATGAAAGAGGTTTGTGGTATAATCTTCTTATAAGTGGATCTGATCAAGGCAGGTTCAGTACCGGCCCATCAGGCCCATCATTTCAATGGTATGGATTGCTGACCCATGGGCCCTGCTATCAAAAAATAAAAACTCAAGAAAACCGTAATCCTTATGATGTCTGAGCATGGCATTGCAACACTACACGTGGCTGGTAATAGGTTGGGTGAGCCGGGAGGTGGTTGGCTCACTAGAAATCTTGGCCCAGTTGTTGCCACGTGTACAGTGGAAGGGAGGTTCTACTGTAGTGAGATCCGGCTGGCCTGATAGCTCCACCATACCCATAAAGCAAGAGAAATGATTCAGTGCTCTCGATGCACTATATATTATAGTACTCCTAGTTGCATTCGGAAACTTAGAGAGTCTAATCAAATGATCTAGAATGTTCATTATCTCTATCTTAGATTCCATGCCATATCATACAAATATCATGCAGATCTAATACGTATTATCTATTTAATTAATGGCCGCTAATATGGACGGTCAAGAAAAGTTACATAAAAATAGGTCCAATCAGAAATTTAATCCATATATTTGTTAGGTCCCATCAGGGATTGCTTATTATCCTAAAGAATCACTTTTATTAGGCAATTGGAGTCATCTCATCCATGGATTTGAGAATCTATGGCTACAGAAAAAAGTCCAAATCAAGGGTGGATTGGATCATCTGATTGTTGCGAGTTTTCAATGGAAAATAATGAAATGTTTTCGAGACTGAATGAACCGTTCAGATCGATTGATTGGATTTCCCAAGTAAACAGATGCAACTACTTGCACCATAACTTACAGCTATATTAGCGCAGTGGATCATTTCTCATAAAGCAATGGATGTATCAGATTCTGTCCGTTAGATATCGAGAAGAAAGAGATGAACGGGTGAGACAAAGTGGGGCTCCTGTCCCTTTCACGTAGAAACCTCAGTTTGGTACAGATTGGCTTCTTCTCTTTTTTATTTCCTTTTGTCCCTTTGAACCTAATCCGATCATTGATAAGGGTGGGGCCCGCAACAGGGGAATGGGGATGGGACTCACACCATTGCAACCTTCCTTGTATCCATTGAGGTTTTGGATGAGGCAGATATATGGATTCCCTTCATCCACGAGTTTATCACCTTAGACGTGGGTGTCTCCATCTCGATTATTTCCTGTTGTGTGGCCACCTACGTTATTGGATCAACTTGATATTTTGGCAGCGAGGAGAACCACACGAACTTAGGGTTAACCTAGGAAAGAAGAAATGTGCTTACATGTGGGGAAAGGATCCATAACTAAAGACTACTATCTCAATGAACCAGCACTTAATCTCATTACATGGGGCCATATTTACAAGATTCTGAACTGGCACGGATACATTCTTAGCATGGAAGGTAAATTGTAAATTAGCCATAACTTTTGATTATTACCCTGCACACAACTTATCAATCTTTAATGTAATGGTCTATCGGATGTGAACCGAACCACAATGTGTCTTGTTTGTCCGTTTTATCCAAAAATGCATAGTTTCATATAAAAAATAAAATTTTAAAGAAAAATTACTATTTTTAGTAATTCCGATTTGAAAGAAAATTCTAGCAAAAATTTATTTGAAATTTTTTTTAAAAAAAAATTAGGTTTTAGAAGAATTTTATTAGAATTAAAATTTTTGTTAGAGTTAGAATTTCACTAATTTTGGTAGTTATGAATTTTTCTTTAATTTTTTTTTTTTTTAATCATGGGAATATATAGAAGCGACTATTATCAATCAAATTATTTCCGATTTTCTTAGAATTTATTTCTTTCAATCATTTTTTAAAAAAAAAAATTTGGGTTAGGTTGTTAGTACACACCCATGGACCTCATTGTTGAAACGACTTATCTTTCACTCAGTCTGCCACTTGAGCTATGGATATGAGTGTTTTATTTCTTTCTTTCATGCGTCCAAGGAATCTCCTTTAGGAGCCGAGGAAAACTATGAAGATTCGGAGCAGTAATTATACTGGAGGAAGATGGTGCTCAACCTCATCACATGCATCCCTGCATCCCCATTTGTCCTGTTGGATAAACCTAGCCACTAATCTGCCAATGGACCACCTGTTGGATGATCTTAGCCACTAATTGGAAAACATTTTCCCGTTGAATATTGAACATTGGTTGTACCTATTTCCAAACAATGAGCACAGTCATCTGGCCAGTGTTATTTTTGGGTACCCCAGTAAGGCCTTACAAATGCGCAGTCCAGATCGAGCCTATATGTACAGATAGAGCTGTGCATCGAGCCGAGTCTAGTTGAGTTGGGCCAAGCTTGGCTTGGCTTATCCGTGCTCTTCTCGAGTTTGAGCTCGGCCTCGAGCTTACTATTGAAGCTTGGCTTGTTTGCCAAAACTTTTGAGTCGAGCTCGAGGCGAGCTAATAGATCAAGTTGAGGTGAGCTTACCTCGAGTCGAGTGGAGCTTGCTCCTAACCTGACCCAACCCGCAACCCGCACCTGACTTAACCCAGCAACCCGACCCAACTAACCCAACCCTCAAATTAAATATTTAATTAATAATACACACACACACACACACACACACACACACATATATATATATATAAAAGATAAAACCATAAATGGCACTTTGTTGTTGATACTAAGAGAGAGAGAGAGAGGAGCTCGAGCGCGGCGGGTTAGATAAGGAAGGGAAATAGTATAAGCGAGACGGACGGGTACGATAGGGTTTATGTTTTAATTTTTTTTATTTTTAAATATAATATAATATACATTAATATATAATAATAATAATAATAATAATATATTCAAGTCGAGCCAAGCTTGAGCTTCGAGCCAAGTCGAGTTCGAGTCAAGTCGAGTCAAACTCCACTATGTTTGAACTTAGCTTGTTTTCAAAATGAGCTGGGTCATGTAAAGCTTGGCTCGCCTTGATTCATCGTTCGAGTTGAGTCAAGTCAAACTAAAGCGAGCCAAGTCGAGTTAGCTTAGATTGTGTACAGCCCTATGTATAGAGATTTGTAACACCCTGAAAATTGGAGGTCGCGCATACACTTGACTCCCTAGTTCCAGGGCATCACTTATAACCGATTTTCATTAATATGCGTTTAATCTGGTTTAAATGTACAGCCTGAAATTTTCTAGAACATGAAGCACAACCGCACAAGTCTACTGAAATGAAAGAGATCAAGTATATACAGGTCCAAAAGAATATAAATGGGTCACACAAGGCGTTACCCAACAAAATCACAAAAATAACATATCCAAAAAAATGATACACTGAGTCCACTACTCAGCGATCCAAATCCTGTCATCTAAGCCGATGGAGAACCGCTCATCAGCGGGAAGTAAGACAGCTCGTTCTCCTCATCAAGACTCTCGCCGCCAGGCTCCTCGTTCTCTGTGTCACCTGCATCTATGGGAGAGTCTGGTTAGTGTTTTAAAACATCGTCCCAGAGTGAAAGTGAGTGATCAACTCAGTGGGTGCTATTAGTCTTAAGTTGTAACATGCATCAATTATATTATGAACTTAATGAAAGACAATCATTCATAGACACATAACTAATCTTGTTAATGCATATACATGATAGATGATATGATGGATGCCCTCGCTACAACACTCCCTCGAGCGACTCCATCTAACGATCGCGTATGACCACACTCCCTTAGAGCGACCTCGACTGCCGAGTCGCCACCCTAGCTAGTGCGATGCAATGCGATGGTATTAGTCGAGTTCTTAGTTAAGTTCATTCATCCAGCAGGTTGGAGAATCTGATACACCCCACATATCAATGCCCTGAACTGGTTGCGAGGCCAAGGCCCCCCAACGTGTGAGGCCGAGACCCCACGGTCCTTGATCCGGTCGGGTTCCTCATCCCTGACTTCAAGCACATGAGGAGTGATGAGAGAAAAGGATCGCTCGCGGTCACTACAGGGAGGCGCGACACCCCAACTTAGGCCGACAACTCAGACACAGTGTCCCATTCCACCATACCCGACTCACGAGGCGGTAGACCAGTTTCAATTTAATTATCGATGGGCTACAACGGTTGTAGGGTGTTCCAGTTTCCATACATAGGTGAGCAAACAAGGTTAACAAACAAAGTTAGTCAGTAACAGACTATACCGCACAAGTCCAGGCAAGCACGTGACAGACGACATCGGGTACGAGCGACCCATGTAGTTTAACTAGTGTTACCCACCCGCACTTGTCAAGCCCATGGGTTTAGCCCAGGGTAGTCCTACCAACGGGACCACCCTCACTCTACTCATTTTCCTGACCAACCCAAGGGTTGATGATCCTCCATACCATGCTAAAAATCCACACTACCAACTAGCATAGGCAATATCATGCATCTGTGTTTTTCACATACAATTTAAATTTTTCCACAAGCAAGCTAACAACATAATGAAATAAGGTGCATGTGTGATGTGTGGGTTAGTGAGGATGCTAAACATTTCCTGTCTCATAGAATTAAATTGCACGATAGTCAATGGATCATACAAACTATAAGTCGATACCATATAGAAATTCAAACAAGACATAGCATGCAATCATCCAATGCACCAAATCATGTGAGAGGCAAGAACAACATCATATGAATGAAATCAAACAAGACATATAATTTCATACAATTCCAAACAAACCAAGCAATTCCTAGGGTTTCTCTAGATTCTCCAAATGCACCATCCAAGCAATCAAAATCATTAGGCTCGTAATGAAATTGGTGCTAGGCCACCTAAGAATAATAGTCCGCACCTATAGGTTGTTGGGGTCTCGAAAATTGACCTTGGAATGAGGGTTTTGGGGTCGATCAGTCGGAATCCCTAAAAATAAACTCTTGCATGTGAGAAATCCAAGTCAATCTCTTCTCAATACATGGATTTCAAGAAGAAGGGGTGAAGGATCTTACCTAGACAACCCACGGACGATTGTTGAGGTTGTGGTGGAGGGTTTGCTTTAGAGGAAGGATATGGAATTGAAAGGGTTGATCCCCGTGAGCCCCACCTCGATCTAAGGTCCACCTTAGCTCTCCTTCACTCTCTCTTTCTTCTCTCCTTTCTCTCTTACTCTCCCTTTTTCTCTCTTTGGTGGCTGTAGGAAATGAGGGAGATATGAGAAAACTAGGTTTATTTCCTAGACTTGGGCCCTTTGACCTCAAGTTTCAACATCTTCCCAAAATAGCCCTCTATGACTCTCTATTGGTGTTGGGGCGGCCCTAACACCCCTCTACCCACCAAATTTGGTGTAGGTGTCTCATGGCCCGATAAGGGGTCATGCAAAGTTTAGGAACAAACGGATAAACGAGTATGGGGTTTGAGCATACGGTTCCGATCTTTAAATGGCCCTATAGGGTCCATTCTGGTGATTGGAGCGACTCTGGTGGCCCTCTGGCTATGAAACTTATATGATAGGTGATCCATGGCCCGATGAAGGGCCATACAAAATTTGGAGACGATCAGATATGGGGTTTGATCGCACGGGTCCAATTCGCGATCAACGATTACCGTTCCACGATCGGGTCCTAAATTTGGTGGACGGGCGTAGAAAAATATATTAGACCCCCACCGTAAATTTAGAAGAAATCCGACGGCTGAAATGCCTTATATCTCAGTTTCAAATAAGAGTGCTAGATTATGAGACTAGTGTGCTGGGGTCAGCCACACTTTGCAAGTGCCGCTAGGACGGCATGGATAATTGACTTCTGGACGTTTGCTAGGTCTGTGGTCCGCGTTGGACCACAAGCCCAGTGAGATCTATGCTTCCCTAAATTTTTATAATTTTCCAACCTTCCTTGGTTGCGGTATGGTCCGCACGGGTTGTTGCTAGGTGTAAACGGACTATCTGGCTTGATGGCCTGTAACTATCTAGCTTGACGGCCCGCACTTTGTCCCATCATAACTAGACTGGTCCACCCCAGTATAAACTAACATTGAGTGTTAATGGTCATTAAATGATATTATAAGTTAATTAAAAAAAAAATTTAAGAATTTTTGAAAATCCAAAACAGTGAAAATCCAGGATGTTACAAGATTGAATGCTTGTATAACTATATATATATATATATATATATATATATATATATATATATATATATATATATATATATATATATATATATGTTTCATGGTTTTGAAACTTGAGCGAGTCTGATGCAACTCGTCCGAGTCAACTCGTGCTTCGGAGCCGATCTAGTTCAATACCACTAGGGCTGTACATGAGCAGAGTTAACTCGGTTAGCTCGCTCGACTTGACTCGAAAAAGCTCGATTCGACTCAGTTCATAATTGAGTTCGAGTCGAGTCGAGCTGATTTTTTGAGCTCGAAAAAATTTCAAACCGAGTTCGAGCTTGGCCGAGCTCGACTTGACTCAGATCGAACCCAACTCGTATCGAACTCGGATCGAACCAGTTCAGTGACTCAGTTACTTTGATATTGATGTTGCTCAGCAACCATTCGATGAAATGACCCAACTAAGTGTCGGCTGGTGGCAAGGAGGGTATGTATGTGAAACAAATATCCATTTTTTCTTGATTTTGATATTGCCTACGAGGTGTTTGATGAAATACCATAAAAACGGCTACTGCTGTTTTACAAACAGTGAGAATTTGAGATGCAGTCCATATGTTTGTGAAAATGCCGGAGAGGCGAACTCGGTTCAAACTCGGCTCAAACGGCCCGAGCTATTGACCGAATCGATCCAAGCTGGCCAATCAGAGTTCGAGCTGTGGTTGGCAAGTGGCTGAACCAAGTCGAGCTATGTCAAGCTCGACTCGGTTCAACTCGGGTACACCTCTAAATACCACGAATCACCGCCAACTCAGGTGATTTGTGACTCGTCTCAGACCCTAAGCGTGTCAGGTCAGAGTCTTTGATTCTTTAATCCATGTTATTAGTCGTGCTACCTTCGATCTCAACCGTTAATTTAAACTTAAAAACATTCTGACAGATGAAATAACACAATAAATGCTGACTAGTTGACTAATCACCGCTCAATCCAGATTCTGCGGTCGATGGTTGCGTGGCCTCGTGCTTATTTATTACTCAATTCTTCATTTTCACAAAGTCCACTGCAAAACATTATTTATTTTATTATGAAAGAGTGATTAGGACTAATATGATACAAGGAATTATATTTAATCTATGTATTATTTTTTTTAACATGATAAAATAATCCTGCCAGCTCATTCGTTGATTTGAATCTAATAACTGAAGTGGACCATCTTTATTATTTATTAATATAATTAAAATATGAAATCTCATTTTCAAGAATCTGAAGAAAAGTAATTAAAAACTTAACCAAAAGAAGAACAACTTGCCCAGGTGCCTGATTGCAAGAAAGACGGTCCTCTGCTGGCTGAGACCGGATCCACTGCAGAGCTTTGTTGGTTAAGCTTAACCTGCATAACCTACAAGGTCATGTGAGGGGCCCACTGTGATATTTTCATGACATCTAATCCGTCCATCATGTTTGGCTTCTTATGTTTGCTTTGGGACCCAAAGATCAGGCCCATCCAATACTCAGTTGGGCTACACTACCTGAAGTCATGCCTAAGATCTCTAAAATCATGTGTTGGCCCACCGGATTCATGGAATGGCCTGATTTTTTGGTTGTCCATTTGTCCTGGTGGAGTGCATGTTCTGAATGAATTGCAGGGCTTAAAAATATTAGTGTGGGCCCCACACACAATCCGTATGTTTTTAATGGTGGGCGTCCATCACAATTCTTTCCTATGGTATGGCCCACTTGAATTTTGGATTGTACTGATTTTTGGGTATGGAGGAGAACACGAGGGAGAAGACATGATGAACGGATTGGAAGTCAGGAATGCGTTATTGTGGGCCACACACATCCTATTGTAGGTCAGGTGGTCTGTGGAGTACTAAAGTGAAATAGTAGTCCGTTCGATCGTTTGCAAACCATCTACCATTTGCTTTATCCGTCCATAAATCGACTGTCTATGAGATCACTTTTTGATCTTCATGGTGGGACCTACCTATTTAATGGTTCTGATCGACCACATACATGGGATAATGAATGGAATACGAATTCACTTCGTACTCCGCAGACTACTAGACCGTGCCCCTGATGATATGGTAGCACCGATAAAACTGACCGGAATACAATGGATTCGGTCAAACATGGACCGTAATCCTCCACCACATGCTAAAACACCGGACGTGTTTTGGCTAGTGACCCAACACCAGCCAGTCAGCAGGTATCAAAGTTCTGTGGGCCCCATCATGATATATGTGTTTTATCCATGCCGTCGATCCATTTTGCCAGCTCATCTAGGACATGAACTCAAAAAATGAGGCAAATCCAAAGCTCAAGTGGACTACACCACAAGAAACAAAGCTTTTATGGCCCCAAAAAGTTTTCAATGGCAGTCGATGAATTTTGACATGGGAATGAACGTGATGAGGTTGATGACCATCTTCCTTGAGGATAACTACTTCTAATCCATGGAGTTTCTCTAGACTCGTCACATCTCTACTTGGTGAAAAAAAAGAAAAAAAAAGGAAGAAAAATAGTAATAAATTTTATAAAATTTATAATTAATTGGACAATGAAATAAATGAGTCTACAACTCTTTAAATAGGAATACTAAGCCTAGGAAAAAGTTTAGGTTTCTAAACACTCTTCATGTTGGACACTAACTCCTAAAGCTCAAAGAATAAAGAGTTATAATCAAACTAAAATTTATAATAAATAATAAAAACAAAAATAAATTTGATAGTTGATTGTTGATTGATTGAATCTCACGAATTCGGTGCGGACATGAAAGTACCCGTGACCCCGCTCTACATCAAATTCCCACTTGTCCAGTAGGGTGGTCCACTTAGGTGTTAGATTTGCTTCATCTTTTAACTCATGCCCAAATGAGATGACATAATAGATAGACAAGATAGGTAAAACATGTACATGATGATGGGTCCAACAAACTTTGAAATCTGCTAGCAGCTGACTGGCACTGGGGTCACCAGCCTCTATACATCAAATCCACTTCATAGATAACTTGGGTGGGCACTTTTTTTGGCACGTGCACTCGCATTCCTCACACGTGCCCGTGGACCCACACCACAGTATGTGCTTGTGTTGAAACTCTCGTGAGTCTACCACACAGCCATGTGGTCGCAGGGTGGACGCGGATTGCGTCCTACCCCCGCCCGGACAGTAATCCGTCAGGGCAAGGTTCTGTGGGACCCATCATGATGTAAGTGTTTTATCCACGCCGTTCAATGATTTTTTTAGATAAATTTAATATGTGAACCAAAAAAGGAGGCGGGTCCAAGGCGTAAGTGAACCACACAGTGGGGATTGAACGTCCACCATTAAAAACTTCTTGGAAGCCTGAGAAGTTTCAGATGAAGCTGATATTTGTGTTTTCACTTCATCCACGTCTACATGACCTTATGAATAGGTTGTATGGTAAAAAAAACATCACGTTGGCCCTTAGAAAGGTTTCAACGGTGGGTGTCATTATTAGCGAAGGTTCCTTTGCTGTGGTCCACTTAAGCCTTGGACGTGCCTCCTTTTTGGGTTCACATACTAAATTTATCTGAAAAAAGTGTTGAACAGCGTGGATAAAAGACTTACATCACGGTGGCCCCACAGAGCCCTGCCCGGACGGACGGATTACCGTCCGGGCGGGGGTAGGACGCAATCCGCGTCCCAGCCATCTCTGGCTAGAAGACACGAACAATAGGATAGAATTCCAACTATAAGTTTTTTAATTTGAACCCGTTAAGCTGGTGTTAGTCACCAGGTTGAAGTAAAGTTACAAAATTCTGCAGACCTCACCATATAAACTGAATATTTTAATAAGCTATTTTACATTATTCCCAATGGTGTGGCCCATATGATTTTTCTATTAGTCTGATTTTTTGTATGTACGGTTAAAATAAGGTCTATAATATCGTGGATGTGGGGATTTATATATATTGCACCATGGACCCCAGTTAGTTGGATTATTTTACACAGCTACATAAAACAATTGGTGTAGACAATTTTGGTCCGTCAAACTGACATCATTCACCATTAGTTCATTTTTATAATATTTAAATTTTACCATTAGTTCATTTTTATAATATTTAAATTTCGAAAAATGTAGACAGAAAATTTTTAAAAAAAAATCTCCTTTTTTTTTTCTCTTTTTAATTTTACCTTGGTCAGTTGACGCCCAAACTTGGAAGAGCTTAGCAGAGTGCCATGGCACATGGGTGAGAGATCTAGTCCATCCATCAGGTGGGTCTGACGTTGTACATGTTTTCTCAACAAAAAAATCCTATCCAATCAACATGTGGGCCCAATATTGAAAACAAATGGATGGTTTGGAAATTTTCAGCCTAGTTTTTCAGATCTATACATTTGTTTTGCAAACTATGGCCTACCTGATGAGTGGATCAACATGATTATGGAGCTAGGGCATCAAGAATCATGTTGAATCTCACACCTATTGCCATGCTGGCATATGTGTGGCGTGTTCCTGCGCTTTACTTCAAAATCAGTTCACATGACACTAGGTTTTAGGCATATTTCTTGCATGGATGGAAACATAAGTCGTTTAGTCCAAACCCTAATCCAGTCGGATTTGAATTTACTAACTCGTATATGATGAATCTCACATGAATCAAGGACCCGGATCCGATCCCTTGGTCGGGTCCGGGTTCAGTACACCAGTGCGAAATGGAGTTGTCCTGGACGGAATCCACCGTGATGTATGGGTTTTATCCACGCCGTTCATCCCTTTTTTCAAATCATTTTTGAACATGGGCTAAAAAATGAGGCTGATCAGATATTCAAATGGACCACACATGAGGATTGAACACTTACTGTTGATAACTTATTGGGGGCCACTTTGTGTTCCACTTGAGCTTTGGATCAGATTCATTTTTAGGCTCCTATCCTAAAATTATATGAAAAAAGGGATGAAAGGCATGGATAAAATACATACATCGTGGTGGGTCCTACGGAACCTCTGCATGGATAAACTACACACAACATGCCGCAACTAATGGGTAATTCCATTAGTGGCTGTCAAAATCATATGGATTTTTATTTTTATTTTAACAGTTTCTGGTTTTAGTTTTCAGGAGTTACGGTGCAATCTGATGTTTATAGTGTCCTCATGCACCCAATCCATACAAGTGTGGCAATGGTTCGTTGATCTAGACCGTTGATTGATCATAATATGTTGGATGATTGATAAGCCAAAAATTGAAAGAGTGAAAGACTCTTTCCATCTTTAGCCTTAACACAGGGGGCTTTGGTAGATTAATGTAGGCCATTCATCAGGTAGATTAATACAGATACGTCCCATGCGATGAAGATTAGCTGTTAGAAAAGAAGGTCCTGTAGTTCAAATTTAACATCGGTCGCATTGATGTATACAATCCAAACCATTCAAATATCTGAAACCAACCATGAATGGAGCACAACTTGAAAATTGCAATGATACGTTTTAATATTAACCATCTGAATTTTCCCTTTAAATTTGGACCGCCCAATATTTTTCTTTTTAATCATCTATTTGGTAGCCATTATTTGCACGGTTAGGATTGATTGATTATTAATCCTGTGTGACCACCGTGTTGCGTACCACATCCACTCTTTACATCAGGTGCATTCATGAGTGTTACATCTTTGAAGCCAAAAATCAGATCGATCCATAAGTCAAGTGGGCCACACCACGAAATACAGGAAATAAAGATGGCTGCCTCAAAAACCTTTAAGATTAGAAAATTTCAAACCTTCAAATCAGTGTCTCAAAACGCAATGATTACGAAGACGGTCCATATTACAAAAAGTCAAATATATAATCAAAGTGCTAATTAGGTACTCCAGCTAAGAATTTCATCATTAGATATCCTCCATCCATATTAGATCAAAGAAAATGAACGGTTGTAGTCTGGTATGGCAAACTATCCAAGGGATAGGATCTTCCAATCTGAGAATAATATTCTGGGCCACATTTATATGGACCAATGAAGGAGGACAGCATTCACGTCCACATACATTAGGGCCCCACATTGGTCAGTTGGTCTGATTTTTGAGCGACGGTCCATCTACCGGTATGGGCCACCAAATGAATGGTCCAAATCACCTTGGATTCTCACACACACACACAATATCTCTCTATCTCTTAAAAGCTTAAAACACATAAGTCAAGCTCTCTCTCTCTCTCTCTCTCTCTCTCTCTCTCTCTCTCTCTCATCTTTGTGTTGCAGCCATTTGATCTTCAGAAATGAAAAGAATAGAATTCTTTTGTGCATCTCCGGCCTCTACAGCAATATGCAGTGCTATGGATGAAAAGTCCATGGTCCGACAGAGCAGCAGAGCCATTGATCGCCAGGTGTCCCATCTAATTGATGGTCAGAGAAGGAAACCCCACAACCCATCTTCAGGATCACCCTCAACTACAAAATCCAACCATCAAAAGGGTAGGAAATTAAGTTCTTCCCAACAAACTGATCTAAGTAGCCCACTTGGTTCATCTAGATATCTCTTGGGAGATGCATCCTTCTTCGGTGTATCATTGGATCAAGACCCACTTCCTGCATTGGCTCCGATTAATCTAACTGCTTCTCGATTGGTCAGCGAATCAGACATTTTCAGGCCATCAGATGATAAGGTCTCTCTAAAATCCTCTTATAATCTTCGTTTTTTCTCATATTCTGATAGTGGGAAGTTGGTTTTTTTTTTTTTTTTTCCTCTCTCTCTCCCATTGTGGCTGCTTTTGCCTGACCATGTGGTGATCTAGACCGTCCAACTATTTGGGTCCACCATGGATGATTGATCCATGGAATGGAACATAAGATGAATGGTCTGGATCATCATGGAGAAAGACAGACGGAGTGCTACTTATTTTTGTGGTCTAGATTTTGAGATGATTACTTTCACAGGTTGTAGAATTGAAGGTGGCTTTGCACTGCAAGGGTTGCGAAGGAAAAGTGAGGAAGCACATCTCCAGAATGGAAGGTAATGGGAAGGAATATCATGAAACATAGGTGTGAGTGTGGTACATGTGTGAAAGATCTTGTTCGTTCATGACGCAGGCACCACACTGAAATTGCCCTTATCCAAATATCAGGCTGCTCCGCTCATCCGTTTGCCGCGTGTGTACACTGACCATGTACATTGGTCAATCTATCTCGACCGTCCATTATTACTATAGAAATGGGACCAAACGGATGAGTGTACTTGCCTGACTCTCTAGCTTGGGAATCTTCGGTAGTTCCCACCAAATTAACGGCCGAGATCTGAGATCTCACACACGTGCATCATGCTCACGGAGGTGGCTCAAGGGTCATCTAAGAGTATTGAATTGAACTCAACACCAAGCTTTTAATGGGCTAGGCATCCTTAAGCAAAATCAAAGCCCAGTCATTGCGGGCCTGAAACAAGCCCGATCCATTCCTCAGGCCCTCATGCTTGAGTTTAGACCCAGGCCCAGCCCATGGTTTCCAGAAATGAGCTTTGATATGGTTGGGCGAGACATCAATAGGAAAATCCAGTGGACCTAATGGTAAACCTGTAGTGGCCCATTTATCTATTGGTCCAGATTTTCAGTCCTACGGCCACCTTCCAACAGACCCGATTTGCAATCCAAGCCCAACCCATGTTGGATCAAGCCCAATGGACCATTTAGACGGCTGGTCCATTGCAAATGGGCCCTTTGGGTTGGATATCAAAACCTGGTTTTACGAGTTGGATGTGACTCGTCTGAGTTGACTCGGACTTGGAGGTACCTGGTCTTGTTTGAGGCCGAGTCATGACTCTTCTCAGGACCGAATGACTGGATCGGAGCTGAGTCTTTTAAGTTTTAACCATGGTTGCGTCTATATGGATATTATTTTATATTTTTTGAGAATTTTACTATGAGTAAAAATGCAAAATATTGTGATTTATTTTTATCATGATATTAAAGGCCAGAACTTAAGAATTTTTCATAGGAAATTTTACAGAACAGTACCTCATTAATATTGGATGTACATCCAGGTACCTTTTTTTTTTAAATTAAGTTTTTGTTTAGCTACCTCATTAATTAAGTTGTTACCAAACTCATTAACCAAGTTGTTGTCAACTCGTTAGTTTTCACTAATGTCCATCAATTAAAAGAATTATTTGTTTCTAAAATGATAAAAATGCCCCCAATTAATAAGGTTGCTGAATAAGAATTAAATAGGTATCTAGATGTAAATATTATTAATGATTTGTTTTTATAAATTAATTAAGAAAAGGAAAAAAATCTCTACTACTGGTTGGTGCTTTGTGAGACTCACCATGATGTGTCCACACTATCCATCTATTTTCCTGATTATTTGAGAGCATTATAAAAAAAATGACATAGATCCAAATCTTAGGTGGACTACGCCATAAGAAATGGTGGTGATTGAATGGATGTGAATGAAGGGAAAAAACAGATATCAGCTTGATCCCAAACTGTTGTAGCCCGCCAGAAAATTTTAATGGTTGCCATTCATCACCACTATTTCCTACTGAATGGTTTCGGCCTTATTTGGATCTACTTTATTTTTGAGCTCATGTCCTAAAATGATTTGACAATTTGAATGAACAACATTAATTAAAAATAAACAACGCAGTGGGGCCAAATTGCACCGCATGCAATCTTCTAGGAGGTTAAAAGGCTCCAACCTTGTGGGCATTTTCGTAATTTTTGAAAATAATTATACTTTAAATTAACGGACATTAGAGAAAACTAACGAAGGTAACCGTTTGACAATAATATGATTAACGAGGTAATTTAATAAAAATTTAATTAAAAAGATACCAACATGTAAATACCATATTAATAAGGTACTATTTTGTAAACTTTACCTTTTCATATTCCTAATCTTAGCCTTCGATTAGTGTACTTGGCTCGCATGGCGTATGTTAGCTCATTAACTGCTCCCTTTGCATGGTTTTGCTATTTTGAGCAGGGGTAACATCTTTCAGTATAGATTTCTCAGCCAAGAAAGTAACGGTGATCGGAGATCTGACCCCTTTGGAAGTCCTCGCCAGTATTTCTAAAGTGAAGAATGCAGAGTTCTGGCCATCATCATCTTAGTCATTTCATCTTTATCGTCCATTTTCCGATCATCAAAATAAAATGGCCCACAGACCCAATTGATGGTGTCCTGGGGCCCTGGAGTTTGAACAAAAGAGGACCATCATTTGGATATCCAAATCATTGATCTGATGGCCCACATGGTTGGTGGACCATACCCCAAAGTCCTCCAAGATAAGAATATCCTAGCATCTATGGATTTTTTGTCCTTTTTCTTTTAGTGGGGTTGAATGTGGACCTTTGTTGCTTGTTTCTTAAACCTTAATTTTTAAGGCTCATAATTAAAGGGTTAGCATTGTTCCATTGAAGAGACCTTCGGTAAAAGACCATCCACATTGATATCCATCATATGAACGGTCCAGATCATTAAATCGTGTGCCCATTTGTACGGAATAAACACGTGGGTCCACTCTTCATGGATTGAAAAGATCAGATTGTGTAATCTGGAATAGAATCTGGGTCGCCAAAATGAGAAAATAAATGGGGTTTTGGATGCTAATTGTCAGTTGTGGTGAAAATCTGTCCGGCCATCGTATCAAATCAATTTCGATGGGGTCCTTACTCTTACCCGGGTGGTAGACTCCCAGGAGTTTCAACACCGGGTCAAGGGTTCGAGCACCGACCAGTTGTGAAATCCCACTGTGTGTGTGGGGTGTGTGTGCGTGTGTAAGCGTGTGTCTGGGGTGTGTAAAAAAATAAATAAATAAATAAATAAAATCAATTTCAATGGTTTATGATGGGTTTATGACCGTTCAAAGGAATAATTCGATTGGCCCCACCTCAATGTGCTTCTAGAGCTGTCTAGGGCCGACTCGGATTGGGTAGTGTAGCACACAGCATCCATTGTTGGTTCTTCGTGCTACCGTAAAAGCTTCGTGGCCCACCACAATGTATCCTGTTTTATATGCACTGCACATCCATCAATTTTCTCAGCTCATTTTAGACCATGAGCCCAAAAATAAGGTAGATCCAAATTTCAGGTGAACGGCACTACATGGAATAGTGGTAATTAAACGCCCAACATTAAAAACTTCATGGGATACAGAAGTTTTTAGATCATGATGATACCGTATGTTTCCTTTCATCCAGGTCTGGTCTCTGTGACCTAATCGATGGGTTGATGGAAAATGAATGTTAAAGTAAGCTGTTAGGTGTTTTTAACTGTATATATTCAATCACCACAGTTTATTATTGCATGGTCTATCGTGCGTAGCATGAAAGTAATTATAGAAAACACAATGATTTTATGTGGAAAAGAATCATAATATCCAGCAACAAACAATCTACTATCAATAGGGAATTACAAGAGATTGGCAACTAATAAATTCAAAATTCTCATTTCCGTGAATGAATTTTCCTTTTCAAAACTCTACTTCTCTCTAGCATAACATTAGAATACCCGAATCTTACATATAACATGCTTTATATATCTCGATTTTAAAATTAGAAACAAAACTGCACACTTATACAAAAGTTGCGTGCATCGTCAATCGAACCTTCGATCAATCAATGCTACATGTTTAATATAATTAAACATGCACAAAAGTATTCAAAGACCTAACTTAGTTTTTCTTAATTATCTTAATCAATCAAACCTTGATGCCCAATCGATCAAACATGTCCAAAACTATTTAAAGACTAAACTAATTTATTCCAGATTTCCTCCATCAATGTATCATTACGTTACCATTGGAGCCAAATCTACCCAATTATTAATCGGGCCCCACATATGGACCCACATGTAAAAAAATTAGATCAGGTGCGTTGGAATTAGCATACATAACCGTTGAGGACACGTCATGTTAATTGTTGTGGTCTTCGTATTCAGCTCCACTGGCCTCGGAGCACTACAGGTTATAGTGCTCGTAGTTGCATCGGTCCATTTGGACCATTCGATCGATCAATCTGAACCGTCTGTTAAGTCCAAAATACATTGCATGGGTTACCATGCAAATGTCACTCTGATCGAATGATCTAATCCATCCTTAACATGTCCTTGTTTTCTATGGCCATCTTTTTACGGGCTATGGAAGGAATGACTATAATTGGCTTTAAAAAATTGATTCTTTAGAATCGTGTGCAATCCGTGATGGGACCTAACAAATAGGTGGATCAGATTTTCAATCGGACCTACTTTTGTGTAAACAATATTGACCGTACATATGAATGGCCTCTGATCAATGGTTAATATTGTTTGGATCGGTGTAACATTTGCCTAGTACTTATAGGAACATGGGTTGGACCTAATAAATAACCTGGATCAATGAATTGGACTGTCTAAGTGGACCGATGCAATTAGTTGGATCAATGAATTGCACTGTCTAAGATGTGTGGCGTACGTGCTGTATGAAGGTCATCCAATCCGTCCATCAGATGCGACACCTCATACTATAGCCAAATGCTAAAAATCACTAAGATCCAACACTCAGGTGGGCCACAACACGGAACAACGTGAGAGAGGACACACACCCTTGATTTTCACGTAGGCCTGCCCGAATTGAAAACCAGCCTACGTTTTGGCATTTCCTTCATCCATGCCGGATGACAGGTCAAAACGGGAAACGGATTGGCTACTCCTCCTGCCACCAGGCTGGTGGTCAGTGCGCTGTGGGCCCCAAAATGATGCGTGTGTTTCATCCATGCCGTCCATCTATTTTTTCAGATCATTTTATGTTATGAGACCAAAAATGAGGTATATCCCAATCTCAAATGAACCACGTTACAGGAAACAGTGTTGAATAAGTATCTACCATTAAAAACCTTTTGGGGCCATAAAAGTTTTGGATGAAGCTAGCTGATCTTTGGTTTTTTCCTTCCTCTGGGCCTGTATGACCTAATCAAGAGATTGGATGTCAAATAAACAGTACATGGGTCTTAGGAGGATTTTAATGGTGGATATCCAATCACTATTGTTTTCCTTTGGTGTGGTCCACCTGATATATATATATATATATATATATATATATATATATATATATATATATATATATATATATATATATATATATCCCTCTCATTTTTGGGATCGATGCTTAAAATGATCGGTAAAAATGGATGAACGGAATGGATGAAACACATACATCATGGTGGGGCCCACAGAGCAGCGACCATCAGCCACCGGGCTGGTGGCAGGGGGAGTAGCCAATCCGTTTCCATTCAAAACGGCCAAGATTCCTTATGCGCAATATGATGGGCCCTCCATGCAAATCATGTGTGGGCCCCATCAAGTCACTCTCCAGCAAGGAGTTTACTTTGAAAACATTCTCCATACAAAAATGTTTTTTTGCTGACCAGATTCAGGGCCACTCATCAGGTGGGCCAGACCATGGATGGTCCATATTTTAAGCTTCAGCATAGGTCATTTGTGTGCATATTCCACATATGAGAAAAGATTTTGATGTTTTCTTCTTCTTTTCAAATAACTAATCAGAATATCAGCAAGCTGGGCCTAGTTGGTGAGGGCCCAGTTTTTGAACGGCCCAGATTTGAAACTTTGTCTGATTGAACACCTTGATTTAACGATCTAATAGTGCGAAAGAGGGACCACATAATGTAATGGGTTCTCGGTTTGGACTCGTGGGGCCCACAGTGCAATGAATCAAACATGTAATATGTGGCCCACATGATGGATGTACCGTAGGCCCCATCCAGTTCGAGTCAATCTGAGGCCATCAGGGGTCACCAATGGATCCAAACGATAATTTCAATCAGGCAATCTTAACCATCCATGGATTAGAAAACGGATGGCTTATAAATATGAGGAAGTTCTAGGCGTTTATCAGGCATGCAATCCTAACCGTCCACTGTGAATAACACATGATAAACTAAAACTCTTCCAGGCAAGAAAATCCTAATAAACCAAGGTCCATCAAGGAAAAGGACCCACTAGATGGACGGTCTAAATCATCCACTCCTACTTGCCATGTGTCAAGTATCGGTCAACATCGTTTCCTGATCTAGTAGGCCACAGGTAAAACATCTTCTCATTGCAATATTAACAAGCGGTTTAGGTCTCCAACCAAACACACTACTAACAAACATTGACTTAGTCAGTCAACAACTCCATTGTAGTTTTCCAACCTCAATTCCCTTCTCTCTCTATATATAACCAGAAGAAATTCCTGACGGTCCATCACTGTCCCAAACAAAAGAAAAACTCCTCAAACCTCACTCTCACATGGAGAAGTACACATCCATCTTTTGTACACTCAAAGCTACCATCTTCCTACTGCTGTTAGCCATTGCCATCACATGTCCCAGCTCAGCTCGGATTCTGGATGAGGATCTGCCACCGGAGGCCCCAGTCACCGCACCCGATTTGTCGATTCCGGTTGTGCCACCTGTCACTGATACCACAGCTCCGCCGGTGGTTGCTACAGTGGCCCCCACACAACCAAATGTCAGTGGGACTACCACTACTAGTACTGCAACAGTAGCCAATGGTGAGCCCCACCACCCATTGACCTTCTTCATGCACGACGTGCTAGGTGGGTCACACCCCTCGGCACGAGTCGTGACGGGGATCATCGCCACCTCATCTGTCAACAGTCAACTCCCCTTTGCCAAAAACAATGGCGGCGTCCTCCCAATCAATGGTGGTGTACCGCTCCTCAACGGCAATAATGGCATTATCAACAATAACAACAACATTCCATTCCTGACTGGCCTCGGCGGCCAGACGACAACGTCCATCAATGGCAACAACATTAACAGCGGCAACACCCTTCCGTTTGTAACGGCGGGCCAGCTCCCAGTGGGGTCCATCCTTCAGAAGCTTATGTTCGGGACCATAACGGTGATCGACGATGAGCTGACCGAAGGACATGAGCTGGGGTCGGCCGTGATCGGTAAGGCTCAAGGGTTCTATGTAGCCAGCTCAGAAGATGGCACCAGCCAGACCGTGGCGTTCACCGCCCTTTTTGACGACGACCATTACACCGATAGCCTTAGCTTCTTCGGGGTCCACCGCATCGTGTCGGCCGAATCACAAGTGGCCATTGTGGGTGGAACAGGGAAGTATGCAAATGCAAAGGGATATGCTGCAATCCAGACACTTCATCCGGTGGACCAGCATACAACTGATGGTGTGGAGACTCTCCTGCAGTTCACAGTCTATCTTTCTTACTAGTTGGATATCAAGGTGGTTTGGTCATGTATCTAAAGGAACTTTGGCTTATAGCCTTCTTTCAAGTATTTTATGATTTGGGTGTAAGGAAATCTTCCAATGCAGATGTTTGCATTTGACTACAATAGATGGGACCTCAAATTGGACAACTTAACATGAATGAGAAAGCCCAAAAATCATAATAATATATATAAGGGTCTTAAGTTTAGGGATGGCAATGGGCCATGTTTGGGCTAGGCCTGACACTTAAAAGACCCATTGCTCAAACCTGGCATGGGCCTAGCATGGCGGGCCCAGCTTGAGTCCGAAAAACTTGTTAGGCCCAGCCCAACCCGACCTGGCACTGAAAATTAATAAAATTCCTAATTCCCGCTTGAATATTTTTAATCTCTCCGTGGATTTAGTAGACGACACATGCACAATGTAAACATTGTAGAGGAATGAAACCAACGGTCTAGATCAAAGATGGATGTGTTGCCTAATTGTAGAATGTAAAACATGTACATAGGGTTGTAAATAGGTTGGATATTGGAAATTGCAATAATAATAATAATAAGTTTAGAAAAAGTGGTCTGTTGAGTTTTGAACCAGGTTGATTTTCACATCTTTTGTGCCATGGTGAGTTACACGTACGATGAAAGATACACAAAATTGTGGCCCCAGACAGAAACGTACGGTTGGCATCCAATACCTATTGTTCCCTGCAGGTGTGGCTTATTAGGGTCTCGTTCACTGAGAAGTGATCCACTGCCATTAGAGCAGTACCATAAGTTATAGTACTCCTATTTGTATATGGAGATTTGGACAGGCCAATGCAGATTCCATCCTACCATGCATTAATCCATGTGTAAGTTGGCCTTTGCTTTTACAACCGTCCTTCTTCTTTTTTTTTGCCTTGGATGGATGGTTGGGATTGCCTGACTTACTTTTATATAAATGATCTTGACCATCGATGATGCAGGGAAGAGCATAAAACAATAAGATAAAGATCACCGTCTTTATCAAGTGATTAAAACCTTGTATCTATAAAGATAGTTCTTAAGTTTATAAGAAAATAAGAGAGAAAAATTAAATATTTTACTGAATAATATATATATATATATATATATATATATATATGATTCTTTTATTACATCACTAGTAAAGATAGGCCAAGCCCTAATTCAAAATTACCCATACTAACAAAATTCTTCAAAAATCTAATTTCTTAATTTGTTTAAATAACAAAATTCTTCTAAAGCTTAATTTGCCCAAAAAGAAAACATCTAAATAGATCTTATCAGAGCATTCCTAACATTATTAGGAGCAATTTGTAAAAAAGATGAAAATCTTAAAACTCTAAAAATAACAAGATATAATAAAAATAAAATTACTAAAACTAGTAATTTTTTAAATTGTAATCTTGAACAAAAAAAAAATGTGCGTTTTTCTTGCAAAATGAAGGTGCGTGGCTTGCTATGCAGGTCAGTTGACCTCGGAATGACAAATTTTTCATATTTGAAATGAATTTCTTGGAAGCATACATGCTTGGGACCACCCTTTATCTCATAGCCCAAGCCCCACATCTCATGGATTTTAAGACCTCGGTCGAACCCTCTTCGTGGGCCCCAAATCACATAGGCCGCCTATCCTGAGTGTGTTCCCACATCCCATGGGCTACCCCACTCGAGCCCGGTGTGAAATGTGCATTAATCACCCCTGGTGAGGAGTCTCGAACACGAGACCTCCTCCGTGGGCCGCACCCACCCAAGTGTGCCCCTGTATTTCACAAGCGACTACACTCGAGCCTAGTGTGAAAATGCCCCTGCATTAATCACTCCCGGTGAAGAGTCTCGAACCCGAGACCTCTCGCTCTAATATCAATTTGATGCAGGACAATTAACCACTTGCTCTAAAAGCTCGAACTGTTAGCGTATGGTCAATTAATCCCTTTATCTCATATCTCAGGCCTCACATCTCATGGGTTTTAAGACCTCGGCCGAACCCCCGTCGTGGGCCCCAAATCATATGGGCCGCCTACCCCGA
This sequence comes from Magnolia changhungtana, assembly GCA_030180095.1. Classification (NCBI taxonomy): domain Eukaryota; kingdom Viridiplantae; phylum Streptophyta; class Magnoliopsida; order Magnoliales; family Magnoliaceae; genus Magnolia; species Magnolia changhungtana. Next base: position 10,087,009 of record JASAUF010000546.1, on the reverse strand, counting down.
GTGTGTCCCCACATCTCATGGACTACCCCACTCGAGCTCGGTGTGAAATGCACATTAATCACCCCTGGTGAGGAGTCTCAAACATGAGACCTCCTCCGTGGGCCGCACCCACCCCAAGTGTGTCCCTACATCCCACAAGTGCCCCCACTCGAACTCAATGTGAAAATGCCCCTGCATTACATGATTCCCTAGGTAGGAGTAGACTGGGTACAATTCTAACACATTACTGGCACTTTCATTTGGGCTTCTTTTAATCCAAATGTGCTAAGAATGCATTTGTGTCACATCTTACATTAATCGACTTTATCAGATGTTGATATAATGAGTAGAGTTGCCTGATTGGTGTGAAGTTTGGATGGTGGCCAGTGAAATGTGTACTGGACCTGATGAACAGTCCAGATGGATCAATCACACCAGGTCCTACAACGCAATTAGGAGAATTGCAACTTATAGTGCTTTGAGGGAACTAGATTCAATTCTAAATAGGTTAGTGGCTTATGTTTGGTTTGTCTATGTTTGAATTTTGAAGCTTGAAGCTACGTATTTGATAGCCATTGATTACAGTGAAATTATCCAACCTTTTTTTTAAAATGTTAGCTTGTTAGTACAAAACACTGTTAGTTCACACTTCACTGTTAGCCACCCCACTAGGGAATCGATACCAAGACAGTGTTGAAACGAGGTATCTTTCACTCGGTCTATGACGCAGGGATGAACGTGATGAGGATAACTACTCCGAATCATGGAGCTTCTCTGCACTCTTCACAAAGACTTCTCAAATCCACGAGGAAAGAAAGCAGAAAATAGAAATAAATTCTAAGAAATTCGAAATTGATGACTAAAAACGAGTTCACAACCCTTTAAATAGGGGTACCAAGCAATGGGAAAGAAATCAGAATCAGACTACAACTAAAACTCCTAGAAATCGCGACTTACTATAAATAGTAAACTTACTATTTATAGACGATCGCGATGTCTACTAGTGCACAAGGTTTTCGGCCAAAAATAGCAAGTATCCTATTTGGCTTCACCAAACCGTTCTCCTAATTATTCTAAGCTCTTTTCACGTTGGGCGTAACTCCTAAAGCCCGTCGGATGAAAAGTTATAATCAAACTAAAACTTACTATTTATAGTAAAAATGAAATTAAAATAGGCAAACGACCGTCGTTCCAGGGGTTTTTTGCAATTCCAGGCTGTGCAACCCGGCATAGCAGGGTTAGTTGGCTAAAGTAGCTCGTTCTACCCCAAAGTCATATATTTTACATCAGCTAACTCATTCCGGATTGTGAGATACGCACAATCTAAGGTCCGACGGTCCGGATCACTTTTGTCATTGACCGGGCCTTTTCTGATCCATTTTGGCCATGAAACTGTCTGCGACCCACTCTACATCAGTCTACCACTTGAGCTATGGATCGGCGTGTGGTGAAATCATCCAACCTCGCTAGGATCTAGAGTTGTGATTTTCCAATCCAGTATATTTCAACAGTTCATAATGCACGTACCTCTGATTGCTCATCATTCTTGAAAATTAACTTTGACAAATGATCATCAGGATCAGAAATGAATTCTCAATATTTACGATACTAGAAAAGGTCATATCTATTTTCTAACTCCAGATGTGGAAGATGGTTTATATCCTTGGACTTGAGGACATGCAAGGGTCATGATCTTAATTAGTCATCTTTGACTCTACGAGGTCTATGCAGGGGCTAATAAAGTGGACATTGATTATTACTTATATCAAGACTCATTGATTTTTGCACAAGCCAACAAGGAATCCACTAATTTACCCATAAACATATTTATGGCTTTAACTTGGATAAATTAGGAACTCAACAAGTATTTTTTTCGCTAGGCTCTGCACTCTTAATGTTTTAATTAATCAATTTTTCAAATGCTTTTAACTGTTGAAAATTTTGTTTTAACTGTTAAAACAACTTTAATCACACTTAATGATAGCTTGATAGCCTAGATTTGATTGTCCACTTCTAATTAACATGGGATATGATCATTAATGAATACTTCATGATAGTAGATGGATTGAATAATGAGCATACGGATTGATGAGGCGGATTGACAAGCTTACTTTACAGTGAGTTACATCAAAGTCCGTAGAGTGATGGAGCACCATATTGGGTGCATCTCTTAAACCTTAACTCCTCCCTATTCATATGATCATATCCTACGTGTGAGAGAGAGCTAACCCTGGACATCCCCACTCCATGGGACGTGTAAGCGTGTTGAAAAAGAGAGAGTCAGAAAGAGTGAAGATTCACTCCATCCTCTACTATTGTCCTCATGTGTGGTCTACTTATGTAGATGATATGCGTCTTCCTTAGTGCCTTCAGAGGATTAGACGTTAGACTATCTTGCGATATCAGATAGATCAAAAAGAAACTCATTTCAAACCCTTGGACAATTTTAAAACCCTAATAATGACTTTCAATCACATTTACACTCGTATATATAGCCTTGTGAAGAATCTCAAACGAAATCAGAAACAAATTTCACAGATCCGGTGGATCCGCAAAATTCTACACAAAACAGTTCGATGTCATCGAACACCCTTTAATATTATCCACGCTTAACCTTTGATGATATCAAAGCCACCTCGATGGCATCGAACAATTACCAAAACAGTCCAAAGACAACATGGATTTTCTGAAAATTTTCGATTGCTCAACCTAGATTGATGTTATCGAATATATCTTCGATGTCATCGAACACTCCTCGATGTCATTGAAAAATGACACCGATATGTCCAGCAGCCAACAGAAAAAATTCGAAATTACTCGATGCAATTGAGCCGACTTGGATGGCATCGAAGCCTACTCGATGGCATCAAACCTGTCATTGTCATCGAGATATTGTTGATTTTACATATTTAAGACATCTATCAACAACACGTAATGTGTCATTTTTTTCATAGTGGTAACTAGGTAACACACAATGGTTGCCATCGTTAACATTACGTCCGTTAATACGCACCACGTCCTTCACCAAAGCTAACAAATTACAAACACTACACCTTTTCCATTACTCCACACACACAATTCTCGAAACCTTCGTACATATTAATTCAACATTAGAAAAGCATTACTCTAATTTATAACCAACTAGTAAGAAAGATAGATTGTGAACTCTAGGAGAGTCTCCACACCATCAGTTGTATGCTGGTCCACCGGATGAAGGGTCTGGATTGCAGCATATCCCTTTGCATTTGCATATTTCCCCGTTCCACCGATAATGGCAACCTGCGATTCGGTGGACACGGTGCGGTGGACCCCAAAGAAACTAAGGCTGTTAGCAAAATGGTCGTCTTCGAACATGGCCGTGAACGCCACCGTCTGGCTGCTACCATCTTCCGAGCTAGCCACATAGAACCCTTGCGCCTTCCCAATCACCGCCGACCCCAGCTCATGTCCTTCTGTCAGCTCATCGTCGATTACCGTTATGGTCCCGAACATAAGCTTCTGGAGGGTGGACCCCACAGGCAGCTGGCCTGCTGCGACGAACGGGAGGCTGTTGCCACCGTTGATGTTGTTGCCGATGATAGTCGTCGTCGATTGACCGCCTAGGCCGGTCAGAAATGGACCGTTGTTGTTGTTGTTGTTGATAACGCCGTTGTTGCCGTTGAGTAGCGGTACCCCACCGTTGATTGGAAGTACAGCGCCGTTGTTGTTTTTGGCGAAGGGGAGTTGACCATTGACTGCTGAGCTGGCAACAATCCCGGTCACTACCCGAGTGGAAGGGTGGGACCCGCCAAGAACGTCGTGCATGAAGAAGGTCAAAGGGTGGTGGGACTCAGCATCAGCCACGGTGGCACTAGTAGTGGTGGCCCCATTTCCACTTGGTTGTGTGGAGCCCACTACTGTTGCTGGAGATGTGGCAACAGTGACAGGTGGCACTACCGGATTGGTTGGTTGTGTGGGGCCCACTACTGCTGCTGGAGATTTGGCAACAGTGACAGGTGGCACTACCGGATTGGTTGGTTGTGTGGGGGCCACTACTGCTGCTGGAGATGTGGCAACAGTGACAGGTGGCACTACCGGATTGGTTGTATCGGGTGCTGCTACCGAGCCCACCGGTTGCGGGTCCTCGTCCAGGACCCGAGCTGAGGTGGCACATCTGATGGCAATGGCTAACAGCAAAAGCTGGGCCATGAGGTTGAGTGTACGAAACATGGTACTGTGGTTTTCCATGTGGAATGGAGTTTTACGTAGCTTTCTTTTCTTGTTTTGGTGGACCGATGAATTGGACGGTTGAGGTTCCGGTTATATATAGAGAGGGAAAAAGGGTTACGGTGTATGCGAGTTTTCGAAGTGGAGTGGATGACACGGAGTTGTTGGTGTGTTTCTTTTATTTTTTGTATTTTGAGTGGGTTAGTTGGAAAATGATGTGATAGAACCGTCTCTACTGTAGTATGATACCGTGTGCCCTCTTATGTACCAGTGGCAGGAGGTACCAGATCCCAACCATACATCTAGCTGTAACTGACAATGGATGGTCATGGATGATCTTAGGGTTCCAATTGGTGTCCTTCTTTTGGACGGTAAAAAAGAAAAACTAGTTAATGGTCGATATGTTGGAGGTGAAGGTGAGAGATCTGGACGGCTAGGATTATCCGATTGGTGTGGAGGTTTAACCATGGGCCATCCGTGGCCGAGCCCACTAGGTGAATGATTCAGATACACCATTCGTCGTGGCACGTGTATGGTGTGACGATGGCTCTATCATGTCATCTCCTTAGAGACCAAAACCTTGGGTATGGTGTAATGAATTACATGGACGGTTAGGATTTTATCCTAAATTAGATTTCTTGTATGGGTAGAGGCGTCAAGACTACTATTTTTGGATGTGTATACACTATACTCCGCCATTTCTTAAAGGGTGATGGTTGTTTATCGAGAAGGTCCCAGGTCCCACCATACGGGGGCCACATGGAAAATATCTTATTATGAAATATCCCCACCATCCATCCAGGTACTGTGTGACCTTATATAGATGAACGGTTTGGATCATCATGTGGTGAGGTAGAGCAGACAAGCAACGTTTTACTCTAGCATAGATTTGCTAGCCATACTCTGCAATCTGCATGGGAGCGGATTATGTGCGGCCCTTACCGTGGGTCCTATATTCATCTTATATCCACGCCGTCCGTCCATTTTTCCAGATCATTTAAGGGCATGAGCTCATAAATGAAGAAGATCCAATTGTCAGGTGGACTACACCATAAGAAATAGTGGTGATTGACCGTAACAAAAGTTTTGGATCAAGCTAATATTAATAGGTTGAATGGCCCATAAATATTACGGTGGGCCTTAAAAAGTTTTTAATGGTAGGTCGTTCAATCACCAATGTTTCTTATAATATGGTCCACCTTAGATTTAGATCTTCATTTTGTTTTGGATAATTTCCTAAAATAATCTTTAAAAAATTTGGACAGACGGCGTGGCCCCACAGTAAGACCGCACAATCTCGGATGAGGCCGGACCGCACCTAATCCACTCCTCTGCATGATGGTAACAAGTTGCTACTGGAGAGATATAAGGGACATATATTCGGGTGGGACGTGGACCAACAAACCAAATCAAATAAAAAAATATCTTGAATGAAAATAAAATAAAATTCAAATAAAAGTTCGTGATGTCTGTCCTTCTTTTTCTTTAATTGCTAGACATCCGATCCATGGAAAGGATGCGCCCCTTCTAGAAAATGTCTTATGTAAAAAAAGTCAGGCCGGTCATGTATCAAGTGGGTCAAGCTTTTTATTAAAAAAAACGAAAAAAAGAAGCCGACGGTGTCTGATTTGACGTGCAATTTTGGTTAATCTAGTCCGTTGATTGTCTTGATTTTTTGGTGTTGTATTTGTAAACATCTGAGCCAGTCAAACAGTGGGGCTCTACCATCAAGATGACCTATCTAAAATATCTGGCCGGTATACTCATCCGTTGGGCCACATTTGCCAAAATAAGTGACCACCGATGGTATGATTCAACGTACACTTGGGCCGATCTAGTGGCTCTATCATGCTGAATTTTCAGGAAGATGGACTTCGTGATGGGACCCAACCTTTGAGCAGTTCAGATGTCCTACATGGGTCACACGTGGGTGGGAAAACACATGCATGATGGATCCCACCAAAAAAACCCTCTCTGCATTATTTAAATGAGAAAAACTTCGATGAGAAATGCTGCCAATTTTACAAACATTAACCATTTGATCAATGGCCTTTAATATGAACGGTTGATTATACAAAGTAGGTCCAATCAACAATTTAATCCGTCTAATTGTTAAACCCCATCATGGATTGCTTATGATTCTAAAGAGTCACATTCATCAGGCAATCGCAACCATCCGATCCATGGATTGAAAGAAGGATGGCTACTAAAAAAAAGGCCACATAAAAGATATATTGGACCATCCGATTAGTGCAATTTTTGCATTGTAACCCCATCAAATGTGTTATGGACTTGAATAGTTCAAATCCATCGATTGGACGGTCCAAGTAAAGTGTTACGGAACAATAGAGCATTTCTCATTTTTGATACTCTGGCGGAGCATGATGAATCATACACCGCTACTTATTGATTACTCAAAATTTGCTTATACTTTGCGTACCAATAGTTCAGTTATTTGAGTATCTGAATATCGGATTGGTGGACATTTATTGACGGTTGAGATGAAAACAACTGAGGGCCCTATTTTAATAAAGAACCGTCCGCGAATCAGTGGTGAGGATTGTTTGACCAATCTGACTGTGGGGACTGTGACTGCGATAGTGGGTTAACATAGGTATGTGGAGAAAGATTTGCATAGGCATACAACAAATAATTAATTTCTGGCCATTCATTTTATTAATATTCTGTGGACCACTTGAGGGGTTAATGCATGATTTTTAAGCCAGAGGATCTTTAAAATTGTACCATACTGACGGAAATCTCAGATCTTACACACGTGTCACATTGTACCTACCCGATGACGTGTGGATTTGTGCGGCTACCACACGCGTGTTGAATTGGCAAACTGAAGAAGAAACTGAGAATATAGTGTCCAGCGGGGTTGCAGGCAAGCCCTTAATGCAGCACTCCTTCTCTATCGTTTATAATGTAGTTTAATAAAATCGGAACCGTCAAAACGTTGGACCAAAGCATAAAGATTACATTTATAAAAATAGGGTCAAATCCGATCAGAACATTGGCCAAATCTGTTGGTCGTCTTTAGAGTTTTTTTGACATTGTAGCCCAATTAATAAGTTGAGACTTCTGATTTTTTAGAGAGATAATCTTCATGCTGGGACCCAACATTTCCATGGCTTTGATCTTCCGCTGAGGTGATAAAAAGGGGAAGAAAAAAAAAAAGAAGCTAAATGCCTCTGATTCAGATGGCTAGGATCATCCGATCGGTGTGATTTTTGAGGTCTGGCCCATCCAAAGTAAAGTCTAGTTGATCAATGATTCCGATCTTGCACACATTTTCCAGATGTTCTAAAGCTCAATTCAGTTTAAGAAAGTGATAAACACTATAGCGTGGCCCACCTACGAAATCCCTCTATTTAAGACAGCCATCAGCTGCCAAATCTCAACCCAAACAGAAATCAAAACCGTTTAAAAAAAATGAAACTCTTCAACTCCATTTCTCTTCCAGTCCTTGTTCTCCTCCTCTTATGCTTGGGTAGCTCTGCAAGGCCCCTTGGAGACATTGGGAGTGAGTTTCACCCCCTGGCGCACGTTAGCAAGGGAATCCGGGTCCTATCTCACGTGCCTTCGGAGGAGCACGTGGAAATGACACAAGACTACCCTCCATCTGGGCCAAATGGTTAGATCAGCCATTTCTATGATACATGTATGATATATGCATCCACCACCCTTTGTTTTGTACTTTTGGTAATAAAATAGTACACGGTTTGTACTATAGTATCACCAAAAGTAGATGAGAAGGGTGTATCTATCAAAAATGAGGGTGCAAATAGTGCTCCTGTGTGTGTATGATAAGGAATAATGCAGGGTGAGGGTGTTGTGTTTACAACGGATAGACCATGTATGGAATATTGATAGCCGTTGGTTAATGTTAAGGCCCATCTGCTGCTTGGTGGGCCCCAATACTGGGTCATATGTAAGAGCTCGCTATTTAATGTATGGTTATATGAATATTTCTACTTGTTGAGTAATAATTATGGGAACACACGATCCGGTGGAACGGTTAACTTAACTGACCAAACCACACCGTTTGGTCCGGTTCTGAAGTCCAGCAGTTCCGTTTCGGTTCTGAAAATGAAAGAATCGGTTAGTTTGGTGTGATTCTGGTTATGGTGTTTCAAAGAATCAGTTAGTTTGGTTTGATTATGGGTTTAGGGTTCTGTAGAACCTAACTAGACCATGGAATCAAATATTACATCCGAACCTACCGGTTCCCTCAGTGAATAAATATTTTAATTTTAATTTTTTTTAACATAAAAAAGCAACAAAACACATATCTTTCTATATTCACCCAAATCCATAGCTCAATTGGCAGACTTGAGTGGCGATGCCCCGTTTCAACACTTGAGGTCTTGGTATTGATCCCTAGTGGGGGTGGCTAACATGGAGTGTGTGTACCCACATGGGTGTGTACTAACAGGCTAACCGAAAGTGTGGAAAAAAAAAAAAAGCAACAAAACACTAATCTTTCTGTATTCTTCCCCTTTCGTTGCCTTTCTCTGTCACTTAAAGATGAGAAATTGACCGCCGTAAACGTTACCTTTTTCCCGACGGCTTTTCAAATTGTTCCCAAACTTTACTTTTTCAAAGTAAACCATTCCGTACGGACACACTATTTGCAGACAAATATAACCTTGCAGTGACGGTGGCTAACATATAGCTACCGTTATAATCCGTAGCCAGAGGTTGTGAATGCAAAGTTATTTTAATCTGCAAATAGTGTGTCCATACATAATAGTCTACTTTAAAAATGTAAAGTTTGGGAGCGTTTTGAAAAGACACTGGGTAAAAGGTGGCGTTACAGTGGTCAATTTCTCCTTAAAAACTGTGCAATTGGACTGGATTATAAATTAATTAATTAAAAAAAAAAACTATACAATTGAGCTGGATTATAAAAACAAATCATGCAATTGGATTAGATTATAAAAAGCATAGAATCATAGAATTGAATCAGAACTGAACCAGTTTGTTACAACCGGTTCGATTTAGTTCTAGAGTGCAAACGGTCCAGTTCTGGTTCTGTTTTTCCCGAAACCATTGGAAATGATTTAGTTCCAGTTTTACCCCGGAACTGGACTGACCCGAACTATGTGCACCCCTAGTAGTAATCCAATCTGTTTTCTAGTGCAAATTCTCTTAAGGGACCGAAGTGGGCCCACCATAAGTTCATGGTGGACCATTGGATAGAGGAGCAGTTCGCCATAGATGCACATGACCTTCAAACTACCAGTTCAGATGACAATTGATATTGGAATGAGGGCCTGCAAAATGGACGGTGTGCGATGGTTTTTTCTTTTATCATTCATCTTGAATGCTCTAAAACAGACGGCTTTGATCATCCTGTTTCAGGGTTCAATCCACCATGTATCCCTGTTAGCTTATGGTCCTTGGTTATTGTAAGTAGACCCATTTCAGGAACTCAATTGAGGAATATAAGTTATGGTCGACTCGACTCAGTAGATTTTGAGTCTACTCTCCGAGTTTTTTACATATGGTATGGAGGAATGTATTGCATGTGGCTCAATGTGATACGTTCAGTTGATATTTTAAATCTTGTATGTTAGTTGGCTCAGCATCATATCTAGTGGTTGGGATTGATGCGTGGGTTAGTGTTCCAATTATCAAAATGGAATGGGTTAATGGACAAATATCCATCAACATGAGGGTGGGGAACCCATTCAATTTGATTTTTCATACATAATGTCATGCTCTAAATTTAAGAACCAGGATCATAAAATTTTCGATTGTCGAATCCAGTATCAACAGCCTCCATAGTACTTCATTCTCGGCTCCCAGCTCCCATACAACAGGTTCCAATTCGGGAATCCTATAATGAGGATTTTCCAGGGTAATTTTTTATATTTTTTTTATTTTTGTAAAAGAACATAACCCGTGCCCCATATAAACCGTGGCCTACCATTTGAATGGTTTGGATCGTGTTGTGTATGTACATGCAGTAACCCTCTCACTTTGGGGTAGTAATGAGTTGGTTTACATGGAATCCTAAGAGCATATAAAATCATGGTTAAATGACCTAGTAACTTTGACAGACTCGTTCAAATCACGACTCACCGAGTCCCGAACTGGGTGAAACCGAGTTCAAGTCAACTCGGACGAGTTGCATGGGACTGGCCCAATCTTAAAACCATGTTAATTTCTAACACATCCCAAGCCTTTGGACATGGATCATCTTTCATTGATCCAAACCATTTATACCATGGGCCCACTTTGGATGGGAAATAACCAAGGAATAATTTATTTATTTTTACATGGGAGTACTACAATCCTTTGATCATTTGACTCCTTTAACATTGAGCTTTTGGCCTTTTGTAATAGATAGTATCTTTAGCCGAATGTTTTTATTTTAAACTATTCTATTCAATGGAACCCTATCATATAAAATAATCTGCATCAATGAAGAGAATCCGTTTAATAGCTAAGTCCAACCTATTGTATTGTAATTATAGTTTAAAAACTCAAATGCTCAACTTGATTCTACTGTTTTATTGGGTCAAAGTCTACCTTGTCTTTACCACAAGTTATTTTCATTAGTTAATAATAACATTAGTTTTGTTGATATATGTGAGTTTGTCAATTTTCGTTCTCTCATATAATACGACATGACATTGTAGAGCAGCTTTTGCTAAAGCTCAAGCAGTTTTTTAAAACTCACTTCAAATATGAAATTTTTAGTATATAGTGATGTTCTCATTATTCTTAATAAGATGGTTTAGTAATAGATCACTTGATAAATTTGATATTTAATAACTATATTTAGATAAGCATTACAGAATAAGAAGAATAGCAGCTAAGTTTTGCATGGCTAGCTGTAAGTGTTCTTAATTCTTAGAAAGATATCATTTGGCACCTTGGATTTGGAGGTAAATGGGTCTATTTCAAATTTAAGTAGCTACTTTTGGTGTTTGACCACCAGATTTGAAGGTAAATGGAGTGGGGGGCATTTCAAATGTATCTTGTTGGTGCGTTTTGAAAACTCAACTAAATATTGTGTTTTTCATGTAATTCAAGTAAAATGTCTTTTTAAGCTCATTTTAAAAGCAGAGAGTGGAACATATGACAGGTGTCGCAAGGCTACTAATTCATTATACAAGTGTCACAACAATAATACCCTAAAACAATTCAATTATCAACTACAATACTAAAATCATATCAATATAATGATCTAAACCATCCAAATGTTGGACATTTAAATGAATAATTATAAAATATAAGCGAGTTGGTTGTTTATAATTCTTATGTCAGTGGTTCACCCAAGTCTTGGAATTTCCTCTTTTTCTTGATTTTTTTGACAAGGTATATACTTCAATAGGCTTATTACACACACATACTAATTTGAGATATAAAAGCTGATTTAGTTAATCAAATTCAAGTCTTATAAATATATTAAGAATTTCAATGTATTCCAAATACAATCTTTCAAACAGTAGATTTATATTCTAATACATTTCATCCAATACAAATGAGGTTTCGTAATCACTTTGATTCTAATGTAATTATATTGGCCTGAATTCAATGCATTCTAAATCCAACCACCCAAACGGACCACAATGCATTCCTGACCCTAACTCGGGTGAGTCAGGCTGATGCACCTCCTAACTCAGGCGAGATGTAACTCTACTCGAGACCAAACCGGTCGACCCGTCTAAAAATCAGAGAAAATCTAAATGTTTGACATCCTTTCATCTCAGACTCCTCAAAACACGTGCAAGATCCAAACCGACCATCAGCTAGGACCTATCTTGGATGAGCCACGTCCCAAAACTTGCACCATCTGGACAAATCTAATCTTTCTATTTGTTAATATCATCTGATTGGTATGAAATTTGGAGTATGTTCCATCCAGGGTAGACCCTACCTAATCATCGGTTCAGATCGCTTACACGGATCATTTACACGTTTGCCGCATGTTCGAAAAACCAAGACAATTGAAGTCATGAAAGGTGGACCCCACATAACGAAGAAATCCAACCTTATTTAAGGAGCTGCTCTCATCTGTCCAATCTCAAAGCATAGAAGAATGGGAGGCAAGCTAAGACCATTGTCCCCAATATCTCTTCTGGTCCTCGTTCTCCTCCTCTTGTCCTCGGGCTGCTCGGCAAGACCGCATGTAGTGGCAGGGAGTGAGTTTCACCCCCTCGTGCACGTTAGCAAGGCTACCCAGGCCCCATCTCTCGTGGGTCCACAGAAACATGGGCCACGTGTCATGTCTTACAAACCGTTCCCCAGAGGATTCGTTCCTCCATCTGGCCCATCGTTCCCACCACCAACGTAGATAAGGTAACAAACATTCCATTCGTTTTTTTAATAGATACCCTCTTTATTTACTAATTTTGGTAATACGGTAATACAGAATTCTTACTACGGTTTTACCGAAAGTAAAGAAGAGGGTGTGTCTATCAAAAAAAGGGTGTGAAATTATCAGTAGTGTGCGTTTGAAGAGGAATAAGGATGGATAGTCCATGTACTGAAGATAATGACCGTTGGATCATGTTGGGGTCCATCAGAAGATCAAGGTCCATCGCTGCTGGGTGGACCCCACCCATGCAGTGGATTGTAAGTGAGGGATTTGCTAGTGATATGTATGCAGTGTTTGAAATATAGAAATATAATGCTTGTACCGTTTTGTACTGAAATACATTCCAATAAAGAGCTACGCAGGCACATGACTCTTAAGATATACGGTCCATTTCGTGGGGTCCTCGATCATCGATCTGAACTGTCCATTTACTACATAACACATTTCATGCACGACCTTGCAAAAATCACAAGGATCAGATGGTCCAGTCCATCCTTAATTTGGGTTTTTATTAGCCGTCCTTTTCTAAGCCATGGATGGGATGATTAGTGTTGCCTAGCAAGAGTATTTCTTTATGATCATAAGCAATCCATGGTGTGTTCTAACAAAAACATGGATCAAATTGCTGATTGGACCTATTTTCGTGTAAATGATCCTGACCGTCGATTTTAAATGCTACTAAACATGTGGTTAAGATTGTCAGATGGCTGTGATGTTTGCATGGTAGCCTATGAAATGAGTGTTGAACCTAATGAACAGTCTAGATCAAGTGATTGGATTCAAAGGAAGTCCAGAATGCATTAACACCACATACTTGTACAAGGCAGCTCGTGTACGCGCCACAGTGGGAGATCCAATCCGTCCATCAAAAGGGTCCTATTATGGAGATGACCCTGGCCCAAGAATCAGATCAGTCCAGTGGTCAGGTGCTTCGCAGTCTTTTTCCTTAAACAAATGTACGGCTGAAGAACTTCCCTGAAGTTTTTTTTTTTTTTTTTAACTCGTCCACCTGTTTCTAACATCATGGCCCACCTCCTAATTGGACCAGATTTGTTTTGGGCAAGAGAACCTGCACGGTTGGGCCCACCTGATGGACACGCTTGGACTCAATAAAGCTCTGTTTTCGATGACCGGAAGTAAAATAGCCCAAAATGTACCATTTAAGCTCCAAATATGGAAAAAGTCCATGAAATTGTACCCTTTCAGTACAAAAAATGAATAATGAGTGTATACAAAAATCAATCAAATTGGGTGTAGATATCAATTCTCTTAAATTATTCCAGCTATTTCCTAAAGCCTCGAGCATCGATGCATTCGATGATGATATGGTTGCTGGGTTCTCAACAAGGACGCTTTTGGACCACTGTCATAGAATAGGGGTGGAAATGGGCAGGGCTTAGGGCTATGGTTGGCGCTGGCCTACACCAGTCCCTTAGCCCTTCGCTGCCCTTGTTACGATTCCAATGGCTTAAAGAACTTAGTTTGATGCGTTTCATTAGTCTTGAGGCTTTTGGTGTATCGGTTAGATTCTTAAGAATCGGAATAAGTGTCAACACCACCACCTGTATTCAAGTCATGAAAGTCTCAAGTCCTTCAGCATATTAGTTAGGTTCTTAACAGCCCTTAGCCTTAATCAAGCTTAAAAAGCTCGGCCTTTGCCTCGGCCCTATATGCCAGAGCTAGGCTAGGGCTATAAGGAAGATAGTCACACAAGCAAAGGAATGAAACAATCTAAGTCTCAATGCATTGCTAGTGGCACATACAATGGGTTCCAATGCCTATGTGAGATGTGTGTAGCAAAAAAATAATAACAATGACAATAAAAGGAATTAAATAATCTTAATTAAAGAACATTAATCAGTGATAAATAATTTTATATATATGTGTGTGTGTGTGTGTGCGTGTGTGTCTGTGTGTGTGTCTATGTGCAGTATCTCACCCTCAATCCAACACAAGTCCCATCGTATAAATGGTTTTGATAACCTTAGATCCAAAAAGTGTCATTAACTACACATGAAAGTTGAATAGGGGGACTTCACATGTTTATTCAAATCATCCATCCTTCTATATAACATTGGCTAACTTGATTATTGGACAGGGCAAAAGGGCCAGGCAACTTGATTATTAGACAGGGCAAAAGGGCCAGGCTAAACCATTCATCGTTGGCCCTGGCCTTGGCCCGGACACTCAGTCTAGATTCAAGTTGAAGCCCTGGCTATGATAAAAATAAGAACGTTAATGTGCAATGGACACTGCAATAGATCCCGATGGTTCCCTCTTTAAAAAGGTGGCATGGTGGATGTGTTGGCTTCAAGACTAGATAACTCAGACTGACTCATCCGCTCTCGAGTCCGGTGTGATTGGGCCCAACTTGGCTGAGTCGACAGTGACTTACTGGGTCAGAGTTTGCACAGTTACGAGTCTTCAATCCTGTCAAAAGACTAGCAGCTCACACCAACTCGTTTGGTCCTCAGTCAAGTCGGGACATGCCCGGATGGGTGCTGAATCAGCCTGACTCACTTGACTCGGGGGTGACTTGGCCCGTCGAACCAGACACAATCCAACTGAATCAGAGTCAACTTGGATTAGTCACATCAGACTCATCTTAAAACCATTGATGATAGGAATTGCTGGTCTCGCGTGCCATTCATCATATGGATAGGCATAATCAAGGGGACTGGACTTTTACAGCCATCAAATGCGTGACCTGCAAAAGGAGCAGTTAGAAAAATGGCCCACACTGAACCATTAAAAGTAACAACTATTGGATGGTTATAGCCTATGAACATGGTATCCCACCAGATAAACAGTACTGATCACTGCATGATGGCCATGGTGCACCATGAGGGGCTGCATTCTTAGTACTCTCAAAAGTGAAACTGCGACAGAAAATTTTCTATTAAACAGAAACTTCAAGATTGGATCCCAAAACCTCTCTCCAGTCCCTAATTTTCTGTCACAGTTTCACTTTTGAGAGTACTAAGAATGCACCACCACTAAATAGCAGCAAGTAAAAAGTATAAACAAAATTGAGGTGGCAATTTGTTGAGAATACTATTTTATTTCCAGATGACTTTGAATCTTTGGATCTTTTATTTCCTTGTAAACGGATCATTGGTTTCATACAAGATGTGAATATATCTATCCATTTCTGAAAATTCAATTTTCTTGATCTCTTTACATATCTCCACAAGATGAGAGCACAGAGACGAATTCTCCCAACAGCTCATCCATCAAGAGCCTCTCTATTTCTCTACCTATTCTATCAACTTCGTCTCCTAACTCCGACCACCCCACCAATGGCACTGGGAAATCCCCTCTCCCTCCCTTCTCACACCTAATCAGCAACCGCCACACCTCTCCTGCAAGCGCTTCACCTCCCCATGCAAAGCTCATCCTTCTACTTTTTGGTTTTACCCATGGGAGCAAGTCCCTGACTTGCCTAACGATCTCCACCAATGCTGAATTTATACGGTCAAACAAGAGCCTCCTTTCTGATCGTGGCCATGCCTCCTGCTTGCCATATTTCTCCTCCAGCTTCTCAAACACATCCGGGCCCAATGGGAATACTGGTGAGTACCATGTTTGGAAATGCATTTCATGGTCGGCGCCATGAAAACCTGAGTAAATGAGCATATCCAGTAGGAAGGAGAAGTCTCTATTCTCCTCCTCTCTAGACATTTCAGAGAATTTTCCCTTGTCTCCTGGAAGACCAGTGTATCCTTCTCCATTGTCATTATCACTCAAGATAATGATCTCTGATGCTTGCAAGGACGTCTCCTCGACTGATTCCAACTTGAGAAGTTGAAGCTGCATCCTGAGTCCT
This sequence comes from Magnolia changhungtana, assembly GCA_030180095.1. NCBI lineage: Eukaryota > Viridiplantae > Streptophyta > Magnoliopsida > Magnoliales > Magnoliaceae > Magnolia > Magnolia changhungtana. The sequence continues at coordinate 10,070,663 of JASAUF010000546.1, read as the reverse complement.
GGACGAAGGGGAATGCAGAGGACATAAAATGCATATGTTAGGCAAAATTACAGGAAATGGTCTGTATGTAAACTATGGGTATTCGCTGACCATGGAGATCTGCACTGATGTCTTCAAAGCATTTAGAACTGGCTGCTTCTACTTCAAACAAAGAAACAGGATTTTGATGTCCGGTTTCTTTGGAGCTTTGAGAAAGATCTGATTCTCTTACATGGCAATGAGACTCCACTCGAGGGTGCTCCAGGGACATTTCCTGGAACATTACCAGATTCCTGAGGAGAAAGTATACTACAGCTATGCAACAGTCTCAGCATGCCTCTCAACTTCAACTTTGATGATAGCAAATTATATGAAGGGTTTGGCTAATGTCCCAAGCATTTGCAATGTCCCGAAAATTTTTAAATGACTCATGGGATGCCCAAACATCAATTGGGACGGTTCATTCAATAGTACCATTGGGAACAAACCATGGTGCAAGAATCACATGGTTTTGTGAGGCAAATTTGTGGCCAATTTGTTACAACCAACTGTTTTTAGAGCCACATATCACATGGTTAGAATCATCACAAGGAAATCATAAGCAATACAAAGTGGGATCTAACGGATAGATGGTTCAGGATGATGATTGGACCTATTTTATTTATCCGCTCAATCTTGATTGTCCATTTTCCATACTATTGATCGGATGCTTAGGATCATCCTATTGGCATGATTTTTGCACTATGGCTCATCCCTAGTTGTACGAAAGAATTGACAGTTCAAATGACAAGGGTGTCCCACATGTCATTCAAAAGTCTACTAACCTTAAATCTCACTGATATAAAACCAAGATATTTAATCAAGAACCAAAACCATAAGTCAAAGAAGGAAACATGAGTGGCAGAGGAAGGCCCCAAGAAGCTTCCATAGCAGTTTTTTTAGAAGAAATATTTAGTCAAGAAGTTTACTGATAACCCATAAAAATCACGAAGAGAAAAACAGAAGAACAGCTTCTCTTGGTCCAGTTAGAGCATAAAATGCACAACTTTCTTTTGTGAAATCCACCTACTACGACTTTGCAATAACATCAAGTAGAGAAGACAAGGTGCATCCTTGTGCACGGTGCATGCATTGGGATTTCTATGATGCAACAAAATGACAAATAGTAATGATCTAGTGTGCTCTGTGTATGGAAACCTTCCCGTGCACATATAGTTAGATTTGGAATCATCGGCATTCACATCACCTATTTGGGCCGTCTATTAGATCCAGCCCAATCCCCTTCTGGCTGATGTGCAAAAATCAAAGAGATAGAATGCTCCTAAACCTCTGTTACGGAACCTATCATCCGTAAATGATATTTTCCATTCTTTTTTCATGCCACAGACTGGATGGTTTGGATCATCCAACCAGATTGATTTATGAAGGCAGCCTATGAAGAGTTGGCAGTACCGGATGGATGGTCCAGATTGGTGATGTGGATACCAACGAGTCTAAATGCAACTATGTGCACAGGAAAGTTCTGATAACTTCATCTACTAGATCATTTCACTGTGACAAATATGTTATTGCACTGATTCACACAAGCATGTAACTCTAAGGTGCTGCAGAGAAGAATCCCATTAGGCGACTCATTGTTCTATGTTCTAAACATTAGCGTAAATAAATGCTTCTCAGGTACTGACATGGACCAGATTGAACTCATCCAAATTAAGGAATATTGAGGATAATGGAGAATTAGCAATATAAATTTATCTTGATCAGTTGAAGTAACAGCTATTGAGCAAGTGGGAAACTAGAAGTATGAGAAATTAACAATAAAACTATATACAGAGATAAAACAACAAAATCATTGTACAAAATAAGATTAATATATAACAACCTACGCTTGAAATTTTCGTGATTTAAACAAAAACATGAAAAAGAGAGGAGGGATCTTTGAAGTTCAAACTCACTCTTAAGCAAAACAGGATTAGCAACAATAAACATTCTGATAACAACAAGAGCACGCCCACTCTCAAAGTCAACAAACACCACCTGAACCTGGTAATACTACCTGACAGGCAGGAGGAATCATGATTCATGAGCAAGGTTGACTACGCAAAAGAACAGAAATACAAAATGAGAACCGACTGTGACCTCTCAAACCCAAGTCAGTATTCTCAAATAGAACTACAACATGGATGTATATTTCAGTGTCAGATACACACATGGTGAATCAAACACAAGAACAAGGGAAAACCGTACGTGGAAATGTTAAAATTGATACAATTTTATATGCTTTTATGCTTTATGTAAAAGTGTGAATTCAGGCACACCACATATTTTCAAGATAAATATCAGAAAATGAGCTTTGCCAAGCGCATATGTAGAGTTGGGCATCGAGTCGAGTCGGACCGAGTTAGAGCTGACCCGACTTGACCCGGTTTTTGAAATAGACCTGACCCGAACTTGACCCGACTCAGTACTGAGTCCAGCATGCCTGACCCAATCCGAGTTCGGGTCTGGCTTGGACTAATTCAGACCGAGTCCGACCCGGTCACAGGTACCGAGTCGGATCGAGTCGGCACCAAGTCAGGTCGGGTGCAGCGGTCCACGGGTTGAAATCACAACTCAGAACCTAAGTGCACCTGTTGGAATTGCAGCCTCTCCATCAGCTACATGGCATCTCAGATCTGAAACATCAAATTTGGGTTTGTTTTTTTTAAATGTACGAGTAAGTTTCGAATAGAGTCGAGTCAATACTGAGTTGGATTTCGGGTCGAGTCGAGTCGAGTCGAGTTACTGGGTGACCCAAACTCGACTCAGTTTGAGTTCGGATTGGACGAAGTCTACTCAGTTTGAATCGACTCACCCTCTCAGTTCGGGTCAAGTCATGTCTGAATGAGTCGGCTGAGTTGAGTCTGCCGAGTCGAGTCGTCCCGTGCCCAGCTCTACGCACATGCATGCCTAATAAAGCTCATGAACACACCACATATATGCTAGAATGGTACGTAGGTGGGAGATCCAATCCATCCAAGTTGGTCCAACCGCGTCGATGTTTTCCCAAAAGTAGATCTAATCCACTCAGTATGTGGGCCCCAATGTTGGAAACAAGTGGATAGGTATAGTTTAGAAAACTTCAGCCAAGTTTTTCAGAGCCGTAAATTTGTTTTAGTAACTGTGGCCCACCTGATGAGTGGATCAACCTGATTCTTGGACTCAGGCATCAGTATAGTGCTGCTCTTCTGATGGAAGGATTTGATCTCGGACCTATTGTACCATGTTGGCACATGTGTCATGTGTAGATGAGCTTCATTGCACAAATGAGTGCGCACAGCAAAGCTCTTGGAAAAAAAAATCAGATGAACATGCACATATAATGTGAGAAAGAAACTGAAACACATCTTGAAGGTAACTTGTGTTTTCCATGAAAAGTGTCTACCCATGTCAAGTGAGGCATTTTTTGGAAAAAGAAGCATATGTGTTCCAGAGGTGCTGTTTATTCCTAAAAGAAAATAGAAGAGAATTAAGAAACAGAAACAAAATCAACACAAGTTCATTGGAGCATTAGGGAACAGGAATCACGATCTTATCTCTACTGGAATGAAAAGTGCTAAGAAGCATGCCACCACCAAATATTCAAATATCACCCGAGAAATAGAAAACAAACCTTCAAATTCAAAACATTCTGATCACAAGCTGCAGAGACTATATCTTTCGCTAGTTCGATACAAGTGGCTGGTTCCTGTAGCTGGTTTTCATGGGCATTGAAAGGAATTTTTACTACCTCTTTTTCAGCAACTGTGGTAGAGTCAGCAATCTGCTTTGCATCATCACTATCACCAACACATTGTTCAGGAGCCATGAGCTTGGGTTCAAACTCATAGCTTTCCTCAAGTCTGTTCTTCAGTTCATCAGAACTCACACGTATGTCGGGTATAGTGGGCTTATTCTCTATGCACGCTCTGGGAAAAGATCGTCTTTTCTTACTGCTAAATTTTATTTTTTGAGGGGATGAACTTTCTTTTTGGTTGATAATGTTCTCCTTAGAAGGTTTGCCAGGACCCAGATCGATTGCCTCCTCTTTCAGCACAAAACTGCTATCTCTGCCAAGAGCTCCTTGTCTGATGCTCTGTTTTGGACTTCGGCAAACAGAATTTGAAGCTGGTAGAGAGTTAGACCGTCGTAAATTTCTAGGGAATGCATTCTTGCAGACATCCTTACTGCTAATACCCAAAGGACAATCCCATACTCTGAGCAGCTTGTTTCCAACAGATCCGTCACCGGAACCATCCTGACCAGTCATAGAATCCAAGATTGGCAGCCTGATTTCTCTGTCAGGTAGTGCAAGCATTTCACCCAAGGTACTTGAACCCCCGCTGACCTGTCCACCCAAATTGTGAAACTTGTGAGTCCTCTTCCACCGCTCAGAGAGATGCTTCTTGGCCTCCTTGCTCACAGATGACTCGGTTGAATAAGATGGTGAGTGGATATACCTATTATTCAAGCCATAGAAGTGACTAGGTGTCCGTATCAATGCCTCAGAGTCACTTGCAGAATCATTTCCTGATGTACTATATGAGCTTTCATCCCCAGAGTATCCTTTCAGTCTGATGGTTGTCACATTTATAGACCCGTTGCTGGTTACACACTGTCTCATTTTCTGAGTGACTTTCCTAGCAATTTCTCTCGAACCTTTAGTTCTATTCCTCACAAGTTCCACATTATTAACTGATTTCACCCGATGCCTTGATTCCGGAAACAACTGCCGGTTATCAGTTCGTTGGAATTCTCCATGCTTTCTATAGCCAAGATGAGAACTTGTTGATGAGCTTGGCGATGAAATAACTTTGGCTGTGTTTTGTGCCTTTCCTCGACTCGGCTTTAGAACAACAATCCTTGTAGGGCGAGGGCTGGTGTCAGTCTTTCCTTCAAATGATGACTTCGACAAGTTAGGTGAAACATAAGCAGTGTGTTTGTGATGGCTGTCATGACAATCTCCATGTTCCTGAGGAGAGATTATCATATCCTTCTGCATCTGCATGTGTCCTTCCATCTTTCTCTCCGATTTCCCACTCATTCTGGTGTTTTCGTACTTAGTACCCTTTGATGCTTTTACAACAGTTCTGTGCCTAGATTGGGGAGTTGGAATGGCCTGAAGATCATTGAGATGCTTTGTGAAGAAAGAATCAGGTTCTCGGAGAAATTTCAGGAAGAGATCTTTATTCGATTCTAGAGAAAAAACTTCAAATGCATCATGAAATTCCTTGGACAGCCAAATTTTTTCATCAGTCGAGAGGCATTTGGCATCCATAAACTTCTGCCTTATGTAAGCCATTTTTGCCTCACTAGGATTCTGGAACCCGATTCCCTTTTGAACCGGCCAGTTATTGCGCATCTCAAGCTTCAACGTCTCCAGGACTTTCTTGAATTCTTGCTGCTCATTGCTATGTGTCCAAAATGAACGGTCCTCGTGTGATGGAGATTTCCCTTGAGACCCTACTGATGTTGTTCTTCGCAAATAATTTTTAGGGATCTCTTTTGGCTGTTTGTCCTGCTGAGCTGGAATTGCATCAAGACCCATCAATCTTGCAATTACACTCGGTGAACGCCGTTTAAATTCCAGTTCTTTTGACATTTCATCAGCTAGTAGCATTTTCATGGATGTTCCACTGACACTCTTCGAAGAACTTTGATTCACTTCAAAGGCAGACTGGAAAAAACGAAAACATGTCACAACAATAGTAGTTGAAAGTAGAATCCAAAAGTACGTGAGAAAGTAAGACTGAAAACAGAACTGAAAATAGAACAAATAATTGGAAGGCTTGGGACGGTTCAGAAGGACAGGCACGTGGCGACCAGTTCCGCAATTTAAGCAGCACCCATCCACTGTGTCTGGGGTGGCAAGGAATACAACAATACATGATTCCGTTTTCCAGTCTCAAAATCCCAGCAGGTCCCATTCTTATCCGTGTCTCCATAAGGCAAATCAAATCTCCTGATTTTCTAAGAAATAGAAAAGGGCCACTTACCAAATTTTCCTTATTAGCACTACTAGATAAACTAGAATCCAGTCCCATCTCCGATGTACGCATTCGCTTCTTAATACGACTATTTCCTGAAAAAAAAATTAAAAAAAAATAAAATAAAAAATCCTCCAATATTAATATTAAAAAGAATCATCATATACAGAAGTTCTAAACAAGAATATGAAGAAAAATCTTCAACACCAGAGAGTCCAACCAAACATAAGCATTCAAACACCATGCTTAACAAGGGAGTTTATATGTAATCTAAACATCGCATGGACAAAAAAGAAACTAGCAGTGTCATAATAGTAAGAAAGAAGATGCAAGTAGGGTCCAAATTGGGTCGGGCTCAACCCGAACCTGACTAGACCAACTGAAATTTTGGATGGGTTGGATTGTGTTGGGTTGAGATCAGATTGGGCTTGGGCTGGAAATTCTCAAACCAATCCATGTTCAATTTGGGTTTGCATTGAGGCCTTGGGCAAGCTGAACTGGAACCTATATTACGATATTGTAGTTTTTTAATAATTGTATTACATGTATAGTCACATATGGTCTAACTGAAGTTGTGGTCCTTGATAGGGTGGAATGGTATAAAAGGATTCATGTAGCTGACCCCAATTAGTTGGGATAAGGCTTAGATGACTATGATTACAAGTCGCATGTTCGACATCCACACTGCCAGTGAGGTGGCCCGTTCAATTTTAAACCCTGGGGGCACAAATCGGCCCATTCCTATTCTCAGGTGGGCCACACCACATGAAAACTCTCCAATGGTCTTTATTTCAACAAACAAGTGTCCACTAATCTAAGGTTAAGATCGTTCAAACAATCTGATTTTTGGGTTGTGACCAAGCGACAGTGGGTTCCACAGTATAGTCAGTTTAATTTTGAGTTAGCCTTGGCCATGTGGACAATTTCAATGTGCCTGTGGATCGACGAAATAAACTGCTTGAGTATCATTTAACTCCTCACCCAGGTTGTGATTGTGACTGAATTTCTCTCCACTCATAGAACACCTGTTTTACGAGCTACATAAAAGCCTAAGCCCTGTGGGACCAACCATGTTGTATATGCAAAAATCCATACCATACATTAGGAGCTCTTCATTTAACTCCTCACCCAGCTTGAGATTGTGACTCAATTTCTCTCCAATCATAGAACACCTGTTTTACAATCTACATAAAAGTCTAATCCCTGTGGGACCAAACATGTTGTATATGCAAAAATCCATTCCATACATCAGGAGCTCTTCTCAATGTTAGGCCCTCATGACAAAACTCAGCCGGATCCACATCTCAAGTGAGCCAAACCATAGGAAACAATGGGGATAGGATGAAAACTACAGGTTTGCATGTGGGGCCACGATGGTGTGTTCTCTCATGATACCCATCAATCAGGTGTAACTCACCAAGATTAATAGAAGATACAATAAACCAGCCTGATCCAAACTTAGGGGGTCCACACCGCATGGACTTAGGCTTTAGTAGAAATCTTAGGGGTTGTTTGGATGCTTGTAAAATCATTAAGTAGTAATCTAAGGTAATCCGATTACAGGTATAAAGTGTTTACAGCTTGTCCTGTTTAGCTATAAGTTATAATCTGATTACAGGTAACAATTGTCTATGTTTGGACAACTTGAAATCTGTTTACAGCGGGTCCATACTCATGCCTCAATGGTAGACTCACAAGAGTTTCAACACGAGGTCATGGGTTCAAGTACCCATTGTGGTGTGAGTGCGTGGGTGTGTGGGGTGTGAGTGTGTGTAAAAGAAAAAAATGAAATCTATTTACAGCCTATAATTAGGCATTCGCGTACGATAGAGCTTGCAATGGTAAATCCTTTAAAAATAATCAAATGACGTATAAAATCTTCATTTAAGATAGATCATTGGAATAAGCCCAGCTCAGAAGTGGGCCCACTAATTCAAAATCCTTTTTTATGATTAAAAAAAAAAAAAAAACTATTGAATACAAATAATTAGGTAATTTAAGGCTTGAAATTGTCTTAGCCATTGGATTTAAGAAGCCCTTTGTTTGATGAATAATGCTCGATCTATATAAAGGGAAATAATGGACCATGCTAGATCTAAGTCATTCATGAAAAACTCTTTATTGAAGGACATCCCTGATTTCATTTCCTTTCTTAAGCAACGAAACATTCGTTTTTGGGGAGTGGATTAGGTGAGACCCCAGATTCACCGAGGTGGGTGGGACCCCTAAATGTGGGGCCTACTGTAATGTATGTGACTACATCCACGCTGTCCATCCATATTGAATGCTCATTTTAGGCCATGATCCAAAAAATGAAGCAGTTCCAAATCCCAAATGGACCATGGTACAGGAAACAGTGGTGATTGACGATTAAAAACTTCTTGCGGGCCACAAAAGCTTTGGATCAAAATGATATTTGTATGGACTCTTCATCTAGGTGTTTGTGACCTTATCAATAGGTTAGTTGGCAAATAAACATTCTGGTGGAATCCCTAAAGTTTTTATGGTGGGGATTCAATCACGACTGTTTCCTGTGGTGTGGTCCACCCAATATTTGAGTCAGCTTCACTTTTGGTATCATGCCCTAAAATGAGCTTTCAAAATGGTTAGACGGTGTGGATTTAAGGCACATACATCACTGTGAGCCACACAGTCAGGGATCCCACCCACCTTGATGGATCCAGGGTCTTACCTAATCCGCTCCCTCGTTTCTAGTTCCTCAGACACAACACCATCGTTTAAGGGATTTGACAGCATCCCAACGTATGAAAGGTTTCAACCCTAACAGAGAGAGAGAGAGAGAGAGAGAGAGAGAGAGAGAGAGAGAGAGAGAGAGAGAGAGAGAGAGAGAGAGAGAGAGAGAGAGACTAGATCCACGGTATGTCTTCTTCTTCTTTTTTCGTTTTGGGTACGGTATGTCTTCTTCTTCTTCTTTTTTCGTTTTGGGTCTTTGTAGTCATTGGAAGATGGATCCACAACTCTTCCTGGTTTGAGATTTTTCAAAAATAATAGTTGTCGCCGGAAATCCCTTTATCTGTAATCTGTAACATGACTTTTTCTCATGTTTCATATTACAGCTTGTAATCTGTTTACACGCAAACATACGCATCCAAAAGCCCCTTGTAATCTGATTACCTGTAAACAGATTCCCACTTAATGACTTTACAGGTATCCAAACGACCCCCTAAGTTGTTACCACTGGCATGGCCCATCCGAGCTTCTCATCAGGCTGATATTTTCTTTGTACAGTTAACATAAGGGTTCTCACCAGATGGACAAAGTGGATTTTACAAATACGACATCATGAGCGTGGAATTGGGTGTTTTACGTGCTACATAAAACAGGCGTTGTAAACAATTCCGGACCCCCACTAATGAGGGTATTACGCTTACGATCCAGATTTCTCTCTGCTAATTTCTCTAAAAATAAAAATCATGATTATGACCAACTTAACCCGACCAACCCAAGATGGGTTAGGCTCACCCACAGGTTGACCCAGTATCGTCTCCGGTTGGGCTTCACCCCTAGATGCAAGTGAATCTTGAGAGACATAGATCAGCTCAAAACAGTGGCCTTTCAGTTTGGGTAGCCAATGAGGCATAAACACAGGGCCCACCTTCCAGCAATCCAGGTCATTCATACAATGGAGGCCCTGCTTCAGATGGGAGATGCCGCAAAAGAGAAACCCATCAAACAACAGACATACATCCAATCACACACAGCATGATTTTTTTTATTATTATTTTTATTCTTTTATAATTTAAAAGTCAGTCCGCCATTCAGGTGGCTGAGATTGTTTGGTGGAGGGCATTCCCAGCCCACCACCCATACATGTTGGGGCCACCACATGAACAGTCCCATTTGCTGGTAGTGGTCCCATTCAGAGTCTGAGACAGCATGTGGACCACTTCTAGCTACCCAGGTACTTCCTGTGGTCAGCCCCACTCTGGACAGGTGATGCTGAAAAAGAGGACAACCGATATCCATCCAATTGTACCGAGTCCACCAATCAGGCGGCAGAGATTGTTCCATGAAAGGCATTCCCAGCCCACCACCCATCCACAGTGGGCCCCAACATATTAGCTCCAAGGACTACAAAACAGTAAAACACAGCACATAAATCTCACCAGAAACCCTAGAACTTGCAGAAACACAAGATATTGAAACAGACAGAATTTTTCCCAAATGTAATCAAATCAATCAGAGGTTAGTATCCAAACACTACTAGCAGAATCGAACAATCTTCAACAAGAAAACAAAATCAAACCCTAAATACCCTAGAATTCAACATACAGCCTCATCAAAACACCAAAATCCAAAGGTGAAAAAATCATCATAAGAGCGATTTCCACCGACCTTCTCCGACCGATGATTTCTTCTTCTGTTGAAACCGATCCATGTCCGAGAAAGAAGAAAACGAGATCTGGAAAATCCCGTCTCCGATGTTTGGAGTGTAGATGAAGTGAATTACAAGAGTCTATAGCAGATTGCATCCCTAATTACAGATCCTACATCTACTACAAAAAACACTGGGTAAGGCCGATCGAAGGATCGGAGAGAGATCGGCATCAGGAACCCTACATTTTTTTAAGGCGTTTGGATGCCCAGATTGCAAATGCGAGGGAAACTTTCGAAACTGGTGGGTATGAATGTCGTAAAACACGAACATCGCTGATGGACCGGAAACTCTACAACACTTGTTTTAAGCAGCGCCTAAAACACCCGAGATTTTGGACCCACCTTTTTGTAATATGTAAAATCCTCTCCGTCTATCATGTTCTAGGATCTATTTTAAGATTATATTAAAAAATTCATTGAGATTCACAACTCAGGTGGGTCACACCACAGGTAACAATGGACAGGAGATACCAACCATAGGTTTTTGTGTGGCCAACATGGTGTATCGCTTTCATCGAACCCATTAATCAGGTGAAAAACATCAGGATGAATTTAAAATGATAAAAATTCAGTTGGTCTAGTTATCTTGTAGCCCACACCGTATGAACTTATATGTTTTGGTAGAAGTTTTACTTTTTAAGCAAAATTATGGCCCATAAGAATTTTTTTTTTCGTTTAGATCGTTTTTACGCACGGTTAAAATAATGGCTCTCACCTGATGGACGGAGTGGATTCACATATAAAATATTGTGGATGCCACGTAGCTTGGATGTTTTACGCAGCTGTATAAAACAGGTGTTGTGGACGATTCCGATCCGTTGCCAAATGCACCGCGCGAAAGTTCCCTCGCCTCACACGGGTGAGCGACCCACATTGGTGAGTTGACGTCATCAAGTTCTGTGGGTCCCACCGTGAGATATGTGTTATATCCAAACCGTCCGTTTATTTGGTGAGCTCGTCATAAGGCTTGAGGCTAAAAATAAGACAGATCCTAAGATCAAGTAGACCACACTGCAAAAAGTAGTGGGGATTGAACGTTTACCATTAAAACCCTTTTGCGGTCACAAAAGTTTTGGACCAAATGATATTTGTTTTTCCTCTTCAGGTCACAGAATTATGGTGGGCTTGCGAATGTTTTAACCGCGAGAATCTTTGTTCCACTGTTATTTTTGGTGTGGTCCACTTGAGCTTTGGATATAATTCATTTTTGGGCTCTTGCTCTAAAAAATCTCGCCAATATGGATAAACGGTGTGGATATAATAAATACATTTTTGGGTGGCCATAAAACTTTGATGTCGTTTGAACCGTTCGTACAACTCGGCCCTCGAGGAGCGTTAGCGCTCGCCTTCGCCGAAGCGGATTGGTTGGTGTATCTCACACCGGCTATATAACTGATGTTTTTACTTCAGCAAGTTCAGTGAGTTTGATCATGAGGTATGTGTTGTATCGATACGTTCTTCGATTGTTGAGCTCATCTTAAAGCTTGAGATGAAAACTAAGAAAGATCTAACTATCAAGTGGACCACACTAAAAAAAGTAGTGGGGGATTGAACATATACCATTGAAACCCTTTTTAGGGTTACAAAAGTTTTGGATCAATGTAAAATTTGTTTTTCTATTTCATTAAGTTCTTTGTGACCTTATGAAGAGATTAAATGAAAAATAAACATAATAGTGAGCCCTAAGAATGTTTTAACGGTGAAAATCATTACCTCCACTATTATATGGCATTGTACAAATGATCTTTAGATGTAATTTATTTTTTAAATAACGCTATAAAATAATCTCTAAAAATAGATGAACGGTGTAGATATAATAAATACACCACCGTTGGGCCATATAACTTTGATCTCCTTTGAACCGTTCCTACGACTCAGAGCTCGAGGAGCTTCAGCGTTCGTCTTCGCACAATACGTACCCAAATCAGCCAGGTGTCGGTGTTGTGTGGTATACCTGCAAATCCGCTTCTGTTTGCAACGGTTCTTCCGTTTCTACCGTTTATCTCCCCAACCGGAATCCACATGACACCTAAAAATACCCGATTATGGGGTTCACCATGTTACATATGCAAAATCTATTTCGTCCATCAGGTTCTATCCTTGAATATAGTACCTTGGGATGTAAAATCAGAGAGATCCATAACTCAGATGGGCCACACCATAAGGAACGGATAGCATGCCAACCACGGGATCGTGTAATGGGCAACGACTGTCTATATCTTTCATCAAAACCGTTAATAAGTTGTTACTCATCAGGATGAAGGGAAATTTTAGAAAATTTATGAAAACCGTTAATCAGGTGTAACTCACCAGGACGCGTGTGCAATAACCCTCGTGTAAATACCACACATGTGACGGCATGGCACGTTAGGTCCCAGATCCAATCCATCCATTAGAAAGGAACCACTACATTGATATCCTAGCCCAATAATCAGTTTGATCCAATGGTCAGGTGGACCACTTCAAACAAATGTACGGATCTGACAACTTGGGAGTGGATTAGGTGGACCCGGATCCACCGACGTAGGTGGACCCCAGACTGTGGGGCTACTCTGACGTATGAGACTACATCCACACCGTCCATCCGTATTGAAAACTCATTTTATGAAATTATCCAAAAAATTTAAGCCGATCCAAATCTCAGGTGGACTATAATACAGGAAACAGTAGTAATCGATCATTAAAAACTTCTCGTGGGCCAAGAAGTTTTAGATCAAGCTGATATTTATGGGTTCTCTTCATCCAGATCTTTGTGACCTTATCAACAGGTTGGATGGGAAATAAACATTCCGGTGGGCCCCATAAAGTTTTTAATGATGAGGAATTCAATCAATACTGTTTCCTATTGTATGGTCCACATAAGATTTGAATCTGCTTCATTTACCAGCATCATGCCCTCAAATAATCTTTCAAAACGGTTGGACGGTGTGGATTTAAGAAACATGCATCACCGTGACCCCTACAGTTAGGGGTCCTACCCGCTGGTGGATCCGGGAATTCACTTAAAAAGCTCGTTTAGTTTTATATCGTTCCTAATATTTTGTATCCGCCGTTTAAATAACAGTTCTCACCTGATGGACGGACTAGATTCGCATATAAATAATGGTGGGCCACACAGAACTTGGGCGCTGCGTAAAAGACGATTCGGGTCCATCTCTCTTCTCATGCATGAGTAGCGCAAAAACACAAACGAAGGCATCGGAGCAATAATCATTTCCGAAACCATCTATCTCTTATAAAAAGAAAGAGAAAAGAAGAAGAAAAGTCAGCTTGAAACGGCAATGGAGACAATGAAGCCGCTGGAAGTCTGCGTGAAGGCCGCTGTATGCGATCCTAATGCCCTTGGCAACTGTACGGTCACCCGCACACTCGCTCCCCCTCTCTCTATCTCTCTGTTTTGATTTTTTTTCTTTTCTTGTTTTGTTGGAAAAGGTCCGTGCAGCCAAACGGTTCTGATGATGCTCGAAGAAAAGTACGTTCCGTACAATAGGAAGCTGATCGACGTCAATCACATGCCCCAATGGTATTTTCCTCGCTCTTCTGCTGTTTATTGTATTTCTCTGTTTTTTTATTTTTTTTAGGAATGATGTTTGCATCAGCGCATCTTCATGCGCGCAATGTCAATCTCGATACGCATCTTCCATTTTTATTTTTTATTTTTTATTTTTGAAAATGTATAAAATAAAATAAAAAATAAAAAAAATTGTTTTATTTAAAAAAAGACTGATAGCGTTTCATGAAAAATGTATTATTTTTTTTACTATTTGTGGATGAATTTTGGTTAGTTATGTGTTGCAATTTTTAATAAAAAAATTTATTTTTTGGAGTTTTAGAAATTATGAAAAAATAAAAGAAATATCCACTTTAAAAAGTAATTACTTTATTTCATAATTATAGTTGTATGTATGATATATGTATGTGTGGATGTGCGCATTGGTCAGTGGATGAATGAATGTGCTATGGATGGATGGATGGAGGTGTTGTGCATGTACGGATTGATTATGGATGCATCTTTGTATGGATGATGGATGGATGTATTAGTGCATGGATATGGGTGGATGGATAGACATGTATGGATGGATGTATTAGTTTATGCGTGCATGGATGGATAATGTATCTATGCGTGCATGGATGGATAATGTATCTATGCATGCATGGATGGATGGATGGATGATGTATGGATGGTTGGATGGATGGATGATGTATGTATGGTTGGATGGATGGATGGATCGTGTATGTGTGTCTTTATGTATGTATGCATGGATGTATTTATGTATGAGTGGAAGGATGTATTAATGTATGTATGTATGTATGAACGGATGGATGGATGGACGTGTATGGATGTATTTATGTATGCATCCATGCTTGGATGGATGGATGTATGACTTTTCTTTGATTTAGAAACAACTTTAAGTGATCATTGTGTTTCTAATGATAGTATTGGTATGAAATGAACTCATTTTGGTTATGCTATTGCACTGATTTTATTTTATTTTTACAAGAGCAAGTGCTTTAGCCCTTTATGAAATGGAAAATTATTTCACATGGTTCTTTCTACAAATTTTTGATTCATAAATATACAAATTGTGTAAAGCATCTTCTAAAGTTTCACTGAAAAACCCACTGTTTCACCCATGTTTCCCCTAGTTAGCAATACATTTCCAGGTATCAATATTAGTATTGGCGATATCGATTCATGTTTTCATATCCCCAACTAGCCATACTAGTAATGACACCGATACTATGAACACTGCCTGTAAGTCACTTATGGGCTAATGGTTGGAAATTTCAAATATACGGTGGAAGGGGAGAAGCACATCTCTCTCTCTCTCTCTCTCTCTCTCTCTCTCTCTCTCTCTCTCTCTCTCATCCATGGTTGCTCTTTTCTCCCCTTTTCTTTGAGGGATCGGCGTAGACAGTGACAAGCCATTGACGTCAAGTTGCAAAGAATTTTAAGGTTTTTAGGGGGGAGGTTAGGGTGTTAGGAAGAATATAAAATGGGAAAGGTAGAGTGGGGTTTTTGAGAGAGAGAGAGAGAGAGAGAGAGAGAAGTGGGTTCAAAGGGCTTTTCCCCCTTTAAAACAGTGCTTCGTATCAGTGGGTCAAGCTCGGTTTAGAAAATATGGGCCGTTTAAGTAAATGGATTTGGATTGGGTCTAGTTGGTCGAGCCAACCTGCCCATACAATAACTTATAAATGGGGTTGAAAACCTAAAACAAAATATAGACTGGAAGAATAGAAACATGCACATTAGCAATACATTTTTGTATTACTTTACTAATTGAACTGGACCGTAGACTTTAGCCCCACATTCCATTCTTAGCCTGACCTAATTAAATTTAAATGGTTTCATTGGGGTGCGCTTGGGGTTGATTAATTTTGAGTGGTTTGGGTCAGGTTTGGGAATATTCAGGGGCATAGAGAGTTGAAGGTACAGTTGCAATTTTCATCATTAGTTGGATCAAGAAAGATGCCGTTGATGGATATCTCTTCTTTAGCTTCCATTATTCAGTAATGGGTTGGTGTGGAAATAAGAATTTAAAGCTTGCTTCTGATAGTGTTGTATGAACTATGAACTATGACTTGTTTTCATTACTGAATGAAATGGTGATGATGAAAGACGGTTGTGATATTGGGGCCCTCCATAAGGGTGGTAATGGGATGGGTTGCCTGGCTCATAAGAATTGTGTTAATTAAGACCTATATTTGGATTTATTATTAGTATTTGTAATTTCCTTGTTGCTTATTTTAAGTCACTGCTCTAGATTACAGGCATCTCGAATATGTGGGCCCACTTTTGTGAGCACCTGATATTGGTTTAACCTAAGAGTCGACTCAAAGATTCATCTAGATTGGCTCAACTCAATGGACTATTTTGTGCCAAGGTTTCTTATGTGATTCTAAGATTTTGAACGTTCCATAGTCCAAACTCTGTTGGGCATGAATGCACAACATCTTACCTGTAATTGACTTACAGGTTACCCGAAAATAAATAAATAAAATACTTGGCTCACCATGTAAGCGACTTTCACCTGAAAATGACTTTCTGATTAAACCGTGAAAGTTACGTCTTTAAGACTTACAGGTATCCAAATGACCTCCCAAAAAATAGGATTATCGTATCAGTGCTTGATCCACAGTGGGCCCTAACAGATCAATGGTCTGGATCACTCGACAGTGGAACTTCCACTCAAGTATGCTGTCCATTTCCTCTGGTCGAGAATCCTGCAATTCCCTTTCATGAAGTGGGTATTTGTTTATCCTTCCCTTCCATTGATTTTGCATAGAAAGAGGTCTTTATGTTTTGAAATTTGTTGTTTCTTTACTGTTTTGATTTTGGATTTGCATATGGTTGCTAGGTTTCGAGAGATAAGCCCAGAAGGGAAGGTTCCTGCATTGAAAATCGACAATAAGTGGATCTTCGATTCAGATGTCATTACAGATATGCTCGATGACAGATACCCAATTCCTCCGTTGGCTTCTCCACCTGAGTTTTCGTCTCTGTAATCATTGCTATCTTATTCTTTATTTTTTCAATCATATGTATTCAAGCTTATATGATCACTTCAAATTGCAGATTTTGAAATGTTTGATACCTTCTTAACGTTTTCTAGTTTTCTCTTCAAGGTTTCTTGATGAATTGGAGGATTTCCTTTTCATTTTATATTGGTGTTTTTTGTTTCAAGTTTTCAATTGCATTGTGATGGAATGTAAAATAGAAGAGATAGGTACATAAGGGAATTGTATGATCGGTTAGGCGATGTAAGTTTTCTATGTTGAGTGATACTGTTATCGCCATTTTTAATACTCAGATAGTCAGGATTGGTTTCATGACTTGAGCAGATCTCTTGTTCTTTGCATGTGGCACAATGCAGAAAATGGAAACACTGTAACCCAGATTCGATTTCCCTGCTTTTCCTGCTCTAGGTCACAATTTGGTTTCCCTGATTTTCCTGCTCTAGGTCTCAATTGTGACTTGAGCGATAGGCAATAGCACCCCACTAAAAGTAGACTTCCAAACAAATCCAGGTCTCTCCTTTTCTTTTCTTTTTCTTTTTTTTTCGTTACATTCTTGGGTTAGGTAGGCTAGAAAATTGTACATGAGCATATTTGGATGGAATGTATTATATCAATGAATTAGTCATCATTATCATCACCTTAGCCTTTCTCTTTGCAATTTGGGATTGGCTTTTGAATGTTAGATTGGCAGTTCTCCCATCGACTGGCCCACCAGACACCAGACTTCCTCTTTTACTTGGGCACTGCATAGGCTCACATTGACACTACCTAACACTCCCATGCCAACATGGCCTGAAAATTAAATACTTCAAGAGAGCTAGAATGATGACCCTTTTTGTATCTGAGCAAAGCCACCAACATATAAGCGAACCCTACTTTCCATGCTGCTCATCCTCATCCCCACCAGACTGTTGCCAACCATCTCACATGTGCAAGTTGAACTTGGACGTTTGGTAATTTTATTTAACCCATCAATTATTTTCATACAAGGGTGGCCTACCAGATGAACAGACCGGCCCAATCTTTTCATATGGTCTTCTTCATGGCAGGGGCTCCTCATGCAACACCTTGATGTCCCACAAACTTGCCAGGCTGGCACGTATACTGCGAGTAAAGGTGCTTGCAGGGCTAGGAAATCTACCAAAATGAAATGGATTACTAAATCTACCAAAAGGGCATGTACTAAGGCATTTTGATTAAATTGGTTGGTTAGCTACTTGTAGAAGGGCCAGGTGAGGGAATTTATGCAAGTGTAGTTGGGTATTTATTTGTGGAGAATTTCCTTCATTTGTAGATGCTTTCAAAACTTCAAAAAATCCTCTTCCAGTCATTGGCTGCTCTTCTTCATTGCATTTGCTTGGGAATCTCCTCCCCTGACGCATACAGGCATCACTCGCTATATGAATTTCTGGGCAACCAGACAAACATTTCTGAGAGGAATTATATGATCCTTGACCTAAGGAGATATCCATAGCATCCTTCGGTTTTCAGTTTATACAAGTGGGGCCTTTGGCTTAGTGATCTAAATTGTTGATCTATGGGCCCCACAGTGGATGCACCATGTCCCTAGAAACTTTTAGATTGGAAGATCCTAGCAATCTGATCTTTTGCCTTTCTTCAGTTGACTGTGGAACTTTTGCAATATTTCGTTTTTTAACCATCTATTGCAGGCCAATCAATTGGAGTTTTGGGATTGTTTCCTCAATGAGCTCTTGAGGTATGGTCCAACCATGGTGAGTCAGCAATAGTCTAAATCATTGAAACCTACTTGTACAAGCTGAAAACCCAAGGATACCATTTCTGTCATTGGAAGGATCGCAGGTTATCCCATGGTTCTCAGACGATTCAACGTCCAAATTTGATGACTGAAAAATTGACATTTAAAGGTACCCAAAAGATTTGTGAATATGCTAATGCTCGCTGAATTTACTGCTAGCACACTTGTTCTTTTAGGTTTGCCTATGATCATTATACTATTTAGCACAACCTCCTGTTTTGATTGATAAATCAGCTAAAGTAAACCAGAAAGTAAGATATGTATACCATCCTTGATCATAAGTGCAGGTAGGCCAGTGTCTTTGTGATGCAAACTGTTGATATTGGGCTCCACCATGGATGAACCATGTGTTGGGTTTTCAATTCATGCACCACACAACCACACCTGTGAAGAATCGAGCAAGGAAAAAAGAGTAAGGAGAAGGTCCATACTAGGGCATACATCTTTGATTGATGAAGATTCTCTACAACTTCGCTTGTCAAGCTATAACTATTCTCTAAGAGCTCTAAGCCTTCATCAATCATCTTTCATTGATGAAGATTCTCTACCAGTGTTTTAAATAGCGGTATCGTGTTGTGTAGCATTCAATCCTTTGTAGCATGTAATGTAAATAGCATAGCGTGTAGCAAAAGCTATACGATACTTCTATTTTTTTAATTTTTAAAATAGAAAAAATATGATTAATAGTAAAAAATTGTAAAAATACCTAAAAGATTATTCATTTTTTCAAGTATAAGCATGTTCAAACAACTTATTAATTATCATTTATCAAAAGCCAATTCACATATATAAAGTTATAAATCAAATCAAATAATGATCACATCAATAACTTTCTACGCAACTCAGTTAAATTAATAATTTCTAATTGAAACCACAAGTCACAACTCACATATGAAAAAGAAATAAAAATCCCATGGGTTAGGAGTATTAAGTACAATATAGATATCATCAATACAAAGAAGGGTTTTCGAAACCCTTTTATTTTTTTAGTTTATTTTAAATGTTTCTAAGTGTGTGAGTTTCTCACCAACTTTAACAAAGGATTACCACCATTTTAAGTGTAAGTAAACAAAAAAAAAAAAAAAGTTTTATTTTAACTTTACGTTTTAAGTTTTTTTTTAAATAATATGAGTTTTACACCATTTTTAACAAACAAAACTTAAAAAAAGAAAAACATACATTGCAGCATATGGTACAAATGATGCACGCTACATAGTCGTAGCATATGCTATGACTCCTGTAGCATACGCTACAAGAGATTTATGCTATTTAGCTATGCTACATAGCACTACGTAGTGTACGCTATGACCGTTGTTTGAAACATCATTCTCTACATTTGCTCGTCAAGCTATAACTAATCTCCAAGATCTCTAGCCTTCAAGGATTAACCACCCCAAGTTCTTAGAGCTCTGCTCCCTCTAGGAGATAACCTTACGTGTCACCCTTTAGAAACTGTAACCCTAGCTCTTATTGGGGGGGGAGTGATTTTGGAGTTGCGCCCTGTAAAACCAATGTGAACCTTGTTCATTGGCGAAGTGGATATGATATAGATGATCTTAGCCAAAGATCATGATGATCATGGGTCCTAGTTAGATACGTGATTATGCCATAGTTAATATATGTCAGTATCATAAACGTACATGAACATGGGTTGTTGTTGTCGAGAGCTTGAGATTGGACACAAAGGTCACTGACAAAGGGAGAGTTGCGGTCCATGGATCTCGGTAACCTTTTATAACATGACCACTCAATAGATTTTAGGACAAACCAGTGGATATTATTTTGTATGTGGTCACCTTGTGTGAGGGGATTGGGATGATTACTTACATAATCTTCAGCAAGTGTTTGCTGAGTTTTATGCGAATACCATTTCATGCCTTCATATCTCCTTCATGGATTAACTAGGGATATGACGCATGCGAGGGGGGGGTGGTTTGGAAGGGGGAGAATATGATTTACTCCATCTAGAGTTATTGTGTTACACATAGAATATAGATTTTTTTTTTAATCCCACTCCATCTTTTCCATTTTTAACCTACAGTTTTTTGGCTTCTTAGACCTCCAGGTTCTGAATTAGATCAAAGTTCAGCTGGTCTTTTAATGGTTCACACATGTTCTTAATGTCCCTTTTTCAGTGCATGAGATTAATTTCTTCTTTAGGATGTGCATTTCTTTTATGTATTTAGTTGATAAATGCTATTATATCCAGCTCATGCATAGAACTTCTATGCACCTCCCTCCTTGCGATACAAGTGGAAAATATGTGTGATGATCAAAACTGTTGATTTGATGGGCTGCAAAATGGGCAGAACATATCCTAAGGGCAAGGGTATTGGATTGTGTAGCCATCAAATCAGTGGCCTGAAAGAGAAACAGAAACAACTAAATCATGGGTCAGAGTTGTTCTATACTGAGATATTCAGCCTATAGCCATCCATGTTGTGGCCCACCTAAATGGGCTGCATCTACACAGATGCTGGCCATATGTACCATGAGGAAGGTACTGCATAGAGCTTCTCTAATCTAAGCTTCTTTAGAGCATTTCTCTGTTTAATTTGTACTAATTAAGTTGATTGGGCATGCACGTATGTAGTTTGCTTTGGGGCTGTTTGGATTTGTGGTATCGTCTGGAAAACCATGGAAATGCAATCAATTTACACAAATGTGACATTTTCCCCTGTTTGCAAAATTTGTCTGTGGAAATTGATTTCCATTTTTGTGGTTTCCCTTGAAAAAATGCTATTTTTCATTTCCTCAAAACAACCTATTAAATCTAGATTTCCATGGTTACAAGAGACAGGTGAAATGCTCACCTGTGCACCAGTTCTCACGAGAACTCGTGAGAACTTCTTGAGAACTCATCTCACGTGATATGAGCACAAAATCTGAACCGTCCACGTGATGCACACCTCATGAAATCCCTAGGGCCCAACTTTCACCCTGATCCAATATTTGGGTGGGTCATGGCAAAAGGAAACGGTTTCCTTCCTTGATTTCTCCTCTCTCTTTGCTATGACCCACCAAAGTTTTGGATCAGGGTGAAAGTTGAGCGGCCCTAAGGGTTTCATGCCACATCACGTGGACGGTTCAGATTTTGTGCCCAGGACACATGTGCAAAGGTGCACAAGTGAGCGTGACTCCAAGAGACAACTCTCACTTTTTGACCGATTACCCTTTAACATTTCCATGGAAATCACATATGCTAAAACAAACAGCTTAATGTGGATTCCTTTCCACATATTTCCCTTTCCTCTGTTTTGTAGCTCATGGGTGAGAGGATTTTGGGACCATCTCAACTGCATTTTCCTGAAAGTGGGAAAATGGAAACTTTTTTCACTCTTGAGCAATGGTGCTGTGTCAGGGATTCTCGACTTGGTGATATGCAAGTTATAAGCAGGTTTTTAGCTTGCAGTATGCACAAGGTGGGACCCATGGTACTCGTTACGATTGGTTTGTTGAACCTCACTGTGGATGGACCATTCCCCATGTATGTCCCATATTGGGAGATCCTAGCCACCC
Organism: Magnolia changhungtana; assembly: GCA_030180095.1. Classification (NCBI taxonomy): domain Eukaryota; kingdom Viridiplantae; phylum Streptophyta; class Magnoliopsida; order Magnoliales; family Magnoliaceae; genus Magnolia; species Magnolia changhungtana. The sequence continues at coordinate 10,048,466 of JASAUF010000546.1, read as the reverse complement.
AATTTGGATCTTTTTCAGTTAAATGGGGACTGTTGCTGTATTTCTCTTCTTAACTGTCTACTTTCCATAGAGAAAGTTCAAGGTTAGAATTGTCTTGTTGAGGAGATCTTTGGATGGAGGTCCAAGTATGTTGGGCACAACAATCCAATGGTCTGGATCATTAACCATGGCCCCCACATGTGCAAACTGAAAGTCTGAGCAAACCGAATCCTACAATTGCTCACCCTATTTCTAATTCCAATTTTTGCATTGCAGGGGATCAAAAATAATGCCATTGTTGGCCAGGTTCTTGAAAAGCACGGATCAGAGTGATGGTTCAGAAAAGGCATTGGTGGACGAATTGCAGGTGTTGGATGAACATCTCAGAGTTCATGTATGTGTTGATAGACATAGTAATATGATTATTTGCTTGTTTGGGGAAGTCCTGCACTATTAAATGCCTGATGGAATGAACCAGAAAATACCAGTAAGAAGTGTATGCAGTAAGTGTTAGTTGCTGATTTTTGCACATATATTGGAACCTGTGACCCCTGTTAAATCTATTCATGAGTGCCACCATGGCAAGGCTGCAAAATCCCGGTTAATTCATCAGGTGGGCCCTACTATGTATGTGCCACCCCGAAATCGCAATGCCCTGGACATTTGGTGGTCACATGTGTTTGGCGAATGCAAGCATTAGATGACTGACCAGCCTGACCTTTGGTGCATGACACATGCACAATGACGGCACTCAGATCTCACATACCGTGCCACATTGTTACAGCAGGTTTCAAGATCCTACTCATGTGAGTAGCCATCACATTCTTTTGCACACAAACACACTGCATGTCTAAATTTCAAATTCCTTTCATAATTTAAGATATGAAATGCCATTTTCATCCATTTGAAGAGTCATCCAATTAGTCTTTTTATGTCAGCAGGGCCCATACGTTGATGGAGATGATGTTACTTCCATTGATCTGTTCCTGGCACCAAAGCTGTACCATATGGAGACTGTCCTTTCACATTTCAAGAATTGGACTATCCCAAAGTCTCTAAAATATGTTGAAAATTATTGCGAGGTATGCATAAGGCTTCCTTACAGTTTCATACTAGTTTGGTTTTAATGCTTGTCTTGATGAAATCTCTTCTTGGTGGCAACAACAACAACAACAACAACAAAAAATAATAATAATAATAATAATCCAATTTTGATGAATTGTTTCTTGCCATTTCTTCACGTGGTTCTTTTGCACAGCTTCTTTTTTCTAGGTTGATGGAAGTATAATAATTTACATTTGAGTCGATATAAAAAATGCATGCCTCGCATAAATGGAGCTCTACTCAGCAACACATGCTTCTTGACAACTAGCCATGTGTGCTGCCAACCTAGAACATGTGTGGCATCCATGCCATGCATCATGTAGATGACCAGGCCAAAAAATCAGGCCAGTCAACTCATCTGGCGGGGCCACACTTAGGAAAATAAATTGTCTAACTGTCTATACTCAATGCACACTCGTGGTGGGGCGTAAGAACGGAAGCAGCAAAGAGGCAGAGAGAGAGAGAGAGAATTTGTGCATGCGACACGTAGTGTACGTGCTACAGTATAGAAAAGGGTCCTACTCTTATGCTTGCTGGAGGTCACATGCGTCGGCATACCATCATCACCGTTGGATCAGGTAAGTGAATTGTCTTGTCTTCTCTGTGTAGTTGATTTGAGTAGGCCGTTGGTTTCCATGTTTCAGCTCCCCAATTTCAGTCATGTAATCACGTTGTTTGATCCGCAATCATATAAATGGATCTAACCCGTCATGTTGTCTGTATGCGTTCCAATAGTGGTATCAGAGCAACAATCGACGCAGTTCCACTTCCAACGAAGGAAACCATAAATTTCTTTTATATTGTCCCCCATAAGTCACACTACACATGGATATGCAGCAAATAATGATAAAAAAATAATAATACAATATCTTTTTTGTCTGCCATTGCTCGATGGTGGCCCACGACGACATATTATTTGAATAGATATATTTGGTATTGCATTATTTTTTTGTAATTTTTGATAATTTATTGTGGGCGTCACCTGGCTATTGTCGCTGAGGGATTCATTTATTGGCCTTTCAACTTTGATTGTTTTTGCTACGCCCAATTGGGTAAGTGGGATTTTTAGGCTGGATTGAAAATGATCGCATTGCCCTCACTTCAATTTGTTTAGGTGACGTTGTTGTCTTTGAACCACTAATGATGATTGCGCATAAATAAAATTAAAATAATGTTTCGAACGTATTTTCCGATCAACTAATATGGGACCCTCTCTTGCTTGATGTAGTGATAAAATGGCGTCTAAATCAGTTGTGGCCGACCTATTGAAAGGAGAAAATTTTGATGGCAATAATTTTGATGACTGGCGAAGGACTGTTAGAATCGTGTTAGACAAAGAAGACCTGTTGTACACAATGATGGTTGTTAGGAAAAACCCATAGATAGAAAATGGGGATATGCCTATAAAGAAGCTAAAATTTGAGTAACAGGAGTATAAGAAGTGGGAGAAAAATAATAGAGCGGCTAAAAACATTCTTCTTGGTTCTATGCATAAAGATTTGATTCCCACATATGAGATCTATAAAATTGCCAAAGAAATATAGGATGCCCTAGTTGGTTCATATGCTAGAATATCAAATTGCAGGATAAGGACGATGCAAATGGAATTTGATGCATATAGAATGTCTATACGATGCTCTATTAAAGTCCATATTAGAAATATTGAACAAATGATGATTGATTTACCAAATATAGGTTGTGTCATAACCAAGCACTGTTTCAATCTCTACCCAGTTATTGGGCTCATATAAAAGATTTCCTAAATCGCAATGAAGCAATAAAAATGTTCAAGGATTTAGCCCATCATTAGAGCATTAAGTAAAAACTAGGGCCATTCAATCCAGTAGTAGTACTATTTTTACTGCAGAAAGTCGAAAGAGATTTGACTGATCAAGGAAAATGTTTAAGAAACCTGGTAAACAGTATGATCCCACTAGCCAATTCAATCCATCTTATCACTCACTCATTCATCCTTGTTTCCGTCCACGTCCACCTCATTACTCAAACAGACCACCCCAATCACATCCACCTTAGAGTCAACCATATCCACCTAGGCACCATCCAATTAAACCTTCACAACTGTTACAGCCTCGTGATGCATCCTTTGACCCCAGGTCGCCAAGTAGAGAGAACAAGATCATAAGAGCCAAGGGACAAGGTGACGGCTCGTGTTTTTTGTGTGGAAAACAAGAGCATTGGGCTAGGACTTGCCCTGATCGAAAAACGGTAATTTCCCCTCCACTCATTGGTTGTTTTTGTACAGAAATATTGATAGCCAATTTAAATGTTAATGAATAGATTGTGGATTCAAGGGAAACAAAGCATATAAAAAAGGACGGAGATGGCTTTGTCAACTTTCGAACTATCCTACTAGGAAGTCACAAGTTGTACATGGGAAATAATGTGTTGGAAGATGTCATTGGAGTTGGTAAGTACAGCCTTGAGTCAAACATGGGACACTCTCTTCTACTTAAAAATACTCGTTTTACCCCTGGAATGAGAAGAAATTTAGTGTATGTTACGAGTCTGGTGGAAAAAGTTTTATATAAGATTTTGTAAAGATAGAGTCTCGCTGAGAAAGAACAATGTAATACTTATTTTAAGAAAATCATTAGGAGATCTTTTCAAACTAGATGTTGTAAATACATTTTCATCAATGTCAAGTAGTTATTCATATTTTATTGGTTTAAACAACCCTAGCATTGTATTTGAATCTATTAAGTGGCATAATAGAGTAAGACACATAGTAAAATATCGTATGGTTAGGTTAGCACGAGATGGGTTACTAGGAACAATGGCAAAGATAAATTTACCCTTTTGTGAGTATTGTGTGTCAAGGAAGACGACTAGGAAACTTTTTCCTAAAGAAGATAAGATGTAAAAAACTTTTGCAAATTATATATAGCGATATATGTGATCCTCTAAACATTCAAACTCGAAATGGGTGTCAGTATTTTTTAACTTTCATTAATGACTACTCTCGATACGGAATGTAATATTTAATTTCTCAAAAATCAGAAGTGCTCGATTGCTTTCAAAAATACAGATTGGAAGTGGAGAATCAATTGGATAAAAATTTAAAATATTGAGGACAGATAGGGGTCGAGTAAACATGTCTTACATCTTCAAATTGTATTATGAGAGTGTCGTTGTTGTTAGACAGTATATGATGCCTTATACTCCTCAGTAGAATGGTGTTGCTGAAAGAAGAAATAGAACCTTATTGGATATAGTTAGATCCATAATGGCCGATGCAAATTTACCTATTAATTTTTTGGGAAATGTGTTGCTTACATCCACCTACGTATTAAACTTAGTTCCTTCAAAATCAATTTCTAAGACACCTTTTAAATTTTGGACTGGTAGGAAACCATTGTTAAGTGGTTTACGTCCATGGGTTCATTAGGTCATGTTTTACTTCCCGCTCCAAATAGAAGTAAATTAGACGAAGAAAAAACAATAAAGTACACTTTTATCTGGTATCCTCTCCACTCAAAAAGGTATGTGATGGTATATGAAGATCAAAATAGATGGATTGAAGTCGAGTCCCGAGATGTAACATTTGTAGAAGATAGATATCCCAATAGAAAGAAACTCAGGATATAAATAGAGCTTTATGAGATGCCGAATACAATTCAAGAAAGTGGGAGCAGTAATCTAAGCAATGGCAATCAGGGCAGTTCCACAATTCATGAAGTCAATGAGAGCACATTGGCTAGTGTTCCAGAGTTACAACGCGGTTTGCAAGGATGAATTCCTAAAAGATATTTTGAGATACAAAGTGAATTGTACACTTGCATCGCAGTGGATGATGATGAACCTGATTCATATCAAGACGCACTAGCATCTCCATATTTTGAAAATTGGATCTATGCAATAGACGAGGAAATTGATTCAATGATTAAAATATCATATTTGGAAGCCAGTTAATCTTCCAATTGCTCGTACAACAATTGCAAATAAGTGGGTATTCAAAATCAAAAGAAAAGTAGATGGTTCGATTGATAAATATAGAGCTTGTGTGGTATCAAAAGGCTTCACACAAATTGAAGATATCGATTATGAAGAAATTTTCTCCCCGGTGGCTAGGTTTTCATTGATTCGTAGGACCCATTGGAATAGAGTCCATGTACTCCCATGAATTGGTGATGTAAATTATTAATGTTGTGTATTTAGAATGAATCTTCTATATTCCCCACATTAATTAAATATTCATTAGCAATCAACTTTTTCTAGGCCTTCGAGATCGTCTGTGGTGGACTATGTGTTGGTCATTAATTTTTGTCGACGAGCCGGTCTTCCCTACTCGCACGGAAATTGACCACCCTGACATACGCTTGGGAGGCATGTTCAGGATGATGAAGCACACTAAGGTGCAACCGCCTTCTGTGATGATACAGAAGATGAGGAAGCACAAGTTAAGGCGTGATCACCTCCAGTCACAACTATATTTACATTATTTGGATTCCTAATGGGTTGAGCATGTTCAGATATATTTCGCACGTGTTAGTACTCATTAGCCCATGCCACCACATAGGGGATAGCTTTGAGTGACTAGGGATGAGACCAAGGTGTTCCGTATCCATTATAATACGGTCGTAAAGGCCGATGTGTATAGGTAGCAGCCGTTGCTGTTACATGATATAGGGTGAAATATGGCAGTTGATTTTTTTGGGACCGTATCAGCCGTTACAGCATAAAAATAAAAATAAAAAAATAATAATAATAATAATAATAAATACAACCACTTCTTTTTTATGTAAATTCATTTTTTTTTCCCTTATCTTTGCACTTTTCTCATTCTAAAAACTTTCCTACATCATTCTACAACAAATTTTGACCACTTATACTTTAGTTTTTAGGATTAAAATAGTAGATTTAAGCGATTTGAGCGAATAGAAGTTCCTAGGGTCATTTTTTTCATAAAGCCGAAAAAAGTAGTATATATGCATAAAATCCGATTTCTAATTTTAATGCTTGATTGTAATGTGTAAACATTAGAGACATATAATCATGTTCATAAATTCACCAGACGACTCAATACAACACTCTCACCAAAGAGTGGACCATTAAGCTACTATAAACATGTTTTTAAAATGAATACAAATTTGGAATATTTACATTATTTTAGATTTTCTAAATATTTTTTTAGAATTTTTTGGGTAAATTTTTTTCGAACCGTTACAGGGGCATCGGTATGCTCCAGTATCAGCCGTTACTACCGATATACATATCAGTAACGGTGGCGACTTTTATAGCCATCGTTACCGATACAAAATACCTTGGATGAGACTATAGGAGTCGAACATTATAGTGGAGGTGAGGTTAGGAATTGTCAAGCCAGTACTCATGCGCTTTAGGCAGGACCTCTATTTCCTGATGATGTCATGGCCTGTGCGGAGCCAAGTTAGGAGTTAATGAGCCAGCATTCATGCGCTTTAGACGGGATCTCTACTTGAGGTTGGGAGCTTCTAAGAAAGAACTCACACACTTTAGGCAGCACCTGCGCATTGTAGACCTAACGTTTGCCTAGTAATCTCTACTTTGCGGCATGCATGAGTGACCACGTGCTCAAAGCATTGAGTTGGACTCCACTTCAAGACCGATTTACCTACTGGTGCCTAATCCGATCTGGTCAGTGTATTGTGTGAGTAGGCTGGTCTTATAGGTGGCCCTTGTGCCCTCATCTACCCACCTTTGCATATAGGATGATGAGATTGAGTGTCACTACTTTAGCATATAGTACAATGGTCATGATTGATCCGGCCTGGGATGTACTGCTGGGAAAGCAGCTTGGTCGATTCTAAAGTACATAGATGCGTGGGAAAGACCCCTTGGCAGCAATATCAGGTTCCTAGGACCATGATTACGCACTTTGAGACTTACCTTCCACAACGTTATCAAGTCTTGTGGGATGATGATTTGCAAATTGTTTTCATAAGATTATATGTATATAAATAATTTATTTCAAAAGACTTTTAAGAATGTTTGCAAAAGGATTTATAATTCAAACTCGATAAGAGGATAAGTGCATATGCTGGTAGAGCGATTCTAGATTGAGGATTGTCCGATGTGGTCATGCTAGTCTAGGACAAGCCTTAGAGAGCTTGGGAGGCTATACACTAGTGTGGTGGTCATTTAGTGTATAATCATATGTGCATAGAGACTAGAATCTTGGTTGGTCCCACTTACCTGATTATTACTCTTTGAATGCGATCTCAATCAATCTTGTCATAGCAGACCCTTTAGTATTCCCACTACAAGGTTGAATGGGAGATGTTAGACGCATGCATGCCAGCCACACTGGCTGACACGTGCTAGTGTGTGGCCGCCGGATGCATGCATTCCAGCCACCTGGCTGACATGTGCCAGTGTGGGGCAACCCCTAGTGGGGCCCACTTGACATGTCGCAGCAAGATAGGCTGCTAGCCCATCACTTCTTCACACCATCTCTCACCACCGCCCATCCATTTTTCTTATTTAAGTGCAATGTGGTGTGGGGCGTAAGAACGGAAGCAGCAAAGAGGCATAGAGAGAGAATTTGTGCATGCGACGCGTGGTTTACATGCTGCAGTATAGAAAAGGGTCTGCTCTTGTGCTTGTTGGAGTTGCGTGCGTCGTCATACCATCATCGCCATCAAATTAGGTAAGTAAATTGGCTTGTCTTCTCTTTGTGTGATTGATTTGAGCAGGCCACCGGTTTCCATGTTTCAACTCCTTGATTTCAGTCGTGCAATCGTGTCGTTTGATCCACAATCATGTAAATGGACCTAACCTGTCACGTTGTCCATATGCGCCCTACACTCTTAGATAGTCAATAGAAGATAAAGCAACAAATGACGTTCAACAAAAAGTAGTCCCAGTTTGAAGTGTTGGAATTTTCCAACCTGGGAGATTTTTGGACCATCAGCTATCAACAGTGGGCCCGTAAGATCGGTGCTTTGGGTCTCCAAACCATGGTCCCCATGCCAGCCAACTGTAACTTTGCTGGTGCACATGAATCTATCGTTCTTTACTCTTTAGTACAATACAATAATCTGACTGACCACATGTATGACATAAATGATGTCAGGTAGAGTGGTAGAAGGTTGTTTTGCAGCATAGGTTTGGATTCTGACTTAAGAACCCAGATACTGGATTTTGCATTCTTTCAATTGCATTTGGCAGCCTGGATTTGCAATCCTTTGGATTTAAGAAATTATATTTGGCAGCCTGTGTTTTGTCTTAAGGAGGCCTTGGAGGAGAGGAGAGATCAGTTACGACAGTTGGAGAGGAATGGAAATCCAGAATTATGGACCCAATACCTTCTCTCTTGGAATTTTAAAAGGGGCCATTTGAGGATTTGAAATCCAGGATTTTGGGGGATGCCAAACACGATTTGGATTTGAAATCCATGCTGCCAAATCACCCCTTTGGGATTGAACTCACTACCTCAAGGTTGCAACATCAAACCGTCAAAGTGAAATGCAGGCTCAATCTGTAATATCAAACTATCCGCCAAGTGAATTAGCTACAGAGATTAATCTTCTCCGCAACCATTGCCATTGGATTTTCCTATCCCTCCAACAACAGTGCCTATGATTTCATCACACAAAAATTCATTGAATTGTCAAGCTTAGCATCATGCACTTCTATAATTGATCTGGCATTTTCTACGCCTAAAAGGTATTTAAGCTTTTACCAATGTAAGAGGATATCATTGCCAATCTTCTTGTAGTATTTAAGCTCTCACGGTATGTAATTTCTACAAGGGGGATTTGTAATTTCAGAGCTGCGTTTGGATGTAAAAATGATTTGAATTGTGACATGACAACAAATAGACAATGTTTCCCAGTGTTCGGAATGAGGAATTTGCCTTCAAGTTGCAGTTACATTCCTTTCAAATGCACGACTTGAAAGTAATGTAAATGCAGTTTGGAGATGAAGCTGAAGGAAATCACAATTCTGGACTTCAGTAGATTTAACTAGTGCAACTCAATTCGATATTGCATCCAAACACACCCTTCTTGGCTTTCACATTGTTTTCACTCAACTTTCGTGAGAAAACTGAATCAGGTCCACGGGTTCGATGGTTCTTAGCAATAGGACTTTCAATTGCAACAATGACAACTTTTTATTTTTTTTATTTTTTGCAGATGCTTTTCTCTCGGTTGACATTTATAAAGACCCATGCTTCCCCGGACTGTGTGATTTCTGGATGGGAGGCCAAACCACAATAAGGAGCTAGCTTGACTCTATTTTTTCTTTCTCATTTTCCTCTCTGGAGTTCATTAGGGCCTGTTTGGAACCTGGGATTAGGTGGGGTTAGATGGTATGAAATTGCATTTTGTTCAAGATAAATTTCATCTGGTATTTGAAAAAGATGGGAAGGATTGGGTTAATACAGGTATCATATCATCCAGTCCCAACAAGAGATGCCGTGGGATTTTCAATGGATTTCAAAATCCACTACATTTGTGAGCCCCACGATTGATGCATGTGTTTTACCCACACCGTCCATCTATATGCACCCTTTACATGTAACAATCTAGCAGTCAGGCCACACAGGTATGGAAAATAATAGGGTTTAAAAGAGTAACCTTGTGGACCAACCAGTTAGGTGATGGCCTACTTTTAAGCTTGGTCATATGCACAGTGAGGCCCACCTGGTGGCTTGTCGGAGATGACTTTCATGCGCATGTCATAGGTGTGGGCTTATTAGATCTTCTATTATCCAATGGCTAATTTCAGGCACTCATTGATAGCGCTAGGTATTATAACTTGTTAGGGGCTCTGATAATTAAATCACAACTTCTTAATTATACACCGAAGCCATATGTTAGTTTGCATCATTTTGAAAATGGTGGTTGTTCGTCCTCATCATGTGGTATTGATGAGCATGTCCTTAAAATCACACTGATCAAGTAATCTTAACCATTCATTTAATGGCTATCAAATTGATAGTAAAAAGTAAAATTTTCACTCTACCAGCTCAAAGGGAAAAATCATAAGGTTAATATCATCTTATTAATATTAGAGATATGCGTGTGTGATGCACCTGGAGTGAGGAGGGGATAGAAAGGGAAAAGGAAGGGTTAGAGGGAGGAGAGAGAAAGGGAGAGTCCTATACAGCACTTGTTTTACACCATGTGCAAATAACCAGCCTGTGGGGCTACCATGTTTTAAGTGTAAAATCCACTCTGCTCATCAGGTACTCCATGTTAGGTCTTAAGCTAAAAAAATCAGCTAGATTTGCAACTCAGGTGGGCCAGACCATATGGAACAGTGAGTGGGATGCTGACCATAGATTTGATGTGTGCCACAATGTGGTGCGTCTTCCATCAAACCTGTTAATCAGGTCTAACTCACAGGGATGAAGAAGAGTTGCATAAATCAGCCAGTCGAAAATTCAACTGAGCCACACCATGTGAAATTAGCGGTTTGGGGAGCAGTTGCTATATAAATTCCAATGTTTTCACCAGTAATGTAGTGCAAATGGTTGCTTTTGGCCCACCGTGATATGTTGATGACATCCAAACCGTCCATCATGCATGACCTCCCATGCCTTGCCATGAGTCTTAAAATTAGGCAAATCCATCTCTCATATCCCTTAAATAGTTGACAGGGGACACTCACTTTCATTCTTGTTGAGGGCCCACTGGTTTGTGTATACGCATCTAATCCATTGATATGAAACATCTACCTTAGATGATGGCACCCTTAAAATTCAGTCCATTCCAAAACTTGGGTGGGGCCAGTGAGAGTCAGAGGCGGGCTTCCCCTTCCAAGTGTTTGTGATTTTGTGGCCCACCTGAATGATAGATTGGCTTGATTTTTGGGCCCATGGATAAACATGAGAGGATATACATGATTGTTGGAATGGATTTCACTAACACATCACAGTGAGCCCACATCAGTCATCTGCACTACATATGGTGAAAACATTTGCACCAGATAGTATCCCTACCTCAGCGCACATGCATGTGTGTGATGGGGCTTATATGTGATCTCTTGCTAACCATTGAGTTAAAATGAATGTATGATGCAGAGGCGTAGAACCATGGAAGCGCTTATAAGTGTCCCAAAAGGAGAATTTAGCCTTCGGGTCATTTATTTATTGTTGTACATGAGTGATACAAGGGCTCTCTTGACTGCTTGTATTTGAAATGCACTGGATTCCAAATCCTAAATGCAATGGAATTAGGGCTGTACAGTGAGCCGAGTCAAGTCGAGGTGGGCCAAGCTCGGCTTGACTTGTCCATGCTATACTTGAGCTCGAGCTCAACATTGAAGCTTGGCTTGTTTGCCAAAGCTTTCGAGTCGAGTTCGAGTCGAGTTTACCTCGGTAGGGTAAGGAAAAGAAAAGGAGAAAATGGGGACAAGTAGGGTCAGGTAGGATTTTTTAGTAAAAACTTTTAAGTTTTAACTTCTTTTTTTTTTAACTTAAATATATATATTATATATATTTAATATTAATATAATATATATAATATATATTATTAAAATATATTAATCAAGCTCGAGCTTCGAGTCGAGTCGAGTTGAAATACACCATGGTCCAACTTGGCTTGAAGTCAACTCGAGCTTTAGTAAACAAGCTTGACTCGCCTTGAATCGGCCTTTCAAGCCGAGTCAATCCGAGCTAAGTCGAGCCAAGTCGAGTGAGCTTTTCGTGTACAATCCTAAATGGAATCCAATGCATTTAGAATCTTCAATGGCACTTTTGTAATTGGAATGCATTGGAATTCAAAATTTATGTTTGGTAACTTGCATTCTTAAAGCATTGGAATCTTGTATTATATTTGTAAATTGTAAAAGTCTGAATTTGATTAACTAAATCATCTATAATATTCTAAAATGATGTATAGTGTAATATTTTAGATAGTCATTATAATAAACCCAACAAAACATACATTTTGATTGAAATTGAGGTAATTCCAAGCCTCAAGAGGACCACAAAAGTGGCCCCAAAACCTGCAAACATCTGCTTATGTCTAAAAGACATTCCATCTAGAGGCCATGGTGATGTGTACGTGAAATTCACTCCCATCATTAAATGGGTCATCCAACATTACACTCAAGCTAAAAATTCAGGCTGACCTGGAATTCAGGTGGCCACACCAAAAGAAATAGTTGGGAGAGAAATGTTCACCCATGATTTTTATAAGGCCTACCATGATGATTATATGAAATCCACTCCCATCATTAGATGTTGCAAAACCCAACAAAACATACATTTTGATTGAAATTGAGGTAATTCCAAGCCTCAAGAGGACCACAAAAGTGGCCCCCAAACCTGCAAACATCTGCTTATGTCTAAAAGACATTCCATCTAGAGGCCATGGTGATGTGTACGTGAAATTCACTCCCATCATTAAATGGGTCATCCAACATTACACTCAAGCTAAAAATTCAGGCTGACCTGGAATTCAGGTGGCCACACCAAAAGAAATAGTTGGGAGAGAAATGTTCACCCATGATTTTTATAAGGCCTACCATGATGATTATATGAAATCCACTCCCATCATTAGATGTTGCAAAAAAAAAAAAAAAAAAAAGGCATGGATCCTAAAATTAGGCCCATCCATGATTGAGGTGGGCCACACCAAGGAAAACGGTTTGGAGGGGGAGGGTCCACCTTGTCTATACACTATTTCCAATCATGTAGTCCACCTTAATCACAAATGGGGCTGATTTTTGGGCCCTTAACCTAACACAAGGTTAGTGGTTGAGTGAATTTCACATAAACATCGCGGTGCCACTTGCGTTGTTTATGGTTGCTAACTAGACGTTGCACACAACTTGCACGGTTCTCCTTTATATTTTTGAAGGTTGATGAGTCTGGAATCATGGCATTTTATTGTGATTTCAAATTGTTACTTTTCACGGTATTTTATTGTGATTTCAAATTGTTATTTTTTGGGGATTTGGAATGCATTCAAATTCAAATCTTTCGTAACGATTTAGCTGCCAAACACAAAATTCTGGCTAATTTAATACTCTAAAAAAAAATATATACATAAAACCTCTAAATTCATGTGGGTATGGCCCAAGTTTTGGAATACTGTGATTTTTGGGCAATTCTTTTCTTGAAAAAGAAGACTAAATGAATAGATTAGATGGCATATAAACATCAATACAAACACAATCACCCACAACCACATGCATCGGGTAAAACACAGAAAAGAAAATATAACTCATGTATGTGGGAAGCAAACCCACAAAATAACAAGGTGGAAGTTAATTCAATAACTGGAAAAAAAAATTAAATTAAATTAAATTTAAAAATTAAAAAAAAAAAAAAAAAAATCTTACTTTTATAAGAGTGGTGGTTGATGTGTGTATATCTGGCAAACTTTTATAGCTTTACTTGAGCAATAACAGTGTCGCAGAAAGCTGACTGATCATGTATCATTATCTTTAGGGCTAGTTGGGCCCCATAAGAGTGCACTGGTCCGACAAAACAAAAATCTCCAAGATTTAAACACCCCACCTCACACGTGTACTAACCTCTAGTTGCACCAAGATTTAAACACCACTGCACGTGTACTAACCTCACACGTGTACTAACCTCTAGTGGGAAACTACATGGGACTTTGGTTGCATCAAATTTTGAAAAATGTTGGAGAGGGATAAAGAGAGAGGAGATAGAGAGAGGAAGAGGCAATAGTTTTTCCTGTCTTAGTTTAGACTCTAGGATGGTTTATATAGAAAGCAAAGACATTATATAACGGTCTAAGATAAAAAAAAAAAAAAAATTTAAAAAAAAAATCATTATAAACATTAAAGAGAAAACCATATACTAAACGTTTGATTTTTTTTTATTTAATTTAGAAAAAACATTTTTTTAAAATCACACTTGGCAAGGAACAAAATCACACATACATACATTGTCACGTAGCATCAATAGCCCAACTTGGCTTAGTGCAGTTCCGCTCGATGTGCACACACGTGTGAAAATTTATACAGGACAGGCACATCACATGCTTCTCAATGCATAGTCTCTAGAAAGGGCTCAAGCCCACAAAGAAACTCTTTTTCTTATGAAGGCAATTTAGAGTTCTTACCTATTTAATGTCGGACAAGCTAAAGAGCCCGCAAAAGATCGCCATTTTTGCTTTGAACCACTATAAACACCATAATCTGCCATTGTTTTAAAAAAATTAATAAAACTTTGTACAACAAGAAAAAATATAAATAAATATATCTAACGATTTGAACCTATATTCATGATTTAACCTGATTTGTAAGAATGTTAATAAACTAAGTCTTGAATTGATATTCTTTTACAATATGACTCAAATTAATTCACTCATGTTTTTCAACCACTTGATTTTCATAACTAGTATGCATGTTACAGCTATGTGCAAAATCCTATTTCATGGGCGCTCTAGAAATTCACCCACAAATCTCATAGTAAGTGGTCTCACTTCCATAATCATATATATAGGTAAGTATATAAATAAATAAATAAAATCCTGTAACCAATATCCCACTATAATAATTATGGATTCATTAAGAAATTTAATCATGCCTATCTCATGTTACAGTAGTAGCACCATTTCACATATGAGGAATGGGACTTTAAGAACTTAGCTTTCTTATCAAACTTTCAATCTCAATTAACCATTGAACCTATATTTCCTTGGATCTTGGATTCTCAAGGTTGAAATTAATTTTAAAAGTTGCAGCCTTATTCCCCTCGATATGTCTTTCATCTTTCTTACAAGGTTTTTTGTTAAAGGATCAACCAAATTCTCATAAAATTTGATGAAGTGGACAATTATCATTTCATAATCTAACAATTGTCTTACATAGTTTTAGTTTAGTCGCATTGGACTGAGTTTCTAATTTTATATTTTATTTTGAACTCTTCTGCTAGTTGCAGTATAATTAAAATATAATAGTATGCTTCTTTGACTTCCAAGAAATCACACCAGCACCTATGGCGAAAGCATAAGCACTTGCAGATTTAAACTCATCAATGTCAGAGTTCTAGTTTGCATCACTTAACTCTTTTAAAGGAACAAGATAACTGAAAAAATTGAATAACATAATTTAGAGTTTAGATATCTTAATACAGCAAATATAGTATTCCAAGGACTTCTGCTAGGATTAAGTATCTACTCAATTTACTAACTACATGGGCTATTTTACGTCTCATGCAATTTATAGGATACTATCAATCACAATTGCATAATCACTTTTCGAAACCCTAAAACCTTCATTTCTAGTTTATTTAATACTAGGATTAATTGGTGTGTTCACGAGTTTACAATTAAAGCTATTATACTTTTTAATAATATTCTTAATATAGTGAGATTGTGATTAAAAAAAAAAAAATCCATTTCTATTCTTCACAATTTTCATTCCTAATATTGTTTGTTTAACCTAAAACTTTCATTTTGAATATTAATAATAAAAAGGCATTTTGCTTTGCACGAACACTTAAAGCTTAATTCTGGCATACAGCACATGGGAGGTGCTTGAAGTTGTATGGTGGTACCGTGCTACAAGCCATGTATTAGCACATTTCACACATGTGGGCACTTGAAGCTAGATGGCAGCACTTGTGCACTTCAGAACATTGGCACATGTGGCATATATGAAGTGATTGAATATGAATGATGCCACATGTGGCACATTGGTGCACGTAAGGTGCAGGAGAAGATGAATGGTGGTGCATGTTGAACATTAGCACGTGAGGCCGGCAGGAGAAGATGGATGGTGGCAAGTGGCATAGTGGCATATCTAATGCATAACTGAAGATGGACAATGGTTCATCTGGCACATTGGCACATATGGTACATGTGAAGTGATTGAAGATGGATGGTGGCACAGATGAATATTATCTGATAATGGATGAAATTAGATAAAACCAAAGTCTACTTTTATTCAAAGAAATATTATACTAATAATACCAACCAAAGCGTCTGCTAAAAAACCTAAACAGAATGGAGAGAGTCTTCTTGTCTTTCAAATTTTCATTTGGGTGGAGCGAAGAAGATTTCATCTGTGGTTCTCTTAGACCTGAAAAGCTTCTCTAAATCAGGAGAGACATTGAAAGAAGCTTCAAGCACTTGAGGAGACAGAGCCTTCCACACAGAAGTCTTTCCTGCCAGATGACTGAAGACAGGGCTGCAACCATACCACATGAGAAATACAATAGAGCTTAGTACATTTATCAACGGTGGGTGTCCCATCCTAACTATTCCCTATGGTGTGGCCCAACTATCTCTTGGATTAGCTCAGTTTTGGGACCCATGGTCAAATTAGGAGAAGAAAATGATAGATGGATTGGATATCTTTAAAATATCATGATGAGTGCTCTCAGTGGGTCAAATCTGGATCTATCTGGCACAAGTCTGAAAATCCGTAGTTGGATTCGGATTTAGATTCAGATTCGGATGTGACTCAGATCCAAAAGGTGATATCCATATCCGATCCACTTATAAATATTTAGATCTATTTCTGATCCAAAAATCTATATAGTCATCGAATTCGGGTTAGATTTGGGTCCGAATCCACCACATCACAAATCTTAAAAAAATATATAAAATAATATATTTAATTTAGCAACCAAGTGATACATTTTAAATATTTTCAATTTCAATCAAGCAGAGGTATTGAAGTCTAAAGAACAAAAGTCGAACAGCCACATAGTACTCACTACCGTGGAAGTCGAAAAGGTTAATAGCTTGAAGCATGTAATAGCGGGGATCCGATCAGATCTCACTACTAAATCTAGATCTGACCTAAATATGATTCAGATTTCTTTTTGTGAACCCGAATCTGATCCATTTAATTAATCAAACCTATTTTAAGATCCAACTCCGCATTATACGAGTTCAGGGCGAATCAGATCTCAGATCTGACCTACTCCATTGAGAGCCCTAGGTCCCACAAGTCAATCTAGACATTACTCTTATCTTTTAAATGTTTTTATTGAATTATATGGCCTAATAATCATTCATCTTAAGCATAAAACAAACTTCAATAGAAGAACTTACTTGGGTGTGGTGATAATGGAGAACCAAGCCATACCATCACCATCAGCAATCTTCGACACGACGAAGAACCGCGGCACGATGAACAAACACCCAGCCTCGACCCGAGTCTCCAAAACACGTCGACCATCAATCCCAACGACCTGAACTCGACCACTTCCCTTCACAATATAAGTCACTTGGAATGCTGAATCACTTGAGAAACCAGGCGAACACATCGAATTACCATCAATCCTAACTAAATCAGCCCCAAGACCGACTTCGCCGACCAACGGAAGATTCTGGCTCGTTAAAACAACGACTCGCCCACCATTTGGAATGTCCACATCCAAAGGAGCTTCTAAACAGTTCAAGACCAGACCATTGCGGTCCTCTTTAGATGGTTCAGGCAGGTTAAGGCCTTCTTTGAGCTTGATAATGCCATTGCTGGTTTGGCTTTTTACAAGCTTTTGAACTTGTTCTTCGTTCAAGTCCCATGCACGGCCTACGAACTCAGTGGTGAACCCGGTGAATAACCCGTTTGACCCGGTGAGTTGGAAATTGGTGAACTCACCGAGTCGGTGAGCGGTTGAGGTATCACCTAAGAAGAGTATGATGAGTTGGGTGTCGCTGGTGTTGTACCACCAAGTTATGACACCGAAGGGGAGGGCCAGAGCATCACCTGTCTTGATTGGGACCACTTTCTCTTTTGTGGCCTCAGGTAGGACGATCCCAGCCTTTCCATTTCCTAAAAAATGAACAACCAACGGGTTAGATTTGTTGAGTGTGGTGTGACTGTCAGTGGGAGTCTGGGAGACAGGAATGGTCTATAAATCTTGATTTTTTACACGAGCAATGTGGAGATCAGCATGTTGTATATGTGACATCCACTCCGTATATCAGGAGAGTGGGCTTATTTTCACCGTACATCCAAAATATTAGATCAATAGGAAATTCAGATGGGCCACTGATGGGAATGGTGTAAAATTATGCTTAAAACCTGTAAATTCATGTGGTATGGATCACCTAAGGTTTGGATCAAGAAGATTTTTGTACTTTGCCTTCATCCTGTTGATTAAGAGCTGATTCATTACACAGGCTGGATGAAATGTAGATATACCATGATGGACTAGCATACCAACCTATAGTTGGCATCCCATCCACTTCGTTCCCTATCTTGTGTGGCCCACCTTAGTTTCAGATTGGGATGATATTTAGCATTGACGCCTAGAATCAAGTGATACACCTTTTGGACGGAGTGGATGCCACGAAGACAATAATGTAGGCCTGTAGAAAGGAGTTTTATTGTAGCACGCACAAGTAATATAGGTGTTGTAAAACAAGTGTAGTAGAATTTTAAGGACTTTGCCAGCTTGGACCAATTCATTCAACCTTAGGTTGACTTCACACCAAATTTGGATAAGTTAGACCGAGATGCACCTTATCTCCGACTCATAAAGTTATCAAGTTGTTACTCTGTTGCATTAGTTCATGTTAGGATGTGATCTCTAAAATAAAACAGATACAAACCTGAAGTGGGCTAGATACATTGTTTTCAGACTTAGTCTCCATTGGGTTTGACTCAGATGAGTTGAGTCAAACACAGTAGACACTGGCCCGGTTTGACACCATAAATCAGGTTTCTGAGCAGATGGCTCAGGCTCTCCCGTTCGAGTCTAATGCGACTCGGTCAAACACATTCTCTCCTCTCTTAATCTCTCTTCTTTGATCTCTATTAGAAAATTTTGTAGGGCCCACCGAACGTGGGGACTGAAACATCTACCACCAAAAACCTTCTCAGGGCCCACCTGTGATGTTTGCATGCAATCCAACCCGTTCAATGCCATTGTTTCTTAATCTTGCAGTTTGGGCTTAACCCACTTAAGTTCTTAATCTGCATGATATTTGAGATCACCTCATAATATGAGCTGGAGCAACAAATGAATGGACTGGATAGCCCCATGGTTGCCTAACTTGGGAGATAGTGTTTGACTTGACTAGGGGTGTCAAAGGGCCAGGTTATGGCAGGCCCAAGCTCTGTCGAGGCCCGGCCCGCATCTTCAGGATAAACCCAAACCCAACCCAGGCACCTGAGGGGCTAAAAAGTCCAGCCCGAGCTGGCCCGGACTTTGACAGAGAGCCCAGCCCGCCCCCGATTACAATTTTTAAAATTGCAGCCAAGCGGATTGCGGCCCACTGTGATGTATGGTTCTATCTACACCTTCCATCAATTTTTCCAAATCATTTTAAGGTATGACCCCAAAATTGAGGCAGATTCAAGACTCAAGTGGGCCACACAATAGGGATTAAACGGCCACTATTAAAAACTTCTTGAGAGCCACAGAAGTTTTGGATCAAGCTGATATTTGTTTTCTCCTTTCATCCAGGTCCAGATGACCTCAGGAACAGGTTGGATGATAGGTATACATCACTGTATCCCTAGAAAGATTTCAACAGTGGGTGTCACTTTCATTGATGCTTCTTGTTGTGTGGTCCACTTAAGCTTTTATGCTGACTCATTTTTGGATAATACCCTAAAATGATTTGGTAAAATGGATGGACTGTGTAGATAAACCATACATCACAGTGGCGTAGAGACTTACCGACCATTATATGTATAATTTTTCATTAGACCCCTAGCAAAAAAAAAAAAAAAAAAAAAACAGCCTTACCAGTGATTTAGGTGGGCCACACTACAGGAAATAGTTGAAATTGAATACTTACCATATAAAAATTTGTATGGCCAGCAGAAGTTTTGTATGAAGCTAATATTTGTGTTTAGTCCCATATCAATGTTTTTATGACTTCATGAACAAGTTAGATGATAAATAAACATCAATGTGGGTCCAATGAACAAAATAGCTTTCAACGGTGGACATTTAGGGCCATTGTTTCCTGTGGTATGGGCCACTTGAGCGTTGGATCTGTCTCCATTTTGAACTCAGGCCCTAAAATCTTTTAATAAAACAGATGGACGGTGTGGATATTTCATACACTTCACAGTGGAGTCCACAAATTTAAGTAAGTTTTTTTACTAATTTTTGAGACCAAAATAAGCTTGAAATTTCAGTCATACTTAAATGGTAATAATGACCCATATTTTCCTGATAAAAGAAAAATCAAACAGCCCCTGAAGGACATAGCTGGGATAGACACATCCACTCTTAATATTTATAGGCCCCACCATAATAGTTATATAAAATTCAATTCAATTCAATTATTAGATACCCCACTAAAGCTTAAAGCATGGTGCACAAGAATCGACTACATACATTATTCAGGTGGGTCCTGTAATGGAAAAGCATTATCCCTTGAAACTCTTTTAAACTGAGTAGTCGATTAGAAATATCTCATTTTTGTTCCTTTTCCCTTGTATTGGTCCCTAAAGAACTAGTGGCAAGGGTAGATTTGGAATAAATATCATCTTCGGCTAACGAAAGCTGGCAAGTGGTAACCTTTTTCAGGGTTCTCTGCTGCCCATTTATTAGCATTAATGGCGGGATCACACCTACAACTGACCCATTAAATTAATGGGTGGGAAATTTTTTACCCTAGACCCAACCCACAACTGAGGGTTAGATCTGGGTCCAAATTTCTTAAATGGGTGGGGACGAGCGCGGATTGGCTACTTCCCCCCTGCCACCAGCCAATGGCTGGTGGACAGTGCTCTGTGCACCCCACCATGATGTATGTGTTTCATCCATGCCATCCATCTATTTTTCTATATCATTTTATGGTATTATTCAAAAAAAATGAGGTATATCTCAATCTCAAGTGGACCACATTACAGGAAATGGTGTTGAATGAATGTAGACCATTAAAAAAATTTTGGGGACATAAAAGTAGTGGATCAAAATTATCTTTGTTTTTTCCCTTCATCTGGGAAGTGTATATTTTGTGGGGCCCACCGTAGATTTTGTAATCCATTATTAGGTGGGTGTCTAATGAGGGATGAACGGACGCTCCAAAAATCTTTAATTACCTTGTAAGACATAAGCGACCTTGGCTGAATCAGAGTAGGAAGGAAGCGCCAGACCACGCTTCTCCAACGCAAGCTTAGCAGCTCCTATTTTGGCCTCTCCAAGCATCGGTAGATCCGAACTGGCCCACGAATAGTAGGACCCTCCATCACCACCGTAGGATTTCTTGGCTTGCTTTGGGCTAAGATCAATTTCCATGGCTTAAAAGGTTTTTCAAGAATATGTTACTGAAAACCCTGCCAATGGAGGTATTTATAGGAAAGAGACTTCCTCTCCTGACGCCTTGTAGTCGTACGGATAGCGTGCTACGACTAACAGAGCACCATCTGGAGGGGAATTCAAATGAGATCCACACCGTCCATCAGCTGTTCCTCCATGTTTTAACCATGTATTCTAAAATTTAGTCCAATTAAAGGCTTACGGGATCTACACCGTAGGAAATAGTGGTAAATCATGCTCAAAAGATCCAAATTCACGTGTTTTGGTCCATATGAGTCTTAGAATATCATCCATTCATCATAGTGAATTACATCAGATGAGTGGATTGGATGGAATAAACACACCAAGGTGGACCCCACACGCAATTTTGAAGATTTTAATGGTGGAAGTTCACATCTCAACATGTTAGCCATAGTGTAGCCCACCGGAGTTGTTAATCAAATTGATATTCATATTCCAGTCCAAACGTAGGGCGACGCACCTGATGGACGGTATGGATCTCATGAAATCCTCCATCCAAATCAGAAAATAGTCACGCCTCCACATGACTGCTCGTAGTCACGCAAGCGTTTTCGTCACAGGAAGGAGAGGGCCACCTGGAGGTGACGTAGGTCCCACATGGAAGTTTTAGATAACAACGGCAGATAGAAATGGGGAGAGTTGTTATTATTAGCGTAATTTTTTGAAATCGGATTGCGTACTGAGTTTATCGGTACGCTCTTATCGTACTAAGTAAACTTTGTTGGGCCCACCGTGAATATATCTGGTATATCTACGCCGTTCATACGTTTTTTTATGTTATTTTAGGGGTTGAAACAAAAATTTAAGCACACCTAAAGATCCAGTAGACCATACCATAGGAAACAGTTGGGATAATGACTTCCACCATTGAAACCTTTCATCCAACCTGTTCATAAAATCATAAAGACATGGATGAAGGGAAAACACAAATACAAGCTTGATCCAAAACTTTTGTGACCCCAAGAAATTTTCAATGGTAGATCTTCAATCACACTGTTTCCTAAGGTGTGGTCCATTTGAGGTTTGAATATACTTCATTTTTAATCTCAAGCAATAAGGGTCAGTTTGGGCAGTGGGACTAGAAGGGATTAGGTGGGGGTGGGATTCATCTGGTCCTGTGCCAATTCTACTTTATGTTTGGGAAGAATGGAAATGCTCGGAATTACATTAAATGAAATTGCATTGTCCCCATGCCAATTTCACTGCTCCCAACAGATGTGTGGGCCATTCACACCATCCACCCATTTTTTGAGATTATTTTTGAGCGTGGGCCAAAAAAATTGGGTAAATCTAATGCTCAAGTGGACCTTATAGAAAGCAATAGGGATTGAATACTTGATCATTTGAAAACTCCTTTAGTCCAGTCCGGATACATAAGTTTTAGATCTATCTCATTTTTAGGTCATGAGGTTCTTGAAACAAATGAGTTTAGATATAACACATGCATATTATTCTCAATAATTTCAAATGATGGTGGAGCCCATTCAATGCACCGACCATTATATGTATAATGAAATAAAGATTTTTTATCCCTTGATAACGCCCTGTGGAAGTTTTTTAATCAATCCCTTCTAATTCACCTCAAATGTTAGCCCTAAAATTATCTGGTAAAATGGATGAAAGTGTACATAAATCACGGTGGGGTCAACCGCTTGTTGTTTGGGCAACTCATTAGAAGGGATTAGGTAGGATTGTATTCAAAAACATAATTATTAGTCCAAACGTAGATTAATGCAAACGCTTGAAGGATGCACCTGGGATATGGACCGTATACCCACCATGAAATACTACGAAATCACATATGTATTATATCTAAACCGCTTCATTGAAATTTTAGGTATGGGCCCAGATCCAAAGCTTATGTGGCCCCAATGAAGTTTTCAACTGAAGTATTCAATCCCATTGCTTTTCGCCACTTGAGCTTTAATTACCCGATTTTTGGCCCATGCTCTAAAATAATCTCAAAAATGGGTGGAAGCTATCCATGGATATAGCCCACACATCGGGGACCTACACAACTGACTAGGTGAGTGAAATTAGCCCTACGAGACCCAATGTAATTCCCATCCGATCTAATTCCAAGCTTTGCCAAACAAGGAGTGGAATTGGCACGCGCCCCACCAGAGATCCCACCTAATCCCTTCTAATCGGCAGAGGATGGACAGGTGATTAGAAGGGATTTGAATGATGGGATTCAAAAAACATAATTATTACCCATTGTTGGGATTGTCCCCTAGTTACATGGGATAAAATTAATGTCATGCTTTGTTGATAATATAGTGGTATATTGAATGGATATACGCACCATCATTTGAAATTACCGAGAATAACACACATGTGTTATATCCAAACTGTTCATTTGTTTTGTAACCTCATTTTATGGCGTGGGCCTAAAATTGAGGTAGATCAAAAACTTATGTAGCCCTAAAGAAGTTTTCAATGGTAAGTATTCAGTCCCCATTGCTTTCTATGGTGGGGTCCACTTGAGCTTTAGATTTATCTGATTTTTTGGCCCATGCTCTAAAATAATCTCAATAAATGGGTGGTCGGTGTGGATATAGCCCACTAATCATGGTGGGACCTACACAACTTCCAAAACATTGAGTGAAATTGGCATGGGACCAATGCAATTCCATTTAATGTAATTCCAAGCTCTTCCATTATTCCCAAACATGGAGTGGAATTGGCACATACCCATGAATCCCATCCACCTAATCCTTCTATCCCACCGCCCAAATGAGTCTTAGACCCTTCTAGGCCCTGTTTGGGCAACTGGATTAGAAGGGATTAGATGGGATTTAAAAAAAATTTTATTATTCACCTCATGGCAGGGATTGTCCCCTGATTCCATGGGATTAGATTAATGCTATGCTTTGTTGGTAACTAGGGTACATTGTATGGATATACCCACCATCATTTGAAATTACCAGAATAACACATATGTATTATATCTAAACTGCTCATTTGTTTTGTAACCTCATTTTATGGTATGGGCGAAAAATGAGGTAGATCCAAAACTTATGTGGCCCCAAAAGAAGTTTTCAACGGTGATATTCAATCCCCATTGCTTTCGGTGGTGGGTCCACTTGAGCTTTAGAATTACCTGATTTTTGGCCCATGCTCTAAAATAATCTCAAAAAATGGGTGGGCGGTGTGGATATAGCCCACACAGATCAAAGGGACCTAGAAACTTGCTAGATTGAGTGAAATTGGCACGTACCCAATGTAATTCCATCCGATCTAATTCAAAGCTTTGCCAAACATGGAGTGGAATTGGCACGGAACAGATGAATCCAATCCCACCTAATCTTCTAATCCTGTTGCCCAAACAGGGCCTTAGCGTACTGAGTTACTCAGTACGCAATCCGCTTCAAAATCTTTTACCATGGGGGGCGGATATCCCGAAACCCTTTCGACACGAAGTTCCTATGCGTGTGTTTAGGTGTTATGATAGTAGGGCCCACCGTGATGTTTTTTTTTAAATCCAACCCGTTCATCTTGTTCATCTGTTTTGTAAGAACATTTAATATATTTGAAAAATAGATTATCCAAAACTCAAGTGGCTAAATAAAAGGAAAATTTAGAGAGAAAATGTCTACCGTTGAAACCTTTTTGAGCTCCACTTGATGTTTATATTACATCCAACCCGTTTATAAGGTTATTTCTACTGTGGGGAGGTAAAATCATAGAAAACTTAAGCCTGATACAAAACATTTTTGTTAGAACAAATGTTTCAACGGTGGTCAATGAATCCCCACTATTTCATTTCGTGTAGTGTGGCTAACTCGAGGTTTGGATCCACTTTGGTTTTAGTTGCATGTCATAAGTTATGAGGCCCACACTCAGAGTAGGAACTTTTTACCGGCTGATGTTATGTATGTGTATGTGTTGTATCTACACCGTACATCCAATTGGAGAGATCATTTTAAGAAATAAGCTAAAGAATGAAGCAAATCCAAAGCTCAATTGGACCACACCGCAGAAAGACCATTAAAAACATCTTAGGGACCACATAAGTTATAGATCAAGTTGATATTTGTGTTTTCCCTTCGTCCATGTCTGTGTTAACTTATCAACGGATTAGATCTCAAATAAACATCATGATGGGCCTTAGGATGGTTTTAACGGTGCGTGTTACTGTCCCCACTGTTTTTCTTTGTCCGGGTCTACCTGAGCTTTCGATCTATCTCATGCTCATGCCCTGGAATAATCTAGCCAAATGGACACAACCCATACATCATAGTGGGGCCCATAGAACTTGGTGACCTCACTTCATTAGTGAGATGAGATCGCTACTGAACCCGTCCCTAGTTTATCGACCTCATGATAAGTCGGGATGTGATGTTGGAGGATAGTCACGGACCATAGATGATAGATCTCAGGTCATTTTTCAGTGATCCAAACCGTTCATATGATGGATCTCATTGTTCACGATAAATACCTTAAAAAACTCACTTTTTGGGTTATCCAGGTGTATTTAGAATGAAAATTCGTCTATCATTTCATGTATGCCTATTTAGCAAGTTGGACATGATTGATATATATGTGATGGAAGCCGATTGTGTACTGAGTAAACTCTGTGGGGTCTACCCTGATTCACATATTTTATCCACTCCTTCCATTCATTTTAACATATAACTTTAGGCCTTGAGTCCAAAAATGAAGTGTATCCAAATCTCCAGTGGAGCTCACCATGGGAAACAGTGTGAATTGAAATTCTATCGTTGAAAGTTTCCTGGGGGCCACAGAAGTTTTGGATCCAGATTTTATTTGTGTTTTACCTTCATCCATGTCTTTGTGATCTTATGAACAGGTTGGATGACAAATAAACATCACCGTGGGCCCTAAAAAGGTTACAACGGTGAAAGTCATTATTCCCACTGTTTCCTGTGGTGTGGTCCACTTGAGATTTCCTCGTATTTAAATTTTATATTCAACCGCTAAAATGAGCTGGAAAAACAGATAGACGGCTTGGATAATCCACATACATTCACAATAGGCTCAACTGAGTTTACTCAGTGCGATAAAAGCGTACTGAGTTAGGATTTCATATATAACTTGAAGAGAATGTTGTAGAATATTAAACCACTTGCATACTTTACCTAGTTGAAAAAGTATTGTGCCCAACACATATGCAAAGCATTATACCCAACTCATAAGCAAAGCATAATATAATATACTTGGATTCGATCTTGCACGTGTACCCAGTATGGCATGTACACCACACAAGCTTTATTGCACACGTGCGTCCCGGCTTAGAAATCTCTTTATTTATTTTTGTTTTTTTCATCGTGGGTCTTCTGGCCTCCATCTCCTTTCCCAAAATAAACACAAATAGGTCTTTTCAACCTCATTAGGAGGTTGTTGCCAGCCCGAGACATCGTTTCAAAATTCTTTTTGATAGGCAAGGACCCGGATTGCCTCGAGATCTAAGCTGTGGGCCCACTTTGATGCATGTCTTATATCAAACGTCCATCAATTTCGCCAAATCATTTTAGGACATCAACCCAAACATGAGGAAAATCCAAAAGTGAAGTGGACCGCACAACACATAACAATGGGGATGAAAACGCCCACCATTGAAACTCCTAAAGGCGATGTTCAGTACTCTTGAGCTCCAGATCTACCTCATGTTTAGGCTCATGTCCTAAAATAAGCCGGCAAAACTGATGAACGGAGTGGATATAAGGCACATAGAGCTTAGGCTGCAGGAATCCTCCACAGCCCCCGGCTACACATAATCAGCATTCATGCGTATCATTATTTATGCTGGGCTTGGGACCATCAATGGGCAGGGCCTGGCAAAATCAAATTTTTGAGTAGGCCCAGCCCAAACATTTCAAAATCCTGGCCAGCTGGGGTACAACGTGGAACCTCCCAATGTTACCCTGAGCTACAAGGTTGAACCAGATCTCATACCATGTCTGAAAACACTACCGTCTCAAAATTCAAATAACCTATTGGAGTAACAAGCATCAAACTTCTTTGCTTCTTCATGCTTGCAGTTTTTCTCACAAATTGGCAACAGCAGTTTTGCTTTCCTGTTTGGTTGGCAGGATTAAATGGTATGGAATTGCATTATATGGAATTAACACCATTATTCCACAATGATTGCATATCTGGAAATACCATAGTATTTTGACCATCCAATCCTGGTGTTTGGGATCAAATTCTTTTTTTGGGAAAAACATTGTTTTAAGTAAAACCCACGGTTGATGGACCATGGAATTGTAACCAACAAACCAGATTCACAACCGATGTCGGTCACTTGTATACATGTGCCACTAGTATGTCACATGTAAAGGGCACATATGGATGGACGGCATAGATAAAACACATGCATCAATGTGGGGCCCACAGATGTAGTGGGTTTCAAAATCCACCAAAAATCCCACATGGGACAGAGTGGGATTCCATCCCACCTAATCCCAATCCTTCCAGCCGTCCAGTCATATCCGAACACCAGATGGAATTTGCATAGGACCAAATGCAATTCCATCCCACCTAATTCCACATAAGCCAACAGGCTAGGCCTTTTAAGTGACACATAAATGGGGGCCCATCAACTTGGCCATTTAAGGGCTAAATCAGAAAGGTCATTAAAGTATGGAAGCAAGGTAGGAAATACTACAACCAAAATCAAGAGGACCATCTATTAAAACAGACACCATCGGCCACACTACACCCATCTGTCTCATTCTAAATATCCTTGTTAAAATAGATGCGACACTAAGATGAGCAAAATTCCATGACATCAAAGGACAAAACAACTGCATTACACTACCTCCTAACGGGAGGAACAACACCCCTCCCGGGAGGAGCACCACCACGACCAGCAGCTTGAGCCTGCATACAGAAATGATATGAATAATCAAATCTTATTATTATTTTTTCAACAGAGAATAATCAAATCTTAATTGCACCATGCATCAATAAAAAAATAAAGCATAGTATGTGTTCTATCATATGCCATGTTAATCACCAATCACAAACATCTACTGCCACTAAAATGCATAGGCGCATGAGCCAGCCCGTCTTCTAAAGGCAATTTATATTGAAAGATATGACTAGCCACATTCAAGTGTTGATTTAAAAGACTCAATGCAGTATTTAGATCACATTTTAAATTATATGTATGGGTATGTAGCATTCATGAACAAACATAATGTATGAGAACTGCAAATAAGTAGAGTCAAACTCTTCCTCATAAAGTTACTGTTTACCAAGACCAGATCCCAGCCAAACCATATCCGCAAGGTGACTAGACTCAAAAGGTTTGACTGAGAAATGGCTCTGGGCCTCTGGCTCCAGTTTGTAGTTGACTCTATGTCATCATAGCTGTCACAAGTATGCTCTCAGGCTTACCATAGATTTCCCAAGTCGCAGCCACGTTACTGGTTGATACACTCATGTTCGATCATGGATCCCCAATACAATATAAAGAAAAATGATATACCTAAACGTTCATTAAAAAAATGCAGGTGGAATATATATATATATATATATATATATATATATATATATATATATATATACTCAGAGAGAGAGAGACAGAGAAGAGAAGCGCTCACAACAGTTCATAAAGGACGTGAACTTTTTTATCATACGTGATGAATCTCGCAAATAACCGTATGTGAAGCAGCACCTAGTGAAACCCCCAGGACCAAGTTTTACTTTTATCTAAAACTTTTATCCATACCGTCCATAGCAAAGAGAAATTCAAATCAAGGAAAGAAACTGTTTACACTTTTCACGGTCCACCAAAGTTTCGGATCAAAGTAAAATTTTATACTATGGGGTTTCACTAGGTGCTGCTTCATGTGAACGGTTCAAAGATTCATCACTATGATGGGTTCTCAAAAAAGTTAGATACGTAAGAAGGAACTGGTTCGCAGATATATATATATATATACATCAACACATCTAATATGATTTTTTTTTTTTTCTTGTTTTCTTTTGAAGAACAATGAGATTTTATTTTAAGAGGAGAAAACAGCCCAAGCAGGTCACATTGAGATTATTTTTTTCAAGACATCTCATATAATGGAAAGGATTCAGTAAGAAATTGCACCCAAATAATGGTAACAAGAACTTACCCTGGCTCGCATGGCGACAGCACGGCCACGGCCAACACCAAGAGCTGAGCCCTTACCCTTCAAGAAGCAAAGATGGACATAAAAAAATCAGAAGAGAGCCTTATGATTCAACACGAGAGAAAAATAACAAAATGTATGACATACCTTGATTCTTGCATCTAGGCGCTTGAACATTGGAGCATTTTTCAGCATGTCCGGTATGACCATAAACCTGATGTAAGTGTTGTATCAGGGGTACAAATATATGGAGTTCCATCATATTTTAGAAAGAAAGAAAGAAAAAAGAGAGAAGAAAGAAAACAATTAATCTTTTTTTATGAATGAAACGATTTTAATAAATAAATAAACAACTACCGCGAAGGGCCAGCAAAACAAAGCCCAGAAAAAAAAAAAAAAAAAAAAAAACAAATAAACAAACAAACAAAGAAAACAAAAACTGCAGTAAGGAAAAAGAAAACAATAGTCACTAATGCTTTGTAACATGCATTCTCTTTTCTCAGATACCACAAATAATTGACATACCTGACTTTGCTACCTCGGATGAAAACATGCTCAAGCTGTGAAACCTTCCCATCCTATATTATAGACACAAATCAAAAGCTTGTTCACATTTCAACTTGTAAATGAACACCAAAAAAGGCAAAACTATATAAGCAGTGATTAACTAGTAACCCATCAGCTTTAGCTAACAAGTTTGACATGGAACTTTGTCCATCGGACAAGGGGTTGCATTCATTATGTAACAAGAACACTCCATTTTTTTTTCTAAAATCCATTGAATAACAGTCCAAGACACAATGCAAGAGCTCAAAATCAGAAGTGAGGTGACCCCCTCATCACCTCAGTCCTCACACATCTCACTACAGCACAAAACACAGCAAAAAACTCAAAAAACACATGAAAAGCAAAACTGACCAGCTATCCAAATACAATCGAGTCCCAGTACCTATGCAGCAAATCTAACAGTGTACCAGAGTTCTATGCAGCGACTCTAACAGTGTACCAGAGAACTCTGGCAGCACCAAAGCCCAATCAAAGATGAACAAGGCAGTTCTCCATTTGAGTGAGGGAAAGGGACCACTTTGTCTTCGAAGAATCAGGCATTCCTTTTCCCCCACTTTCCCCAGAAAATAGCAAAATGAAACATTTTCTAAATAAGGTTTCCCCGCATGAGGGGTGTCGTCAGGCCACCAGAAATGGCATTAAAAAAATATTTTGTCAAGTCACCCACCGAACACCAGACAATGTGAAAAAATGGTTTCAAATTTCTCTTGCTACTTGACAATGGAAGGGTAAGTTCTCCACGGTTTCCACGTCATTCCTGCACAAGAAACACATCTTCAGCAATACCATCTTCCTTTTCTTCAAAATCAGATTATCCCCACAATCTAGCACCGAATCTTGTTTCCTCAACAGCCATCCTACTTTGCCCAAGATTGTCTGCATATTCCACAATCATGCTAATACTTTACCACACCTTTAAACCAACCAGTGTTTGAGACGCCGCCTCTCTCCATAATGCTTCCGATTCCTCCCCAAACATCCACTGCCACTTCTCTACGAAAGACCAATTTTTCTCCCTATTTCTTCACAAGCTGAGACCACCTGCCTTCTTGGGTTTTTGGACCATCCCACTTAACAGGGTGGAATTTATTGCCCTCTTCTCTGCCTTCCCAAAGAAAATCCCTTTGAAGTTTTTCAATCTTTTTGTAACCACCATTGGCATTTTGGAAAGGGAGAGGAAGTAAACCAAAAGGTTAGAAAAAGCAGCTTTAATGACGGTTATCAAACTTATGCCATAACTTCATGAATCCAAAAAATATGTGAACAGGATTCATGTAGCCAACCCCGATTAATTGGTATAGGGCTTAAATAATGACGATGATGATGCTGAAAGATAGGTAGAATTTTTTTTCACTTGGCCAGCCTCTTTCTATCTTTTCACCACAGGATCTTAAAAGGACGTCGCATTCTCATTTCTCCAAATAGGAAACTCAAGACACTTCATCAGGAGACTATCAACCTTGCAACCCAACACCTCCTTAAAGGAATCCATCCTTTAACCATCAATAGCCACCACAGCCACTTTGCTCTTCCTCGACTTGAACCTAAGGCCCAGGACCTCTTCAAAGCATCACAACACACGTTTTACAATTCCTAATTACCTCCTTGACGCCTGGCACAATATGAGTGTGTTATAAACAAATTGAAGGTTGGAAATCATGACAGCCAGTCCTCCAATCTCTAAACCACGGCACTCACCAAACCCAAGGATGAAGCCTTCTACAAGAGCATCCTCAACCCTAGTGATTTAAATACAACCAATATATAGGCAAATACTATCTGTATCGTACTCCGGCAATACAACATCGGGGGGAGGTTGTCAAACTCTCCCTTGTCGCTAAAAACATTGCAATGTTTCAACGATTCTTTGAATATATCATAGTATAAAGGTCCTGAATATTGTCGATACATGCAACATGTATCGATGATACAAAGAAGACAACGTCCCTCTGCAATCTTTTGTAAAATCAGAGAAAAAACACTAAACATCCATTTTTTCTCATTTTTTTTATTAGAATCCTAAGAGGACTTTGGCCAGTCCTTTTGAGCTGGTTGGAGAAAAGAAAGAGGATTCTGGTGGGCAAATCGAGATCAAAGAGTGAGGATAGGCTGGAATCCAATCGGTGAGCTTTTTATAATTTAAAGTGTTTTTTTCTTATTTCAATGGTTTAAAATCAGTTGAACCAAGTTACTAATCCATGATTTTGCATGTTTTGCATGCTCAATCATGGATTTTTATCTCCAATTTTCGATTTCGGGGAAAATAAAAAAGAATTTGGGAAAAGTCAGAATCCCTCGATGTCATCCAAATTTGCGATTAGAGAGTAGAAAAATTGTGTAAGAGTGCTCGTAGTATGATCTACAAATTGATGGGATTTTCTGTTATGTTTGGGGAAAAAATTATTTTAAATTTTAAAAATATCACAAAAATAAATAATTAATTAATATTTTTAAAATTACACTGACCAACCAAAATTGGTTCCTAATATAATTGTGTATTCATGTGTATGGCATGCTGATCTTAATACCAGCCACTCTTTTATTTATTTTAAAAATAGAAAATAGTTTGGAAATATATTTTTTAATGCATGGATTATATTAGTATAGGTATATTTTTACTTTTTATTTTGCTTTTGAATGTACTGGTTGTGTTTTCACACGTGTCGTTATGATTTATAAATGATATGAACTCATATTAGATATATTTCTATTACTTATGTCAGACAGTACATAATTTAGGACCCTCTACAAAGGAAACTCAAGTGTACTTGTTTTTTTGTTTTATCTTTTGATGTGTAACATACCCTGAAGTTTCATTGAAATTTTTTATTAATTTCCTAATGCTTCCCCAAAAAGAGATATCATATTTCCCATGCGGTACCAATATGTTTCCGTATCTCAAGGGCGCGATACATGCATCGATACTGATATTTAAATCACTGCTCAACCCTTCTGCGACAATAGTGAAGAGGGGAGGGGAAAGCAAATCTCCATGGTGAAGGGCTTAAGAACTAGAGAAGATATGCATGGGAGACTAATTGATCAAAATGGAAAAGGATGTCATACTTATACGCTCCTCCATCCATCTTAACCACGTAGCCAAAGCCCATCATTGGGAGAGAGTACAACACAATCTCCCAATCAACACAGTCGTAGGCATTCTCCATGTCCACTTTGCACAACGACCCCAACACTCCTTGAATCAAAAGTTTCATTACCCACAAGGATGTCATCTAAGATCGGAAATGGGGATATAATTGAACCAATCACCTCTCTAAGTCTTCGGGCGAGGGTTTTAGCTAAGATCTTATAGACAACCCCAACAAACTATTTGATCTAAAGTCTTTTAAGGTCACACAAATTCTCAATTGTGGGGACTCTCTCTCTCTCTCTCTCTCTCTCTCTCTCTCTCTCTCTCTCTCTCTCTCTCTCTCTCTCTCTCTCTCTCTCTCTCTCTCTCTCTCTCTCTCTCTCTCTCTCTCTCTCTCGTGTAACAGCTACTCAGCTCATTGAAACTAAAAGTGGACTCCCCCACTCTCTCAACTTAGACTTTATGAATTGTCATTTCTTCAAGATTCTATAAACAGCCCACTTCCCTGCATTCTTCCCACCCAGTGTTTTCGGTAGCGCCTGTAGCATAGCTAAAAAGCTACGCAACGTATACAAGTAGCATAAGCTACATAGCATATAGAGTATGCAACATGTGGCATAGCGTAAGTAGCATATGCTACCTGAAATCTCTTTTTTTTTCTCTTTTTAAAATTTTCTTCTATGACACCTATTTTAAAATGGTGGTGACTCATCTCCATCACACATGGCACTACATTAGATCAATCCGAACCATCCGAATTGTGGTCTATATCGTGGATAGAGCACTTGTGGTCCATATTGTGAATTTGTGATGTTTCAATAAATAAATAAAAAAGAGGTCGTACTTAGAGATATCTAAAGGCAAAGAGACTGAGAGGTTTTGCATGGAAACATGTGGTTGACAATCCAAATTCACAATCAAGAACTCATAGAAATTATGCATTTAGTAAATTTTATCATATTTTTATATTAATTTAATTTAAAAATATTAAATATCGTGTAACTTACGTTATATGCTATGTAGCTTATGCTACACGCCATAGAGGACCAAAAGCTATGCTATACACTACACGTTATTTAAAACATTGGAGGCAAATAGCTATACACTACACATTATCCCACCAACTAGCGACCATAACCATAGCCTTCTTGTTTCACCACCAACTCTGGAAGCAAGAAGGAATAGGGTCATGGTTTATCCCTACCCATTGGAGGCAAATGGAGGCAAATAGGGACATGAGTCATGACCAACGCCAGTCTAGTTGGCACAAAATGAATTACCCCAAGAAGTGGGCCTCCCAATCCACCAAAATAAAACATCTATCAAGTTTACCCATTACCAGTCTATCTTGATTGTTAGACAGGTAAAGAGCCCTACACAAAGCAGCATGTCCACAAGATTATTGTCGTCAATAAATAACTTCCTCATTAGTGTTGTGATTACACATTCCCCCATATTCTCATAACCAAATAGGATTTTTTTTTTGTTAACTGTCATCTAACATCCATGTCAGACATATCATATACAAACATCAACACTCCCATTTGGCAAAATCTCAAGTTATCGTTTCTTGTATTTTAGTATTACTAACTTGTTATCAAATCATCGTTAACACACTTTATGAATCCTCTTCAGCAAATCAGTATCATATCTGGAACTCCCGTGATTGATAAGCGAAAGGTTAAAAAAACCAGTTACCTACCTAATATCAACCTTCCTCGTTTACCTAGGCTGGGAACAGGGTGGTGCATTGCTGCCAAAAAAGCCTCCCATAGTTTTCTTTATCGTCAATTTCAAGGATCTTGTTTGAATGGCTAAGATTTTTCCATTGGTATGTGATCCTAGGCTATGCATCCAAGGGGATGTGGATTGCCTGCGAAAGTGTTTTGCAGGAAGTTCCTGCACTCAGTGCCTAGGTGGGACCCACCGTGATGTTTGTGAGAAGTCCACCCCATCAATCCTTTTTGCCCGATCATGTTAGGGTGTGAACCCAAGAATGATGCAGATCCAAAACTCGAGTGGGCCGCACAACAAGAAAAAGTAAGTAAATGCCTACAGTTGAGCATGAGGTCCACTGATGTTTATATGCCATCCACACCGTTCATAACGTCATTCCTACTGGGATGAACTGAAAACACAGGTATTTAGCCTGATACAAAACTCTTGTGGCCCCACAAATGTTTCAACGGTGGATGTTCAATACTCACTGTTTCCGGTCGTGCAGCCCACTTGATTTTTGGATCTGCCTCATTCTCTGGGCTCATATCCTGACATTATCTGGCAAAACGGATGGATGGGGTGGATTTCTCACAAACATCACAGTGGCTCCACTTGGCTTCTAAGTGCAGGAACTTCCTGCGGAAGGGTTTAGCAGGCAATCGGCGTCCCATCCAATGTTGGATCAGACACTGGGGTGGTGCAATTGATAATCACATGTGATTCATCCAAAGTAGATACTGGGTGAAGTATCAACTGTGACACTAGGGCTGAGCATTCTACCACTTTCAGGAATTAAGATATTTCTAGGGTTTTGAGGATAATGGAATTGAAATGATGAAAAGAGAAGAAAAAAGGAGACCTTGGAGGTGTAGGTAATGGATTCGAGCTGGCAATTCCAGTTATCTTCGCATTCGACCATACTGCCTCTGTAAAGCTCCCCGCTCTTCAGCTCCACTGTTACTATGTGCCCTGCTGCCTCGTGCAGCAGCTTCACCGGAATTCCTAAGCTCCTGCTCATTATCCCTCTCTGTCTATATAATACCCTAGCTTTCTCTGGTTTCTCTGCGCTAAAACCCTAGCTTTTCTCTCTCTATGGCCGGTTGTAGGAAAATGGCTTCTCCCCTCTCTTTATTGGACTGGCTCTGTAGGATTCAGGGCGCGATTCCGTACTACCCCACCGCGACCTAACTAGAGACGGACGGTCCCGTCAGGGGTTCTGTGGGACCACCTTGATGCGTTTGTTTTATCCACGCCGTTCATCCATTTTTAAAGATCATTTTAACGCATGATCAGAAGAATGAATCATATATAAGTCTTGAGTCGATCACACGACAAGAAGCAGTGGTGATGATGACTCCCACCGTTATGTTTATTTACCATCAAACCTGTTCACAAGGTTAGATATACGTAGATGAATGGAAAACATAAATATCAGCTTGATCCAAAACTTTTATAAGCCTCGCATGTTTTACAACGGTAGTCATTACATCCTTGTTATTTCCTTTGATGTGATCCACTTGAGCCTTATATATGCCACTCATTTAGGCTTATGCCTAGATCAATATAAATGGTCGGCATGATAAAATACATACATAAAGGTGACCCCACAGAGCCCCTACATTGACCGTCCGTCTCTAGCCAGGTCCTAGTGGGGCTATTACCCAATCCGCCTATGGAAGTGACTCAAGCGGGTTTATGGGAACCGATCGTAGCCCAACCATGGGGCTACCTTTATGCATGCGTCCCATATCTACTACGTTCATCCATTTTTTCAACTCATTTTAGTACATGAGCTCAAAATTAAAACATACATAATTTTCAAGTAAACCATGGTATAAGATATAGTGATTATTGAACACCCACAGTTAAAAACTTCCTAACCCACTATAATATTTATTTTGTATGTGAACAATTAAAGGGAAAACACAAATATCAGTTTGATCCAAAACTTTTGTGACCCACAAAACGTCTTTAATAGTCATTCACCACGGTGTGGATCACCTGAGATTTATATCTGCTTTATTTTTTGGGCTCATGGGCAAAATGAGTAGCATCTGTCCAAACCCCGATCTTTCAAACCATGATAACTTAGGCACGTGTGAGAGAGCCGAAGAAGTCCATCAAATCGGGCCCACGGTTGATTTTTTGTGGCATGAAATTGATGATCATCCGGTCACCAGGTGGGTTATGTGGGGACCGAAAAATGAATGGCTTACACTTTTGGACCTCTGCCAGGAAATCGCATCCTGATATCCAACAATGGAGCCCATGCAACGATAAGTTATGTGGGGTACGATGATGTGTGTGTCACATCCACTCCGTTCTTAACTTGCTCTATATCATGTTACATGTTATGGGATGTGAGTCCAAGACTCCGGTGGCCCATGCTACAGGAATAGTGGAGAGATGGACGCCTGTCATTGAAACCTTGTGGGGCCACCACTTTTGAATCATATTGATATTTAGTTTTTTATTCATTCAGATTCAGGTCGGTTCACCTTACGAACAGGTAGGATGGAGTATAAAAATCCAATGGCGGCTGTCTCATCCCCACTTTCATGTGTTGTGGCTCACTCAAGTTTTGAATTTTTGTAATAGCTCTACGGGGCTTTTTGTTGAATGACTGCTATAAAACTCATGTCCCTCTACAGCTCACATGTGCCAATATTGCCATCTTGGACCCAGTAGTACTGCACAAAAATCAGGCCAGTCCACTCGATAGGTTGTTATGTGACATTAGGGAAGAAATGGACCACCAATATTCATATTCAAATGTGGGCCATCGGACCGTTTGCCATAGCACGGTGGTCCCACTTGATGAGTGTTGCATGTCAAGGAGTTGTCTTGATAGTGTAAGCACTTAGTGTTTCAATAATTTTAAGCTCTAATTCAACAAATTGCAGCAATGGTTTGGTGGATAGAAGTGTTGAGGCTACCAATGGTCTTCCTTACGGGTCTAGATTTTCTGCTTGTTATAAACAGAACTTTTTTGTTTCTTGCAATGTGATTGGGCCACATCTTGCATTTGATACAGTAATGCTAACAACAACATGATGACATGGACCAATCACATTGTAATAAAACAGAAAATCCTGTTTTGTGGCAAGCAAATGATCCGAAATCCTATTATGTGGGCCCAACTTTGATGTGGATTATTCATCATATGGGGCCCGCGTTTAATATGAGTCGTTCATCATGTGAGCCTACCTTGAAGAGATTCTAAAGAGTAGAAAAGGATAAGATGGAAATTACTTGAAAATTTTAAGGACAAACTTATCCAAAAATTAATAAAAAATGTTTACCTGATTGAGCCAAATAAGCTTTGTTTCAAAAAATAACACCTCCTAACTTATAAAATCAAAGATTATTTACTACTTTCTAAACAAATAAACATGTTGAATTGACTTTTACCAAATAGTCAAAAAACTTTATATATATATATATATATATATATATATATATATATATATATATATATATATATATATATATATATATATATATATATATATATTAGGCAATAAGCTCTTATTTGTAGAGATGCTCCCCTTATTATTGAGGTTTCCTACATACTTTTTGTTGGTTTATTTAAAAGATATGTTGAAAGCTGGATTTCAACATGACCACCATAATTGAAGGTTGTTTGCTAGCATGACTGCTAGCAACATTTTGTATCTTTTTAATTCTTTCACCAAAGGGTTTTATCTCTTGACCAACATCGCCACTTAATTGCATAAAATAGGTTGTTTAAATGTATTTCATTGTCAAGGATGAGTCTGTTAACAAATTAATCCAATCTTTTACGGAGCATTTTGTAACGTCCTGGATTTTTGCTATTTTAAAATTTTAAAAATCATTAAAACTTTTCGATACAACTAACCTACATCGTCACTTACTGACCCTTGATGCTTAAGGTGAGCCTATACGTGGGTAGTACTAATAAATAACTGCACAAATTCGATTAATCAACCATAGGAAGCCAACGAATTCAGTCAATCAGTTAAACACCGAGTTTAACCACATGATTTGCTTACACATAGCTCAAATCTAGCCGACTTATCGCTAACTAATCAAGCAACCACAGCTAAATAAAGACCTACTAAAATCCAATATAACTAGTGGTCAGATCCTAGTTAATAAACTAAACTGAACCAATTATCCTTTTACCTTAAGAACCAATATAGGCTTGTATCGGCTTGCACTTTCGCTGTGATGCCTGGGGAGTGTCTGACGAAACCGGAAGACTTTGTTTCTATTTTAGTTTTGTGCATGTATATGTTGAAGTCCTCAATTGGTCATGCTTTATGTATAGACTTTGTTGTATGGTCATTGTAGCATGTATAATCTCCATTTTGAGCAATCACCACTATTGAAATTGTATTTTTAACTCTTAGCCCGATATTTATAGATTTTCGTTATCTCTATGTTACTTTAAATCTGCTAAGTTAAATTTCACTACTCTTATTATTTACGTGTGGAATAAATGTGAATTTAAATGAGAACACATGTGTATTTTATAAAGTTAACACCCGAAAACTCGGGACCGAAGTCCATGTACTCGGGTGCCGATTTTCAGGGCATTGCATATTTTTTCTTTTAATCATGATATTTACTGAAAATTCTTCATTTCGTTAGCTAAAATACATGGTATATAAGAGTGTCGATTTATATAGTCATTTTTTTTTCTTTCCATTTTAGCCATTCTACCTATTACAAGATATGAGCAACTGAGTTATCATAAATTTTAGGTATATGGTTGTCTATAACTTGTTACATTATTCACACAATGCCTAGTATAGGATAGAGTTAATTATTGAAAAGCTTGAAAGAGAATAGTCAACTTTGTAGTAGGATCTTTATTCAACATATATGAATTTTATAGAATAATATAATGTTAGTGAATACTCTCTCTCTCTCTCTCTCTCTCTCTCTCTCTCTCTCTCCATGCACTATGCAATTGTTCTTAGCAATCTGTTGCAATTTAATGCGTAACTTTAGCATCATCAACTGAGGAGTTTATTATTTCTTATGCCATGTCCTTTGATATCTTTTTATTTTGCAAGGTCCTTGAGCAAATTCTTAGGGTACTTATTAAACTCGCAAAGGATTTGAAGCTCCAACAACAACATCAATATGTAAGTTACTTCGTGTTTATCGGTTATAATGTTGTAGAAGATAAGAATTGAGTGTTAACACTGAAACATGTATCCAAATAGTATGTATTGAATATGAATGAAAACGTTGTATACATTATCATATTTTATGTAAAAGTATTTATAATTTTTTGTATTTTCTTTTTGAACAGGATGATCTAAAAAAAACTTGGTCATGCAAAAGGTGTGAGACAATGAATGCCAACTTAAGGTTTGTCCCCATTATTATATTTAAACTATATTTGGATGTTACTTTTGATAATAATATTATTTAGGGTTAAATCCTTATTGTAGTTTATTTTGATTGTGCAAAGGTTGTTGATCGAGTGCCTTTAATCCTAGTATAGAGAAGCCCTGTCTCGGTTCAACTTATGTCACTTTCGGTTCAACTAAAAGAGTGAATTCTCAGATTGCACGCTGTCTACTTTAATTTGCATATTTTCAGTTCGACCAATGTGTGTGAGTTGGTTCCTGCCGATCCCACCAACGAAACATGTAAGTGTGGGTTTTATTTCATAAATTTGTACGGGAGGGTATAAATACCCTCCTGATTGCGATTAGGGTTAGGTGGAATGTAGAACCAATATGGTTTTGGAGCATAGCACAAATACTCAAGGTTTTTGAGGAAATGCTAGGGTTTTTACTGTAAGTTGTTTCATCTCTAATAACCTTCTTCTAGTTATAGTGGATTGATCGTTACTTTGTACCATGGTTTTTTCCTGTAAGGATTTTTTGTGTAAAAATCGTGTGTGTTTTATGTGTTTACTTGGATTTTTCATTATCTATTACTTATTTAATTTATATATAAGATTGTTTCTGTGTGCCGTTAAGTGGTATCGAAGATTCTTGATCCTAACAAGTGGTATTAGAGCGTATGTTATGGTATCAGTTTGAATCTAGAAACTTCGCATCAAAGGGATCAAATGTGAAATTTGAAACAGGGAAGTTCACACGTAAAAATAACTCTGAACTATAGAGGTTGAAGATGAAAGCCCTTGTAATTCAGGAAGGGTTGCAACATACATTCATTGGAAAAGTGCATTATCCGAAATCTATGAAGGAAGAGAATTGGGATGAACTTGATCAAATGACGTTTAGCACGATCCACCTATTCTTGATCAATGGAATCCTTTATAATGTCATCAATGAGATGATTACCTCAGGCTTATGGTCAAAGCTGGAGATCATATGCATGATGAAGTCGCTCACCAATCGTCTATATTTGCATAAACAATTTTAAACTTTGAAGATTGTAAAAGGGTCGTATCTCTATTAGTACATTAACGCTTTTAATAAGCTGGTTCGCAAGTTGACAAGCGTGGAGGTAAATATCAATAAAGAAGACAAAACCCTAATTTTATTGACATCTTTACTGGAGTTCTAGGAGTATCCAATTGATGCTTTGTGCTAGCGTAGGAATACATTGGACATCGAAACCGTTGTTTCAACCCTTCAATCGAAGCAGTTGAGAAATAAAAGCAAAGACACATGTACTTTTACGGATGCATAGTTTACTTAAGAAATATCGTCTGAGCGAGAGAATGAGAAGTCACAATATATATCTAAGTTGGAAGGCAAATACGAGTAAAAGTATTATAATTGTTAAAGAGTGTGACATATGAAGAAGGACTGTTAATGTTTCAAAACTCGAAAGGAGAATATATCAGGTAATTCGCCAAATGAAGCCAATTTAATGTAATTTGGTGAAGAATCGGGTGGTTTGACGTGTTGTCAGTGTCCAAGGTCGACCACTTCTATCATAAGTGAATACTGGATATGAGAAAATCATATCATATGTGTCATCATCGGAGTTCGTTCACCACACAGTGAGTATGATAGTCGTCTGGTTCCATGGGCAATGATTATGCTCGTAAGATTGTCATAATTGTTTCAGTTTGCATTATGATGTTTGAAGGGGTGGAGCATGCTATAACTATGCGAGGCACGTTCTGGATTTGAAGACAAATCTAATCTCTCAACAGCTTTAGATGCACTTAGGTACGAGTTTATCGGTTATGAAGGTATCCCAAAGGTTTCAAAAGAGGCACTCATAGTCATAAAAGCACAGACGGACAAAATCTTTACAGGTTAATCATAAATACTATATCAAGTAGAGTTGTAACATCTATAACAGAGTTCTCATCGACATGTTTGTGGCATGCATTCCGAGGTTACACGAGCGAGCGATGTATGATGGTACTTCTCAACTGTCATTTAATTTATAGTTTAAAAAAGTCTTAATTTAGATATGTGTGAACAATGAATATATGAGAACACAATCAAGGCTGTGCTTAAAAACTGGGAAGCATGATAGTAAAGGTTAATTGGATTATGTGCATTCTAATATGTAGGGGTTGCCACTCGTTATTTCTTGAGGAGGGTCGTTATTATTTGTTACATTCATTAACAAATTCTCTACGAATGTTTAAATTTAAAAATCAAATAAGGTATAAAAGTGAAAATTCAAAGACAATTAACGACGATAAATTTACTTTAAGGGAATTTAACCAATACTGTAATAATAAGGGGATAGTGAGGTACAATATAATGAGGTATACACTATACCATAATGATGTAATTGAATATATGAATCAGACTCTTTTGGAAATGTTCCGGAGTATGTTGATAATTCTGAGTTAGGCAAGGATTTATGAGTTGAAGACGTCTCCATGTCTTACTACTTGGTAAATTGATCTCCATCTACATTTATTAATTATAAAATTTCAGAAGAAGTATAGAGTGGTTAGGTAGTTGATTATTCGGGATTGCGAATATGAGGTTATGATGCTTACTCTCATGTACTGTTAGTCGAGAGAGATAAGCTAAATTAACATGATAAGAATTGTACTTTTGTCGGCTATGCTGATGGGGGTGAAATGTTACAAATTATATGATCATGTTTTATGGAAATCATATTTAGTTAAAATGTCAAGTTTGATAAAAGTTATTTCTTTCATAATGGTAGGTATGTTGAAATATAAAGTTGACAAGTTTTAATATTATGATGCGAGCGTGCTAAGTGGGTCAATTAAGGTGTGTAAATGTGCCCAAGCATCCCTATAAGGCTATAACTCATACTGCATCATCAAGCCATTAATTCTCTGAATTATCTGATGAGGTGACCATTTTAAAACAATAAAAGAAAACTTAGAAAAAAAATTTATTTTTAAAATTTAGTAATTTTTTTATATATATTTCAGTGAAAAAATAAAACACTGCAAAATAATTTTATATTATGAAAACATTCAACACTTCTTCTACAGCCACCGCAATCTCTGACTTAATAGCTCCACCTAAGTAATGAATAAGAGAAGTTGGGTAAAGCAACTAGTATGCCCTAATGCTCAGCCAACGAGCTCCACTGCTTCAAATGAAAATGTGGCACATGTGAGAATTAGACTGTTCAGTAAGATATTGCCTCTGCGTGCCGAGGCTCACCATGACCGCTATTATATATATGTTTAGTTAATCTATTACCTTATGGTACACAACCTCAAGTGTAGGGTCACGATGTAGTAATGATTTCGGTAAGACCGATGTCGAATCCACAGGGATTGAAACTTGTACGTTTCTAAAATTAAATAGAAATAGAACTAGAAGAAGATGTGAAACTAATTATGAAGTATTTGAAAGAGTAATTGTGAATAAAGTAATCAAAACTAAAAATTTAAATGTGGGAACTAGGGTGTCAAGTATCCACTCGTAGTGATCAGGGAGCCCTCTTGCTTGATTCAAATAATACAATTAGAATTTG
Organism: Magnolia changhungtana; assembly: GCA_030180095.1. NCBI lineage: Eukaryota > Viridiplantae > Streptophyta > Magnoliopsida > Magnoliales > Magnoliaceae > Magnolia > Magnolia changhungtana. The sequence goes on along the minus strand of JASAUF010000546.1, from coordinate 10,004,821 downwards.
AGTCCTATCTTATCTAATTGGAAAATATATCAACAAAACCAAATATGAACTTCCATTGACTTAATTCTCAATAAATGAGAACTATGATAATTGGCAGAAATTTCATCACCAAATCATGCCCAGGAGACAATGACAGACAACAGAATTTACCAATCTCACAATTTCAAAGCAGGAGAATTGTGAAGATTAAGAAGGATTCCATCACCCTACCATGCCCAATGGACGGTGGTGAACAACAAGACTTACTAATTTCACAACCTCAAATCAGGAAAAGAATATACTCAAAGCCATTGCAGATTTACTGTCATTTGAGTTACAATAAACCATTAAAGATTGAAAGTATTCTGTAAATATCAAATTAAAATCCACGGAGTTCAACATAAACATGAATTAAATCAATTAAAACATCTCATCATGCTACAAGCTTTACCTTTTAGCCATAGTTAAGAGATTTAGCCAACCATGGACACGATTGGACCAAAGTCTCTTAAGAAAAACATGAAAATGACTATGGAAGAAAAAAAAAAAACTATTTACAATGGCTTCTCTACCCTTTTGCTCTACTCCTTAAATTTTTTAAGATGCCTAAGAACATCCTACGGAGTCCTATTTATAGTTGTAGAACTCCAACTTTCGCATCTGGTTAGAAAACTCTAAAAATCGCCTCAAATTTATACAGTTTACTAAAATAGACTTTATTCTGCGTAGTTTCTCAAAATAGACTTCACTTAGCGTAATTTCACATTACGACTCAGAGTTTCAGAATGTGCTTTTTCAGGATAATTTCAAGATTCCTTTTCTTCACTTAAAATTTTTCCATTCATTTCTCACTTGGTTTTCTTAGATCTTTGGCATGTGAATTTTTCAACATTGGTCTCTTAAGATCCATCCATTGCCTTGGTGATTTTTTAGCATCGAATCTATGCTTTTAGCACCAATTTCAATCCAAGCTTTTAAATTCACCCTGCAACACAAACATAAGTAAAATAGAACATTAAGCGCTATCATATTCATAAAACCAATATATAAATGGGAGATAATATGCAATATTTGACTCTCAACACTTGTCTCATGTTAGACATAAACTTAAAAATTAGACAAAAGTGAATTTAAACTTAAGCGGTCCACACAATAAGAACTGGTGTGGATTGGATAACTACATTCTAACTTTCTTAGGGCTGTGGAAGTTTTGGATGAAGCTGATATATGTTGTTGGATAGAATACTAGGGTCACATCTGGCGTTTGGAAGTTTTCAGTGGTAACCGTTTTCATTATAGCTGTTTCCAGTGGTATGGCTTACTTGAGTGGATGCCTTTGTGAGGTTCACCATGATTTTTGTAATTTATCCCCTCCATCCATCCATTTTACCAGATAATTTTAGTGCTTGATCCAAAAAAATGAAGCACATCTAAAGCCTAAATGGACCACACCATAGGAAGCAGTGTGAATTGAATGTCCACCGTTGAACAATTCTTGGGGATCACAACAGTTTTCAATCAAGCTCATATTTGTGTTTTCCCTTCATTATATCTGTATGATCTTATGAACAGGTTGGATGACAATTAAACATCGATGTGGGGTTTAGAAAGGTTTCAATAGTGGAAATCATTATTCCCACCACTTCCTGTGGTATGCTCCACTTTAGCTTTGGATGTGATTAAATTTTGGGCTGAACCCCTTAAATAATCATAAAAAATGAATGAACGACGTGGATAAATTACATACACTCACGGTGGGCCCAACTTAGTACGCAATCCGAATTCCTCGAGGGCATGGGCAGGAAAGCGGATTTGCCTGTGACCCAGGGCACATAGATATACTTGTGCTGGGGCTGTGTAGGGTCCATATAGATGTTTGTGATCAATCCATTCTGTCCATCTGTTTTAAAAGACCACAATACAAAGGGACTAAAAAATTATGGCGATCCAGAACTCAGGTGGGCCACACCTAGCAGGAACAAAAACATCCACCTGTGAAACGGTGAAACCTTACCGGAACTGACCATGATGTATATATGCCATTTAAATCGTTTACAGGTAGGGCTGCACACAAACCGGGCTAGCCCAATTAACTCGCTTGACTTAGCCTGAAAAAGCTCGACTCAGTCCGACCCGGAACTGAGTTCGGTTGGGATGGGCCATTTTCTTCGACTTGAAACTGAGTTCGGATAGGTTTCAGTTCGGCCCGACTTGACCCGAAACCTGACTTGACCTGGCCCGACTCGGCCTCTATGTGTGTGTGTGTATTCCTAAATTCTTACCCAGTTACCCTAACCATTTATAGCAATCCAGGCCGTTCAAATCATGAGTCCCTTTGTAGATGGAGTAAAGTCCCAAAAATCTATAACAAAAGCCCTTCCCAAAAATTAAGGCCGTTCAAGTTACTTGTCAAAGCCCTTCCCATGGAGTACATGGAGCAGAGTAAAAAAATCAAAGCCATCCAAATTGTGGGTCTGAAACTGACCCGAACTTGCCTGATTGCTGACCCGGCCGGGTTCGGGCTAGACAAGTTGGCCCGGTGACCGGGCCGAGCCGGGTTCGGGTTGGTTGGCTGATGACCGGGCCGGGTTGAGCCCGGTTCGACTCGGTTCGGCGGATGTACACCCCTATATTTACAGTATTATTATCACTCAGATATGATACAAAACTTCTGTCACCCTAGGTGTCAATTTCGTGTGGTATGGCTCGTACAAAATTTGGATCTGTTTGGTTTTTAGATTCTTGTCCTATAGCGGTCTTGCAAAACAGATGAACGGAGAGGATTTGTCATGGACATCTCTGTGGGCCCCACACAGCTCCGGGCACACGAATATCTCTGTACCCGGAAGGGACCATTATTCGAATCGGTGTATTTGTGGTCCACCGGATTAGCATCCTGCACGAATATTAGGAGCGGCACATGCGTGGTCCCACCTATGAACGGTCCAAATCTGTAATGCACGTGCGTCGCACCGGGTTTCACGCCACGTGTGAAAGCTCCGAGACACTCATAAACTAGGGTCCCTTGCTAACAAGCCTAACAAATTTCAGTGGTCCGCTCAACATACGGCCCAAAACGTGTGGGGAAAAAAATGGATGGTAATGACCATTCATCCATGGCTGGTGGCCGCTCCAGAATTATGGGTTAGATTCCCCCACCCCCACAATCTTCGCACTGTCACGTGCTCTCCGATGGTAGATGATATTGCCGTATTACTGGAATATGTGTGCGCCACGTCTCCATACTACCAGTCGATGTGTGATTGATCAGTTGTGACCGTCCATCCAGCTTTCCATGTTCCATAGTACAAATAGACCGGATGATCCTAGCCATATGATCCGTTTCATTAAATCAATGGTAGAAAACAAAAGTAGTTAACTTCAAGCATTCATTATAATAATTTTAAGAAAATTTATGGATTACGTATTTAATAGGCGTTTTCTTTCAAATACAAGCCATCTATGATAGGTCCCACTAGATGGACGAATCCGATCGATACATTATCATCCTACCGTAGATACATGGCCACACCATCATCCTGCTCTACCGTATCACCTCACTTGCAGCGAAACCCCATGACGGTCATCTCACGCGAGCACATGCTACGCCAAGGATGTAATGAAGTGATTCGCGCGAGGATAGATATAAGATATTAAACGCAGCACACGTGCTAACTTATCAAATAAATCAGAGATCTGAACCTTTTACCACGGTTTCTTTTTAAATTTTTGAGAATGAAATATTTTAAGATTCGGTATTCTATTATAAGTAGATGGGCCACAAATTTACGTATAATACAAGACATTGATGACTTTCATTCTAACAATTAATTTTATAATTTAATATTTGATTTTTTTTAAATATCATTTAAAAATTAAATAATCTTATATGCCTTATGATCGGTCTGGATCTTTCATACACTTAAGGAGATGACATGAATGCTGCGATTCACTTCTTAAATGATTTTATCACTTATCAGGCGAATACCCTGAGCTTGCCGCGACTCAGTATTCCGCGTCTCTTCTAATTATCGCTTTGTCTACGCCAGATCGAAGAGATCTCGCCAGATGGGCGCAGATTCGGTGAGGCAGCGGTGATTGGGTGGGAAACGGATTGGCTACTCCCATTGCCACCAGCCAATGGCTGATGGTCGGTGCTGTCTGGGCCCCACCATGATGTAATATGTTTCATCCATTCCGTTCATCTATTTTTCTAGATCATTTTATAGTATGCGACCAAAAAAGGTTATATCCCAATCTCAAGTGTGCCACATTACACGAAACGTGTGTTTAATGAACATCGACCATTAAAAACTTTTTGGAGGCCATAAAAGTTTTGGATCAAGCTGATCTTTGTTTTTTCCCATCATCTGGGTCTTTATGATATAATCAAGAGATTGGATGTCAAATAAACAGTACAATAGACCGTAGGAGGATTTTAATGGTGGATATCCAACCACTATTGTTTTCCTGTGGTGTGGTCCACCTGAGATTGATATCCCTCTCATTTTTGGGATCAAGCCATAAAATGATAGGTAAACATGAATGAAACATATACATCATGGTAGGCCCCACAGAGCACCGACCACCAGCCACTGGGCTTATGGCAGGGGGAGTAGCCAATCCGTTTCCGATTGGGTGATGCCTGGAGCGTGGGCCCTATGTGTGTTGTATATCCACACCGTCCATAAGTTTTTCTAGATCATTTCAGGGCCTCTTTTAAAAAAGAGACAGATACAAATCTTAGGTGGACCACACGGCTTCACATCATTACAAACTTCATGAGGCCCATTATGATGTTTATTTGCCATTCATCTAATTTGTTGATAAGGCCACACAGACTTTGGTGAAAGTAAAACGGAAATGGCAGCATCATCCGAAAGTGTCTCCAAAAAGTTTCTAACATAGAAGCTTAATTCATGTTATGCGGTCCACCTAAGATTTGAATTTTCTCGTTTTTTATTGGGGGATGCCTTGAAATTATCTATATTAGATAAATTATCTGTATTAGATTGATGCAAGTTACGTAGTGATGCTAACACCACGTAGACTGCAAGGCCAACTGCAATGTATTTTATTCACGCCAGCCATCCATTTTTTCACAACTATGAAACCTTCCGAAAGTCAATAATGTTGTTGATTTGTAATCCGAGATGGGCATAAGGTGACATATATTTGGACAGAGAGACACTGAAAATATCAGCTTGATTTAAAATTTTTGTGGTCCTTAAAAAGAGGTTCTCAACTGTAGACATTTAATCCCGGCTTATTTCCTGTAGTGTCGTCCACTTGGGCCGTGGATATGCTCCAATTTTGATCTCATGCTTAATCAGAAAAAAGGGATGGACGTTCTTAATAAAGCACACACATCAAGCCCTAATGTGGTGACGCCATGTAGCTAGCTATGTAGTGTTGTCCTAGTCACCAAGTTCTGTTGGCCCAACCATGATGTATGTGTTGTATTGGCGGTGCCCATCCATTTGGAGAGATCATTAAACTCAAGTAACCTCATACCATAAAACAGTGGAGATTTAACTACTATTACCAACAACTTTTTAGGGCCACAAAAGTGTACAGTCAAGATTATATTTGTGTTTTTACTTCAACCCTACTGTGTTAACTGATGAATAAGTTGGATAGACCATAAAAGTTAAAACAGTGGGCATCATTGTCCCACTACTTTTTGTGGTGGAATTCACTTGAGCTTGGGATTTGTCTTTCTTTTGTGGATGAGCTAAAATGATACCACCAAGTGAATGGACATTAGGGGAGATATAATGCATACATCATAGTGGAGCCTAAAAAATTTGGTTAAGTTGCATATTTCTAGTTAAAGCTTTCACTATTCGAGAAATTATGTGTCCATCCATTTTATGATATGAGGCAAAAAAATGAGCTGAATTAAAAACTAAGTGGGCAGAAAATGATAGAAGTTTTAGTTCATCCATGTATCCATGTAGGAATGACGTTATTAATGGTATGAATATCGTGTAAACATCAATGTTGACCTCAAGAAGGTTTTAATAGCAGGAATTTCTCTGCCCACCTTTCTTTTAGTGCAGCTCACTGGAGTCTTGAATCCTCAATATAAAAATGAGCTCACAAAATAGATAGATGGGTGGATTTCTCACAGACATCACCTTGGATCTGCCTAATTTTCCAGCGCAGCCTTTAGGAGGAAATAGCGTCCGAAAATTCGGTACTGACTATGTCAGTAGCTAATGCGCGTCCGTTGTCTGGTAAAATATTACTTTACCCTGCTCCACCTTTAATGCATGTTTGGGGGCATTCACCCCGATTCATCGGCTCTTTTTTGGCTGATTAGGGGGGATACGTTAGTGGTTGTTTTCTTGACAGTGGGGCCTCCATACATCGTTGATGTATGTGTTGTATATCCACGCGAGATTGAATGCCCGCCATTGAAAACTTTTAGGGCCACCGAAGTTTTAGATTAAGATGATATTTATATTTTCCCTTCGTCCGGTTCTGTGTGACCTTATAACAGGTTGGATTGAAAATAAACATCATGGTGGGCCATATGGAGTTTGTAATTGTGGACATTCACTAACTACTGTTTCCTTTAGTGTTGTTCACTTGAGATTTGAAGCTAATTCATTTTTGGGACCATACCTTAAAATGAGCTGAAAAAACTGATGAACGGCCTGGATATATAACACATATATCGAGGTAGGCCCAACCGTTAGTGAAAAAACGTACTAACTCGTTACACGGTACGGCCTAATCTACTCACAACGCAATCCACGTCCCAGTTGTACAGGGATCACACGTGCTTCCTCGGAAAGCGTGATACATCTGAGCGGTCAATAATATTGAATCAGACTAGGAAGATGAAGATAAAAGGATAAAAAAAGGCCCATCTACTCGCCATGCTGGCATGCGAGTAAGCTGAATATGAACCGCTTGCAAATTCCCTATAAGCCGTCCATCCTGTGATCGCCTGATGAGGTGACCGGTCAAATTCTGCCTACGCCTGGCTCATCGGACGCCGATTGCGTACTGACAACTTCAGTAGCGAGGTGGCTACTGACAATACTCTTTTACCCCCGCATGGTATATATTTATTTTATCTAAGCCGTTCATCTATTTCGAGTGGACCACATTATATAGCATGAGCAAGGAGATCAAAATTTCGAGTGGACCACATTACAAGAAAACAGTTGATGTGGATGTGGCTCCTGAGAAGTTTTTAACGGTGAGTGTTCAATCATCGCTCTTTCCTATGGTGTGGTCCATATGAGATTTTGGATCTGCATTATTTTCAGTATCATAACATATCTGTAAAAATGAATGGACGGCGTGGATAGGACACACATCACGTTGGGCCCACAGAGCACAGTCAGTAGCCACCTCGCTACTGACGCTGTCAGTAGGCAATCCGCGCTGTGGCTCATTTTATGCACTGTTGAGATGACCCCACGTATGCCTGGCACCTATGACGCGCGGAAGAATGCAAATCAATTCCCACCGTTGGATGATATTGAACAGTTTCTTCAGATACATCACGACGTATTGCAATATGGTACGACCATTGGAATTGGTTCTTTTAGATAACACAGTTACACAAACCGTTTGTGTGACGGGGCTTGCTATGGATGGAGAATTCCCCAATGACATCTCAGATTGGAATTTTCAACCCTTTGATTATGCAAAGGTCATTTTAGCCGTCCATTTGCTAAGCAAAAGAGCTAAATTTTAAATGGTTAAAATAATGAAATTCCCGTGAGAAACGTCATATAAACGGTCTGGAACATTGTAAGATGACTCAGATTCAAAGACTAATTCCCCAATGTAAATTTTACATCGGGATTGGCACGACTTTTCACCTATTCTCACGACCCATTTGGAACGCGACCGACCACAAAACTCGTAGATAGATCCAAATGATAGACCAGATCAATCGTACGGAGAACTTATTTCGGATCGATTGTTAACCTTCTCGCGGGAATCTCTTTGGTATTTCTGGAACCCCGCAACTTCTTACCTTCAACCGAGGATATTTTCGTCCCGTCCTGTACGCGGACTAAAGCGAAATCGCCTTCCGTCGTCTAAGTTTTCTGCCAGCGAAAAACACTAATTACCCTAAAAGACAATGTCTACTTGACTAATTATTTCAAAGACTAATTCCCCAACGTATCATATTACAATACATCGGGATGTATCGAGCTGGGATACCGAAAGCTAAACCGCATAAGTTCTCACGACACCATTTGGAAAACATGTGCCACCGTGATACGCTTGTGCGAGTACTGGGAACTCGTCTGCTTACGGTGAGATCCACATGATGAGTGGACCAGATCTATCATACGTGTACCACGTATGTGAGCATGCCGCGGATCGATTGTTTACTTTCTCCTCGCGGGAATCTCTTTGGTATTTCTGAAAAATGAAACCCCCGCAGTCGTAAGTTCTTAACCACGGTCTCAAAATCTCACCTCGAGTCAGATGCTTACATCGATGCCCGGTACTGTAGTTCGCGGACTACTGAAGCGAATTCGTAGTTTGCTAGAGGTGTCATGTTTGTGATGATCGGAACCGTTCAAGTAGTAGCTCCCACTATATGCAGGGTAGGGAAATAAGTAGAGCCATTCGATTCATGGATAGATAGAATCATATTTCTGTCAAAGCCCGCTCTCATTGTTCCACGTAAGCCCAAATCCGGCTAGGCTTATGTGGTCCAGAATGTTTACGCTGGCCCACTTATGTTGGGCTTGGGTTGAAACCAAGGAGGCTGGAGAGAAAAACGTGGGCTGTTGGAAGAAGAGACACAGAGCTAGGGTCTAATGGACCCGTAGTTGTGGAGAAAGATGGGAGTAGGTGTGTCAATGGGTAGGCCGGAATATTATCCGCTGTCAAAATCATAATTTTAAATAAGACCGGCCATAACAGTTCAAACTCCAGCCGAGAGTTACCTGGCCCGGCCTGTTGACAGCCCTAGTTGAGAGGGGTGTGGGTCTGAGTGCATCATAAGTATGGCTGAAAGTTGGGCAGGTTCAACCCGTTCAACCTGATTGACCTCACATTGGATTAAGCTTGAGTAAAATTCATTGAGTTTGGTCTTGAACTTGGGCTGTACGAACACCAATTTGATAAAACTTGAATGGGCTCAGGTTTAAGTCTCGAGTTGTCCCACTCAATCTAAACCTGATTAATATATAAATTATAAATTATAATTGAGTGTAGGTTGTCCATGTTGGGAGCACTAGAATTTTTGTGGGTTAGGTTTAATTAGTCCATGTCAGAGAGTCTCTGACATGGACTAATTAAATTGGGTGCTGACTTTTAAAATAGTAATTGTTCTGTATTTTAGTTTATTTGTTTATAAAAAAATGAAATTCTTTATGATAAATAATTATATATATAATTAATAAAATCATAGATATAAAAAATAAAACATGTATAAGAAATGTAATAAGGTAACGTAATAATAAAAATATTAACACGTATTCACTTGACTAACTTGATTGGCCGCTTTTTTTTTTGCTAGCTTGTTAGTCCACCCTACTAGCAGTTGACACTACTTTGTTCCCCGCTAGATTTTGGTACTAGGCTGAGGCCAACTATGTTGGACTTAGGGGATGGAAAAAATTGACACATACATTGGATAGTGGGCCCACGACACCAACCACCAGCCAAACTAACGTCGAGTTGGAAACTCCCAACTCAAGCCCAACATCAGCGGAATAAGGTCTAATGGACCGGTTAGATGTCATGCAGATAACATCTTTCCAACCAGCGTTGCACTTTTATAAGAAATCAGTACAATCAAATACCGTAGGCCCTACCAAGAATATTATCTTTGTCAAAAATCATGCAGAAAATCGTACAGCGTGGACCATACGATAAACTGAGTCAAACATCGGTTGTCCATTGATTCTAACGGCGTAGCCCAGCTGATTAGCATCACGGCCTTATTTCTTTCCCAGACGATCTTCATGGCTGTGCCCACTAATTTAATCGTGTTGTGTATTAACTCCCCGGGAATGGAAGATGGAAGCTGGGTGGGCCCCACCGTGATATTTGTTAGGAAACTACCCGTTCATCTGTTTCTAAACATCATTTCAGGACGTGGGGGACCAAAAATGATCGAAATCGAAAACTCAAGTGGGCTGTATGGAAGAAGATTGAACTTCCACCGTTGAAACATTAGTGGGCCACAAAAGTTTTGGATAAGTTCATTATTTATTTATTTATTTATTTTTTTTGTGTTTTCATTTCATCCAAGTAGGAATAACCTTATGAACGGTATGAATGACATACAAACATCAAGGTCCACCGAGGGATATTTCAACGGTTAGTATTTACCTAGTAACTTTTTCCTGTGCGAGCGGCCCACTTTTGGTTATTTTTCGGTCAGTGTAATAACATGATCTAGAAAAACAGATGGACGGATATGTACAAATCTCAAGTGGATCCGCGTCCCACAAATGGCATGTTTGCAGGGAACAGATTGGCTACTACCCAGTGTAAGTGTTATATGGCCCGAGGGTCTGTTTTTATCCATAAAAATCTCAAAAACATTTTTGAACGAGCATAAATTAAAAACATTTTGGATTTTTGGATTAAGATGATATTTGTTTTTCTCTGCATCTGGGCTGTCAACAGATTGGATGTCAAATAAACGAGAATAGTGGGCCTTAAGAGTATTTTAATGGTTGATATCCAATCACTATTGTTTTCATGTGATGTGGTTCACCTGAGATTTATGTCCCTGTAAGTTTTAGGATCAAGCAATAAAATGATCTGTAAAAATGGATGAACGGAGTGTATGAAACACATAAATCATGTGGGCCCACAGAGCACTAACCACCAGCCACGGAGCTCCTGTCAGGGGGAGAAGCCAATCCGTTTCCGTTTGTGGGGGAAGGTGCTACGGTACCACAAGCCGTGGTACCTTGCCGTTATGTCATCATTCATCAGCTAGCGGACTCTGTTTTCATTTCGGTAGTCCGGAGGAGTACCTTCCTTTCACCAAAATTTTCAGGTCCCCCGCCCTTAAAACGGCAGTTGAAAACTAACCACAGGTTAGAATTTCACCACAGGCTCAGGTTAGCGGCCCCCCCTCGTATCAGATCAGATCAGACCGACTTAAAACTAGGGTTTGGAAGAGAGAGATGAAGATAGCTCTTCTTCTTCCCTTCGGATCTCTCCCTTTTCATCTCTATCTCTGCAATTCCATTCCATACAAAGAAATCTAGCTCTCTTTCTTTGCAATTTTCTTTCCATAATAGGAAATCCCGCTCTCTCTCTCTCTCTCTCTCTCTCTCTCTCTCTCTTCGTGTTTTACCTTCTCTGCAATTTCTTACCAGAAAAGGAAATCTCTTTCTCTTCTTTCTAGTTCTGGAAGTAGATTGCTCTTTCTGCATCTGCAATTTTCTTTCCATAAAAGGTAATTTCAATGGAGACTCAATGGATTACGGAATTTCCACATACAAACATGGACAAACGCCCCAGGAAGAGGCCCAGGCTGACGTGGGACATGCCGCCTCAGGTTCCTAAGGTATTTTCTTCTTTTCTCTCTCCTTTTATTTTGTCGATTGCTGATTTTTAGGTACCTTGATTTTTGATTGGTTTTATTACGATCATTGTATCTGAAACTCTAATTCGTTAGCTTTCCCGTAGCAAATTAGGTGATCTAGACCGATAACACGGTGGGCCTCACCATGGATGGGCCAAGCCCTAAAATGTTTCCGTTTGGAGCAATAGTATGAGATGAAAATGTAGCAAGCGCCGAAATTTGATGGAAGACAGTCTGATCTTTGGGTTGATAAGAGCTTCCAATATCGGCATTACTTTTGGGTAGAGAATGGTCCATATGTGGCTGGGCCCATCAAAACAATGGTTTAGATCACTGAACTGTGAGGCCAGCTTGTGGAGAACATTGACAGTTGATAGAATCGTATGACCACCTCCCTTTTCCATCAAGATCGTATCTCTTAAGGGGGGAAATGGGCAAGACAGTGGCAACAGGCGCGTGTCTAGTGCCTTGGTGTGTCTATGGTGTAGTTGGGTTGTGGGAATGTCTAATAAGGGGAATGATTTCTCGTCATTCATTTTAGAACAAAGGTTGAGATTTTCTTCTCCCATATTTCTTGTATTTTTCGTTAATATAGGAATTCCTTCTTCTCAATTGACTTCTTGAATGCAGTTTGAGCTTATGTTGGTGCCATACAAGATGTTGAATTGGGGATTTTGGGGAATTATAAGCTTTAGGTTAGTGGATTTGGGGATTTTGAAAACTTGGGTTTTACTGTTTGGAAGATTTGGGGATTTTGGAAATTTTGTGATTTTGGATTGGTCAGTTGGGGGAGTAGGGGAAAATGGGAAATTTAGGGTTAGGATTTGTGAATATTTGGAAATTGGGATTTAGATTCCAGATTGTTCATCTTTTACACTACCATGAAGATGCTGTAGCCTCAAATCCGTTCCATTGTCTGTTGACCGGTTGTGTTGAGATTATGTTTCAAAATTAAAGAGAAGTTTGTGCAAGATGTTTGAAAAAGAAGAGGACTTTGTGTTTGTGAAAGAAGTGTTGCAATTCTGACGGATTTTTGGGGGTTATTTTTTACTGAAATATTTTTCCTTTGGGGGGAAATGTTGATGTTGTTTGATAGAATGACACAATGTTTTGTATGTTCAGGCTCTTCCAACAGTTGGGAATGCCACGATCCCAAATCATAATCTCGGTTCTTCTCTTTACTACAAGGGAGCTGCTCGTAATGGGTCACCTCCTTGGCGCAATGATGATAAAGATGGGCATTATATGTTTGTAATCGGGGAGAACTTGACCTCTCGCTGTAATTCCACTCTCACTAGATCTTTATCAATGCATTATATGTTTATTATGTTGTCTAGTATATTGTTTGTTTTCTTTATCGTTTTCTACCACAGATGAAATTGAATCGGTGGTTTGATAGTCCCCACTCCCCACGTCTCATCCCCGTTCTCGCTTCTTATCATTGTTATTTTTTGGTAACCTAATCCATACAATAATTTTTTTTAATGATACTCATTGCCTTCTTGTTGTAATTTGCAGACAGGATACTCAGCAAGATGGGTGAAGGTTAGTCATTTTTGGATGATGGGACTTTATTTATCTTTGCTTGTTTCAAGGGCATCACATTTTCAGCATGATATTGATCAGCATTGATTCTTATTTCGTTTCCTTTTTCCCTTTTGCCTTGCAATGGTTGGAAAACTTTTTATTGGGAATTTTGATTCTTATCAACTTTGGTTTTACTCTTCTTTTGACTGTGTATTCTGTTTTCTACCTCATGTGGTTACATCACTATAGGGACATTTGGGCAAGTCTTGGAATGTTGGGACATGGAAAAGAAAGAAGCGGTGGCAATAAAAATTGTCCGATCAATTAACAAGTATCGTGAAGCTGCCATGATCGAAATTGATGTGCTGCAGAATCTTGCCAAACATGATATTGGAGGCACTCGGTAAGTCTCTTGTATTCTACCTTCTTTCCTTTACACTGTAATAGCTTAAGGCGGATTTCGTATAAGTGGTTTTATTCTTTGCAGTTGTGTTCAAATACGGAATTGGTTTGACTATCGTAATCATATTTGTATTGTAAGTATTGTTGGTATTTGTGATTTGATCAATTTCCGATGGCAATGCTTTCCCTCATTGCCTAAATCTTATGCGTGTTAAAACTTGCCGGTGGATTTAAATGGTTTTAACAGGTATTTGAGAAGCTTGGACCAAGCTTATACGATTTTCTCCGGAAAAACAGCTACCGTTCATTTCCCATTGATCTAGTTCGGGAGCTTGGCAGACAACTTTTGGAGTCTGTAGCATGTGTGTGGACAACCTTGCACCATTCTTTTCTCTGTTGCATTTCACTTGATGTTGAATGGTTCAATGCTTTCCGTATTCTATTGTTTGCACATGCTTCTCTCCTAGTAGTTGGTTACTTTGAGTTCTGTAACAATTTACTTTCTGTGGACAAGTATAGAAGTTGGGGATACTATGTTAAAATGTTCCAAGCCATGGTCAGATAATTTCTTATTTTATTTGTATCTCTTTCCTTGTTGCAGTTATGCATGACCTCCGACTCATTCACACGGATCTGAAGCCGGAAAACATTCTTCTTGTTTCTGCAGAATATGTGAAGGTGCCTGATTACAAGGTGCTTAAAACATGCATTTTTAGTTTTACAATTCCATATGAGATTTTATTATTATCAAAGTTTAACCTAGTAAATCTGCTTTCCATTTTTTGTTGAAATGTCTCCTCTGGCATGCATGATTTTGCACAGCTGCGGTATGGTGTTATTTGTCTTGCATAAAATAATGTGTAAATCCAAATGGCTGATATTTATTTTACTTTTATCCTTGAAGTTTCTATCACGATCTGCAAAGGATGGTTCTTATTTCAAGAATCTGCCGAAATCTAGCGCAATCAAGCTCATTGATTTTGGTAGCACAACATTTGAGCATCAAGATCACACTTATGTGGTGTCAACGCGGCATTACCGTGCACCTGAAGTTATCCTGGGTAACTATTCCATGTTAGAAATTCCTGTGCAGATTCATCCTAAATCCTCCATTTATGCAAGGGATCACCATTTTGTAAATTATCTATTGTAGGACTTGGATGGAACTATCCTTGTGATTTATGGAGTGTGGGTTGCATTCTTGTTGAGCTATGCTCGGTGAGTTTAGTTGAGCTGATTGTGTCAAATAATTTATTGATTAATGAATGCATTAATCAATAACCATTTATGTGACTAGAAGATGGGGGGTGGCAATATCTACCTTTGAATGCCCCAATTCTTGATGATTGGTCCTGGAAGCCAAGCCCATGAAAGGCCTGTTTGTCCTATTCAGCCTGGAGTCTTTGTTGCTTTTGCCACGGCTCTTTCTTATCTTTTTAATGTTAATCAATGTGTATCTGTTCGTGATTCTTATTGTTCTTGTTTCTTTTATATGTAGGGAGAGGCCCTCTTCCAGACCCATGAAAACTTGGAGCATCTAGCCATGATGGAGAGAGTGTTAGGCCCGCTGCCCCAGCATATGGTGAACAGAGCTGAGTAAGTGTGAATTGAATCATGCTCTTCTTTTGCATGAATTCCATGCAACTGGTTTGTAATTAGATGTGAATTGTTATTTTTGTATGGTTTCTGCAGTCGGCGTGCTGAGAAGTATTTCAGAAGGGGTACAAGATTGGATTGGCCTGAAGGTGCAACTTCTAGGGAAAGCATGAGGGCAGTCTGGAAATTGCCTCGTCTGCAGGTAATCAATCACCTCCTGCCCCCATTTCGTTTTTCTTTTTCTCTCCAAGATTTTAATGATAATAAGGTTGTCTTCAATATGAGTAGAGCTTAAAAAAAGGAAAAAGAAGAAGAAGAAGAAGAGATTGTCCATGTCAATGCGATACCCCGAGCACAATTCGTGTTGTTCTATTCTGTATTACTCTGTAGTCCACCACAAGTAGGGAACTTTGAGTTAGTAACCGAAGCAGGTCTTTTTCCTTACAATGGAGTGTTGCTGTTGTCGTTATCCAAATGAGAACCATCACTTGCCAAGGGCGTTAGGTGTACATGTGTGCCTACATGGATGAGTCACCACTAATAGGGCCTGTTTGGCCGGGCGGATTAAGAGGGATTAGGAGGGATGGGATGGTAAAATCCCGGGATATGCCAAATGAGCCAAACTGACCCGATGAACTTGTCCCGGGATATAGCAAACCCATGGATCTTAAACCAATCCACTGACATCACCATCATTACCTTAAAATTGATCCCATCCCTCCTAATCCCGTTCAATTGTGCCTGGGGCGTGCTTGGTTGTACGGATTGGAAGGTAAAATCCATGGATATGCCAGGCGTGCCAAACGGACTCGGTGAACTTGTCCCGGGATATAGCAATCCCATGGATCTTAAACCAATCCACTGATACCACCATCATTACCTTAAAATCCATCCCATCGCTCCTAATCCCATGGGATCCGTCCGGCCAAACAGGCCTTTGTGAAATCAGTTATGAGCTACCGGATATTTCTTTTATCAGAGATCCTCGCTATATAGTATGGCTGCAACTTGGGTTTGGGTCCAGACTGAACCAACCCAAGTTCTGGTTGGGCTGTCAAGGTCTTTGGGTTTGTCTTGGGATGAAAAAGGCAGCCTTATTTGAATTCAGGTTGAGAAATTTGAATTGGGTTAAGTTGGGTTGGGAATAATCATGTGTATTTGGGTCAAGTTGGGTTAAGTGCAGTGGACTTTGGGTTGGGCACCATGGGTTGGTACTCGGGTCAGGTTGGGTCCTCTTGAGTTTGGGGTGGGCTCATGTTGCCCCTTAACCCAATCCAACCAACCTGAGCTGCACCACTACCATCTATAGGAAGGTAAGTTAGAAATTGCTTTTCTTGGCAGTTTGTTTCTCATTATGCGCCAATGGCATAACCAGTGAAGTTTAATCTCCAATGGGGCCTATCGATGTGACCTTGTATATGAATGATCTGAATCATCATGTGGTGGGGAGCCTTGTAGCATCTCTTATATTATTTCGTTACAGTTTGTTTGCATCTTTTTTCTTTTAATCAAATCCTTTCCTTTGGGATTTTAGGTGAGTTTTAACCATCATCTGAATTTGCGTTGCAGAACCTGATAATGCAGCATGTCGATCACTCTGCTGGGGATCTGATCGACCTGTTGCAGGGTCTCCTATGTTATGATCCAACTGATCGGCTCAAAGCACGCGATGCTCTCAGACATCCCTTCTTTACAAGAGACCTCAGAAGGGGTGGCTATTCATTGTAACTTAATGTCTTGTCCTCCCCACCCACCCCATCCCACCTTTCCTCCTTGAGTTTACAAGCACGATTGCTGAGGAATGAACAAGGAAAAATGAGGAGATGCTGATTTGTGCCAGATGAATTGTAAAATTACTACTGTACAGGGAATGGTTTTGTAACATTTGATTATGTTTGAAGCTGAATCCCCCCATCCATGGTATATCCCTTTGTTTGTGCTGCACCAAACTAAGGAGTGCATGAATTTCGTTGTGGTCATATTCAGTTGCATTTCTTATGTTAAATCTTCTTCTCCTGTGTGGTTTTTTCTGAAGAGTCTATGTGCAGTGGCTGGTCTCAAGGCAGTGGGATCAGTTTGTATGAGTATCTGGCCCTTTTCCTACTTGGGTTATGCATGTTGACTGATCATGGTTCATCTCCACTGCATTCCACCGACATGATCATGTAGGATTAGCTGAAAATCTCTATTGTAGTTGCTGAACCACCAACTGCCCTTAAATTCACTGACTCCTTTTGATCTTGTGAGTAATTGCAGAAGCTTCGCTGAATTGATTTATGTGAACTATGACACCTGAATTACAGACTGGACGTCGATTATACTGCAAGGTAAGATTGGCAGGTGCGTTTTTTTGCCTCTATATTTATTATTTTTTCCTAACGAAAAAAAAGAAGCTGATTTCCCAGGTTACACAAGCACTAATACATCATGCATCTTATCCCTTCGTAATATGTTGCATTATGTGGGCCCGTGTGGGCCCAGCATTGGAATGCCCATGGTCGCAGAATCAATCTGGTGAGATGGATCTTTACGGGAGGGACACTTCCCTTCTAACGTTTCTGATTATGCTCAAAAGTCAAAATTCAATTGGGTATATGATCATGAGACTCAATTGGCAGTTGTGAATGGTTGGTTAAAGGTCTGCCCCGCATTCAAGGAGCAGATACATATGATAGGAGATGGCTATGATTTCCTACTTGTGAAGGCTTTATGGCTTCCGGTCTGTCCATGATGGTGGCTGCTGAATCAACGGTTCAGGTCATGCTACTGTGGACAGCATACAATGGACGTCGGTATGGTCATGCTACTGTGGACAGCATACAATGGATGCGCATTGGGGCTTGACACCAGCAAGTAAAATTAATCTATTGATGGGACCTGCCAGCTGAAATTTTGATGACCTTGAACTATTGTTTGGATGAAGAGGGTAGTACCCCCAGCAACATGAAGGGGTATCAACAAGTGTAGCCCACGTTCCAATGCTTGATCCATGGTGTTGGTATCATGGGACTTCTGTGTATACTCCATACTTGAAAACATTGGATCCTTGCTCTTGCTTGGGTGGTAGACTCCCAGGAGTTTCAACACCCGGTCAAGGGTTTGAGTATCCATAGGGGTGAAAGCCCACTACTGCGTGAGTGTGTGTAAAAAAAAAGAAAAAAAAACCTTGAAAACATTCATGCCAGACTGGTACAGTGTTCCACCAACTAGAGGGCAGCTGCATTTTGTTATTATTTAATCAAATTTCTTTAAGTAATTTTCTGCGGGGCCATGAAAAAATAATAATAATAAATTCTGTCCAGATCTCGATGTTTATTCTCTGTGCAGCCCCGCTTGAAGCAGCGAGGGTCTTTTTCATGTTGCCCGCTGTTCGTTTGTTCATGTGTTGGACATGGATTTCGTTCTCGTGGACCTGAGCATGATTCCACGACTCCTTTACTCCAGCACGGGCTATTGCCGTTGCTTGGTGTGGTCATGTTTTCTTGGCCTACTGTCTGGGTTTGGACAAGTACACGGACGTGTATGTTTTTCCGTCTGACCAACTTCCAATTTCTTATAACAAAAAATTGTGAACGCAATGGTCAATTGGCTGCTTCCTACGTGCACCTTTATGAAATTAAGGCCATTCATCTGTTGCGGCCTACTGCGTACACTCTGCCTAGAAGTAATTAGGTAGGCTCCATTTGAATGACCTATGTGGACCATAGGTATCGTTTCATCACCGTCAATTTTCGTCACGTCGGTTGATTTGATTTTCCATTGCCTGGTAATAACCCTGAAACAATGAACTACTCATTCTACCAAGAGAAGTTTGGTAGAGGGCTTGTGCATGGGAAGTTCCGAGGGGATATTATTGCCTGCCTTGTTCGACGGGCCATGTGTCTGGCGTTGGGTGTTTTGTTCAAGTTCCGTAGCAGTGAATTAGAACCCATTGGTTGGTGGTGGCCCGGTGATTGATGTTGGCTTTAAATTCTCCTTGGAGATGTATTCTCATCTTTTGTACATGACGCTGGCAGAAAAGCTGGCTGATATAAGCATTAGAAAGTATTGGGTTGCATTTGGTTGAATAAGATATGTCCGACAGTTTTGAATCAAATATGTGAGATCTACAAGCATGAGTGGACGTGTGGGGCATCAGGTTAGTCCCACTGTAGATGAGTGGATCCATTCTCTTTTGCTCATTCCCTGGGTGGGTGTGACTTTACTGTAAAACTCTAAATAGGACCCTGTACAACATAAGGGCCTGTTTGGGAGCGTGGATTTGAAACCCCCTGGATTGCCAACCCCCTGGATTCGGAACCTCTTGTTTTTGTTTGGCACCTTGAATTTGGAACCCCCTGGATTGTAAAATTTGTGTTTGGGAGTGTGGATTTGAAACCCCCTCAAATTTTATAGTATATTTGCATAAATATTCAAAGAGATAGAGTAAATTATTTAAAATACCCAAATTGATTAAAATATATTACAACATAAATAATAGTTATAACAAGCCCATCAAAATATACACATTGGAAAAAAAAAAATGTAATTCCGAACTTCTAGTAAGCCAGAAAAGTGGGCCTACTAAATTTCAAAGATGTGATTGAGCCATTAGAAAGTGTGAGTGTCAACCTAGTCGAAACCAGTAAACGCGTGTGGTTTATCCACGCCGTTCATCCATTTTTCTATGTAATTTTAGGAGTTGAGCACAAAATTGAAACATATACAAAGTTCAAGTGGAACACACCATAGGAAACAGTGGAAATATCAAAACTTTTACAAGGCATCCACTATTGCTTATTTGTCATCTAACCTTGTTCTTAAGATCACACTAACATGTATGAAGTGAAAACACAATTATTAACTTGATCTAAAACTTCTGTGGCCCCCAGAACTTTTCAACAGTAGATGTTCAATTAATACTTTTTTCAATGGTGTGGTCCACTTAGTTTTTTTATAAATTTTATTTTTAGGCTAACCTACTAAAAGTATCTAATAAAACAGATGAATGGAGGGGATAATATAGATGGATGATGGTGGCCGTGCAGTGTATTTTAAAGAATACGCTGAGCCATGAATTACGTTAAAATTTAAAATGTGGTGGCTTCACACGTTGCCAACTTGATTTTTTTGTAAAAAAATAAAGTTCTTTAGGTTCCTTAATAATATTTAGAAATCCACTCCGACTATAATATGATTTATCTTATTTTAGGCGTAGCCACTAAATTTTAGGGCCATTGGTAGTTTCAGTTGATCACACAATTAAAAATAGTGTGTAAAAGTAATTATAATGGTTGAATTTGTTTTCATTCATATGGCCCACTTGAATGATATTTACCCCTAAATTTTTTTCTCAAAACTTAAATTTTAACGGGCTATATAATGGCTGGATTACACCGTCCATACAATCATAATGGTGGGACATATGAATAAAGTGTTCTCGTCCATCTGTTCACTGTCTAATTTGGTGTGGCCCATGTTAAGCCTAAATTTAGTACAATATTTTGGCCATACGGATGAATTTTGACAAGTCATCACATAATCGGAACAGATTTTACGCAACCATTTTAATGGGCAATGCAACTAATAAATTGTAATTAGAAAATGTTATAAACCATTTACTGTCAGCCGCCTTCAACTAAAACATTCCGTCTCCCTTCTTCTTCTTCTTCTGTAACTCTGTAATAGCTATACACAGCAACGTTCCGACGGACTATAGCGACGTAAGCAACCTTCGAAGGTGCTAATGATCATAACGTTTTTTTAAGAACGAGCTTTTTTTAAGAAGATGAAGAGCTGCGGTAAATGGGTGCGTGCGAATGGGTTTTTAAAGAAAATTTCAAACGGTCAGAATTCCGACCGTTGAGCTATTGCAAAAAGGTAATCCAAGGTTGGAGCGTGGATTACAAACCCCCACATCGAGGGGATTGCAAACCCCCTGGATTGCCAACCCCCAGTTACTTTATGGTGCCAAACAGCCCGAGGATCGCCAATCCTCTCCAATCCCCTCCAATCCCCTCCAATCCACGGTGCCAAACGACCCCTAAGGGTCTGTTAGCCCATGCTCATGTCTGTGTGACATCAATTCCATCCATCATTTGTGATTAGGCTCATGCTAGGACATGGGCTCAAAAATCAGGCTAATACAAAAACAAGTGGCCCACGCCATTGAAACCTTCCTGGGCCTCATTTTGATGCTTGTATGGTGGTTAAACGGTTTGTGAGTTCTAGTAGGATGAAGTAAAGAAGGCTCCACAGGTTTATGTAGCACTGGCAGAATCCGCTACCTGGCTGGGATGGTCTCGCCCGGAATTGGAGTTGTTGTAAATTGCTTGCGAGGGCTCATGAGAGCGTGATGTAGACCGTTGGCGTGTTTTGGCACGTAACATGTTTGAGATTGAAAAGTCTTGTCCCTGATTGGCCACCGAGTTTGGCAGGTAACCCAAACCAACCCATCTAGAATGTGGGCCCCCCACCTGATGCAAGGCTTGGACGGCCATTGCCCTTTTCAGTTGGGCTCAACAAATTTACTGTGCAAATGCAAACACACAAAAGTTAAGGAGTCTTAACTTCATGGTTGGGCTCAACAAATCTACTCCGTGCAACTCCC
This sequence comes from Magnolia changhungtana, assembly GCA_030180095.1. Taxonomy (NCBI): domain Eukaryota; kingdom Viridiplantae; phylum Streptophyta; class Magnoliopsida; order Magnoliales; family Magnoliaceae; genus Magnolia; species Magnolia changhungtana. The sequence continues at coordinate 9,983,192 of JASAUF010000546.1, read as the reverse complement.
CAAAAAATAATCTTCCAAAAAAAAAAAAAAAAACAGACACACCAACCTAACCTGGACCTAATCTTATTAGGTTTTGGGTCAGCCTGTTTCAGATATTGTACGGATTTGGGTTGTGTTTTGTGAACCCAAATTTAAATGGGTTGGGTTTCGATTTGTTGGGCTGGATCCGTATGTCATGAATATGGTTGGTGCCTTGCCTTCTTGTTAAATGCTAATTTAAATACTATATATATATATATATGTGTGTGTGTGTGTGTTATATATTATAATATATAAACATTTTTTTAATGATGATTGTAATATAGTCATAGCAAGATTTTGATTTTACATTAATTAAAAGTTCCAACAATGCAATTATTTCTATATTCTTTTATAGAGATTTTTTTTAAAAAAAATGATTTTTTGATTTTTAGTTAAATGGATTGGTTGGGTTGGACATGATTATGACCCAACTCAAAATCATTGCTCGAGCTTGGCTTGGCTTGGTCCTTGAGCTTGCTTGTCCAGCCGGTCCTGTTTGGTCAACAGCTTGGGCGGAGTTCGAGCTCTGTCTAGCTTAGACTTTACTTGAATTTTTTTGAGCTCCAAACCAAGTCCAGTCGAGCTTTTCTGAGCCAAGTCGAGCAAGTTAACTGAAATGATTTGGTTCATGTACAGCTCTATTTATAGGAAAGAAACCGTACACTTTAAAAATTCATATATTGCCTAACCACATGTACATATGAAGATGGACCGGTCCAGCCAAAATTTGAACGGGCGTGCATGCCAGTCCGATGGTCCATGCTAATTAGTCGAAGCTGGGTCGAAAGCTGAGTCGGGCAGGCAGGCTTTATGGCCCAATTGCCACAGTTATTCACTCATCAGCTTGCCTGCTTCTTGATTTGGAACATAATGGGGATGGATGACTTCGTTGAAAGAAGGGAGCCACTCATCAGTTGTGCTGTATCTGTCTGTGTAGGCAAAAAAAATCAAGCAGTTCGAAACAAACCTTTCTTGCAGTGCAACCTGCATCTTCGACTCAATGGGATGGCCCAGCAGATTGCCACTACTAGCCATAGTGACATCTCATTTTGTTGGGAAATATTCAGATTTTGGCGTTTTTTCTCACTACCATATTATCATAAATGAATAAGTAATTTCAAAATTTTAAATAACAGAAATGAATTAATTTAAACCTTTAGATGTTTCTTTCATTAACTTTCATTAAGATATTGCGGCTGAGGACTTTTATGCAGTCGTGCCCGTCTCTCCAACCACTAAACCATCCTCAAAGGTGAGGCTGATCCAACCATATTGTCACCCATCTTGTAGTTTTTTTTTTTTTTTTTAATGGTTGTCCGTCGTTCTTTATGGTGGGCCATCATGTTATTTACATGCCATGCAACTCGTGCATTGCCCAAGCCTTACCATGATGATGGGATGGCCCAAAATCATGCCTATACACTTGTAAAAAGCAGTGGACAACAATATAAAAACCTCAAAATTCTAGTGGTGGGTGGATCAGATTGGTTTTTGGGGTGTCCGAATTTCATGTTGGGTGACCTTGCTAGACAGGTCAGATGCCAAACACGCCCTTATCTTACAAAGGCTTGCAGTGGAACTTGCCTCATTCTAGTTATCGCATGGTTATTGATTCACACCATCTATATATTATTAATATGAACGGAGCGGGTTACGTCTGTCCCCGGCTTCACCCAAGACGGTGCGGCCCTTACCGTGGAGCCCACCTTAATATAGGTATTCTATATCCACGCCGTCCATCGGTTTTGCCAAATCATTTTAGGACATGAGCCCAAAAATGAAGTAGATCCAGTTCTCATGTGCACTATGTTTAGAAAGTAGTGGTGATTGTCTGTTAATAGGCCACAGCAGTTTTGGATCAAGCTGATATTTGTTTGTTTGTTTGTTTTTTTTCCAGGATGGGTTTACCTAACTGGCTATAACCGGCAGTAGGTAGTTTTTAATTAGAGGTGTACACGAGTCAAGCTAGCTCGGTCAGCTCACTCGGTTCAACGTCGAAAAACTTGACTCACATTGGCTGGTAATTGGATTCCGCCGAGTCGAACTAGTTTTTGGAGCTCCAAAAAATTTCAAGCTGAGTTTGAGCTTGCCTGAGCTCAACTTGACTCGGATCGAACCTCGACTCAAATCGACTCGCATCATATAGCTTAGTGACATTGTTATTTTGATATTGATGCTGCTCGCCAACTGTTTGATGAAAGGACGCCATGAAATGTTGTTTAGGGTGCATACATTCTCCATGGGATTGGTTGGTGGCGAGGAAGGAATGGATGCGAAATGAATCACTATGTTTTTGTGCATGCATTTTCCTCGCATCTTGATTTTGATGCTGCTCACCGAATGTTTGATTAAATACTTGTAAAGTATTGTCATTATTTTGCATTCTACGCTGTGGCTTTTTAAAAACTATTGCAGAGGCTTGAACTCGGCTTAAACTGGGGTTGAGCTGCTGACTGAACTGAGCTGGCCGGTTAGGCTGGAGGACCTAGCTAAGTCGAGTTGGATTAGCTATTAGCTGAGTCTAGCCAAGCTTGACTAGGTTCAACTCATGTACAACTCCACTTTTAATGATAGGGTGTTCGACCACGACTGTTTACCATAGTATGGTCCACCTGAGAATTGGATCCTTTTCAAATCAGGTGGAATGCATGGATAAGGAATAAACGCACCACGGTGGGCTCCATGGTAAGGACTGCACCCTCTTGGGTGTGGCGGGGCCACACCAAATCCGCTCCCTAAAAACGGTGGGAAATTGTGGTTTTGATAAGCAGTCATGTTCTCATTACTTCCACGTTGAAATTATCATCCTATAATTATGCCTTGATGATCTTGACCTATGACTCTTGGATTTACATACAAGTCATTACAATTATTTTTTAACATTCCATATTCATCTTCATATACGGTCATCTATTCAACACGTGTCTCTTAGGAAGGCACCCGTGTTACATAAAATTTAGAACATGATCGGTTCAGATCATCATCTAGGATGCAATCAATGGTAGAAGCCCACCGGGTCCTTGCTCTTGCTCCAATGGTAGACACTGACGAGTTTCAACACCGCGTCAAGGGTTCGAGTACCCATAGGCGGTGAAATTACACTAGCACCAGTGTGTGAGAAAAAAAGAAAACCAAAAAAGATACGGGTAAAAGCCGCCCACCCTAACAGTGCTGGACACGTGGCAATGTATCCTATTAAAAAAGAAAACTTTCCTACTCGAGCAGGGTGTGATGGATGATACACAGGCACTTTTAAATTACTTAAAAAATAGCATACGTGGAACGAAAGTATAAAGTTAAAACTGTCCAAAATTCAGGTCCTAGTTTAGATGTATGATAAACCAAAATATCATGCTCATCTGATTTACCTCTCTATGAGATCATTGGACGGCTAAAAATAAAAAGTATGCAGTGGTCTTACTTCAATAAACAAGTGTCCTCGAATTAGAGGTTAGGATTGTCCAACGAACAAATATATTGTATTTAGTGGGGTTGAACTTGAGATAGTGCATGCCGCACATGCAATTTTTGAGTGCATGCGTATCAAGCGTCATACACTTCCCGAGTATCTTAGAATACCCACGTCATTTAATTCATATGGTTGGAGATAGGAATTTAAATCTCGATATTCATCGAACCATGTGACTTCTTTGCGAAGCATCGGTTTTTATATTAACGGTCAAATGCCTCGTGATTCATGCTCCCACTATGACGTGGCGTTTCGGTCAAGAAAGCGGATTAGGTCCAGCCCCGTCCTCACACAAGACGGTGCGGTCCTCACCATGGGCCCATCTTGATTAATATATTCTGCATCGATGCCGTTCATCTGTTTTTTCGTATTATTTTAGAGCATGAGCCCAAAAATGAAGTGGATTTAATTTTCAGGTGGACCATACCATAGGAAACAGTCGTGATTGAACGCTCTATCATTAAAAACTTCCCAAGCCCATAATGTTAAACCTGGATGAAGGGTAAAAACATATCTCTAAAACTTTTGGCCCACTGTAATCACCACCCTAACCTGGTATGAAGGGTAACTTGAAATTAATATCAGCTTGATCTAAAACTGTTGTAAGCACGCGAAAAGGAAGGTGTTTTGGTTTTTTGGGTCAATCACCACGAGTAAACGTTTCTTCTATACGCTGCAGAACCCTTTTTCATCATGCTCTAAAATATCAGGAAAAAAACGGAAGGACGGTGCGAATATAGAATATATGCATCAAGGTGGGCCCCACGGTAAGGCCCGCATATAATCCGTTTCCTCCTGGGGTTTGCAGAGTACGGCAGCCGTACGGTTGCTTCGAGATGGATGCGGATTGCCCGGAGACTAGGTTTGTGTGGGGCCACCGTGATGTCTGTCTTTTATCCATGCCGTCCATCCTCTTTGCCAGCACACTTCAGGGCATGATGCTGATCCAAAGCTTAAGTTGACCACATCAGTGGAAACAGTTGGGATTGAATCCTTACCGTTGAAGAGTTCTTAGGGGCCATAAATTTTGGATCAAGCTCATATTTGTGTTTTGCCCTAATTCAGGTCTTCATGTCCTTATTTACTTATTTACAGGTTACATGGCAAATAAATATCATGGTGGGCCCCAAGAAAGTTTCAATCTCCATCGTTTGATTTAACGTGGTTTGCTTGATCATTTTATCTACATCAATTTTGAGCTCATGCACTGGAATGACGGGAAAAATGGATGGATAAAACACATACAACACGGTGGGCCCTGGTCCAGGCAATCTGTCTGTCAGAGATATGTACGGTGGTTATCCAATCTGACTTAGATTAAGGTACCCAATATGTGGGTCCCACCGAAATAGTGGGTATAAGGTCTGATTATGAGGCTGTTGTATTGACGTCAGCAACTTTTGTAAGTCTAATCATGAGGTATATGTTATATCCAAACTGCCCATCTATTCGGTAGGGGTGGTTGTATTGCCGTCAGTCAAGGTGGGCTAAGCTTGGCTCTAATTGTCCAGATGTATATGAGTTATATCAAGCCGTTTATCTATTCGGAGAGCTCGTCTTAAGGGTTGAGTCGAAAGTTGAGCTCGAGCTTGTTGGTGATTGATTCTCTTTGATCCTCCTCCATTGAAAAATTTCTTAAAAGAATCAAAGGTGAAAAAACCAAACAAAGCTTCGAATCGGATGAAAACATAAAACCGATTGTCCTTAATCTTCTTCATTCGTAGAAATTCTCTAGAAAAGAAATAGAAGCGAAACACGGATGGAAAAATAAAAGGTCGGATCATTGGATTTCCTTGGCTCTAACAAATCGAGAAGAACCCATCTCGTTTCTTGAGTTTCTCGCCTACGGTGATCTCAAAGATTGAAATCATATATTGTGGGTGAAATGAAAACCGTAGTGGTGGTCGAGCAAGTGTGGTGTGAAAGAGAAAGAAAGGGAAAGGAAAGGGGTGCGTGCGGTCGGATAGAGATATTTTTTATTTATTTATTATTTTTTTTAATTTTAAGTTTAAACTTATATATATATATATATATATATATATATATATATATATATATATAAAATATTTAATATATTTATTAATCGAGCCAAGTCAAGCAGAATAAATAAGGTACAGTTCGAGTCAGTTGAAATGCTCCTTGGTCGGACTTAACTTGATCTCAACTCGAGCTTCAAAATTAGCTCGGCTTGAGATGGAGGAGCGTCGATCGTGCGCGTGAGCTTGAGCGCAGCGACACTTGTACCTACTACAGCTATAGCTCGTCTTAATGGTTGAGAGGAAAAAGCAATGGGTGATTGATCTGCTTCCCAGGTCACTGGATTGGGTTTTTCCAACTTTTCCGAGAATGGATTGATGGAAAATAAACGACGAATGGTTTACGTCAAATCTTATCTCAACCCGATCTTGTGATGTGGTCGGGATATTTGGATATAATTCTTTTTTTTTGATAATGCTCTAAAATGATCTCTAAATATAGATGAACAGGATAAGATAGGTCCGGCGGCCTACTGTGACCTGTATTGGTGTGTGAAACACGGGTCTATCTGCTTCCCAACTGGATTGGGTCCAACTATTCCGAGTTGACTCGACGAGTCACGTCAGACTTCTCCAACCCGATCTTGGACGCGGATTTCCTGCGACAGCCTTTTGAAGGAAGTTCGTGCTATGGGATAATAGGTGGGCCCTACTGTGATGTTTGTGAGAAATCGACCCCGTTCATCCGTTATGAGAGCTCATTTTAGGTCACCGTTGAAATATTTGAGTGGCTATAAACGGTTTGGATGGTATATAAAAATCAAGGTGGAGCCCAAAAAGTTTTAATGGTAGGCATTTCTTTTCCTAGTTTTCCCTATCGTGTGGTTAACTTGAGTTTTGGATTTTCCTCACTTTTTCCGTAGCATGTCCTAAAATGATCTTGCAAAACGGATGAACCGTATAGATTTTCGACAAGCATCACAGTGGCCCCACCTAAGCATACCCGCGCAGGTACTTCCTGCAAAGGGCTTTCTCAGGAAATCTGCGTTTTTAGGCGAACGATATCTATCACATCGTCTTTCACGTGTGCGACTCCTGTTTTGGTATTGGCCCCAAAAATCTAAAAGATATTAAACTCAGGTGGGCCACATGGCAGGCAACATTGTAAAATAATGCGTTGAAACCTTAAATTCACGTGGTACAGTCCGTCCACCTTAGCTTTAAAATAGAGTGACTTTTGGTCCAATTTCTATTATACTTTTGGACTCTAGCCTTTGAATTCAGGTCATCTTATATGACAAATGCTACTTTATACGACAGAAAGATAACAAATAAAAAAACTCTTAATTAGATTATTTCAACCTTTTGATAATTTAGAAATTTTTACTTCGAATGTGAACGGTCACCATTGCATTGATCTTTGTATTATTTAATCTTGAAGCCTTACCAAATAGATGTTTTGTGTAATTGAAAATGGCCCAATTCCAATAGCTGGACTTGCAAAACATCTTATTATATATATGGGAAAAGGTTCTATATATGCGGTTGAGCTTAGGAGAACTTCTCATGAGGTCGAGCTGTGTGGGCCCCATCATGATGCGTGTTGAACATCAACACTGTGCATTTGATGGTTCCCTTTTAAATTATGGGATATTCAAAAAATCAGCCGTATATGGAACTCAAGTGGGCCATATCATCTAAAATCATGTGAAGACATGCCCAAAACATATAAAAGAACATGGTGGGGCCCACCTGAAATTTAGATGCATCTTAAACTTGGTCTAACCCAACGTCCAAGTGGGACACACATAATGGATGGGCTGGATTTGTGAACCATATCTCAGTGGGCCCAATAACGTGCATGCATTAAAATATTCGTCATGATGCAAAGTTATTCAACAGGTGGCCTGCACTGGGAGAGCCTCACCCAAGACAGGCGTGGCCCTTGCACCTTGATGTATTTATACCATATCCATACTTTTCATCCATTTTTCTGGATCATTTTAGGGTATGCATCCAAAAATGAAATAGATCCAAATCTCAAGTGAACCATAAGAAATAATTGTGATTGACTATTAAAAACTTTCTGCAAGCCATAAAAGCTTTGTATTATATTTGTTTTTTTACCCTTCATTCAGCTTTGTGTGACCTTATCAATAGGTTGGATGGTAAATAAATATTATAGAACCATTGGAAACATTACCGTAGGCTATAGGAAGCTTTTAATGGTGGGGCATTTAATCACGGCTGCTTCCTATTGTATGCTCCACTTGAGATTTGGATATGCTTCATTTTTTGGCATATGCCCTAAAATGACGTGGAAAAATGGGTGGAGAAGGTGGATGTATAATACATACATCAAAGTAGGCCCCATGGTAAGGGCCACACCAACTTGGGTGAAACCAGGGCCACACCTAATCTGATCCCCACACTACGTGTGTCCCGGCTCACATACATTAGCCAATCTTGTATGTGAGAGGAATGCTAATGTCCAGTTTCACTAACTGCATATGCTTGTGAAATAAAGTTGACGTATATGGATCTTTACTCTTGCTCTGGTTGTAGACTCTCTGGAGTTTCAACACCCCGTCTAGGGTTCGATTATTCATAGGTGGTGAAATCCCACTATGGTGTGAATGTGGGGATATGTGTGTGTGGGAAAAAAAGAAAGAAAAAAAAGATGACATATATGTAGATCTAGACACAAACTGAGCTAGCTTGATTAGCTCGCTTGAGTCGGCTCAGTTAAGCTCGACTTGAAGGTTGGGTACAGATCGGGCTGAGTTGTTTTTTTTAAAAGCTGGAAAATATTTTTGAGTTGAGCTCAATTTAGTTTGACTCGGCTCGATACACACACACACACACACACACACACCAATTCATTCATTTTAGCTTGTTTTACAAAATAACTCCAAGCTCAAACTCGAACTCAGCTCGAGTTGGCCCTGAGTCATTGACCGAATTGAGCCAAGTTGGCCACTACAACTCGAGGACCGAGTTGAGCCGAACACGAGTTGAAGTAGGCCGCTAGCCGAATCGAGTCGAGTTGTGCCAAGCTCGACTCAGTTTAGCTCATGTCCAACTCTACATACATGTCAGCATGGAGTGATAAATTCCATATTTTAGAATAACATCATTAAATTGAGGCAGTTGAATCACTAGTTAGGTGGGCCATAGTTTGCAAAACAAATGTATCGTTTTCCTGATTCCAATATGAAGCCGAAATGTTGAATGGATCATATTTATTTTTTGAAAAAGCATGTGCGATTTTGCACCAGCCTGACGGATGGACTGAATCTCATACCTATGTGCTATGCTGGCACATACGTGGTATGTACATGAGCTTCATTTCACACGTCCTCTTAGCTAGACTTATTAATATTATTACTTCATGTATTAACCAACCATCCGGAGAGTTTTATACTCCATTCTAACTAGAGAGCTAATTTAGTCTCTCTCCTTTTTTTTTTTTTTTTTTTGGATCTATGGATTTCAAAATAATTGTGTTTATACCTATTTTCGGCACACTACAGTGGACCAATGAAATACGGCCATGTGCTGACATTACATGTTTTATAGCGACATTTTACCTGTGCTCAAAAATATCTTTCACCCCTTATTCTTGGATGACATGTCACTTACCAAAAGTATAGTAATAAAAAACTGTACGCACATCTCCAAAAGAGATGAAGCAACAAATGAAACGTAATTCATGTGGCATGTGTGATTGAGGCATCGTGCCTTGCATGTCTATAAAAAACATATTATGGCAAGGATCTTATTACAAATCCATATATATTTGGTAACACCATTTCTCATAATCCTTCTAATTTGAGCTATCTTTTTAAGGACGAACAGAGCTCTTGTAGAGATTATTCAGATTTGAGACTTGAACCAATATCTAAGTCGTGAATTGTAAAGACTATGGAGATTTGAGAATTGAATCAACATCTAAGTCGTGAATTGGTAATAAATCAGGATAATTATCCAATTCCATAAAATGAAATTACAGTGTTGTTGTGTTTTTAAAAAACGAAAAAAAGAACCTTTGATGTAACTTGGATATATTATTCTCCAAAATTTTCTTGATGGTAAGAAAATGATTATTTTATTATGGCCTACAGATATATGGTTAAGAAGCTAATTACAAAGGGTCCTCATCCATTTGAAAAGGTTCACAATATTGATGGCTGAGATCTTCCACTCTGGAAGATTCTTGGAGACTTACATGGTCCAAAGCAACAAACTGATGGTCCGGATTATATAACCATTGGCCCCACTCATCATAATTCTTCCAATGACATGGCATTCGTGTGGGCAACATTACGGTACAAGTTTCTATTGCAGACTTGATACAGCTGGTGTAGAAGAACCCTATTACATGTTGGCAAGGTGACTTATCAATCTGGACGGTCCATTTATTAGAAACTAACATGGACGGCTTACATGTCAAAGATCAAACAGATTAGACGGTGCTATCTATTACTGTTGTTCCATTGACTCCACTGAATATCTGATCGTTAAACATTTCCATTTCCTACCTAGTTTCCAATCAGATGGACAAGATTGTCTGATTAGTATGATTTTTGAACCATTAATCTAAATGGATGGACACGATTGATGCATCACCTTGACGCCTATATGCCTTTATTACTGAATCATGGTCCCCACCGTCGGTCGCTCATTTTCATCTTGCAAGAGTACATGTCACGTGTAAAACATGGGACTGCCTGAGTATCAAGTACAATGCTCTGCCCGAGTATCAAATCCCTCACCTCTCCTCTTTTCTTCGTAATCGTACGTCATTGCGGAGGTGGGGGCGCTGCTTTGGAGGATTCCCGGATCCAACCCTGACTGTGGGGCCCACTTTTATGTATGTGACTACATCCACGCGGTCCATCTGTATTGAAAACTCATTTGAGTGCATGGCCCAAAAAATGAAGAAGATCCAAGTCTCAGATGGACCATAGTACAGGAAAGAGTAGTAATTGGCCATTAAAAACTTCTTGTGGGCTACAAAAGCTTTGGATCAAGATAATATTTCCGTGGTTTATTCATATAGGTCTTTTTGACCTTATCAACAGGTTGGATGGAAAATAAACTTTCCAGTGGACTCCATGAAGTTTTTAATGGTGGAGATTCAATCACGACTGTTTCATGTGGTGTAGCACCGGAGAATTGGGCATGCTTAATTTTTGATATCATGATCTAAAATGATCTTTGAAAATGGTTGGACGGTGTGGATTTAAGGAACATACATCACTGTAAGCCCCACAGTCAGGGGTCCCACCCACTTCGGTGGATCCGGTGACTCACCTAATCCGCTCGCGGAGGTAAGGTAACCAACAATCGTACGGAGAAATTCCTACGTGGTTGTGGGGGATTCTTTTATTACTCCGGCTGAGTATGATGGTTCATACGCACGCACTCAGCAATTCTATATAGGCGGCGCAAATGGCCTATATTATAAACCATCCAAATCGTGGGACCCACTTAGGTAGAGATTAGATTGAATTGATAGTACCGTCAACGGTCATTAATTAACATTTATTTTTTAATTCTATTCATTCACTATTTTTCTTTGTCGATTGGATGACTGCCAATGCTGGCTTTCAGTGAAATGCATTCCAATTATGCCATGTTTACCGACTCTTTGACAGCCTCATTTTGGATGTATTTAGCAGTAAAATGACTTTTCATGGATGCTTTTTTGCATTTGGTATTAATGTAGTTGAAGGTAAAAACTTTTAATAATAATAATAATAATTATTATTATTATTATTAATTTTATTATTTATTTTTGCTTTTGTACGGCAGGGTAGTATCGCTGGCTACAAATTTGGTGTACAAATGGTACGTTGATAATACTCCAAAACACTTTAATTATACATTAATGAGTCGGTTATTTGTGATCCTTATGCTTATGGCCCACCTACCGCTCAGAATTTCGTCATTTGTTTTACTAAAATATATATTTCAATGGGTTTATTCTAATTATTTTGTTAAAAATCATGTATGTATACTAATTTAGAATTTTAATGTTGATCTAACTAATTAAAATTATATTTCTTTGAATATATTAAAGATATTTTAATACATTTTAAATATTGGCGTAGAATAGAGCTGGGCAAAACAGACCCGATTTGGTAGATCCGACCCGATCAGAACCGAACCGACGGTCTGGATCGATGCGGATCGGGTAGCCCCATCCAGATCCGAAACTTTTCGGGTCGAGTTCGAATTGGCCCTGATCCGACCTGACCCGAAAATCGATCCATTCATATCAATTTTGGGTTCAACTACTAAAATGATCTACAAAAACGACTGAACGGCGTGGATAAATCACATGCATTCAAGGTGGGCCCCAACAGAGTTTACTGTGTACATTAGCAAAAGGATTTGTTGGTGTACCACACACAATAGCTATGTAGTTGGCTTACGCGCTAGCGTAGGTACGTGTCATGCCAAGACGATGCTCCTCGAGCTGCGAGTTGTACGAACGGTTCAAAGGAGATCAAAGTTACATGGCCCCATAGTGATGTATTTATTATATCTACATCATTCATATATATTTACAGATCAATTTACAACATTATCCAAAAAAAATGGATCATATCCAAAGATCACCTGGACCACACCACAAATAGCAACTGAGAATGATTTTCACCTCTAAACAATTTGTAGGGCCCACCATAACGTTTATTTTCCATCCAATTTGTTCATAAAGTCACAAAGACCTCAATTAACAAAGACTTCAATTAAGAGGAAAAACAAATTTGAAATCATCCAAAACTGGGTTTCAATGATAAACGTTCATTCTTCACTGCTTTTTTCAGTGTGGCCCACTTAATAGTTAGATCTATCTTATTTTTCGTCTCAAGCCTTAAAAAATGCTCGCCAAATGGATGGACGGTTTTGATATAACACATGCACCATGATATATCACATGCACCATGATCAGACCTACCTTAAAACATGCTCGCCAAATGGATGGACTTGACATGACGTCGTTCACAGCTGTTTTACAGCTGTAACTTTTAAAGCCTCGACCCTCGAGTTTCGAGTTGTACGAACGGCTCAAATGAGTTCAAGATGGGCCCACATGATGTATTTATTATATCCATACCATTTATCTATTTTTCACGATCATTTTAGAGCATTTTGTAAAAAAATGAATCATATCTAAAGCTCAAATGGACCACACCAAAAATAGCAACGAGGATAATGATTTTCACCGTTAAAAAATCTGATCAAGATCGACTCAGTTCGGCGGTTCGGGTCAGACCAACCGTGCATCGGATCGGTTCGACTCTGATGGCCTGGACTCGGTGCCGGATCGGATTGGGTTCGGATCCGGCCACGTAGATTTCGGTCCGAATCGGGTTGGACTGAATCCGGTCCGACTTGGTCCGATGCCCAGCTTTAGCATAGAAACATAAGTTTTAAATTACAATGCATTTTAATTACAAGCTGCGATTCAAAATCCCTTTAATTTCTCTATGATTTGGATTTGGATTCCAATGCATTTTAAATACAAGCTACTTAACATCTCTAAGTTTTTGTCTATGAGTATGAATTCTTGCACTCTTTCATTGTATTCTTAAGGGAGTCACATATGTGACCTGATGAGGTGGGACTAGGGGTGTACATGAACTGAGTTAACTTGGTTAGCTCGCTCAACTCTACTCGAAAAAGCTTGATTTAGCTCGGTTCGAAGCTGAGTTCGAGTTGAGTCGAGCTGATTCTTTTGAGCTTGAAAATTTTCGAATTGAGTTCGAGCATGCTCGAGCTTGACTCGACTCGGATCGAACTAGTTCGGTGACTCGGTTACTTTGATATTGATGTTGCTCACCAAATGTTTGATGAAATGACTCAACGAAGTGTCAGCTAGTGGCAAGGAAGGTATGTATATGAAACAAATATAATTTTTTTATTTTATTTTGATGTTTCCTAGAAGGTGTTTAATAAAAATACTTGTAAACAAGTGCTATTGTTTTACACACTGTGAGAAATTGAAAGTGCACAACATATGTTTGTGAAAATGCGTCAGAGGCTTGATTTTGGCTTGAACTGGCCCAAGCTGCTGACCGAACTGAGCTGAGCTGGCCAGTCATGCTCAAAGATCGAGTCGAGCCAAGTTCAATCTGGGGTCAGCTAGTGGTCAAGCTGAGTCAAGCTGAGGCTAGCTTGACTCGCTGTACACCCCCTAGGTGGGACAGTCGTCCATGTGCTGGAAAACATGCCTTGTGCAGTTGCTATGGGCCACGGTTGTGTGGGTTGATTACACAAGAGGGGTTTGGGTGAGGGTGAGCCTCACTGAATACAATAAGGTCCTGATGTGGCAATGTTTGATTGGGCTAGCTCCACTTGATGTCAGTCCAATAAATGCTTTATTTGCTATATTTCTAACAATAACACGTAACTCAATTGAATATGACTATTTTTTTCAAAGTAAATTAAGTATTACTCGAATAACAATGGGTGTTGTCATGATTGTGGGGCCTACCATTATACATGTTGTATATACAAACCATCCATTAGTTTTTTTAAAGCTTATTTTAAGTTAAGGTATAATATGTTGTGCTTTTGTAATAAAAATAAATTTAAAAAGTAAAAGTTAATTTTAGAAAGTAAATAAATATATTAATTATTTAAACTTTTTATAAATAGTGTGTATAGCTAGTCAGTAAGAGAATGAGTTTTTGCTTATGCAACAAGGGTTCAAATCTCTGTAGGGCTCCTTAGGTGTTTTATTAGGCACACGTACGCATAGTAGTAAGGAGCAATAAGAGCCTTAGTCCTTTTGGCATAAGGTTTAAACTTTTTGGGCCATGGTGCAACTGGAATTGAACTAGAGTTTACCCTGATATTTTATTACCTTTGTGTTGATTGAGAGTAATTGTGACATGATTGTACATGTGGCACCTATACCACGTGTCGCTCATGTGGAAACAGTATTATACTGTTGGATGACTTTTTATGTTTAAAAGGAACATAAATAACTTCTATAGGACAAAGGGTCATGACCTTTCATGAAAGAATATTATTTGCTGCGAATGGATATGGATGTCTTGAAGAAGCACATTGGTATCTCTTCAAGAAGAACTCTATGACCATTCAATTGCTGTAAATCCTGGATACGATAATCTAGAAATATTATTACATTCTCTCCATTTTTAAATATATTATCCATTGTGAAGTTCTCTCAAATTTGATATCTTGCTGTGTTTATTAAGAATTTTTTAAAAGCATATTGGTGTCAAAATTAGAGATTTGTTTAACACTTAAATGTGCAACTTTTTGTGTTAAAATTCGAATTCAAAGTTCATTGTATTCTGAAGACAATTTACAGATTTCCTTCATTTGTGCTTGTTGGAACTAACAGAAAAATGACAACAAATCTATCTTGAGAAATTGACTATTCAATTTGAGCCTTGAATTCGATAGATCTGATTATTTCATTATCTTTTTCATATATCCTTTACTATATACTTAAATCTTTAATTTCTAACATAATATAAAATAGATTTAAATTTCAAGTGGACCATATAATAGGAATTGGAAGCCTACCTTTTAAAACTTTCAGGTAAATATGAATTTTTGATCAAGCTGATATTTGTGTTCATCTTCTGCCCAATACAATGTGACTATATCAATAGGTTGGATGGCAAATAAACATTAACATGAGTCTTAAGAAGTTTTTAACACAGTGAGTTTCTTTTTCTTTTGGTGTAGTCTATTTTTTTTTTTTTACCATTTCTTAAAATAAGATTAAAAAACTGATACACAACATGTATACGTCAGGCATATGCCCAGGTAGGGCCCACTTTCAGCGCAACACTACTGACGTGTTATGCGTTTCAGACCTAATCCACTTCTTTTTCTAAGTTTCAAGTTGTTGACACACATGTAACGCACTCATATTTTTAACCGGATATGCTAGTCTTGTAATCTTGCAGGGCATGTTTGATTTTTCCAATACAGTTTAAATACACGGCAGATAAGTAGTGATTACCCTTTACATCTGTTTAAAAATTAATGTGTAATTCTACTTGGAAAACCGGTCCAAATGAATTGGTTTAAATTTGTAGCCCTGTTGTGATATATATGAAGTATCTTTACTGTCCATCCATTCTAGAATAACATTTTGAGGCTAGAGCCAAAAATTGAGGCTAATCAAACACTCAAGTAACCCACACCAAAGGAAACAGTGGCCTAAAATTTTTTTAAAGGTAAGTATTTGATTTCCTAAATCCTATGGCGTGGCTCACTTGAGATTTGGATCTTCTTCATCTTTTTTAATGATGTCCTCATTTCAGTTGGGATAATGGATGGATCGGTGTAGTTAAGTCACATATATCACTGTGGCCACGTATACTTCACAGCACCATCGGTTTTTGGGCAGAAATCAGTTAGTGACAAACCAAGCATGGGTACTGCTGATGTAGTTATCTGGGGAAATCATTATCACCCATTTTGCCCGTATTTATCATTGGTTTGAAAATTCAAAGAGTCCCGTAGAATTATACCTGGTACGTCACTGGATTAGTGATCTTGGGACCCCTTTCTTTAAACTTCGGCGGATTGTCTGCTGTTGAGATTTGATTGAAACACGTACGGTTGTCGGCCATGTAAAGCATGTCTGAACGCAACTTGACGGGATTCTACACACTGGTTGGCTGGTGGCGGAAGCGAATACTGCTGGTGTACTACGCATCAGCTATATAGCTGCTATATGTGCGTGTCGTGGGAAGACGAGCACTGACACTCCTCGACCTCCGAGTTGTACGAATGGTTTAAAGGAGATCAAAGTTACATGGCCCTACAGTGATTTATTTATTACATCTGCACCGTTTATCTATTTTTATAGATCATTTTAGAGCATTATCCAAAAACTGAATCATATCCAACGATCATATGGACCACACCCCAAATAGCAGCAGAGTTAATGATTTTCACCGTTAAATAATTCATAGGGCCCACCATAACATTTATTTTCCATCTAATATGTTTATAAGGCCACAAAGACCTGAATTAAGAGGAAAAATAAATTTTATAAACTTCATTGACCCCAAATAGGGTTTTGATGGTAGACGTTTAATCTCCCACTGTTTTTTTCACCGTGGTCCAGTTGATAGTTAGATCCATAATATTTCTCGTGTCAAAGCTTAAGACTAGCTTGTCAAATGGATGAACGGTTTAGATATAACAAATACACCATGATTAGACCCACGGAGCTTGCTGAGGTCAATACAGCAGCTATATAGCTAGTGTGAGGTACACTAGCCAATCCGCTTCCCCCCGATGGCGGGATTTGATTGGGCCACCTACTACAATGCACGTTGAAAGCAGCTTGCTTTCAGGGGACCTGAGGACCACATCTGTGCTGGGAAAGCTTCGTGGCCCCTACCATGATAGATGTGTTTTACCTAGAGGTGGGCATGCCGGATTCGATCCAGTGGATCCAACCCGTTCCGAATAGAACCAACAGCCTAGATCAGGCCTGATCGAGTCTGTCCCTCTAGATCCGATCGTTTTTCCGGTCAGATTCGGATAGTGGTCTATCCGGACCGATTTGATCCGAAATCCAAACCGATTCAACCCAACCCAATTTGGAGCCAAGAGAAAGAAGTATTCTTATGATGTTTGTAGAGAAGCTTAAGGTGCTCCTTTATAATATCTTCAGCCTAAGAACAGGAGTCCTTGTAATAGTTCATCATCAGCCCTACTTCTTCTTCTCCATTCTCATCAAATGCTACTGTTGAGAAGGAGAGCAATGCAAGGAAGAACAAACATAAACAACCCATCTCTCTCTCCACTGTCTGAATTCTTCTTTCTCAGCATGTAAGGAGAAGGTGAGGATTAAAGCATGCACTGAGTGAAAGTGAAGGTTAAAAAGACAGAGAGTGCTCGGTGCACTTGAGTGACTGCACTTTTCTTTTTCTTTTGGTGCATTCACCTCACGAGTGGGATTGAAGATACGTGTGAGGAATCGGAGACACTCATCAGTCTATCCACGCTGTGTGTATGGTTGTGGCTGAAATTTTGGGCATATGATCATTGGATGGATGATATTTGTACCTTTATTTTGGACGGTTAATAAATGTCTATTGTTTTCTATACGTCTAATAAAAGTGGCGATTGGATTAGGTTGATTTTTGAGGTGGGGCATGTAAGCAGTGGGGTTTATTTGATGAACGTCTTCGATTTTGTACAAGTGAACTTCACTGTCTTGTGTGATTGAGGTAAGTGTAAGGAAAAGAACACTCCCTCGATCACCCCTTAGAATTACTAATTCGGAGGCGCATACTAGTTCCTCTAAAGCCTTTTCATTTAATGATTTAATTCTACACCGTTGTCTGTGGGACCCATATTGCTGTTTGTATGAAATTAAGTCGGTCCATCTGGTGAGCCCTTCATCTTCATTTCTTGGATCAAAGATCAAGATGATATGATCTCATTCGGGCCCACCATGTTAAATCATGCCTAAAGTCTCTAAAACCATGGGGTTTGGCCCACCTAAGATTTTTTAATGGAATAATTTCTACATATCCATTTAAAATAATTTATCTCATCTTATGAATGGATTGGATAAAATATGAAAAATATGTTGACCCTACAAAATCTGGAAGATTTTAATGGTAGGCATTTTTGTTCCAACTGTTTCCTACAGTATTATTCTCCTATAATCTAAGTCGGAGTAATCTTCGGTCTATTATGTTATTTTGATGGGGCTCAATAGATGGACGGAGTAGATTTGGGCTCCATATCAAGATGTCCCCACATGCAACGTTTGCAGAACATGGTCATTCAACAAACGCTGCAGAGGGATCGGACTTCAGAAAAGCTTTGGAGAGAACGTAAAGGACAGGTCAATTGATGAGGCCTTTAGTTTTAGGGCCTGTCTGCGCAGTGGGAATAAGACGGATTCGGTGGGATGGGATTCAAAAAAAATATAATTATTAGCCAGGGATTGTTTCCTGTTGCCATGGGATAAAATAAATGTCATACTATCATGATAATACGGTGGTACATTGAATGGGTCTACCCAATATCATTTGAAATTACTTAGAATAACATACATGTGTTATATCTAAATCGTTCATTTGTATTGTAACCTCATTTTATGGCATGAGCCTAAAAATTAGGTAAAACCAAAACTTATGTGTCCCTAAAGAAGTTTTTAATGGTAAGTATTCAATCCCCATTGCTTTCTATGGTGGGGTCCACTTGAGCTTTAAATTTACCTGATTTTTTGGCCCATGTTCTAAAATAATCTTGATAAGTGGGTGGACAGTGTGGATATAACCCACACATCAGGGTGAGACCTACATAACATCCCAAACATTTGAGTGAAATTGGCATAAGACCCAATGCAATTCCATTTAATGTAATTCTAAGCTTTTACATCCTTCCCAAACATGAAGTGGAATTGGCACGGGACCAGATGAATCCCATCCCACCTAATCCCATCAAATCCTACACCCCAAACAGACCCTTTGTGGCCACTTGTGGATAGAGGATTGCCAAGACCACCTAACCCGCGTCCGCATCATACGACCAACCAGGCAGTCTTTTCTTTTGACTTTTGCAAGCTCACACGCGACTATCAACACACATCTCTACAGGGTTCCACATGTTTGGAATGAAATTTGAACCGTACATAATGTGGGCAGGCGGCCAATGTTCGGTGGACATACTAGAACGTGCGGCGCATGCAATGCCCCGTGCGGAAAGTTCACTTGTGGAGTTTGCTTGCTCCACGCGCGCTCTCTTCACACGCACTACACGTGCTTACCTGGAAATTTTATGATAAATCGAAGCCATTCAAAATGTGGAGCCCACCATGGATGAAACTCTGGTATCTCCAACCACCATAAGTACTTACTTTCACGTTGAATATGGACCACTAACAACCTTTTTCAATCATCTACATTTTTCATATAGCACTGGCCCACCTTATATTGACTGGCTTGATTATCGTGCCACGTAATATCTACGTAGGGTCCACCATATGCATCGATAAACGCAGTTTCCGTGTTTGCGCATGTGCTGCGTGTAAAGATCTTAGTGGAGATGGTGTGTGTGCTGGGAGATTACCATCCGATTCGACTCGTGCCCAATCCGATTCGACTCAGTTTTTCTGACCGAGTCAGTCGCTGATCGGATCAGGCAATACAAATTTCGGCGATCGGATCAGGCAATACGAATTTCTGCTTGGTCCGTGTACAGGTGACCTGGACTCAGTCCCGGATTGGTTCGAGTTCGGGTCAAGTCATTGAGCTTTCGGATCGAACCGAGTTGGGCCAAATCCAGTCCGAGTCCATGTCATCCATTCATTTTGCTAGCTTAATCTAAGGGCATGAGCCCAAAAATGAGGTGGATCCAAATTTCATGTGGACTACATCATAGAAAACGATAGTGATTGAATGCACACCAGCAAGAACTTCCAGGGCCTATAAAAATTATCGATGGAGGACCTGATCAACAGTTAGTTGAATGAATATAATAGTGGGTCCTAAGAAGCTTTTAATGATGGGAGTTCAATAACCATTGTTTCCAATGACGTTGTCCACTTGAGATTTGGATTTGCCTAATATTTAGTCTCATATCTTAAAATGAGTTAGCAAAAAGGATGAATGACATGGATAAAACACAAACATCATGGTGGGGCCAACAAAGCTTTTCTAACACTTACATGGGTAATGAGTGGTTACTACCAAATCGAAGTTGGGATGTGGTCTTGGCAATGCCCCTGCCCAAACCTAGCTCCCTCCACCCCTATCACGACAAAATTTGATTGGAATAGGTTGAGATGGGGCCTTAGTTGCGTGCTTAACCAAACAACTTTCAAACATAATAGCCTTTTGTCTAATTAAGTTGTGCCATGTTAGGGGTGGTGAGAGCCCACCATGTCAAGGGTGGTGCGAGCTTGCCCAGGCCGAGGCAATACCCAATCCAGGTATATTTGAAAGTTGTTTGGTAAAGTACATATTCAATCTAGTCCACTCATTGCAGGGGCACATGGCCCAATCAAATCCTGCCACCTAGAGTCACTAGGGACCTATCACCCAGCAATCCACTCTCTTGGACTCCCCCTCTAATATGCATGTGTGAGTTCAGGTGTACTTGCTCCACATGCTTGTGAGAGCTCTACCATCTTATAAATGACGACTTGCCCTAATTTGGGGTTAAATAAACCCCATGTAACCCTTCCCTGTCTCTATTATGATTTGTCACTTGTGCATATCAAATGTGGGATTTAGGAGACATGTTGGGCAATGTCAGAGTTACAGGTACACATGACAAATGTGCAGCTATGCAAGATAAGAGCTAATGATTTGATTAGAACAATGTAGAGATATTGTACCTACTAGATACAACTATTTTAGTTGTTAGGTGGGCCCCAATGTACAAAGTAACTCATGGTAAAAAAAAATAAAATTGTCCACTTGTTTTGTATACTATAGTGACTGTTAATGGTGTGAGTTGTGTGCCTCTTTCCACCTTTGCCTAATATGTTTCTAAGCAAAGTTCCACTAGAGGAGAGTATTAAAATCCCTTGATATACATTGATATGCCATTCTTTAATGACTCGACCTTTTATATCAATTGATTGTTTAACATGATATCAGAACAGAAAGTATGCATATGTAATTATGTAAGTAATTAATCATTACTTATTTACTAAGAATTATATAACACCCCCAAAATGTATAAAGATATAAAGGTGATGAGACTTTTTAGAGGGTTTAAAGTATCTTTGGGAAAAGCTTGGCATAAAGAAATCCTGGTTCGTAAATAGCTTTCTCGTTTGTACATCTTTCATGCATAAAGAATGTTATAAAAGAAAGAATACGTAGAAGGAAAGTTCTCTTCAATGGTATTAGGCCAAACATTTTCTAGGATTTTGGAAAATTAGATATTTTGATATAGGAAGAGCAGTGATAGAGAAAAATGAGAGGGAGAGAGAGAATGCTAGATTGTCAAATGGCTTTTGTCTGCATTCTACAGCCTCTCAAATTCGACATGATCCGACTTGCCTTGACCGGGCTTCCAAGTGGTTTGGACCAACCTAAAATGAACTTGACTAGGGCCTAACATTATCTTCATTCAAATTGAATTTGGGTCTTACCTAACTTTTAAATGCCTTAATACAATTTCTAAAAATAGAGATTTAGTTACTAACAGTGATAGTGGAATTTTCTCCACAATGAATGCTTGAACCCTTCACCTCATGTTGAGAGTCTTTTAAGCCAGCCATTAAGACATGTGTAAGGACCCATTGCCCATTGGTAGCTTAGTAGTATGTTATGTAAAAATCTGTATAAAGAAAATATGTGACAGGATGCTAATTGAAAATATGGGGGTGCCCTCCATTGGTATCTATACCGCCGGATCTTTACGTGGTATTGGGATGTTGTGAACCCACGCGGTGAATTATAACATCCAACCGTCCAAAAGGTATACCCCACCGTGATGATCATATGCCCCAAAAATTAGGGAGTGGATTAGATGTTACTCGGGTAACACCTTAATGGGTGTTCCCCTAATCCTGTGGGTCCCACCTACACGATTTTTTTTAAAAAAAAATCCATACCATCCATGAATTTTTGAAAATAGTGGTGATTGACCATTAAAACCTTTTGTGGGCCACGATAATTGAATCAAGCTGATCATTGTCTTTTCCCTTCATCTGAGTATGTATAACATTAATAACAGGTTAGATGACAAATAAACATGGTGGTGGCCCCTACGAAGTTTTCAACTGTGGGCATTGTCGCCCTACTTTCTGTGGTTTGGTCTACTTGAGATGTGGATCTACTTAAGTTTTGGGACCCCATCGCAAAATGTGAAGAAAAACAGATGGACAGCGTGCATATACAATAGATTCATCAAGGTGGGCCCATGGTCAGGGCACAAGATAATGAAAAATTAGCCAATCCAACTATAAGGTGGAAAACAGGGCAGAAGATAGTGAAAAAGTACCCAAAAGTTCCAAAGCCAAGTTGTTCGGCCGGCCTAACCTAATGATTGTACTTTCTAATTTCCAGGGTATCCTATATCATAGTGGGGTGCACCTTTCGGAAGAGGTGGATCCTGTGGACCCCACCACTTAAGCTTGTGGTTTTTTTTTTTAATTTTAAATAAATTATTTTAATGTGGCCCACCTGTTGATTGAATTGGCTGGATTTCTTTAGCTAAGTGCACATTATGGGGTGGCCCACCTGTTTATTGGATCCATCTGGTGGACCATCTGATTGCACCACCCTTTGGAAGGCAAGCCCAAAGATGCTATCTGTTAAATGTCATATTCAACGGCTAAAACGCCCTTCACCGGTTCGCACCTCCCAGGGGAGAAAATTCTTGATACTCTGCCAGGGTATGATGGATGATACCCAGCCCCTAGAATTGCATTAGTGGAATATTGGAATTCAAGTAATTCAAATTAAAATGTCCAATTTTTTATGTGCCATGAACTGGATGTTACACTTATTAGATTGACGGTCGGATTGGTGGATAAAAATTGGACGGTTAGAAATGAAAATATCCAACTGTCCTATTTCAACAAGCAAGTGTCCACGAATCAGAGGTAATGATTGTTCAGCCTATCTGATTTTGGGACTGTTGCTTGGCTACACTGGCTACAGAATTTAGTCGGTTTAGTCTGAGTGAGTGCATACATATTAAACAATTTCCGAGTGCCTGAGTATCAAGCTTCATCCGATGCCAGAGTATCAAATAACCATCCGTTCACTGGCGCCCCCACTGAAATCACTCGACGCAAAGGCTCTGTGAGGCCCATCGTGCTGTAAGGGTTCTATCCACGCCGTTCATCCATTTTTTCAGATCATTTTATGTTAGAAGCCCAAAAATGAGGCAGACACAAAGTTCAAATGGACCACACAATAGAAAGTGCAGCGGTGATATTGACACCACAGATTATCTTATTCTAAAATTATCTGAAAAAATGGATGAACGGCATGTATAAAACCCATGAATCTCGGTGGGTCCCACACCTATGTGATACACTCACTCACTCCATGTTAGCCACCCCCACCAGGATCGATACCAAGACCTAAGTGTTGAAACGAGGTATCTCCACACCCCTTCTTCTTTCTTTTTTTTTTTCTCTTTTATTTTTATTTTTTTTACACACGCACACTCACGCCCCACACACACCCCACACACGCACGCCGTGGGATTTCACCACCATGGGACTTGAACCCTTGACCCGGTGTTGAAACTCCAAGGAGTCTACCACGCGGGTAACAGTAAGGACCCGAGGTATCTCCACTCTGCCAGTTGAGCTATGGATATGGGAGTTGGTGCCCTACAATTCACTAATGGAGATTTGGATATGCTTAATTTTTGAGACGACGTCCTAAAATGAGTGGTAAAAACGGATGGGCGTGGATACCCGCTGAGGTGTTACCCGGGTAACACCTTATCCCTCCGAAATAGATTGCTGACGCACTAAAAATCCCCAGTTTAGAAGATCTAGTTGTATGATATTTGGCCTTGATGTCCGTTGAAAGTGAGCCGTGCTTGGTTTCTCTCTCAAGTGTCTATACTTTTACTATTAACTAAAGGGCTCTATATTTTTTTAATTTGGATTTATTTTTTTTGTATATGGATAATTTATAGTGAGGGCATAATTATTGAAATTTGATTTTTGGAAATAAAAAATATTCTAATTTTTTTAAAATTCTCATTTTGTCGTCAAAACAATCTTGAAAAACTAAAATTCAAATGAAAAAGTATGGTTTGTGCTCGGGATCGGAAATGAGAAAAAACATTTTATGGTTTATATGTGGAGGTGTCTATTTTTATTTAGAGTTATTGAGATTCACATGCTTGGGTGCATGTGACTACAGTAGCACTAATTGGCACACTTCGCACTTCGCACGCTTCATCGCGAGACGATGCAATCATGGTGCGAGTGATCTAATATGAGCCAGTGTTTTATAAGCTATAGAAAACATCAGATTATTAATCCGAACGGGTTTTGATGATCCAACAGTTAGAAATGTTTTCTTGATGCCTATATAAACTAGACCATGATAACATATTTTCCAACAATAACATCAACGGTTTGGATCACTTATCCTTTGACCCCACGCACAAAATGAAAATGGGAACCGTAATCGACCACCTTTGGGGCGGAGCATTGTATTGCATACACCCGACTACAAAGTAACTGTAAGAATAGTCCTGCGGGGCAGATTTGTGATTCCGTGAATCATAAGATATATGTGGAACCCACCTACTCGTATAGTTCAATACCAGTTGCTAAGGTCTAGTGATGGTGGTCCAGCCTTTATTTCAATTCTCTTGTGAAAAGGTGACGTAAAAACAAGAAAAAATATATCTATATATGCGGTGGGTTGCCACTAGAATCCAAGGTTTGATGCCGCCACAATGTCCCGCGGGTCACTCTTGAGCGGGACTCGGTCATCCACGTGTCCGAAATTGAGCGGCGCGTAAGGAGAAGATGTGGACAGTAAAGATAAACTTATCAGTTGTCTACGTGTAACTGTGGCCCATTTGATTATCTAACAGGATAAATACGCATCACCTTTTTCTATGGAATAATCTTGGTATTTTCCTCTTTCTTTAAATAACAAATGTCAGATAATCCAAGCCATCCAATTCATGGAATTTAAAATCTAACTATTTCAGAAAAAACCTAACATTTTAGCGGATCATCCCATGAGACAATGATACATGATGACTATTAGGTGGTGGAACTAGATTCCATGTCCATTCAATTTCCAGAGTAGCTATTTCTTCTGTTATTTTTACTTTTCTACGAAGATTTGCTGAGGCATCTGCTACACAAAATGGAAATTAAACAACAGAAATGGTAAAGATAAATGCATGAAATGATGGGGATATATAGTTAATCAAAATATAGATTTTTAAAAAATCAATTATGTAATATAAGAATGACACTTTGTAGGAATATACATAATTCTCTTCAATTTATGGGAGCGAGGATTGAGATATAAGAGAAAATATGTGACCAGTGCAATAGTCGGTTAATGGTGAGAAGACTCATGGGGTGACAACGTTCCTTTGAGTGGAAGAAGGGGTAGAGAAGGCCTATTCGTAGCACTGATATAGAAACGGTGGGAGGCCAAGAAGGGAGTATTCTCAAAGAATATTATATTAACAACATTCTTCTATTGTATTATAGGTAAAAATGGATTAGCTATCAAGGAAAAATCAGCTCGAACATATATGCACAGTACAAGAAGCTCGGTCAACGTCAATCATAATCAAGAAGCTCCTTATTGGCCTAAGAATGGCATGCTGTTACATCTCACGGAATGACCCTGGGTCGACCAATAGTAGAAAGCATCTCTTTGTCTTCGACCGACATTAGAGGTGAACACGAGTTAGGCCGAGCTATGCCCGGCTCGTGCTCGACTCGGACTGCTCGAGTCCCAGTTCGTGCTCGACTTGGACTGCTCGAGTCCTAGCTCGTGCTCGGCATTCGAGTTCGGAACAGCAGCTCGTGCTTGGCTTGGCCGAGTTCGAGTCTTCGAGCTTGTTTCGAGTTTGAGTTTTCGGCCGAGTTCCGAGGAGGGAGAGAGTAGAGAGATCGGACAGCAGTCGTTCGGGTAAAGGAGGAGGAGGGAGAGAGACGAGTAGAGAGAGCCATGTCGGTAAGGGAGGAGGGAAAGAGTAGGGAGATCAGACGGCCATGTGGGTAAGAGAGGATGAGGGAGAGAGTAGAGATAAAGAGAGGGAGGAAGGTTAGCTTAGCTGACTGGGAGAGAGGGTTAGGGAGGAGAGTCTAGGGTTCGTGCGGATTGAGATGGTTTTTGAAAATGGGTAGGGTTTTTTTTTTTTTTTTTTTTGAAGGGTATATATACCTTATACCGAGTCGAGCCAAGTCAAATGAGTCGAGCCGAGTTCGAACAGTATTCGAGTTGAGTCAAGTCGAGCTGGGGCAAGATCGAACTTGGATCGAACTCGTTTCGAGCTCCGAAAATCAGCTCGACTCGGCTCGAACTCAGCTTCGATCCAAATCGAGTCGAGCTTTTTCGAGTCAAGCTACCGAGATAACTCTACTCGTGTACAACCCTAACCGACATCGAGCCTTTCCACAAACCCATCCATTTTTCGAGCCGGTGTTCGGAATGTCTCTTGGGAAAGATTCCCGAAGTACGATCTCCGCCGTACAATCAGATGAAGAGTATGGTCATCTCCAATATCCCAGCTCATGCTCGACTCGGACGGCTATGCCTAGCTCGTGCTCGACTCGGACTGCTCAAGTCCCAGCTCGTGCTCGGCTCGGCTCGGCTCGGCCTTTGAGCTCGGAACAGCAGCTCGTGCTCGGGTCGGTCAAGTTCGAGTTTTCGAGCCTATTTCGAGTTCGAGTTTTCGAGCCGAGTTCCGAGGAGGGAGAGACTAGAGAGATCGAATGGCGGCCGTGCGGGTAAGGGAGGAGGAGGGAGAGAGATGAGTAGAGAGGGTTGTGTGGGTAAGGGAGGAGGGAGAGAGTAGGGAGATCGGACGGCCGTGCACGTAAGGGAGGATGAGGGAGAGAGTAGAGATAAAGATAGAGAGGAAGGTTAGCTTAGCGGACTGGGAGAGAGGGAGGAAGAGAGAGTTAGGGAGGAGAGTCTAAGGTTCGTGCAGGCTGAAATGGTTTTTGAAAACGGGTAGGTTATTTTTTTTTAAAGGGTATATATACCCTATATCGAGTCGAGCCAAGTCGAATTGAGTCGAGTTGAGTTCGAGCAGTATTTGAGTTGAGTCGAGTCGAGCCGGGGTAAGATCGAACTCGGCTCGAACTCGTTTCGAGCTCCAAAAATCAGCTCGACTTGGCTCGAACTCAGCTTCGATCCGAGTCGAGTCGAGCTTTTTCAAGTCGAGTCAAGTTGAGCTACCAAGCTAACTCTGCTCGTGTACAATCCTAACCGACATCGAGCCTTTCCATGGAACCATCTATTTTCCGAGTCGGTGTTTGGAACATCTTTTGGAAAAGATTCCCGAAGTACGACCTCCGCCGTACAATAAGATGAAGAGGATGGTTATCTCCGATATCCCACCTATATCCTACTAAGGAAAAGAGTTCGACCCCTCTGCTCGGCTACGCATAGACCAGGAGTCAAGTCGGTACAACCTCTCTTCAGAACAACCGTCCACTTCAGACTCTCATAAACTCTATTCTACTAGTACCGACTTAGCCGGTTCCAAGGGTATCTACCCTATATCCCAGCCA
This sequence comes from Magnolia changhungtana, assembly GCA_030180095.1. Taxonomy (NCBI): domain Eukaryota; kingdom Viridiplantae; phylum Streptophyta; class Magnoliopsida; order Magnoliales; family Magnoliaceae; genus Magnolia; species Magnolia changhungtana. Next base: position 9,955,489 of record JASAUF010000546.1, on the reverse strand, counting down.
AAGATCTAGCAAGATCTGCGGTACGGATGGATCCAAGATTTCAGCTGAGAATCTCGGAAGATCTTCGCAATACGTTCAGGATCCGAATCTCACTACTATACGTCCCTGCTAAATGAGTATGCCTCCCTTCACGCCACCACATTCTCTCACCTATAAATAACTAAGGGTGAAAGTTATGCACAATCTCACACCCTAAAACCTTAGGTTCTCTGGACCTTTCTTGCCTATTTAACTTTAGCATCGGAGGATCCCCTTTCACAGCCATCGTCTGCATCAACAAACAGTACAAAATCAAAATTTTCTTATGCGGCATTCATGTGAAAAAAAATAATATTTTCAACTAAAAGACTAAAAACAACTCATTAAAGATACCTAACCTAATTTCCAACTAAATTGCTTAAGTTCTCCATCATTAATGACAGTCGGGTCTTTCTATCAAACTTATCCCGATAATTCAAAGTGGATGAAATTGTAACAAGATGTGGTGCGCCCCAACACCATACGCACTGACGAATGAAAAAAATTTCAACCAACACAACCAAAGGGAAGCGGATTGCGCACCGAGTAACTCAATACGCTTAGCGTACTAAGTAAACTCTATGGGGCGACTGCCATTCATGCATTATATCAACTCGGTACATCTGTTTTATCATATAATTTTAGGACTTTAAATAAAAAATTAATCATATAAAAATTTCAAGTGGACCACACTACCTGAAACAGCGTGAATTGAAGTCTACCGTTGAAAAGTACTTGGAGCCACAGAAGTTTTAGATCAAGATGATATTTGTGTTTTCCCTTCATCCATGTCTATGTGATCTTATGAACAGTTTGGATGACAAATAAACATCACTGGGGCCTTAGAAAGGTTTCAACGGTGGAAATCAATACTTCCACTGTTTCCGTCGGTATGGTCTACTTGAGATTTTGATATACTTCAATTTTGGGATCAGCCCCTTAAATGATCTACAAAAACGGATGGACAGCGTGGATAAACCACATGTATTCACACTCGGCCCAACAGAGTTTACTCAGTACGATAACAGCATACTGAGTTACTCAGTAAGCAATCCGATTTCCAACCAAAGTCGTCCAATTAAAAACACCCAAGATATTCGGCGGTGGGATATTATTAAACAATGGTCTGGATATGAACCATGGCCTCACTTTCAGAGCTGAAATCCTCCATGCGTACATGGGAACCATTGTCAATGGATGAATTACAGGTTGCTTGGCATTATTCCACTACTATCTTGCACGGATGCATCCCACTGATACACCTGTCTTGTACCATAATCCGAACGGTATAGATTACAATTCTATTATTATAGTGAGAGTGTGATCCTACTTTTTAGAATGGTGGATGTTTAATGGATGATAAAAAGTAATAGACGGTCCAATTCGAGATAAGAACGTCTCGCTACACAAGTTTGATAGTTCACCACCATTTTAGAAAGGTTGGTTCTTCGCACATCTGGCGCTCATGTACGGTTATCCTGACCACCTTACTGTGAGGCACGTTCTGGGGGGAACATATTTCCAAAATCACACCCATCAAAGAATGGAGGGTTAAAAAGATCGAAAAAGATCGACGGTTAATATCTGCTAACGACAGCTTTTTTGTTTACGCTTTATCCACAGTAATGTGTGCACATGCATTGATGGAGATTCACAGCCATATTTTAAAATGGTGGTGAACTTTCACACGAGTAATTCCATTAAATAATAGGCTAAAATTGTCTAATCAATCGATTCAGATGTGTCGTATTTTAGGTACATGCCACGTGTACAGTGGAGCAGCCCCACACACCACAGTTAGGCGGAAACGGATTGGCTGCTCCCCCTGACACCAGCCCCGTGGCTGCTAGTCAGTGTTCTGTGGGCCCCACCATGATGTATGTGTTTAGTCCATTCCGTTCATACATTTTTACAGATCATTTTTATGTCTTTATACCAAAACTTAGAGAGATATATATCTCGGGTGGACCACATCACATGAAAACAATAGTGATTGGATATCCACCATTAAAGTTCTCCTAAGGCCCACTGTACTGTTTATTTTACATCCAATATGTTGATTAGGTCATACAGGCCCAGATGAAGGGAAAAAACAAAAATCAGCTTGATCCCAAACTTTTATGCACCCAAAAATGTTTTTAACGGTCGATACTCATTCAACACAGTTTTCTGTAATGTGGTCCAGTCAAGATTGGGATATACCTCGTTTTTGGTCTCGTACCTTAAAATGATCTATAAAAATAGATGGATGGCATAGATGAAACGCATACATCATGGTGGGGCCCATAGAGCACCGACCACCAACCATTGGCTGGTGTCAGGGGGAGTAGCGAATCCATTTCCCGGTTGGGCGGGGTTTGGATGGACCCACTGTGATGTATACGACTTACATCCACACTGTCCATCCATTTTAACAGCTGATTTTAGGGCGTGTTTGGCCGGACCAATTCCATGGGATTAGGTGGGATGGAATGGATTTTAAGGTAATGATGGTGGTGTCAGTGTTTGTCCCTTGATCCCATGGGTTTGAGATAGCCCATGGGATATACAGCAACCTGTTTGGCCTGTCCAAATGGATGGGTTTGCATCTACACTGCTTCTTGTGGTGTGCCCCACTCACTATTTTATATTTGCCTTAAAAACAAATTTATGGCTAAATGTAGGCCGGTGAAAATGATGGACGGAGTAGATATCTCGTTGATATCTTGGTGGGCCCCACATAGAGGTGAAAAATCGGATCTGGGATTGGCATAATCCATGTTAGCTAAAGGGTAGTGTTTACAAGGCGAGGTACATCCTATCATCTCAAACGGGAGATGGGATGAGATGGCGTAGGATAACCTTCCTAATCTCAGGATAGCCCACATCCAGCGCCCGGCCAAACACGCCATTAGTCATGATCCCAATAATGAAGCAAATCCAAATCTTGGGATTTTGTATCGTATAGACCCAACGTACTACCTACATTTTTTCATTAGATGCGAACAAAACCTTAATTACCAAACTAGACTATAGTTGTACGGATGAACCTAAAAAAATGAAAATACCCCTGCTTTTTTCAGCTGCTTTACCCTAATAAGCAGGAGTATATTTATAAAAAAAAACTAACATTCGTGCCCTTAACAGTCGCCTTAGATAGGTTTTCGGGCGGCGATCAAAACAAGGGCATTATACGGACTAGTCTACAGTGCTAATCTTTTTCCAAATCTTAGGTGCACCGTACCAAAGGAAACAACCATGATTGAATCCCTACCATCAAAAACTTCATGGGGTCACCGAAATGTTTATTTTCCATCCAACTTGTTGATAGGGTTACAAAGACCTAGATGAAGAGACCACACAAATATCAGCTTGATTCAAATCCTTTATGGCGCATGAGGAAGGAGTTTTTAACGTTTGATTACCACTGTTTAGTGTATTATGCTCCACCTGAGATTCAGATCCAATTTATTTTTGGGACCATGCCCTAAATTGAGTTTTCAAAACGTATGGACGGTATTTATAAAGGTGCATACATCAAAGTGGGCCCCACAGTTAAGGATCCCACTCACCTCGATGGATTCGGGCATCTACCGAAGCCGCGCCCACCACGCTTGTGATTAGAGCTGTACACGAGTTGAGTCAAGCCGAGTATCGCCCTACTCATGCTCGGCTCTTAATACCTGAGTCCTACTCATGCTCGGCTCTTATTACCTGAGTCCTACTCATACTTGGCCGACGAGCATGGATTCCCTGCTCATGCTCTACTTGCCCGAGTACGAATAGAAATCAAGTCGTGTCAAGTCCAAGTATTTGGGGCGAGTTCGAGTCCGAATATTAATATATTAATAATTTCTAACATATAGTAGCAATATTAATATATGATGTTGATATCAATTTCCAAAATAATAATAATAATAAATCAACACCACACAACATTTCAAAAAAATAATAATTATAAATCAATTTCTGACATATATTCATAATTTATAAAAATAAAAAATAAAAAATCAACACCACACATTACCGGGAGAGCTGGGCAGGAACGACCAGCAGCGTGCATGCAAGGCAAGGATGACGAACGATTTGCGGCACCGGACGAGTGATAGAGACGAGCTTCGACACCGGACAAGCCGTAGGGATGAGCGGCAGGGTCTAGCACCGCCGGGATTGAGGAGAGAGAGAGAGAGAGAGAGAGAGAGAGAGAGAGAGAGAGAGAGAGAGAGAAGAAGAAGAAGAAGAAGAAGAAGAAGAAGAAGAAGAACGGACTACTGGACGGTAAAAGAAAGAGAGAGAGAGAGAGATTATTTTCGAACTGGCACTGAGAGAGAAGAAGGAAATGGGATTTTTGAACGGGCGCGGTTTAAAAACGACTGGAAGTAGTTTTTTTTTTTTTTTTTGGGCAGGTTATATATACGGGTACATGAGTTGAGTACACGAATCAAGTATCGAGTCGAGTACAGCTCAACTCGTACTCTACTCGTAGTCAAAACGAGTCTTAAAAACTCACTTGTACTCGGCTTAAACTCATGACGAGTTGAATCAAGTCGAATAATTCCGAGTCGAGTCAAGCGAGTAACTGAGTATACTCTACTCATGTACAGCTCTACTTGTGATATCACGCCCTGGCATTCCTCGAGGAATTATAGAATCCTTGCATCCGTTGAGGTGCATGATTCCGTACATCCGGGGGATGGTTCTGTAATCAAAACCGTTAATCTGATGAGATTAACACCTTGCGTGACTCTTCAGAAAATCTTTGAAATTGTAAGATCGTAAACTTCAGATCTCTGTCCCACAAAATGATGGTTAAAAAGACGATCTGATTCTAAGGAAAATAGTTAAATGAGAAAAGTGCTGTAATATTCGAAAGTGGAGATTTTTATTTTATTTTTATTTATTTAATTTATTTTATTTGTGTTTTCCATCCATCCAGGGTGATGCCCATTCAATGAATGGTTCAGATCATCTGAATGAGTCGACGTGTACCGAATCCTGCGTCGTAAACTATTAGCAGTACTCTCTACCCCTGGTCATCTGCTTCTTTGTGGGCCCACCTTGATGGCAATGGATCCCTTACTGTGGGGCCCACCTTGATGTATATGGCCCACATCCACGCTGTCCATCCGTTTTGTCCGCTCGGAAAAAAGAAACTTGCCGTACACGGATTGCCAGGCAATTCCTGAGCTCGAAGCCGGGTGGGGCCCACTGTGATGTCCGTGAAAAATCCATCCCGTGCATCCGTTTGTAGGGGATGAGACGAAATGAGATCGATCCAATACTCACGTGACCACATGAGAGGAAAAAGTGGGACGCGGACGGGGTATTCCCCTGCTTCTCCTGAGCTCAGCAGGGCAAAGGTAGGAGCTCCGTGGGGCCTACCGTGATGTATGTGATTTATCTACGCCGTCCATCTATTTTTATAGATCATTTTAGGATTTTAGTAAAAAAAAATCAAATCCAAAGCTCAAATGGACCACACCAGAAGTAGCAGTCGGTGATAATAATGCTTGAAACCATCCAACCAGTTCATATGGTTATGGACATAGATCGTGGGCGTTCAAGAAGTTTGATTTGAAACTTTTGCAGCTCACAAGAAGCTTATGATCGTGGGCGTTCAATCCCCGCGGCATAACTTAAGCTGTAGATCTGACTCATTTGTCTCTTGGCTCACGTGATAAAATGAACTGAAAAATAAAATAAAAAAAATGTATGGACGGTGTAGATAAAGCCCATACATCATTCCGGTCGCTTTGACGTCCGTCCACGCAGGGGCAAGGTTAGCCACACCGTCCATTCATTTTGCGATATATTAGACACCTACCGTTGAAAGCTTTTCGGGCCACGGAAGTTTCGTATCAAGCTTGTTTTCCCTTCGTACGTGTCCATGTGACCTTATAAACACGTGGGAAGGCAATTAACTATGGCGGTGCGTCTTAGAAAAGTTTCGAAGGTGTTATCAATGCCCCTAGATCCCTTTACCGTTCCCTGTCCGGAACGGACGTGTATTGCCTCCTACCCTGCCCAGCTTTTAGCGGCCACCGTGATGCATTGGTCTTATCTACACCGTCCATCTATTTTTTCGTATCATTTTAGGGTAAAAACCCAAAAATGAGGTAGATACAACGCTCAAGTGGACTTCACAACGGGAATTAATCTCATATTGTTAAAAACTTCTTGGGGGCCACGGAAGTTTTGGATGGACATGATATTTCTATTTTTTCTTCATCCAGGTCTATGTAGCTCTATGAATAGGTTGTATGGAAAATAAACATCACGGTGGGCCATAAAAAAGTTTCAACGGTGATAATCATTATCACCGCTGCTTCATGTGGTGTGGTCTAGTTAAGATTTCAATCTGACTCATTTTTTATGTACTCCCATAAAATGATACTAAACAATGGATGGACGGTGTGGATAGGACCCTTACATCACGTTGGCAACTCAAATCTGCTGCCCGTTCCCAGCAGGAACGGGCGGAGCAGTACCGAAGCCGCGTCCGCATTCGTCCTGCTATATTCGTAGTTCGTACGGCCCGCCTAATTTCCCATTTCCTGGAAAATACGGAGGGAATGCTCCGGCAGGAATTAGTGTGAATATACACATGCACCCGTATGCTATTCACATGGCATGTGTACCTGAACTTTAAATCTTCTAACTTGGTGGGTCCCACTGATACGAGGATCCTGACCATCCAATCTCCTTCCATCGAATGTTTAGTTGAAGACAGACAGAAACCTTCATCTTTACGAATTCAATAAATAAATGTCTATTGATTGTTCATTTACAATCATGTAATCTTTAACATGTACCCTCTGCATCATCAACGGTTATCTAATGTTTTGAATAGCGTGGATTGATGTAAATACACAATCACAGGCATTTAGATGGGTCTGAATGCTTATGATGATGTTATGTTCTACTCTTCTGGAGTACGTTACACCCTAAGATATCTCGGGCATCTCGGTTCATCACGGAAGCGGATTAGATACTGTGACGTCACCGAGCTCTGTTTACCCACCATGACGCGTGTGTTGTATCCATACCGTCCATCCGTTTGCAGAGATCGTTTTATGGCATGAGAAAAATAACTTGATATATCTAAAGTTCAAGTGGATCCCACCCTAAAAAACAGTGGGGACAGTGACATCCACCGTTCAAAACTTCTTAGGAGCTACATAAGTTTACGATCAAGCTGATATAATTATTTTTTTTCACTTAATCTATCTCCATATTAACTTACTAATAGGTTGGATGTTAAAAATACATCATGATGAGCCCAATAAATGTTTGAACGGTGGGCGTGACTGATCCCACGATTTTCTGTGGTTGGTCCACTTGAACTTCAGATCTATCTCATTATTTCTCTCGTGCCATCGAACAATCTCTACAACCTCATAAAACAATCTCTACAAATGGTTGGATGGTATGGATGCAACACATAATGCATCATGGTTGGGTTCACAGAGCTTCGTGAAGTCACTTCGGTAGTCAAATGACTACCGACCTTCTCAGTATCTTATCTGCGTCTCTTCAACACGCCTCCCAAAGCTAATCATCTCCCATACACGTGTCCTCCTCAACCATCCCAAACAGCCTGCGAAGTGGTTAAGCACGTCTTTACGTTTGATCAGGTGCATCGGATAGCGTACTGAGTTACTCAAGTACATCATCGTACTCACTGAGTAAACTCAGTCGGCCCACCTTGAGTGTATTAAGTCTATCCACGCGATTCATCCATTTTTTCATCTAATGAAAGGGATTGGTCTCAAAATTTAGGGCTTGTTTGTTTTTTCGGAGCAATGGAAAATACACGGTGAATAATAATTATTACGATTTCATCTTCTTTGAAAATGCATAGGAATTCGTGCTGAAAAAATTGGTTAATAAGAGATAATTTTAATTTTTTAACTTCAAGGTAATGCATATGATATATTCATTCCGTCCATCCATTTTATTACAATATTTTGGAGTATGAGACAAAAAATGAAGTAGATCTAACACTCAAGTGGGCCACGCCAAAAGAAACAGTGGCCCTACAAAGTTTTTAACGGTGAGTATTCAATTCCCTATTTTGCATGATGTGGTCCACTTGAGTATTGAATATGCCTTAATTTTTTAATCATGCCATGAATTCAAATAGAATAATGGATGAACAGTGTGGATAAGCGAAATGCATCACATTGGGACCCACAGATAATTTGTAATATCCTTTATTTTATGTCAAAAAGTAAACAGTCATATTAGGTATGCTGTATATTCAGGGGGAAATGGTTATTACTTTTTTACGCACGATTCACCAGTTCCCTCAAAATCAAACAGGCCCGCATATCCAAAGATCAAGTGGGTAATATCAAAGAAAACAGTGGGATAATGATTTCCACCGTTGAAACCTTTCTAGGCCTAACATGATTTTATTTGTCATCCATCTTATTCATAAGCTCATAAAGGTAATGTGGAGTGAAAAAGCAAATGTAAGCTTGCTCCACAACTTCCGTAGCCACGTGAATTTTTCAATAGTAAACGTTCAATTCAATTCTATCATGTGGCGTTATTTCCATTTTTGAACACTGTGTCTATTAAAATGTATACACACTGTGGATCAAATACATAAATTATGCTGGACCACACAGAGTTTACCAGGTACACGCCCTCACTATTTTTAAAGATATTTAATTAAAAAAGCAGGAAGATTGAATATTCGTGCACGTATTGACCAAAGAAAACTTGAAGGCTCGAACGTTGGGGTGTCATCGTAAGAACTGATAGTGACTCACTTGAATTTTAGATCTAACTTATTTATTTTTAGCTCATTAGTAAATAGGTGAGGACATGGATGATGTCTCACCTGTCTCTAGAAATGAACGGTCAATTCTATAATTTTAAGAATTATAGAATGTATCTATTTATTCACACCGTCCAGCTATTTTTTCATATAATTTTAAGATATGTACGTGTACAAAAATAAGATACATCTAGCACTAAAGTGACCAAACCAAATATTTAACATAAGTTGCATTAAATGCACAAAATCATTAAATGAAAGTTGCATTAAATACAAGAATCGTCTATTTGGTCCACTTGACTATTGGATATCCTTATTTTTGTACACAAACTGAAAAAGATCTGAGAGAGGATAGACAGCTGGATGAACAGATACATCAATGTCGGCCTGCCTACGAAACTGCTCCAGTTCGCGGCTAGAGACGGGCGGGGTAGGACGCAATCCGCGTCCACGCAGTCCACTTCCGTTCGATTGATAGACCATCATAGGACAGTTAAAATTAAAAATAGCCAATGGCGTTATTTCAAAAACCAAGTGTCCACGTCGTGGTGATTTTTTTTTTTTTTTGAGTTATGATATGCACGCCCGCATCGTTTATAATTATAAGCCCATGCGTATCAAGCATCAGACACAACCAGAGTATCTAATAACTGTGAGTGGTACTTTCCATCAAGTGGGCAGAGTCGTTTCATAGAGAGTTTGTACTCCTCAACGATTGGTTCCACTAGTCCAATCGACAGCCACCCACTAGCGGTGACGGATGAGATGGGTTATCCCACGTGTTAGATGATAACTTTTCGTAAACCACCGCCGGACTCTTGGAAACGGATTGGCTACTCCCCCTGTTACCAGCTCCGTGGCTAATGGTCGGTGATCTGTGGGCCCACCATGATGTATGTGTTTCATCCATTCCGTTCATCCATTTTTACAGATCATTTTATGGCTTCACGCCAAAAATGAGAGGGATATAAATCTCAGGTGGACCACAACACATGAAAACAATAGCGAATGAATATCCACCATTAAAATATTCCTAAGGCCCACTATACTGTTTATTTGACATCCAATATGTTGATTAGGTAATACAGGCCCAGATGAAAAGAAACAACAAAGATCAGCTTGATCTAAAACTTTTATGCCCCCGAAATGTTTTTAATGGTCGACCCTCATTCAACACAGTCTCCTGTAATGTGGTCCACTTGAGATTTGGATATACCTCATTTTTGGAAACATACTGTAAAATGATCTGTAAAAATATATGGATGGCATGGATGAAACACATACATCATGGTGGGCCCACATAGCACCGACCACCAGCCATTGGCTGGTGTCAGGGGAGTAGCCAATCCGTTTCCCGGACTCTTGTCCTGATTCGAGGGACGTGGATCTGGCCCACCGTCATGATATATGTGCTTTATCCAGGCCGTTCATTCATTTAAAAAGATCATTTTAAGGCATTAGCCGGTGGATTTAAGGCCCAAGTAGAACCCACCGAAGGAAATGGTAGGGATTGAATGCTACCAGTGAAAACTTCTGGTGGCCACAGAAATTTTTGATCAAGCTGATATTTGTTTTTTTCATCATGAACTTATGAACTGGTTGGATGGCAAATAAACATCACGATGGGCCATGAAATGTTTTCAACGGTGGTGTCACTATCACCACTAATTCCTGTGGTGTGGCCCACTTGAGCCTAAGATATTATTTTCATGCATTAGAATGATATGTTAAAATGGATGGACGGCGTGGATAAAACACATGCATCCCTGTGGCCCCACGAAACCCCTGCAGGACCGAGTACGTCCTGGCAGCGTAGGACGTAATTCGCGTCCTGATTCCAGACAGCGTGGCCCACCGTCCGGCAAAAACGGCCAGACTTTTACAGCATGATGTGATGCTCGGCCCCAACAGACGCTTGCCACGTGGTCGCACGTGCCTGCATGTGTATGGCAGGGAGCTCCACACGCACGCGTACGGGTTCTTTATCAAACTTCCCAAATTCAGCGGAAACGGATTGGCTATCGGTCGGTGCTCCGTGGACCAACATGAAGTATGTGTCTCATCCATGCCGTCCTTCCATTTTTCCAGATAAAAAAATCTCAAGCGGGCCACATACGGTTGATTGAACTCTCACCATTCAAAACTTCTTCGGGCTACAAAAGTTTTGGATCAACATGATAATTGTTTTTTGCCTTCATCCAGTTATTTATGACCAAATCTACATGTTGGATGTCAAATATACATTAAAGTGGGTGGGCCCACGAGGTTTTTAATGGTAGACGTTCAATCACTACTGTTTTTCCATGGTGTGGTCCAACTGAGATTTTGATCTGCCTCATTCAAGGGATATAATATTAAAATGATGTGTAAAAATGGATGGACGGTGTGGATAAAACACATAGATCATGGTGGGGACCACGTAGCACCGACCACTAGCCACCTGGCCAGTGGCAGCGTCACTAGCCAAACGGTTAGATCCAACCGTCCCGGCATTCTGGTACTGGATGACCGCTTACCACTACAGTCTACTGGGCCCCACTCCTACAAACCCAAAGTCTCGAGTACTCAACTCCTATCCACGGCCGCAGATCACAACAAACCCCTGCTCTCTCTCTCTCTGGTTCAAAAAAATCCGCCATCTTCCACCACAACAAAAGCTATCAAACTCCCTTCTCCCAAAATCAAAACATCTCATCTCTCGAAAAAAAATAAAAAAATAAAAAGAAAAGAAAAGAAAAGAGGAACGAAACGTATCTTCGAAAAGCTTCTTATAAATGCAGTAACATACGAGTATCGTATGCATATATGCATTTCTTCATTTCAACTGCAAGTAGCTGTTATCCATTTCCAAGCTTCTAGGGTTTTTTCCTCTCTTTTCTCTCTCCTACAGGAAAAATGGCAGATCCGACTGGATCCGGCGTCTGTTCTGAGGATTCCGAGCTCCTCTTGCCGGAATCCGGCTGCGCTGAGCGATCCTGGCGGTTGAATTTCGATGGGTTTCAGCGATCGGAGTTGAAAGAGAAGCCGCCTCGCGGACTCCATGACTGTCTTGGAGTATTAGGTCAGCCTTTCTCTCTCTCATTTCTTTCTGTTATCTGTCTTTGTTAATCTTGTAATTTATTTGATTAATTAGTCTTAATCATCTGACTAGGTTGGGGATTTTTTATTAGCTCTATATATATATATATATAAAGGAAAGCTTTTATCTACTTTATCTTTTTGTTTGTTAATTACTTTTTTCTTTTATGTTTTTATTGTAATCGTATTGTTTCGAAGAATTTTTACATGGAAAACCCTAGATCGATTCGTCCTCCAAGTTCAAAATGAGGAAAAATGGCGAAAAAACCACAACAGACAGACGCCTTTGTGACGTGTTGGCCGAGACTCATGTGTATCGTCTGGTACGAGACACTTTTGTCTGGAGCTGAGATGCCGATATACCCTTGTATCGCTTCTCGGTGCGGTAACATATCGGCTGCTATTTTGAACCACATGTTAGAGTAGGATCGTGTTTCAATGATCCTACTGGTAGATGGAGCACGTCTACATATCTAATATATAGACAGTTGGCCTGCAGAAATAGATGGTTAGTAAACGATATACAACAATGATCCACATTCAACCAAAAATAATAATAATAATAATAATCAATGATCGGATGGCTAGGACTTCCAAAGAGATTTAAGGGGCTTGGTCCACCAGGTTGAGCTGACCATATCAATGGTCTGGATGGCGGAACCCTATTTGGACAAATTGAAAGCTCAAGGATGCTATACGTATCCACAGGTCAAGGAATTTATAATTCCTCCTATATCAAAGACTTGTTTTTTTTTTTTTTCCTTTCTCATTCAACTTGGGATCTTCCTTTGATCCCATACGCCACAAGAAGTTTTATAAAATACGTGATGCCCAGTAACTTAAGACTGTATTTTCCAAATATGGGATGCTGGTAGGGGTTCCAATAGTCATATGATACTTTAATACCATGAGAAATTGCTGGGATTAAGTACAATGGAGCTCTGTTAAGATGCATGTCATGTTGATATTGATAATCTGAGCAGATACATGCATTTGGGAACATATTCTGAAATAACTCTTATATTTTATAGACCCGAGGATTTACTAATTCTTGGTTTAATTGCTCTTTCCAGCAATTAACACTGTAAGGAAATGAATGTTTATTTGCTTTTGTGCGATTGTGATGTAAAAAAATTAAGTGAAGTGTGCATGAACTCATGAGCATGTGAATACCTGCTTGAAATCATAATCTCTACTAGCATTGAGTTAGTAATCACTTTTCACAATGTGAATGAAGTATCCAGAAATTTCAAGTCCTATAGGTGAATTTCTGCACTAGTCAATGTTGCTGATGGTGGTCTCTTCGGCTCCTGAAGAGCTGGAAGTAGAACTTCTTGTGCTTGTGGTCTTCAAAGAAAGATTTTACATTCACTTGTACCTGTTTTAGCTGATGCTTTAAACAAACTGTCCCCACACCTGTGCTAGATGTTATTCATTATCTTAGATTCTTGACTGGTTCTCTAAAACTAATTGAAAACTTTGCACACTGCAAAGTTGATTCAATCTTTTCTTGGAAATTTGAAAACCTTTAACATATTTCCTTGAATGGTTCACACCCATGATTCATAAAAAAAGGTTCCTTCATACCCCAATTCAATATGTTCTGTTGAAAACTTTAGAACCTTTAAATCTCCTCTTAGTTGTTTTACCCCTGTTCATAAGAAAATGCCATACTTTGAATGCCGTTTATTTTCTGTGTTCTGTTCAACTTATGTGAACATATTTAATTGGGTTCTCATCTGATATTATGTTTAAGCCTATAGCATTAGCTTTCTTTGGTGAAATATGTGTCTGTAAATTGCACTGTTCCTGTTTTGATTTGTTTGCTTGGTTAGTCTAGCAACGGAAGATGTTGTGGCCGAGTATTATCAGCAGCAGGTGGAAATGTTAGAGGGATTCAATGAAATGGATGCCTTAGCAGATCGTGGTTTTCTTCCTAGAATGTCAAAGGTTTTGTATATGCATTGGATTCTATACTTTGCTTATTACAATGGTGGTCTGGATCCAGCACTGCTGTAAACTCCTAGTTTATAAGTGTCTTGGACTGACATGAATCTGCCACTGCTTCTAGGAAGAGCGTGAACGGACTGCTAGAAGTGAAACGCTGGCCATCCGATTATCAAATATTGCAAATATGGTCCTTTTTGCTGCCAAAGTTTATGCCTCGATAAGGAGTGGTTCGTTGGCAATCATAGCATCCACGTTAGATTCACTTCTCGATCTCTTATCAGGTTTTATCCTATGGTTTACTGCATTCTCTATGCAGACTCCAAACCCCTACCAATATCCTATCGGGAAAAAGCGAATGCAGCCACTGGTCAGTGCCCTTCTTGCACATGCAGGCACACATTATAATTTCGTTTATTACAATTTACTTAATCCGCTTTATTCCTATCAGTATGATGTGTGTAAGGATGGCCATTTATGTTCTTATCATCAAATGTTGCAGTCAAGCTGACAGATAACATTCTTATCAAAGAATGGTTTGATACACACACCATTGAATGCATTTTAAAAACATAATAATAATAATAAAGATTGACTTTGTTGTTTTACATTTTTCCCTTTTTTCTCATATATATATATATATTTATTTATTTCGGGCAAAACAAAGTCTGATACATTTCCGGATTGTCTGAAATGGGTTCGATACAGTTTGATATGCCCCGTATTGTATTGTTTCTGGGACTGGCCCATACACCTTCCGATACTGATGTCAAAACCTTGGTCAACAATGCCTTCTCTAGGTGCCTACTTCTTAACATCTCCACTGTCGACGTTTTCTTTTTTTTTTTTGTTTGTTTCCCGGTGATCATGCCTCAATCCTTTTATTTCCTTGCTTTTCTGTATTTACAGTTTTTTCCCCTTAATTTGTTCTATTTTGAGTCAATTGACTTAGGAATGTGGTTCAAAAACGTTATCGAGTTGTCATCCTGATCATCATCAGGATGGTCGAGTTGAGTTCAAACTTTCAAGCATAATGTCACAAGGTGATGGCCTGGATTGATTTTTCAATTGTGTGGTATTAATCTATCAATTTATCTTTAAAAATTTCAATAACTCGTGTTTATGTTAATTCTGTCAATGTGTGATAGGTTTTGTCTGAGTTGAGCAGCCAAAAGCCCAAGGATGAGAAACCAAAGAGAGGATCTTATGACCCCTCCAGTAATGAGTAGGGCTGTAAAGTGGTCGTTCGAGGCTTGTTGAAGCCTTCTTTCTAGATAGGTATCTATATCCAAGTCTTGCCTAGCCCACCAGCCAAGTGTGCAATAAATTGGACTGGAATGGGCTGTCAAGTCGGGCCTTTTATGCACATTAAAACTCAGGCCTGGCACAATTGGTTTTTAAAAGAAAAAGAAAAAGAAAAACTGATGTCTAAGTCTAGCTCTTTGGTCTTTAATTCTTGGCTCTTTATCATCAGCTCAAAGCAGCCCACACATGGGCTGGCCTGGCCTGGCCCACTTTCATTCCTCGTAATGAGAAGAATGCAGGAAACCCTGCTTTGCACAGATTTCATCAAGACAACGGCAGCAAAGCTAATGGTCATGTTTACTACTTACATATTTGATGTGGTGGGTGAATGACCATGGATATGAATATCCGTATCGTATCGTATCCATATCGGCATGAGCCGATACGCAACATGGGGTCGTTTTGGCCCTATATGAAAAAACTGACCCATATCGGCTGATGTGGGGCTGATACAGGCTGATATGCTCATAAAAGCCCAATTTTGAATTTTTCTTTAAAAAAAATTCGTTCACGTCTCTTTTTTTTTTTTCATTTAAATAATGGAAGAAAGCTGAAAAACTCATTTTAGTCTAGATCTAGACCTATTTTGGGATCAAAACAAATGATTTGAATGTGATTCAACAAATCATAGCGAAGTGGACTATTATGTGACAATCAGAACGAAAGGTAAACCTTCACTTTCTTTTTTATATTTTCATCTTATGTTTGTTGTATTTCAATGTAATACAACAAACATAAGATGAAAATATCAACATGTAGTTCACCAAATCATGCTTGATTTGCATTCAACTAAGGCCCATTTGGTTGACCTTCAACAACTCAAACCGACGAGCAACATTCTCATCAAAGAATGGTCCGATACACCATCTGATACATGGTCAAAAGAAGAAGAACATAAGAAGAGCAACATTCTCACACACACACACACACACACACGCACGCACAGAGAGATTATTGGATATTTCATTTTTTTCATATTTTTTTGCTTGAATGACCAACATTCCCTGGAAAACGACTGGTAGGAAGGGCCTTGGACCCTTATTTATCCATGCAAAATGCATATAACATGGTTTCAAACAAAAGAGGCATATGGGTTCTCCCAGCTTGCCAAGGCAAAGTTTGAAGGAAGGTTACCATGAACTCTGTCCGTCATCCCTCCTAGAACTAGATGGAGGCATGGCCTTCATTTTGCCATCCAAAAGAAGGTTGCAGGTTATAAAACTCACCTTGCAGGTAGGTACAAATTGCTGTGATTGTAAGAAAGATAGCTATACGTATCTTGACCCTGGCATGTTTGGAATTCAGTTATAACAGTTGTTGGGCCCTCTTTTCAGTTTACTTGCACCCACATTTAAAAGAAGAAGAGCCTTACACCTTAGAAATTGGTAAATGGCATTCATTCATTTCAACTTTAGACCTTGAGCACAACAACAGTTCATTGGAGCAATGATGTAATTAGAAACGTTTGACAGTTCACGAGCTGGAAAGTGTTAAGAATACCCTTAAATATGTATTCTTTCCTTCCAAAAGAGGAAAAGAAAAAGGGTACAAGTACCTGCACATACATGTTTTGTTATGGAATACCTTGGGTAGATGGGCATGATATATCCTTAATGAAGTTCTTCTTCTCCCTTCTTCTTTTCCTGGATGAGCATGATATCTGTGATGAAGTTCTTTATCTTCTTGTCTATTGGCTGGGTTCTTATTCTTTTACTTGGTAAGAAGAGCCAGGTGCCTTTCAAACAAACAAACAAAAAAATGTAATAGGAGTCAGGTCACAGGTCTTCTTGATACATTTTGCGAAGTGTGATTTGGTACCACATGTCAATCCTTTTCTAATTGTTGGCTTTGAAGGGCCCACCCCCTTCAAATAAAAGCAATGACGACGCGACACTTCAGAGAAATGGTAGTTTGCTGTTCATATTTTCATGTTTGCATTCCTTCAAGAATTCAGTCCCCTCATGGCTTTCTGGCCACTTCATTTTTCTGAGCGATGCTGTTCTTTAGAAGAAGCCTCTCCATGGAAAAATACGCTTTTGACATTTTAAACTGTTCAGGTCAATCTGGTCACTGGTCACACTAACTTTCCAAAAGTTCTATTTATGTGTTAGACATTGTTGCTTTCATCATTTATAGAAGGCCGCTTCCTCGATTGTCTAGCCATGTTGTCCACTCCTAGTCTTGGCTGCTTTCTGCAAATGTGAAGTTCTTTTCCTTTCTTGATAGGATTACATTTGTCCTTCTATCTACTTTAGCAAAGTTGCAATTTGGGGTTAAAGCCCTATGTCTAAGCAGTTAGGGTGTGGTGATCACAAAGGTCATAATGTGGAACATGGTTTAAAAATCGGTTTTGGCAAATTGTATTGTTCACCACCGATTCAGGGTCGTATTGCCCCGTATCACCTTGTATCATGATCTTCCAGGCCTATACAGCCGTATCTTTCATGGATGATACTGCTCTGTATCAGATGATATGTACTGGTTTCAGACCATACTTCAAACCTTGATGTTGAATGCCATTGATTTTAGTTGCAGCTTTTCTTCTCGTGCATGCAAAAAGGGTTTGAAGGCTGTGCATGTTTTAAAATAAGTTACCTTGTTTTTCAAAGTGATCTATAGAATTTAGAGGAAGCAATTTTCGCTGAGTATGTGTACAATTATCGATTATGGCAAGGATTTGGGTAAGTTGGATCATCAATATTGAAACCTGAGGATCTCTGTCATAGATAGGAAGTGAGCAGCCTTTTCTTTCCCACTGAAGAATTATGTTCTCAATTAATTGATTGGTTTGAAGTTCTTCCATTATGATGAAAGATTTAGCATGGGGCTGATGCAGCATGTGTATGGCAGAGAAATGCTATCTCCACAATAGCAGGTTGAAAAGTGAATTGAGGCCAATGTGCTAGCATGGCTCACGCATGTGAGATCTAGTCAGTTCATCAGTTGGGAGTGTGACTCCCCATGCAGATGCCCTGGCCTGAAAACCAAGTTAGTCCACTCATCGGTGGGCCATGTGTATGTGAAAAAAATGGATGGTTATAGAACAAAAATCACCTATGATCTATGTCATCTTGCATGTGGGGTCAACCTGATGAGTGGCCTGGATGCTGTACGTGGATGCTGCGTCTACAAATGTTATGTGGCTTTTCAATCTCTCTTGCATTTCTCAGCATTGTATGAGGATTACTTGATCGCTTGTGGAGCACCAGTTCCCTCAGAATACATCACCAATTTGAAGTGCATTATATGAAATGTTTTGTCCCACCCAAGTTCAAACAGTGCTTTTTTCTTTCTGACATCAATGCTGCTGAAAAATAGACCATGTTGTAACAATCTGTCTTTTGAGTCAGTTTGTCATTTCATTACTGGTCTTTCACTATGAAAATGACGTGCTGCAGGGAATCCTTGTCTTTGCCTCTGTCATGGCCACGTTGGGTCTGCAGATAATTTTAGAGTCCGCCCGCACACTGATATCTGATGTAAGTGTGCATCTTATCTCAATTCTCAGCTTACTGTGATTTTCATTTCTCCAAACAGATGCCATTTTTGCCCCCACATATGTGGGCTAGTCTCCATTTCATGTCTGTAGCCATTTTGATTGCAGGAGGCCCTTGCGGCACCTATTTTGGTCTCAACGCAGCACTGTTTTCCTACCCATCCTTGGGATGCTGCTGTAGAAACTTTGTTGGATGGCCGTTGTAAATATTCATTACTCATGCTTCTAGTCATCCACTGCAGGAGGATGAGTTCAGCTTGACAAAGGTGCAGGAGCGATGGGTGATCAGCATAATGCTGTCGGTGACAATGGTGAAGCTTGCCTTGGTTGTTTACTGCCGCTCCTTCACCAACGAGATTGTCAAAGCCTACGCTCAGGATCACTTCTTCGATGTGATCACCAATGTCATCGGTCTCATCGCGGCCCTTCTTGCCAATTACATAACCGGCTGGATTGACCCAGTTGGAGCAATTATTGTTAGTGACTATTACATTCCTCTATATAGCTGTTCTCAATTCTCACTCTTGTGATGGGGCACTTGTATGGGATGCACAGGACCATTCATCAAGTGTCCCACCATGTATGTGTCATGGTCCAATAATCAAGCTGGTCTGGTGTTGTTTTCTATCCACCTATTTTTCTAGAACATGTGCAGCTCATGTGATGACTGGACAGTACTGATTTTCAAGCCATGGTACATACATGGTGGTGGGTCCCACCTGATGAACAATCCAGATCTTGCACGCGAGAACCATGATGAGAGATCCTCTACTCTTTATTTATGTATGCACACTCTTTATTTATGTATGCACGCACTGAGCACATTCATGATTTTACCTGTCCACTGCAGCTGGCAATGTACACCATTCGCACCTGGTCAGCAACTGTGCTGGAAAATGTGAACTCGCTCATAGGCCGAACAGCTGCACCAGAGTATCTACAGAAACTTACGTATCTCTGTTGGAACCATCACAAGGCCATAAGGCACATTGATACCGTGCGGGCCTACACATTTGGGTCGCACTACTTTGTTGAGGTCGACATTGTATTGCCATCAGACATGCCATTGCGGGAAGCACATGACATTGGTGAGAACTTGCAGGAGAAACTTGAACAACTGCCGGAGATTGAGCGTGCTTTCGTCCACCTAGATTACGAGTACACCCACAGGCCTGAGCATGCACAGGCCCATTCATAAGCCACGTAGTCGATGCGGAATGGTAGCTGGTTAGTAATTTTTTTCACCTTTGGAAGGAATTGCTGGTAGCTTCGTTTTGGGAAAGAGGAGAAAAAAGGGAAAAAAGCCCTGTAAACTCTCCAGACATTATGTTTGATGTATTTTCAATGGTAATTGTTGACCAAAGCTTGGCATGCAGGCCCTGATATGGGCGATAGCACAGTATGCTTATGGTTTTAGAACTCAGGCTGGTCTTGCGTGATTGGCCGGAGTTTGGTCTTGGTCAGACTCAATCTGGTTCAATACCCCGAGTCACGACTAGAGACCACCTTGATGTTTGTAGGCCCCAAAGTTATCCAGTTTGGTTCATAGGCATTACAGTGGAGCAGCAGGGGTTTGGTTGTGCCATTTCGGGAATGGTGCAGTGTGGAGTTTTGAGTTCTACAACTTACTATCAAGATTGGATATGATGAGTGGGCCAACTCATTCAGGCAATTCCCAAATAATTAAAGTGGCCCATTAAAGATCAAGGCCGTTTGCCACTGCGTTATATACCGTGGACCATAAATCAGGCGGGTCTAGTCATGGGGAACATGATGCTTAGATTTAAAACCAATGGCTGAAAGGGGTAACCAGTGTGAAGGATTTGCGTGCCACATTTCGCTGGTGCATTTTATATTACCACATCTTATTCTGCATACTAAACTTGTACTGTTGATCATTTTCTTTGGTTAAAAAAGCTCTGATACTCTGGCAGACTGACGGATGATACAGAGGCACTTTGATATCTATATATCTACATTTATGTACAAGTAAATGGAGCTGCTGCTTTTTTTTTTTTTGTAAGGATTTGTGCATGATAAATATTTCACATGCCAAAAAATACCTCTAGAGGCACCAGCTAATTCCATAGCCCAACCCACCTTTCCGCTAATTCTATATGCAGTTTATTTTATTTTTTTTTGGTTAGCTTGATAGTACACACCCATGTCAGTACACACGCTCCATGTTAGCCACCCCCACTAGGGATAGATACCAAGAGTATCTCCACTCAGCCTGCCAGTTGAGCTATGGATCTGGTGTAATATTCTCTTTGCAGTTACATCTACGGTGCATTGACAGATCTATCTAATAATTGAATTAGAAATTAGCCTTTTTATCATTTAAATCCATGTCTAAGTTATGGCCTAGTGACGTTAGGGCAAGTTATGCTTCCCTGGCCTGTGGCCCAGTCTACTAGCCAAGTTTTCAGCGGTTGATCGCCATATGGGCAACATATCTACATGGAGTTAGGACCGTTGGCGAGTCTCTAATTAACTATTCCTTGTTTTGTACAGTTGTGGCCCTCCTGAGGATTATATAGGCCCGGTTTCTGGATACGGCACCTTCACAGCCGTTGCCACCTCACGAGCTGCCTTATCTCTCACACGTGTGCATCGTTGCCACGTGTCAGGCGAGTGCAAGGAATGGTAGAAGACGTAAAACACGACTGCGCGAAAAGGAAGCATGTGGAAGGGGAATTGTATGGCACCACTTTTGTTGGAAGTTTGCTCCATTTTGACAGTGATTCAACCCATTAATATGATGGGTCCACTGTGGATGATGTTGGGTTTTTTCAAAATAAGAAAAGAAATTTTATTTTGGAAAAAGAATGGTTGTGGCTTTGGTGATTGTTAGTGTGAATGGTGATCCCTCTTGGTAAAGGGAGCATCTTTTGAATTTGAAATGGAGGAATGCCATCGTTGGAAAGATACTACTATACCGCCGACGAAAAGACATCATGGAAGAAGATGTCTTTTCATAAAAAGGGCCTTAAGCATATGTTGTGATTTTATATAAATCCGTCTTTGGATCAATCCGAATTCACAATTTCTAACAATTTCCTCTCCATATTCTTCTTTTTCACCATTTTCGTTTTTTGAAAGGTTTTTGGAAAGATACAATTTTCAGGCGCTAAACTGTAAATAATTTTCAGACAGTAAATTACAAATAGGGGATAAATTATAACAACATAGAAGTCGGGGTTGTACGCTATAAAAGTCTGTTCAGGGTGCAGTTTTTGGTTTTGCAGGCCGAAATCCACATTTCTCCGGTCTTGGAGAAGAGGCAAATTTGTTGTAACCCTCTTGTAAGTTGGTTTAATCACCAGTAGGGTGCAAATATCGCCTTAAAGATAGTGACATCGTAATGCACCTTAAGCCTATCTTTGAATGATTCATTTTCTATTTTTCTGCCTCAACAATAACAGTAGATGATGGTCCAAGCATCCAACTTTTGTTAGATGGGAAGATCGCAGCCATAGAATCTTTGGACCCTTTTAGGTTGAATATGGAGTGTTGATGCATTTTCTTTCTTAACAATCCTTTTGCCAAGAGGTTTTGCTCAAATACATGCCGATGCATTGCAATACCATACATTAGGACTTCAGCCTGAACGTGTGTATCTTTCAATGATCTAAATCGTTTATATGATGAGTCTCAATTTTGAATGTGGGTTATCTTTCATTGATCCAAATAGTTCATACGATGACTATTGTTGTGGAAGTCAGGTCATTGATACGTGGGTCAGCTTTCAATGATCCAAATATGAGAAATATTCCAACTTTACAACATATCTAGAATCCGTCCTACGGTCTAATTAGGCCATTGAGATTCCATTTGCTTCAAGTCAGGTCAGCCACTCGTAATGTGGATCGCATAGCCAAATCAGTGGATAGATGATGATCTCTATAGCATGGCCCACATAATGAGTTCATCTGTTTTCTTGTCAAGCAATCTCTACTAGATTTCTCACTTTTTGTGCAATTTTGGACAGATATTTTTGAATTAACATAAATCCGATCGTTAAAATAAGATGGTATTGGTCTAAATTCAAACTGAAAAATCAGATGATTGATATTGAATAGTTCTTAAGTCCGGTTGTTGGACCATAAGTTAAAGCGAATAGCTTCCCATCTATCATGTGCATGTGATAGATATACAACCCTTCCAATGAGTTAAGCCGAACATGGGGATCACCTTGTGCAAAACTTAGTCCCATCCACTCATCAGGTGGACCAAACCGTTGAAATTTTTTTATATCCATTGATAAATAAAAAAATATAATTGTGGTCCACTTGAGGAGTGGATGTGACTGATTTTTACAAGAGGTGATTCTCATGATGCAGACAAACTATTGAATGGATTGGATGTTGCACGCATGTGAAAAGTTGGATGTTATTTGCTGGGTGGGCAGTAAAAACTGGCTGGATGCATTATAACTTATGCAAACACATTTATATTACCAATAATTTTCATCCGTTTTCTGTTCTTCCTGTGTGTGAAAATACCTAGTTCCTAGGGCTGTCAACCGGCCGGGCCGGGAGTAGGTCTCGGCCCGGATTTTGAACGGAGTGAGGCCAGGCCTATTCAACATTCTGATTTTTAAGGCCCTAGATAGGCCCATTGACACCCCTATTAGTTCCCCTTCTTAAATCAAGGGAATGTTAGCTTTGATTTAAAATTCAAGGATATTTAAGTAACGTTTAAAACAGCAACTCTGGGTGGAAATATCTCCTGAAGTACGAGTTCTGAGGATCTAACCTATACAAGTTGCATGCATGTCTCTCCATCTAAGCCGTTCAAACATAGGCCTCACTATAGTTGTGATAACAAAACAAAACAAAAAAAAAAAAAAACACCGTGTGAATGGTTACTAACTAGCAGGTCATTGGACAACTAATGATGGTAAAAAAAAAAAAAAAAAAACATAAAAAGACCAACATCTAGAATTCAATAAACAAACATCCACTGAGCAGAGTATAGGATAATCCAATCCACAAGATATTAGGGTTATTCTCCATCCCGAGAGGACCACAGCATAGACAGTTTAGATTTAAATACATGTACGAGGCATATACAATTGTTGAGAACATGCATATAATATAATTTGGTTATATTTCTAAGTAAAAAAAAAAGGGCCTTAAATTTTTTTTATAAGGATAGTAGATCAATGTGATTTCACAAACGGACTCAAAACGAACCATATAAATTTGTATTGTATTTTACATATTTTCTCTGTTTTCTTTTAATTTCAATATTGTTGTGTATTTTCGAGATTCGAGAAGGAATTTCTTCTCCCAGGAGTTTGTAGTGAAAGAAGAAGGTATTTTGGTCATTTATTTGTTACTCTTGACAACTATATATTTAATATAGTACTGGTATGTAGCAAAAGAAGAATGACTCAAATGCAGATTGCCTTGAGACTAGGCTTATGGGATTCACAGTGATGTATGTGTTTTATTCACTTTATTCATTCATTTTGTCAGCTCATTTTGGAGAACAAGCCCAAAATGAGGCAGATCCAAAACTTAAGTAGGTCACACCATAAGAAAAGGTGGGGATAATGATGCCCATGGTTGAAACCTTCCAAAGCGGCCATGATGTTTATTTGCCATCAAACATAATATTACATAAACCTGAATGAAGTATCAACTGGCAAAAGGGATCAACGGTGCAGATAAAACACATACATCATTGTGGTCCCCACAAAGTGGTGTCATCAGCAATATCCATAATAACCTAGTCTCCAGGCAATCCACATTGTGACCTCCAATGGCAGAAAGTTCAATCTTATTTGCCAACTCATGTTAGAATGAGTGTCAACAGATCCAAAACTCTATGAGCCACGTAATAAGATAAAGGTGTGAGGAAATGCCTAGCGTTGAAAGCTTCTTGGGTCCATCCATATGTTTATATGCCATCCAAAACATTTATGAGGTCATTTCCATTGGTATAAACTACAAATGAAAAAATATTAGTATGATCCAAAATTTCTATTATCCCACAAATGTTTCAATGGTGAGCCCCACCTGGCTTCTGTGAGATTGCATCATTTTTTACTCTGTCATATTCTTTTTATAATATTTTTTTAGGATAGTAGATGCATTGTTCATTCAGTCAACATTTTCCTAATTTCACATGTAGTTTCACGTAAATCCTAATTTGTTTGTGATAATATATATTATAATGAGCGATGCTTCTTTAGTTTTTATTTTTATTTTTATTTTTATTTTATTAGGATAGTAGATCAGTGTGATTTCATGAACGGACTCAAAGCGAACCATATAAATTTGTATTGTATTTTACATATTTTCTCTGTTTTCTTTTAATTTCAATATTGTTGTGTATTTTCGAGAAGGAATTTCTTCTTCCAAGAGTTTGTATTAAAAGAAGAAGGTATTTTGGTAATTTATTTGTTACTCTTGACAACTATATATTTAATATAGTACTGGTATGTAGCAAAAGAAGAATGACTCAAATGCAGATTGCCTTGAGACTAGGCTTATGGGACTCAAATGTATGTGTTTTATTCGCCTTATTCATCCATTTTGTTAGCTCATTTTGGAGAATAAGCCCAAAATGAGGCAGATCCAAAACTTAAGTAGGTCACACCATAAGAGAAGGTGGGGATAATGATGCCCATGGTTGAAACCTTCCAAAAGCGGTCATCATGTTAATTTGCCATCAAACATAATATTACATAAACCTAAATGAAGTATCAACTGGCAAAACAGATCAACGGTGCAGATAAAACACATACATCGTTGTGGTCCCCACAAAGTGGTGTCATCAGCAATATCCATAATAACCTAGTCTCCAAGCAATCCGCATTGTGACCTCCAATGGCAGAAAGTTCAATAGATCTTATTTGCCAACTCATGTTAGAATGAGTGTCAACAGATCCAAAACTCAATAAGCCACGTAATAAGAAAAGGTGTGAGGGAATGCCCAGCGTTGAAACCTTCTTGGATCCATCGATACGTTTATATGCCATCCAAAGCATTTATGAGGTCATTTCCATTGGTATAAACTAAAAATGAAAAAATATTAGTATGATCCAAAATTTCTATTATCCCACAAATGTTTCAACGGTGAGCCCCACCTGGCTTCTGCGAGATTGCATCATTTTATACTCTGTCATATTCTTTTTATAGTTTTTTAATATACATTATTTTAAAATTATTCAAATTCTAAATGTCTTAAATTTTGGTATTTCTTTATAGATGTAAATATATTTAATTTAGAGTATATTAAATATATGAATATAAAATTTTCTTTAATAAAAAAAAAAAAATCTTTTTTCACTGGTATTCAACGCATCACATCAATGGCCTGGATCACGAAACTATTAAATGTGGGGCAATCTGTTTATGATGCTAACCATTCATACAATGTACCTTATCGAACCCAAATTTGACCGGGCATGTTTGAAAGTTGTTTGGTTAAGTACATACTCCATCGCACTCAAATTTAACAACGGTATTTAGAGTTACTAGTCGAGTACATACTCTATCACAATCAAAGTTGAGAGCGGCATGTGGCCTAATCAAATCCTTCCACGTCCCGACACCACTGACCTATATGGTACTGGAGTTTTTTGGTTATTCATTAAATGAAATAATTATTTCTTTTCAATTTCCTAGTTGATTAATTTATTGATGATTCCATGTGCGTGCAGTCACATATGATGAACTAAGAAAACGGCCCATTTATTGGGTAGGGTACATCGGGAACATTGTATGGCCCAAAAATAACTATGGTTCACTAATAGCAAAGTCAAACCTATCTGAAAAAGTGGATAGCTAGAAAAATATCCAACTGTCTGAAATAAATATACTTGTGTAGCTCACTTAATGAGTAAACCATCCTGATTTTTGATATATGGCATGCTTGCAGTGTGCCTGCCTAATGAATGGCCTGGATACATCACGTGTGTGGCCTACACATGAATATCTTACATCCATACCACCCCTTATATTACTCCTTTGATAACACAAAAATAACTGGTGGAGTGGAGACGTTAGAGTGACTGGTGTGACCGTGATAGAAGTGCAGCTCGATGGATTAGGTTTTGGGTTAGGGTTTAAAAAATCCTAACTCTGATATCAAGATAATTTGAGAAATTAGATATTAAGGTTTTTCCTTTTTCTAATCTTATTTATTATAATAAAATAAGGATGAAATTGTGTGGTAGTGTGATGGACCACACACACTACATACACACCACTCACTCTAACAATAACCCATAAGAAGGTTAAAGACTCCTATTTTATTTTTGCACCATTTAGAGATTAGCCTTCTGTTAAAATTGTAAATATGACATGCTTGTAAGGCAATTCAGGCCATCCAAATCAGGTTTGATTGTAAAGTAATTCAGGCCATCCAAATCGCTGACCTAACTAATGAAGGAGCATAAGCAAAAACATTCGACCCAAATTTTTAATTTCAACCACTTACAATTTTACATTTAATCATCCATTTGATAACTATTAATTGAATGATTTGGATTCCTTGTTTAATGAGATATTAGAGGTATGCTCCAACTACAATGGGATCTACTACTTTAATGGTCTGGACAGCTATTCAACAGCACCATTTTATAAATAGTACAAAACTAACCATGACTACAAATTTTCTTCGTGAAAGCGAAGCAAGGCTTGAATTTCTTGGTGACAGCAACGCAAGGTTTGAAATTAGGTTATCACATAATGACGTATGTGACATGTGGCTCATCTTGATATTTGTATGAGATCTAGTCTGACCATTAATTTCGTCATATCATCTTATCCAAAACTCAAGTGGGCCACACCACACGAAACAGCAATTCCTGAATGGATAAACAAGACAATTTTCTTCCTGATCTAAAACATAGGTGAGCATGAAGAAGGTTTTAATATTGATGGGTGTACCATCTCCCTTATTTCTTGTGATCCACTTGAGTTTTAGATTTGCTTGATTATTGGGGATTTGGATTGGGTACTGTCCTTGTGCGTACCTAGCTTGGTACAAAAACAAGGTGGTGAGATTTGATTGTCCTTGTGCGTACCTAGCTTAGTACAAAAACAAGGGGGTGAGATTTGATTGGATAATAAATCTCCGTGAGATTACACAAAACTTGAAAGTTGTTCGGCTTATGCCATCCAATCAAATCCTGCTACGTTATGCTTGCCCTAGATACATGCAGCGCAGTTCACCCAATCAGACTTGGATTTTTGGGCTCTATGGGGTCCACCGTGAAATTTGTTTTATCTATGTTGTCCATCCATTTCAATTGATCATTTTATCGTATGAGCCCAAAAATAAGGCAAAACTAAGGCTCAAGCAGACCACATAATTGGGATTGAACGCTCGCTATTAAAAACTTCTCTGAACACAGAAGAAGTTTTGATCAAACGTGACCTTATCAACATGTTAGACAGCAAATAAATATCATGGTAAACCTAGGAAAGCTTCAAGGGTGGGAGTAAAGGGTGACCTGGATAAAACACATACATCAAAGTCAGCTCTATAGAGCGCCTACTTGGACCCAGTCTATACAGTAACAGGTTGAAACTGATGGATAGAGTGGACGCAACATAGACATCATGGTGGGCCTACAGCTTTTTGTGACAGGCTCTTAAGAAATTCATATCCTTTGAAAGTCAGGTCTGCATTGAAAGTGACTGAAGGAGAGTGAAGGAGAGATGCTCCAGTGTGTACAAAGATAAAAACAATAAGTTTGAAGATGATCCATATCTATCATAACAAAAGGGTTTTACTTAGATATATATACCATCCATCATTACAAAAATATACCGGAGTATGATCATAACTAGCCAATAAATAATTAGAAAATAAACAATCCCAATTACATAGCTCAGTGGTAGATGGATTGTGTTTCAACACTAAAATCATGAGTTCGAGTTCACCTATGTCGGGTGTGTCAAAAAGGGGTATGTGTGAAAAATAATAATAAGAAAATGGACAATCCATAATTACTATATAAGAAAAGTCTGATCATTATTTATGATGGGGCACATCTTCAATTACCTATTTTTTGAAGAAAAAAAATACTTAAAATTGTTTTATATTAAAAGATTATCATGTTGCTCACATTGGGTTTGAGTTGTGAGCTTGATGTTAGCATTTTTATCTTATTTTAATATTAAGGACTCAGTTTAAGCCACCTTGCCAACTAACAAACATCGATATAGCTTTAGATCTTAACCATTTATTATACCATGTAACTTATAGCTTAAGATTTTAACCATTTATTATAACATGTAACTTAATATCATTTACATATTGTGAAAGGAAAAAAGTATTATTTGGTCGACCTCATGGGAAGCTTCTCATGAGTTCGAGTTCTGTGGGCCCCACCATAATGAGGGACAGACAAATATCTCATTAATTAGATGTGCCCTCCCATGGTGAGCCATGGGCCTAAAAATCAAGCCAATCAATGACTTAAGTAGGCCACACTATAGGCAACAGTTGAGAGTGGATGCTTGCCCCATTGAAACTTTCCTGGTTGTATATAGGGGCCAGTGAGATGTGGGTTTAGATGATCCATTGGTGTGTCCCACTTGGATGTGGGGATACACCAAATTTTAGGGCTTTCCATCTAATGGTTTCAGATGGTGTGGCTGACCTAAGTTCCGGTTGACTTATGACACATCCCATAACCTTGAGGGGACCTACCAAATGCACGGTGTGGATGTCTATCACACATCACTAACCTAGAGGGGACCTACCAAATGCACGGTGTGGATGTCTATCACACATCACAGTGGAACCCACAGAGCCCATGAGGACCACCTCATGGTACCATTTCCCATTATGAAATAGTGTGCATATCACATTTATCCTGCACCTTAAGACTAGAGTTTTGTATAAAGTATCATGTATATATCCTTTGTAAACACAATGAATCATGCCTACCTTATTTGTTAAGTGCATTTTCATTATAGCTATTTTAGCTAAAGCAACTTGAATTTCTTATCATACATATAATCTATAAGTGCAATTTATTTATTATTATTATCATTATTATATATATATATATATATATATATATATATATATATATATATATATATATATATATATATATATAATATATATAAATCTTGTTTGCAGCCTAGAACCTCAACATATTAAATGCAAGCATTCCACACATGCAGACATAGCTAACATGTGCATGGCTCAAGCAATTCAGTGTGCCACTGCAAAGGTAGATGTTCTTTAGCCCGAAAGTCTAGCGAGTAATACAAGTATATATAACTAAAAGCTACCATCCATGGGGAACCTTGATCGTGCTCCTGCTCCCGTGGTAGACTCTTAGGAGTTTCAACACCTGGTCAAGGGTTCGAGTACCCATAGGTGGTGAAATCCCACTACGGCCTAAGTGTGTGTTCGTGTGTTATATTAAATAATAATAATAATAATAATAACTTCAATACCAGTTAAGCATTATCAAATAGAAATTTTCAATTCTTTTAAGTATTAATAAAATTCAGTGCTTTAAGTTTTCCATACTTCAATTAATTTTCAAACTTTATTTTTCAATTTACCATATGACCCTATATTTCTAATTTATTGAAATAATGTACAAGCAATCAAAAACCAAAAAAAAAAAAAAAAAAACTTTTGAAGTTAAAGACTACATGAAATTTTTATTGTGTTTATGCTACTAGACATGGAACATTGGGAATGACTTGTCCTTGAATAATTCCGTAGGCGTTTTGGCAAAATGATGATGTAAGCTCATTATCTCCAATTGAATTGATGCCTATGTTGGACATAAATATGTTTGTGCAGGCAACCGTCTT
Source organism: Magnolia changhungtana (assembly GCA_030180095.1). NCBI lineage: Eukaryota > Viridiplantae > Streptophyta > Magnoliopsida > Magnoliales > Magnoliaceae > Magnolia > Magnolia changhungtana. The sequence goes on along the minus strand of JASAUF010000546.1, from coordinate 9,925,074 downwards.
GCTACATGCAAAATTTATGGCATTACTCCGCTGCGACGTTCCAAAAATTCTGTTGTACGTGATGTTGCTCACTTTCACAGCTGATGTCTGCAACAATTTACCATAAAACAACTTAGCAACTATGTAAAATAAAGTACTTTCAGCTTATATCTAAGAAACTAGCGCCTTAACTAAAAATACTCGTGATCCAATAGTTGCACTGGGTCAATTTATCTATTTATTGGACTTGAAATTGAAATTGAGTCTTGGGCTTAGCTTATGACGGCAGTGGGTATGGCCGTCTACTAGCACCCATATCCATGGATTAGCTCAATGGATTTAATTGGCTCTATAGACATATTTCATTTCAATTAATAATGGGTCAATTTCGGTCCCAAAACAATTCAAATCCTATTAGAAATTAAGTTAAATCCTAAATGTACACAGTCCCATATGTACATAGTCATAATCTAATCCCATATATTACTATTCTCTCACACACAGACATATATATAGTATGAGAGCTTCCCATGAGGTTGAGCTATGTGGACCCCACTGTAATATGTATTGGACATCCACATAGTGTATTGGGTGGGTCCCCTCTGGGTTATGGTATATCCAAGAACCAGCTGTATCAAGAACTAAAGTGAGTCACACCATCTGAAAATGTGTGAAATCATGCCTAAAACATTTACAAGCACTTGTTGGGGCCTACTTGAGTTTTGGATACAGCTGAATTAACTTGGTGTGATCCATCATCCAAGTAGGACACATACAATAGATGGGTTGAATTTCTAAACCTCATCTTAGTGGGCCTTATAAACAATCATGAAGATTTCAATGGGTGAATACCTGCTATTAATTGTTGTCTATGATGTAACCCACCTAAGTTATGGATTTTTAGGTCTGTGATTTAGCATGGAAGGGTGAATATGACTGATAGGGTGGATATAATCACACATCATAATGGAATCTACCCACCCACCCACTCGTCTACTAGCACACATATCCATGGATTAGCTCAACGGATTTAATTGGATCTATATACATATTTCATTTACATTAACAATGGGTCAATTTCAGGCCCAAAACAATTCAAATCCTATTAGAAATCAAGTTGAATCCCAAATGTACATAGTCACATATATACATAGGCATAATCTAATCCCATATATTAATATTCTCACACACAGAGACATATATATACTATGAGGTCAACCTCAAAGGAGCTTCCCATGAGGTTGAGTTGTGTGGGCCCCACTATAATATATATTGGACATCCACACAATGCATTGGGTTGGTCCCCTCTGGGTTATGGTATATCCAAGAAATAGTTGTATCAAGAACTAAAGTGAGCCACACCATCTAAAAATGTGTGAAATCAAGCCTAAAACATGTACAAGCATTTATTGGGGCCTACTTGAGTTTTGGATACAGTTGATTTAACTTGGTGTGATCCGCCATCCAAGTAGGACACATACAATAGATGGGTTGAATTTCTAAACTTCATCTTAGTAGGCCTTATAAACAATCATGAAGATTTCAATGGGTGAATACCTACTATTAATTGTTATCTATGATGTAACCCACCTAAGTTATGGATTTTTAGGTATGTGATTCACCATGGAAGGGTGAATATGATTGATAGGGTGGATGTAATCACACATCAAAATGGAACCTACCCACCCACCCACTCGTCTACTAGCACACATATCCATGGATTAGCTCAACGGATTTAATTGGCTCTATATACATAATTCATTTAGATTAACAATGGGTCAATTTCAGGCTCAAAATAATTCAAATCCTATTAGAAATCAAGTTTAATCTCAAATATACACAGCCTCATGTGTAGATATAATCTAATCCCATATATTACTATTCTCACACACACAGACATATATATAGTTTGAGGTCAACCTCAAGGGAGTTTTCCATGAGGTTGAGCTGTGTGAGCCCCACTGTAATATGTATTGGACATCCACACAGTGCATTGGGTGGGTCCCCTCTGGGTTATGGTATATCCAATATCAAGAACTAAAGTGAGCCACACCATCTGAAAATGTGTGAAACCATGCTTAAAACATCCGCAAGCACTTGTTGGGGCCTAGTTGAGTTCTAGATACAACTGAATTAACTTGGAGTGATCCGTCATCCAAGTAGGACACGTACAATTGATGGGTCGAATTTCTAAACCTCATCTTAGTGGGCCTTATAAACAATCATGAAGATTTCAATGGGTGAATACCTACTATTAATTGTTGTCTATGATGTAACCCACCTAAGTCATAGATTTTTAGGTCTGTGATTCACCATGGAATGGTGAATATGACTGATAGGGTGGATGTAATCATACCTCGCGATGGAGCCTACCCACCCGCCTACACACACACACACACACACAAGGTCTCAAGTCCAATTGGTTAAAACACAGTTTACGAGCCACCCAGTGGATACCTTCTGACATGTTTAGTGGGTGTGACATCCAATCCTCCTAGTAGGTAACCCAACTTGAGGATCACCTATTCTAAAAAGCAGGCCTATTCACTCATTAAAAGAGCCACATCATGGAAAACAGTGTATAGCCATTGATAAATAACAAAATACAAGTGTGGTCCACTTGACAATTGATAGGGCTGATTTTTACATTAGGTAATCCTTATAAATAATCTATTGCATGGGTTGGATGTCCTGCGCACTTAGCAAGTTATAAGTTACCTGCTAGGAGGACCATAACATGTGGTCTGCCTAATTAGACTTAAGACTATATATATATATAGACACACACAACACAAACAGCTCCATGCATGCAGCTGGGAGAATAATGTGCATGTATATTTCATAGTATGATATTGTGAGAAGCTATTACCTTTATGTTGTATTTGGCATACCTAGGCTCACTATGAAGTTAAAAATAGGAGCTCATGCACCCAACACTATTTATCTTCTAAAACAAGCACCTGAAGGCATGGGTCACTCACTTGATTTTTGCATTGCTCATCGGAGTCGCAATAGTATTGGTCGATGATGATAGGCCGATCCACCTCATTAACGGATATATCTTCAAACACAATGTTTCTAGCGTAGCCCATTCCTCCCTGCAAACAAAACCCAAAAAATAAATAAATATTCTAAAATAAAATAATTAATTCATTTGTTAAATACATACAAACAATGTTTTAAAATAATTATCTGGTTTGTACTATGATACCACTTTTCAGTATGTAACTCACCATCCATCATCCATTCTCAAGGGTCTCTGGATGACAAATGGACGGTCCATCATACACTGAATTATGATGTATGGTTTATATATCTAATGTGGGTTTAGGAAAGATGATTACCTGCCATGTCTTTATTCTAACTCCATTAGAAGTTCTGTTAAGTACCACACCACTTACATGAACATTTTCCACTGTTTCATTCCCCTCTCCTTTACCAAGACTTCCAATACTTCATGAAATAAAAACCCACCAAAGTTATCTCTCAAAATAATTAAATAAATATCTGATCCTCCATGTGGGGATGTGGGTCTTGTGGGTCCCACTTTGGATAGACAATGCCATGAAAATCTCTAGGAAGGGACAATCCTATACCCATCAATTTATGGCCTGGAAATAGACAGTCAATGTGAGAAAAATACATTGATGGTCCACATTCGATATGTAGAATCATTTTATTGGGGACGTATGTGCACGTTCCATTCATAGTGGGGCCCAACTAACCAATGGTATGGATCATTGAACCATGGGTCCCTTTTGTATAAGTGGATATCTGTTACCTTATTCCATGACCAGGTCCACATGTGATTTTGCTGATGTTGATGTAAGAAGAATCGGGTCCAATTGAAATACAATCATCTCCTACAGTGCACATGAGAAACCAACAATAAATACAGTGAGAACGGATCCGGAGACCGAAAATCCAAATGACCTAAACCCAAGTCACCCAAAATTCATGTAAGCCGTCCAAATAGGCTGGGTTATGGAATGGGTAGAGCCCACTTAGTCTCGCCTGCTTATTCAGTGGGTTTGAAATTCTAGCCCCTAGCACCATAAATGAACCTAAACCTGGGTTTGGTCTTGGACTTGAGACTGGATCCAAGCCATTTATTAAGCATGCTTTTGTTCTTACACCTCCATGATGCAAATTGAGCAAATCTTATATCTCATTTTTAAAAATAAATAAATAAAATTGAAGGGTCTGTTTGGTTGAGCCAAATATCATGAAATAACTGATTACTCATGAAATATATTGAAACTTCAAGATATTTTATGCAACCACATGGGAGTGGATCAGGTGAGACCCCGACTCAGCCAAGACAGTGCGGCACTTACCATGGGGCCCACCTTGATGTATGTATTATATATCCACACCGTCCATCCATTTTTCCATATCATTTTAGGCCATTATCCAAAAAAATGAAGAATATCCAATTATCAGGTGGACCATATCATAGAAAACATTGATGATTGACCATTAGTGGGCCACAAAAGTTTTGGATCAAGCTGATGTTTGTTATTTCCCTTCATCCCCGCTTATATGACCTTATCAACAGATTGGATGGCCGATAAACATTACAGGAACACTAAAGTGCTCCCTAATAAGTTTTTAATGGTAGGGAGTTAAATCACCACTGTTTCCTATGGTATGGTCCACCTAATAATTGGATCTACTTTATTTTTTATATAATATGCTAAAATCATCTGGAAGAATATAGGTACGGCATGGATACAGAATACATACATCAATGTAGGCCCCATGGACATGGTAAAGGCCACACTATCTCGGGTGAGTACGGCTGCATGGGGTCTCACCTAATCGACTCCAACGATAAGTCTATGTCAAGGTGGACCCCAAAACCCTAAACCCTAGACCAACCCACCTACATGGGTTTAACCCAATTAGTAATTTTATCCCACAACTCAAGTTTAAAGTCCAATCCCAATATGGATTAGACTAAGGGGACGTTTGGCACCATGGATTTGGGGGAATTTAAGGGGATTTTAAATCCCTTGGGTTGTTTGACACCCTAAAGTAACCAGAGGTTTCAAATCCCCTGGGGTTTGAAATCCAAGGTGGGACCTTAGATTACATCTAAAATCATTCTCATAGTTGCATGTGTAACATGTGTATCACTAGACTATTAACCTATTAGACACATGGCCCCACTAATGATATCATAAAATAATTAGATTATCAATTGCATCACTATAATTACTTTAATACAATGATCAGCACCGTCCAAACATTGCCCATGTAAATCAACGGTTAAAAATCATTGGTTAGTCACTTGGACGTGATCTTGTGCTTGTGACCCATTCAAGACTTGGAATTTCATCATTTTTCGGCAAAGTATATATTTCAGCAGGCTTATTACAACAATTGTGTCAAAAATTACATATGTTTACTAATTAGAGATATTAAAGTTGATTTAGTAATTAAATTCAAACCCTTACAAGTATACCATGAATAGCTACTTTTGAATTAAAGTTGATTCTCAGTCTAAGGTGCCAAACAGAACAAGATGATTTCAAATCCACGATCCCAAACAGGCGATAAGGGCTGAACCCAGGTCACATCTGGTGTTCTGGTATCAAACTCGCAACTAAAACTGACACCAATCCCGATGCAATTAGAAATAGAGATTGGGATGAAAGAGATACCTGTCCCAATGAGAGAATGACTGATCTTGACGTATTTGGACCCTTGGATATGGATTCCGTCCGTGTTTGGACTGTCTTCTGGAGCTTTTATAGAGAGATTGGACATATACACCCATGTGGAACTTTCAACGGCCACATGCATTTGTGGGCTGTCCACAAAGGTTAGGCCACTAACAAACACATGTGTGCTGTGGTAAATGGTCAGTGCCTGTATAGAAACAACAATGCATCCAATTTCCATACAAGGGTATGTATGCTTTTATTAGATAGCAATATGAAATAAATGAATAAATGCAAGGGTTTGTATGCTTTTATTAGATAGCAATATGAAATAAATGCATTCATGCATACGTTGTGACTACAATGTACGTCTGTCATTAATCACTAAACTGTGGCAACAACCACCGTGATGACAATCACACGGTTCAGATTGTGTTGATCAAATGAGTTGTTGGTGGGATTTGGGAAGCTGTTTGTTTTCTCTTTAACCGTTCATTTGATGGCTTTCAATTGTACGGATAGGATTATCCTGTCCGTGTATTTTTTTTCCAGCTATGCTCCAATGAGTCCCATGATTTTGTTGGGAGTGGATTTGGTGCAGCCCTTAGCGTGGGGCCCACCTTGATGTATGTATTCTATACCCTCACCATATATATTTTCCAGATTATTTTAGGGCATGAGCCCAAAAAAAAAATTAGATCTAAATGTCAGTTGCACAATATCTTCACCATATCATAGGAAACAATATATGGTGATTAATGTTGATTAAATACTAAGAACTTATTGTGGGCCACAAAAGCTTTTGGATCAGGCTGATATTTGTTTCGACTCTTCATTAATAGCGGAGCATTCGTTCACCACTATTTCTTATTGTGGTGTACATCTGAGATTGGGATGTGCTCCATTTTTTAGATCAGGGCTTAAAATGATGTGAAAAAAAAATATGTGAGTAGATACAGAATAAATCAGTTGGGCCCATTATAAGAGCGCAGGTAATCGACTCCCAATTTTGATAGTATAGATTGGGATCGGATTAGTGCTTACGTGTGTATGTGAAAAAGCTTTGTGAGCGCCACCATAATATATGTGTTTTATCTATACCATTAATGCATATTAAAAGCTAAAGTGGTCCACACCACAAAAAAGATACATACAAAACTATGACGTTTTAAATATGTTTGTGTTTTATCTTCGTCCAGGATTGTGTGACCTTACCAACACATACATGTGTGGCGTGGTCCAATTAGGCTCAAAGGCTCGTGCCCTAAAATGATCTGAAAAAATGAATGTGCATAGGAGTGTACATCGAGTTGAACCGAATCAAGCTGGCCTCAGCATGACTCGACTCGGGCCATTAGACCCTAGCTCGAACTCGACTTGGCTCCGTCCTTGAGTCTGACTGGTCAGCTCAACTCGGTTCGGTCAACGGCTCAGGCCAGTTCAATCCAAGTTTGAGGTAAGTTCACCTGTGCAGCATTTTCACAAACACATAAACTGCACCTTCAAAATCTCACTGTATATAAAATAACAACAGTGGTGCAGCAATGGTTTTATAGGTATTTTATTGAACATCTTTCAAGTAACATAAAAATCAAGAAGAAAAAAAAAAAAGTAATTGTTTCATATACATGCCTTCCTTGCCACCGCCATACTTTGTTGAGTCATTTCATTAAACACTTGGTGACCAACACCAATATCAAAGTAATTGAGTCACCAAACTAGTTCGATACAAGTTCAATTTGAGTTGCGTTCGATCTCAACCGAGTTGAGTTAGGGCCAGCTCAAACTCAGCTCGAACTCATTTTCAAGCTCAAAAAATCAACTCGACTCGGCTCGAACTCAGCTTCAAACCATGTCAAATCGAGCTTTTTCGAGGCGAGTCCAGCAAGCTAACTGGGCTAGCTCGGTTCCTGTACACCCCAAAACGTGCAGGATATATAAAACACATATATCATGGAAGGGTACACAGAGCACGTAGACACAGCACCAACGTGGGTTCTGTGTTCTACACAAAGGCAATCCGAATCCGTCCAGATTGGCGTGAATGTGTGCCACGTGTCCGGTGGATGGGTTTGCTCCAATTTAGTGAATTTTGACACACCAATGTTGGATGACCAGATAAATTTTTTTTTTTTTTAAAAAAAAACACCAACCATCCGATCATGGTCAGATGGTGATAGGTAGTAGTTCCTACACATCCTTCTTCATCAGCTACTATCTAAGGAATCTACGGTTGGGATCATCAGGAATGAATCATCATTGTTGGTGGATCATTTCCATTCATCCACATGCATATAAAATCACACGTAGGATTGTTATCTCACCGTTGGTTTTTTCTTACAAGCCTGCACATTAAAACCCAAAAAAAAAAAGAAAAAAAGAGGCAAAGTTGGATTAGAAAATGAGTTTAGGGTGGGCCACCATCGCCTTATAACCTTTAATTAAATTGTAAGTTGACGGTTCTATGTTGTGCATACACCATTTAATTGGTGTATTCTCTACCTTCGCATCAAAATTGCTGAAGCCAAAGATGGAGAAGAATCCTGCATGTTTCTGTTTCCAAGTCCCAGCCCACCAATTCGATCCCTGGCCGTTGATCGTACCGGATCCAGTGATGGAGAGCCCGTTCACTTTAGAAAACATAATCCACTTGGGACAATCACAGCCTTTGCACTTCCATTCCAAAGGATCACTTTCTCCAACTATGGTCCCATTAATCTGCATGAAATGGATTTTGCATTAAGGCATAACTTGGATTTTGATTTCTATCAAATCAGACCGTACATTCAGTTGATGGACCATATCAACCACAAAACCATTCTACACGGATGATCGGGAACGTCAGATGTTTTAAAAGTTTGGATTATGGCCCATTCAAGAGGTGGCCAATTGATTCAAGCATCCTGATCAATGTGCATGTGCACTGATTGGACGGTAAAGATGGTGCCCTATCATTCCACATCATGTGATTATGATCATCCGATTGTACAATGCCTTGTGTTGTGGCCCACCCAAGATTTTTACCAATAGTGCACTCGACCATCAATCAACAGACTGACAATGGTCTTGATCAAATGATCCTGACCATTGATGACTTAATATTATAACATTGCAATTAGGAAAATCGGATCATTCAATTATTAGGTTATGGCTCATCCAATAAGGATTTCTAGTTCATCGAGTTTGATTGCCATAGATCCAGCTCAGATCAAATGCTTTCTATTGTTCGTCGATCCAAGTACTGCCCATCCGGTGGCCACAACGTGGATGGGCCAATGTCTAAAAAACACCCAAGAAAGGATCTTAACCATCCGATTATGGAACTTGTGTGTGTTTTGTACCGGCCCATCCACATTGGACCAACACCTGCAAATCATAGAAATGTTCATCAGGGCCCACCAAACGAAATCTAGACCAATCGTCCGGTGTGACCCAATTCGTTTTAGCAAATAAATAAATTATATGGACGGATGGATCCGCCCTAATCATCCAATCAGTGGGCTAGAAATGGACGCTAAGGAAAAAGAGCAACAGCCACCGTCCAATAGCAAAAGTTCTCTAAGACAATGGTTAGGATCATTGGACATAATAATTTTTTTGGCTGTAATCATATGAACCGTCTGGATGGTGCTGATGACGTTAGGGTGGGCCAAACCAAAAGCAACTAGGCAAGTGCATGAAGAGAACTTACCTCAACTCGAATATCATTGGACGTACAAGGACCCTCAAAGATCAACGAATGCAATAGAAAGTTATGGCCCATGGGAACATGCATGGTAGGAGAGCCTGTAGATTTGCACGTCGATTTCCAAGCATCTCTAAAAGCCTAGAAAAGAACCATAAAAAACAATATTAGTATAGCTTCTATAGGCAAATGGTGCAACTGATTGCACCGTATGATGGTGCACATTGCTTGTATCAGGTATACGGACGGTCCTGATCAGTGATCTGGAATGTCCATCCAATACAACACACTCTTCACCAGAAACCATCCTAAAATCACATTGATCAAACGGTTCTAACCATCTGATCGATGGCCCACAGACTATGCATATACTTGGAGAAATTTATCATCTTCTATCCAAACTGTTGATCTGATGGGCCCCACTGTAGATGGGCACGCTAAAAAACTTCCAGATTAAAATATTCAAACCCTTCTATATTAATATGGACACAGTTATTCAATTTGTTCTCTTAATCATCCATTCTTCGGACACCAATTGAAGATAGAGATCATTGTATCTAAGAGAGATCTCCGTCATATCTCTCATCTAAAAAGAGGCCCATCATTTCAACGGTTTGGATCACCAAAAAAGAATCCCGGACACCAGAAGACGTCATTCACTGATTAACATGTCCCATAATTCCTCCAAGTTGAATTAATTTAATTTATAAAAAATAATAAAAATAAAAAGGTAAAGAAAAGAAAAGCACAAACAAACTACGTTTAGTTTAATTACAGTAAAGAAATTCTACGGATAAAAAATGCCTACCTCGGAATCATCTGTCCATCCATCGCCTATGGCCCCATAATCGACGACGTTGAAATTTTTACTAGAGCCATCGTTGGATTTGTGAACAAGGGTGGCTTGAACAGTAAAAAATAGTGTAATTATAAGTAGAAAATGAAAAATAGCGAGAATGGCTTTCATGATCATGAGAGAAAGAGTTCTCTCTCCTGCAACTGCATGTATGCTACCGTAGAAAGGCAGTTTCTCTCTTTAATACATTTTCACGCTGGAGAGAGTAACGGTACATCTCTGGTACGTTATGCGAAATGATAATAATAACTAGGAAAGTGAGTAACGTACACAGTAACTCATTAATCTCAGCGTACCGAGTAAACTTTGTAGGACCCATAGTGATGTATGCTTATCATCCATGCTGTTTATCCGTTTTTCCATATCATTTTAGGGGATGAGATTAAAACTGAAGCATATCCAAAGCTCAAGTGGACCACACCACAAGAAACAGTGTAAACTAAATACCTACCATTGAAAATTTCTTGTGGGCCATAGAAGTTTTGGATCAAGCTGATAATTTTGTTTTCCGTTCATACATTTCTGTGTGACCTTATGAATGGGTTGGATGATAAATAAACATCACCGTGGGCCCTATGAATTTCAACGGCAGATTTCATTATCAACACCTGTAGTTTGGTCCACCTGAGCTTTAGATATACTTCAATTTTGGAATCATGCGTAAATGAGCTGTCAAAACGGATGAGACACTTACGTCTAAGTTAGGACTGCGTATTGAGTTAGTAGGCAAGAGATTCTTACGTACTGAGTTACCCAGTAAGCTCTTGTCATGCTGAGTAAACTCAGTTGGGCCCAACTTGGCTGTATGTTGTCTATCCATGCCGTCCATCCGTTTTTACATCTAATTTAAGGGGTTTAACTCAAAATCGAATCATATTAAAAGATCAAGTGGATCACACCACAGGAAACAGTGGGGATAATGATTTCCACCGTTAAAACTTTGCTAGGCCCAACAGTGATGATTATTTGTCATCCATCCTGTTCATAAGATCATACAGACATGGATGAATGGAAAAAACAAACATAAGCTTCATCCAAAGCTTTTGCGGCTGTCAAGAAATTTTCAATGGTAGAAGTTCAATTCAACGGTTTCCTTTGGTGTTATTCATTTGAATTTAGTATATATTTCATTTTTGGGTTCAAGCCCTAAAATTACCTGAGAAAATGAATGGAGGGAGCGGATAAAATGCGTAAATGATGGTGGACCTCACAGAGTTTACTCGGTACGCTGTTGAGTTACTCACTACGGGATCCCAACGGGGACGCGGATTTCCTGCAAAAGCCTTTGGAAGTTCCTGCGCTGTGATGCTAGGTGGGGTCCACTGTGATGTTTGTTATAAATCCCTACTGGCCATCCATTTTTCGAGGTCATTTTAGGAAATGATACCGAAAACGATATGGATTAAAAACTCAAGTGGGCCATATGAGAGGGAAAATTGGGATCCATTTTCCGAGGTCATTTTAGGAAATGATACTGAAAACGATATGGATTCAAAACTCAAGTGGGCCATACGAGAGGGAAAATTGGGATCCGTTTTTCGAGGTCATTTTAGGAAATGATACCAAAAACGATATGGATTCAAAACTCAAGTGGGCCATACGAGAGGGAAAATCGGGGAAAGAGTTTTCTACCGTTGAAACCTTTCTGTGCTCCACCTTGATTTTTATATGCCGTCCAAACGGTTTATAAGATCATTTCCACTGGGATGAAGTGAAAAAAGAAAATATTAGCATGATAAGAAACTTTTGTGGCTTTAAAAATATTTCAATGGTGGTGACTGAATCATAACTGTTTCCTCTCGTGCGGCCCACTTGAGTTTTTTATTCATCTTATTTTCCGTGTCATGTTCTAAAATGAACTCAGAAAATGGATGAACGGGGTGGATTTATGATCAACATTAAGGTGGGCCCCACCTAGAATCCCAGCGCAATAACTTCCCAGGAAATCCCTGTCCGTGCAATGGGCTTCCGAGTGATGGGGTGCGGATCGGCTGGTGTACCTCACACCAGCTATATAGTTGCTGCATTGACATCAGCAAGTTCCGTGGGTCTGATGATGAGGTATGTGTTATATCCAAACCCTCAACTATTTGGAGAGCTCATCTTAAGGCTTAAGACAAAAAATAAGACAGATCTAACTATCAAGTGGACCATATTGCAAAAGGCAGTGGAAAATCGATCGTCTACCATTGAAACTCTTTTTGGGGTCACAGAAGTTTTTGATCAACATGAAATTTGTTTCTCCTCTTCATTCAAGTCTTTGGAACCTTATAAATAGATTGGATGAAAAAGAAATGTCATGGTGGGCCCTACTAATTGTTTAACGATGAAAATCATTATCTCCGCTGCTATTTGTGGTGTGGTCCAGATGATCTTTGGATATGATTCATTTTTTGAATAATTCTCTAGAATGATCTCTATTAGGGGAAAATATGACCGGTCCGGAGACTCGGTTATGAAATAGACCAACTCTGCCGACACTGCCCGAGGCAAGACAGCAAAGCCAAAAGAAGAGGTTTAACATGGGTTGTGAGAAGTAAATTCCACCCGAGTAACGTAAGTCAGAAGCCATAAGCTAAAGACGTAAGACATATAAAGTTGGATCAGGTGATGAGACAACATTGTCTGAAGGGACCAATTAAGGTTCGAATGCTAGAAGCCCCATGTCCGACTGTAAAACCGATTTACGTAAGGTCGGTTATCGGATTAAAGGAAGATATCGGTCCAAAATCGATATCGTCTCATCCGACAGAAGATCAAATAGCCTTCACTTTGCTGCCAGCCGAGACCCGTATCATCAGGGTCAGCTAAGGCCGAGTCAAGAAAGGAGGAGATGGTGTAATCAAATATATTGTTTCGAGAATTCAGTAGAAAGATCTCCAGTCCCGAATATCTCGGGATTGGATGGAGTCCAAAAATCACATCACATTCAAATCTCTAAAAAATCAGGAGGAGAATCCTTGTACACCAGGATCCTCTCATTCCTATAAATACAGGAGACTCCCATGATAAAAGGCACACAAAAAACTCTTTCTCAAAACCCCTCAATACTATAAGATCCGGATTCCTAGCCTGACTTTGGCATCGGAGGGTCCCCTGCTTTAGCCAGGGTCTCCTTTCTCTTCTTCTTATGCAGGTATTCGGAGGCCAAAAGAAGGTGAACCAGATTTTTGCATCAATAGTTTGGCGTCGTCTGTGGGAAATGACACAAAAGGCCGTTTTGTCAAGCTCTATCAAAAAGTTTCAAGTGAGCGTAAATGGCAAGAGCCAGAAAAAATTGGTCTTAGCGAACCAAATGAAGCTGATAATGTTGGACCATTAGGCCCAGATGGAACCCAGGGAGCTTAAAACCCCGACGATCAACAAGGTTCCACAGCTCGTCCAGCAGCGTCTGCAGCAACTAGGAATACCCAGCGGAATTGAGGAAATGGACGGTTAGATCGGGAGGTCCAAGAGCTCAGAGCCGATATAAATATTATGAAATAAATGTTGGAGCAGATGCATCGTCAACAAACTCAGCAGCTTCAACAAGGACAAGCGATGAAGTTCCGCAACAAGTTGCCGATCCTCAGCCCACTGCCTCGCTGTCGTTAGCACAGCCAAGTCAGGCCAATGGGCTGTCCGAGCCAGCGTCCGCTCACTCGGCAACTGCCAAACTACCTCCCTCTGATCTCCGACATGAGATAGATCAGAGAAGGCGCAACTGGCCTCCGATTGAAGGTGTGGCAAAGTGCAACGAACCTTGGAAAGCTGACATTCAAGACTTAAAAAAAGAGGTGTTAGAAGAGATGGCGGACATGAGGAACAGTCGGGACACACACTCAACCAGGACCGAAATAAAAGCGTCTCCGTTCATTGAGGAAGTAATGCAAGTTCGGCTACCGGAAAGGTTTCGCCTCCCCCAGATTACCCCTTTCACAAGCAAAACTGACCCAACAGAGCATATTGAATGCTTCCGAACATTATGGAACTGCATGACGCCTCGGATGCGGTAATGTGTCGAGCTTTTTCCCTCACCTTAGCCGACGTAGCCCGACTTTGGTTCAAGCAGCTGAAACCAAAGTCCATCAGCACATTCGCAGAACTCAGTGATGCCTTCCTTACCAATTTCATTGGTGGAAAGAAGAAATTGAAGCTCTCGGCGCATCTGAATAATATAGTTCAAAATGAGGGAGAGCTGCTGAAAGATTACATCAAACGCTTCAATTTTGAGTCGCTCCAAGTCCAGAAGCACTCGGAAGAAACGACACTCAATTTTATCATGCAAGGCGTTAGGAACAAGCCATTTCTGACGTCCTTAGATAAGAATCCACCCGAGACTTTAGCTGAATTCATGACTCGGTCGGATAAATACACAAACGCCGAGGAAACAAGGAATTTGCATGAGGCCGCTCAAAATGCAAAAGCCCCTGCTAAAGAGTCAGCCAAAAAGGAAGTTGACTCAACCGGAACAAAGAAGCGTAAGGATGATCGAACACGCGATGAACGAAAGTCGGGGAAACGACCCAATCGAAAGTTTTCAACCTATGAGAAAGTGCTGATGGAAATTAAGGGGGAAGGATTTGTCAGTTGGCCGAATAAGCTCCGAAGTAATCTGAACCGCTGGAATAAAGATAAATATTGTCACTACCATCACGATCATGACCACAGTACGAGTGACTGTTTTCATCAGAAGGAAGAGATTGAAAGACTCATCCGAGATGGCTAACTCAGAGAGCATGTCGAAATAACCGGGACAACTAAAGAACGTCCGGGTGATAACCGACCCATGGAGGAAATCCGAACTATTGTTGGTGGTCCCCGAGGCGGAGGCGATTCACACGATGCTCGGAAAAATCACGCCAGAAGCATCAATTGACCCGAGTTTGAAATCCTGATCATAGCTTGGCCTCCAAAAGAGAAGAAGAGAGAAAAATATTGTATCTCTTTCACCGATGAAGACGCTCGAGGCATTCACTATCCCCATGACGATGCTTTAGTCATCACTCTCACTATTGCTAATCAAAGGGTGTTCCGCATACTCGTCAACATTGGATCATCCGTCGACGTTTTGTTCGTCCAGGCATTCGACAAAATGTGTGTTGAACGATCGGCGTTGCAGCCGGTTCGTACCCCATTGATCAGATTCTCAGAAGGATAGATACACCCAGAAGGAGCCATCTCGCTGCCACTTACTATTGGAAACCCTCCACATCAGGTAACAGTGATGGTTGACTTTCTAATAGTCGATCAGTCATCTGTCTACAACGCTATACTCGGACGACCTTCTCTTAGTCTCCTTCAGGCCGTTGTGTCCACATATCACCTCTCCATGAAATTTTCAACTGAGTCAGGAGTAGGAGTTATTAAAGGATATCAACAAGACACGAGACGTTGTTATGCGACCACTGTAAAAGTTCCAGCCGAGTTATCCACGATCGAGTCACTGAATCCTCGTGTCAAAACTCATGAACGAAGACAGCCAAAGGAAGACCTGATCTCGGCATCTTTAGCAAAGACAGATGAATCCAAAACGGTTCAAATCAGCTCGTCCTTACAGTCTCCTCTGAAAGATAATCTGATAGCCCTGCTCCAACGATACGCTGATGTACTTGCATGGAGTCGTGAAGATATGCCAGGAATCGATCCATCAGTAATCACTCACCGACTCAACATCGATCCGACCTACCGGCCTATACGACAGAAGCGACGCCTACTCGGTCATGAAAGGTATGCTATCATTGAAGAAGAGGTCAGCAAGCTCCTCAAGGTCAAATTCATAGAAGAGATATACTGCCCGAAATAGGTAGCCAATATTGTACTTACGAAGAAAGCCAATGGGAAGTGGCGTGCTTGTATTGATTATACCGACCTAAATAAAGCATGCCCAAAGGATAGCTTTCCTCTTCTGAGGATCGATCCGTTGGTAGATAGCACCGTAGGGCATGAACTTCTTAGTTTTATGGATGTTTATTCAGGGTATAATCAAATTGTAATGCATCAGACTGATAAATCTAAGACCACTTTTGTCACAGACAAAGGTCTTTATTGTTACCGAGTGATGCCGTTTGGTTTGAAAAATGTTGGAGCAACTTACCAAAGATTAGTGAACAAAATCTTTGCTCGGCTGATCGGCCGAACCATAGAAGTGTACATTGACGACATACTCGTCAAAAGTGTAAGCGGTCGACCATATAGCCGACCTAGAAGAAATGTTCCTTATCTTGCACAAGTTCCAAATGAAATTGAACCCGAGTAAATGTGCCTTTGGTGTGAGCTCTGGAAAATTCCTCGGATTCTTAGTTAGTCAGCGAAGAATCGAGGTGAACCTAGAGAAAATCAAGGCATTGCTCGACATGGAGTCTCCGAAAACTATAAAAGATATACAAAGATTGACTGGACGAATAGCGGCACTCAACTGTTTTCTCTCTCAAGCCACCGACAAATGTCTCCTGTTCTTTAAGCAATTAAAGGGACGACAAATGGTGGATTGGACGGAAGAGTGCGAAGCAGCGTTCCAGCAATTGAAGTCTTATCTCGGATCTCCTCCTCTCTTATCGAAACCCGAGTCGGGAGAAACCCTGTTGTTGTATCTTACTGTATCCGAGGCAGTAGTTAGCTTGGCCTTGATACGGGAGTAAGAGGGAAAACAATTGCCGGTTTACTACGTTAGCAAAGCACTACTACCAACAGAGATAAGATACCCGCTCCTGGAGAAAGTGGCCCTAGTTTTGGTAGTCTCCTCACGGCGACTTCGGCCATATTTTCAAGCTCATACTATTATCGTTATAATCGATCTCCCACTGCGTCAAGTTCTGCAAAAACCGGAAACATCTGGCCGGCTTACGAAGTAGGTGATCGAATTCAGTGAGTTTGACATTTAGTATAAGCCGAGAGCGGCAATCAAAGGGCAAGTCATGACCGACTTCATTGCTGAGGTGACACCAAATGTCGATTTACCGACAGAGTATATCACCAAACAATCGACGACCGCATCCCCTACGTCAACACCCGACCCAATCCCTTGGAAGCTGTTTGTCGATGGATCCTCCAACTCTAAGGCAAGGGGGCAGGAGTAGTGCTGAAAACTCTTGATCAAACTTACATGCAGTATGCCTTAAGACTCGAATTTCAAGCCTCGAACAATATAGCTGAATATGAAGCCTTATTGCTCGGCTTCCGACTCGTGGCTAGTTTAGGTGTCACACACCTCAATGTTTTCAGCGATTCACAGCTAGTTGTCAATCAAGTCACCAGCGTGTATCAAACATAAAAAGAACAATTGAAAGCGTATATGGAGAAGGCCAAGGAGCCGATCCGCAGCTTTCAGCTTTGTGTTATCACCCGAATTCCTCGAATAAAAATGCCAAAGCTGATCTATTAGCGAGACTCGCCTCTGTCAACGAAGATGGTATACTCAAGTCCATCCCAATCGAATACGTCACTAAGCCGAGTATCAATGAACCGCTTAGCTCAACCGTACATACGATTGATTCGGAACGATCTTGGCTCGATCCGATCGTCCGATACCTCGGCAAGGGAGAATTGCCAGATGATCGTGCTGAGGCTCGGCCTCTGAAGATCCGAGCTTCCCGTTTCACCATGCTTAACAGAATGCTTTATAAGAAAGGCTACTATGCTCCCCTCTTATGATGCCTAAATTCCACTGAAGTCGATTACGTGCTGCGGGAAATACATGAAGGGATCTGTGGAAATCATTCAGGAGGACGATCACTCGCGCATAAAGTTCTACGACAGGGATATTATTAGTCGACTATCCAGCACGACGCTCGTAAGCTCGTTCAAAGATGCGACAAGTGTCAGAGATTCGTAACTATCCCGAGACAACCTCCAGAGGAACTAACTCCTATGACCGGCCCATGACCCTTCGTACAGTGGGGAATCGACATCATAGGGTCACTCCCCATGGGAAAAAACCAGACTAAGTTTGCTATCGTGGCAGTGGACTACTTTACGAAGTGGGCCGAGGCAGAGCTTTTGGCAAAGATAACCGAACAAAAGATTACAGACTTTGTATGGAAAAACATTGTTTGTCGATTCGGTATCCCCTGGACTATTATTACCGACAATGGAAAGCAGTTCAACAATAGGAACTTTCGAGAAATGTGCGACAATCTCGGAATCAGAAATGTGTATTCATCACTCCACCATCCTCAGATGAACGGACAGGTTGAGGCAGTCAATAAGATCATTAAACAGCACCTCCGAACTAAGTTCGACCGAGCTAAGGGAGCTTGGGCTGAAGAACTCCCGAAGATATTGTGGGCATATTGAACTACAACTCGAACCGCCATAAGAGAGACTCCTTTTTCCCTTGCTTATGGCTCGGAAGCCGTTACCCCAGTCGAGATCGGATTACCTTCAGCTCGAGTCAGTTCATTCAATGAAGAAGATAACGAAGAACTCTTAGCCTTTAGACTCGATCTTGTGGACGAACAAAGAGAAAAAGCTCAGTTACGGATGATAGCTTGGCAACAACAAGTAGCACGGTTCTACAATACCCGAGTCAAGATCTGACAATTTCGAGCCGGGGATATGGTTATCCGAAAAACATTCTTAAATACAAAGGAAGTAGGTGCAGTACATTAGGACCTAATTAGGAGGGACCCTATATCATTTCGAGCACCATCCAACCAGGAACGTATCGATTGAAAAACCTGACCAGACAGTTACTACCTCTTCCTTGGAATGCCGAGCATTTGAAGATCTACTATCCCTAAGTCGGCCTAGTAGAACGTTCAAAGAAAAACTCCAAAATGACGAGCATATAAACTGAGTTAAGATGAATAAAGGAAAACTGAATATATTCATTTATCAGTGCATTCATTATATTGAGTTACATTGAGTTACATCTTGCTTCGACATTACATTGATAGAGTAAGAGAAAAGGTTGGCTGTACTAGATGAGCTTCTTCCTCGGCTGAAGATACTCTTGAATCTGCCCCAGAGCTCGGTCTGCTTGAAGGGCTGGTGTGAGTGCAAAAAATGGAGCTGATGATGGTACCAAAAGTAGAGCAGATGATTGTACCAGATATCCAGCTTCAAGGTTCACCAGGAGCTAAGTAGTTTAGACTTGGTCACCATCACTCGAAGCGATCTCAGCAGCCTCAGGAGCTGCCTCGACCTCGATACCAACCGCAGCATCCGCAGACTCGGCAGCCTTAGTACCTGGCCCGTCGATCCTGAAGCATCTTCATCAAATCCCGAAAGATCAAGGTCGGGAAAAGACTGCTTCATCTGATGAATACAAGCTGTGTATCCACCCTGATACAAGCGATCCCTCTCTTCCTCAAACTCTTGAGATTTGAGAAAGGCTTGTACAGCCCGATCCCTGGCTTCCTTGGCCTCATCAATGGCCCTCTGAATAGTTGCTTCAGACTCAGCCTTGGTCCGGGCTAGCTTATCTCCACAGGAAGCATGGGCTTGAGTTACTCGACGGCTTTCCTCTTGAGCCTCCTTTAGCAGCCAAACCACGCGAGCACACTCAGCCTTGGCACTTCAATTGCTTTCCAGGCAAGTCCCAGCTCCCCAGTCAGCCGACCAACCTGGAGCGTAGTGATTTTAAGCTGTGCCTCCGCCTCCGCTGTCCGTTTCCGAGCCGCTTCGACATCCGCCACACTTCTTTAGGCCTCGGTCAAATTAGCGTTGGCCCTCAGCAGGCAAGGGACAAGCTGCAAAAATGATAATATTAGATCACAACAGGGAGGTAACCGGTTAAGAGAAGTTTGAACTTTACCTCGAGCAAGATCTTCGCGGCGTGGGAGAGTATCTGATTCCCAGAGACTTCGAAGAGAGTAACAAAATCCTTCTCGCTCCCATGAGAAATAGCCCAAGGGACCATCTCAGACATAGCCCGCCGTAAGGCTGATGACTCTGGCCGAGTTATGTCCCCCCTCGAAGTCTCCCCTCTATGGTCCTCTCTCGGTTCCGAGACCCGCTCCGAACGGGTCCTGATTCAGGAACCATATGGGGCTCGGTGGGAGCTGTGTCCACCTCTTCTACCCTCTCCTCGGGGTCAGAGAGTATGACGACGGTCGGGATGACCGGGGTAGAGGCGACATGGGCGGATGGCTCCTTAGCCATTGGAACCGTCTTCGCTTTCTTTGAAGGTCGAGGCTCTGACAAGAGTACCAACCTTGGAGGAGCCTTCATCTTGGACGCAGGCTTCAGAAGGGGCCGAGCTTCAACCATATCTGCATCAGAAGAGGCGCATAATTAGACGTATTCAAAGGGAAATGTATCAGAACAGTTACAAGATACCTGTCACAACTAAATCTAAGCCTGAGAGAAGAAGACACTCTGGCTAAAGAAGATTCTTCCAAGACTGATCTTCAGGATTTAGCGCCCTCAGTTTCTTGATCCAAGCTATGGCGTTGGCCCCAAACTTCGGCCTTTTCTTGGAGAAATCTGCAAAACGCATTAAGTCAGACTCATAAGAATCATAGTGAGAAATCACATAGAAAGGTCACGTGAGTCACCTTGTAACCCCTGAAAATTGGGGGTCGAGTAAAGCTCAGCTCCCGAGTTCCAACGCATCACTTATGCAACACAGATAATGATGACTATAATGAGAGCATTGAAACATGAATGAGATTATACCAAAACAGCATATCATACTCCAGAGACAGTTAAATTGTAAGCGGAAGACTATGATAGGTATATAAAATATATAGACTGTGGTGAGTCTCCAGAGTGTGATAACATTGCCAGGTTAAATAATTACATGTGCAAGTCCAAAATATACAAAAAAAATGTAATAGCATCTAATCAGCAACCTTGTAACCCCATCGATCAAGACACGGCTCACATGAAGTCGCCAGAATACAGCATATATAAGAAAGCATCCTTGTCGTCGCAAAAGTCTGGCTCCGCCTCATAAGCATCACCATCACCTGCAGCTACAATAGGGTCTGGTTGGTGTGTACAACACCGTCCCGTAACGTGGGAGTGAGTGATCAACTCAGTGGAACAATAAAGCATAGGTTAACATGTTATCAATTCAGTTAAGCAGTAATGATAAAGCAGTACAATCAAACCATTCTAAATACTCTTGTTAATGCAAGGATGAGATGCGATAATGATACATGCTCTCGCCAACATACTCCTTCGTGCGATACCATCTTACATCCGCGGCATGCTTTTACCCTCAGTGCTCCACATCTTCCAGGCACATGCAATGCGATGATGAGCATGATTACCGAGTTGTTATTAGTGTAATAACCCAAATAAATCTTGACCATCGAATTTTAACCATCGATCGACATACCCAATTAGTCTGATGTGACCATCGATCTACATGATCAACTTGTTCAATCTCAACCATTGATTTAGACATATCCGATCCAACTGTTCATTAACTAATAAATCCATCCAACAATACAACCATCAAACCGTCCATCTACCTGATCATACATGAACTCATCCAAACGTACATTTATTCATCCATCTATCCATACATCCATTCGTCCATCTATGTATATATCAATCTGTCCATCCATTTATGCACTGTTGAGTACATCACAACCACACACATGCACCAAACACATCATACACATCCATTCATCTAATCCATACATCCATCCGTCCATCTATTATACATTGATCCATCCATCTATCTACATCATCCATGTACCATCAAACACATCCCAACCACACAACATGCACCAAACACATCATGCACACATACCTTTCACATGTGGCATACATACATCAAATACATCACATGCATCACATGCACACATGTGGTACACACATGGCACACGTTTAGTGCCAAGTGTATTGAATGAAAGCAATGTGGAACACGTGCTTTGAATGGCAAAACAAAAGCAAAACTTAAAAACGTTAAGAGATTAAAGGCTCTCTTTCACACATGCCACATGTGTGAATGAAGCTTATAAAAAGGGGAGGCATGAGAGAGATCATGCATCGTGAAGTCGTGAAACGTGAGGTGAGGTGAGGTGAGAGAGAGAGAGAGAGAGAGAAATAAAAGGGGTTGCTGGACATTACGTTGGAAAGAGAGGGAGAGAAAGAAGAGAGAGAAAAAGGAAGAAAGAAAAGAGGAGAGAGAAAAAGGAAGAGAGAGGAAGAAAAAGAAAAAAAAGGAAAAGAAAATATTTTTTAAGAAAAAGTGAGTTTCTCTCACTTGATATTTTCTTTATTTATTTATTTTTCTTATAACAAATTCCACTTGGTTTTCTTTTATTTATTATTATTATGTAAATAATTCAATAATTGTGCATTTTTTTCTTATTGATTTATTTATTTGATTCATATTTTGTTATGTTTATTTAACATGATTTTTTAGTTCTCTTTATTTTAATTAACAAGTTGTGAATCAACTTTAAATTTAGATATATGTTTACCCATGCATTCATAATTCTTTGATTATTATTTTTATTTTTTGTAATTTTAAGAAAGTCAGGATTTAGATCATCTTTAAAAAAAAAAAAAAAAAATCTTCAAGTTCAGTATACTCTTCCAGACTATCGGATCAGATTTAACGGATTACATTGCACAAATATATTTTTACGTAGAACTTTAAATCATGTATTAACAGTCTACAATGGTTAGAAACAATTTGTCCTTAGAAATATTTTGCTCATGAAATATTAAAATTTTATATCCTTCAAACAGTTTTTAGAACACCAGAAAATAAGTGGGGCGATCAAGTCCTCTGGGTTAAAAATCCCTAAAGCGTAAATAGGTGGGGCGATCAAGACCCTTGTGTTGAAAGTCCCAGAAACCCAACCGGTACCTTTTGGAACCTCTACCGTACCCTTTGAGTGGGTGAGCATGTCAGGATTGCAAAAGGTTCCCACTGCCAGGTTCGGTAGGGTAGTAGTCTGACCAGCTAATGTACAAATGGGTCCCTCACCAAGTGCCCTTTGGATGAGTGAGCATATCATGCAAGAGGTTCCCATTGTCAGGCTAGGTGTTGTATTGGCGCGGGTGTTGGCCAACCGGTGTAAACTGACCCTGGTGTTAAAAAAATAAACCGCACATATTATCATGGAGTATAGCATATGTTGATTTCATTCATTCATATTTCTTTGAATTTACACTGAAAAATTATGTTTATTAAATCTCCTCAATTGTTGTTTTACCTAAACAGGTATTGTATCTTTTAATGCATTTTTATTCATGTTATATGAGGTTATTTTGAAACCTGTGTTGAGATTACTCACTAGGCTTCGCAGCTTACCCTGTTGGGATTTTAAAATTTCAGGATCGGGATCACATGGAGGAGCTTAAAGAGATTTTCTTTATTTATTTTTGTTTCTTTACTATTTTCTAAATAAGTGTAATAACATTAAGTATAATATGTTTGCATGATGATGACATGTATTTTATGGTAATCTTGAATAGTCAGAACATAAACATTTTATTCTCTTTTAAATAAATGTTTGATTATTAAATTTTTAGATTTTATATTTTATGAATGAGATTATTTTGTCAATATATGTGTGGATTATGATGTGTAAACATACAAAACATAAGTCATGCCTTCGGATACGTAATTGGGGTCGGATATACCCAGATGTCGGATTTCGGGGCGTGACAATTAGTCCTTTTCATACAGCAGTATTGGAAAACTAAGGTACCTCTCTTATATCATTCCCAAACGATGATCCATTCTAGGGTCGTCAGTCCTAAACAATCTCATACGATGGTGTGTTTCTAGCTCGCTGCAAGGGCTGCCATGGCTGTTACACAGAATCGTTACACCACTCCCCCATCACCTTATCAATACAGGCCTAGTTTATACTCTGTTACTACGAGAAGGCTTGTCGCCTCACCGCAAATTTAGAGTATGCTCGAGGTCACTACACTGGGTACGGTCAGGGCTGTTACACGGAATCGTTGCACCACTCCCCCATCACCCATCAAAGCAATGTAGGCCGACAGCTCGAATATAGTGTTTCATACCACTATAATCGGCTCACGAGTCTGGTAGCTCAATGGTCACTACGGGAGGCTCGTGGCCCCACCGTAGGCCGACAGCTCGACCACGGTGTCCCATACCACTATGCCCAACTCATGAGTCTTAGCGGATCGAGGTACCACGGTTAACGGGATTCCACTGATAAGGTTAGTACCTCAGGTTCAAACAAAGGCGTCCAAACATGGTGAACATATATAAGACAGATCGGGTTACATGACGAGCTCGGCTAGCTCGAGTGCACAACAAGTTGAATGATATGAAGCGCATAAGCACTTCGTGTGGCCAGCCACTATTGCCAACCGAAGTACGACTCAGGTTCGTCGAACACATCTCACGCGGCGAATGAATCTCTGCCACGAATTTAATCCTGTTACCGATTGCCTGGACTATACAATAAACCCAATCACATTCAATTACGGAACAGTTAAAGCATAATGGATCAAGATTTCAAATCATACAATTAAATATCCAATATTGTCCGCTTAGGGCTGTCAGGGCTGTTGCACAGAATCGTTACACCACTCCCCCATCACCCTTCACAGATTTTATGGAATACAACTTAAACATGTGAAGTAGTCAGAGCAGAATTAAATAAACAAGTAATTCAAACATATTAACAAGCATATTATAAAACATAATGCAAGCAGGAAATTCAAACACATACGTTTCATAAACCAGTAAGTGATTAAACTAACCAACTTACATGAAGGAAATCATACACATCACTAAGGTAGTTGAGAATCCTATCTCAACACTCTTATACATTATAATTTACTAACTACTACTCATTCAGACATTTCATCAAACACTTTAGACTACATACATCAACATACATGACGTATGTTGATCACATATGTATTAGACCAAATCCTTTCACTAGAGAGTTACCCCACTTATAACATGGGTGCACCCACGACAGATAGTCATGGCAAGCAGGAATCCAAGTTCCATATTCATTCAGTCATTTCCACAAACACTTAGGCTACACATTTTAACATATATAGTGTATATTGGCCGTGGCGTGATTTAGGGTAAATCTTTTCGTCAAAGGGGTATCGTCAATACAACAATCATATATCCATGACAATTAGTCATGGCGAGCATGAATGCGAATTTTATACTCATTCCGTCATTTTCACAAACACTTAGAATACACTCTTTTAACATACATAGCGTATACTAGCAAAAACATGTATTAGGGCGAATCCTTTCGCCGAGTGAGTATTATACATATATATAGCATGTTCATACAGTAATTAATCATGGCTAACATACTTTCAAAATTTGTACATACACAGTATTTTCTACAAATACGAGGAATACAGTATATTCAACATAGTTAACGTATAACCGAAAAACGAAACGGACAGCACTTTGTACATGTGCAATTGCATGCAAATCATGAATCTATCATTATCTGACATCGAAAGTGTTGAAAACCATAACCTATACATCTAAAGTCCGCACCTTTTGTCGTAGAATCGTAACGAATACGTCAAAATCTTTAAGCCTTCGTCTACGGTGATTAGACAACCTAAATCATGAAACAGGTCAGCTATTACATGACTCACACTCTTGAAAACTCTAAAACAGCTTAGGGTTAGGTTTTCTTACCTAGAAATAAAGTCAAAAACGCCGGGAAAGTGATAAGAACGATGTGGTTAGGCACGGATAGCAACAGGGTAGAGTGGCAGGGAGATGCTCCCACAACTCTCACACTTTCTCTCTCTTTTCTCTCTTCTCTCTCCAAGGGTTTCTCTCAAATTCGTATGGGCTGAATGAGAGAAGGTTTAAGGTCCTTATATAGGCTAGAAACTCTCCAAAATAGACTCAGGAACAAGGTATACTTAGGTTATGTCCAAAGCGGGTCCGTTTCGATCCAACGGAGCACTTCCGGCGGCCCCTTTTCTGTGTGCGGTTGGACTTAAGCTCACCAACCTTGGATCTAGGTGTAGTTAAGTTTTCGTTTCAGTCAGATTCTTAGATCACGCATGGCGGACCAGTTTCAGTTCAACGATCACCGGAACTCGATCGGGGTTACAAGTACAAGGACATGTGTATGAAATTTCTCCTGATCAGAGTGTGTATTTGGGTCAGATTCTGACGGTCTGATTTCTTATAACAGGCCCGCAATTGATAAGTCTTAGATTACTTAAATGAGACCTAATTTCTAAAAAAATCTACATTTTCTCACACTCTTTACTCCGTGCTCAAGCGAATAGCTGTGGGACATTATCTGGATTTGACTTCTGAGATGGTTGTCAAGCCCAGCAAGGCGGTCCTAATTCTATAACCTCATATCATTCGGACTTTCGATGTTCGGTCTAGATCTGATACGGAGTTTCAATGTGCTCCTGAGAGCAGTCGGGTAATGAGTTTGATCCTAACTTTTAGGGTAACCTGCATCAATAATTCCACAAGTTTTCAGTCTTGCAGATCGTATTTAAAGTGATTCAAGCGGATTTCGTGGCTAATCTCGTTTAACACTTAGTTAACTTTGTCTAATTTCTAAATGATTTAATCCTATAAGATTTCTATCTAAGGTGGTACTTGAGCCTTTGTCAACAGAAGAAGATCCTAGGGCAGGAGAGACTGATGTTTCTAAATAACCTATTCGCCAATGATTCCATAAGGTTAATGGTTAAAAGCCCGTTTCATTTATGTATTTGCTATTTTCAGTAATGTTTAATTTAAGTATTGTTCTTCATCACCTAAACTTTAAGATAGTGTCTAATGTGAAAGTACTTAGAGACATTTAAAGAACAAGTTGTGAAAGGTGAGATTTGGAAGAAAATGGGTTAAGAAGCAATTTTAGACTGTGGGATTCAGTTCTGACAAGTTAATAAGGCGTTAGGATAGACCCATTGCCTAAGGACATCTAATTCCAGGTTGGCAAAAATCCAGGATGTTACACACCTGCTTCGCAAAATGTCCAAGAAATGCGAGGTTCAAAGAGTCCAAACTTGGCAGTCTCCCAGCGATCACATACCCAAAACTACCTCTCTCTCCAATGTTTGTTAGAGGTAGGAGGGTCGGTTATCAAAGAGCCACCCTTATTCCTCCAAGTGCTAAAAAAGTACCAGCCGGGCTGCTGCGGGTTTGGACGTACTTGGTAAAGATAGAGGAACTCATCAATGGTCAGTGGGGGCTGTTCTACCTCAGCCCACAACACCGAACATTCGAATAAGTTCCTCCATCCATTCGGAACTATTTGCCCAAGAGCTATTCAAAGTCGGGAAAGAAAATCCCTAGCAACAAGTTGAAGGGGCAGCCGTAAGCCACATTGCATGGTGACTTGGAAGATCGCCACCATCCCAAGTGGAGGATGGTCGAGCAGTTCACTTGCGAGGGGGAGACGAATAATAATTGAGTTAGGGACGTGATATCCAACTCGAATTCTGCCCAAATCCGCTTCAGTTAAAACCGAAGGGACCGGACCCCACTGATCATCTCCAACCTCTCCTCTCTTGGCGGTATTTCCCTCTCCTTCTGCCGACTCAACAGTCCTAACCGACCTTCTAAGAGAAACTGATTCAGCGGGTGGTTCAAACTCTTCATCCTCTTCTTCCAGGTCATCCCTAGGAAAATGAGGGGTAAGTCTGCCAGGGGCAGTGACCAAATCAGAAGGACCCGCTTGTACAGGACGCTCTGTCGAAGCCCCGGATATAGAGAACTGGAATGCTTCATTGGCGCTAATTGCCATCTTCGTTAGCAATGTGGGCGATTCCGAGACATCCCAGAAATGTCTTATTTCGTCCTCATCACCGAAAATTCCTTCCCGAGGACTTGAAGCATGCATTGCCATAAGGAGAAAAGGAAAGGGATGAAGAGAACTCACCGGAGAGGCGAAAAGTGCACTGACGGGGAAGAAAAAGGAGGAAAGAAGGACGAATATGGTGAGAAAAATGACGATAGCAAGGGGGTAGAAATCGCACAGATAAAAAAGGAAAAGGAAATGGAGCGGGAAAAAATGAAGCAGTGGCGTCCGCTCCTCCTTTTATAGCCCTGCCACATGGCAGAGGCATTTAAGGAGGAGCCGAATCAAAACCCATTTTGACTCCCCCGCCCGACACCTGTCACACGCTGACTGACACAAGTAACGCTCTCGCCACGCATCTGATGCTCATAAGTGAACGAAACGGTCTGACGGCTGTCCGCTCGTGCGACCTCGAACATGTTGAAGACGACATAAGGCACCTTAATTGATCCATCATAACCTCGGTCTCCAATATAAGCCAATTGAGCGATTGGTTACTCTTCGACGTCGATACAGTCGACACAAGGAGTAAGGGGGCTTACTGTTAGGGAAAAATATGACGGGTCCGGAGACTCGGTTATGGAATGGACCAACTCTGTTGACACTGCCTGAGGCAAGATAACAAAGCGAAATGGAGAGATTTAACTTGGATTGCGAGAAGTAAATTCCACCCGAGCAACGTAAGTCAGAAGCCATAGGCTAAAGACGTAAGACATATAAAGTTAGCTCGGGTGACGAGGCAGCATTGTCTGAAGGGACTGATTAAGGTCCGAATGCTAGAAGCCCTATGTTCAGCCGTAAAACTGATCTACGTAAGGTCGGTTATCAGGTCGGCTATCGGATTAAAGAAAGATATCGGTCCAAAATCGATATCGTCTTATCCAACAGAAGATCAAATAGCCCTCACCTTGCTGCCAGCCGAGACCCATATCATCAGGGTCAGCTAAGGCCGAGTCAAGCAAGGAGGAGACGGCGTAATCAAATATACTGTTTCGAGAATTCAGTAAAAAGATCTCCAGTCCCGAATATCTTGGGATCGGATAGAGTTCAAAAATCACATCACAATCAAATCTCCAAAAAATCAGGAGGAGAATCCATGTACGCCAGGATCCTCCCATTCCTATAAATACAGGAGACTCCCATGGTAAAAGGTACGCAAAAAACACTCTCTCCCAGAACCCCTCAATACTATAAGATCCGGATTCCTAGCCTGACTTTGGCATCGGAGGGTCCCCTGCTTTAGCCAGGGTCTCCTTTATCTTCTTCTTGTGCAGGTATTCGGAGGCCAGAAGAGGGTGGACCAGATTTTTGCATCAACAATCTCTAAAAATAGATGAACATTGTAAATATAATAAATACATCACCGTAGGGACCATGTAACTTTGATATCCTTTGAACTATTCCTATAACTTGGAGCTCGAGGAGGTCAATGCTCATCTTCGCGCGACACGTACCTACAATGTGGTACACCAACCAATCCGCTTCCCGAGTAAAGTTGGGATCAGTTACCCTTTGGATAGGTTTTCTTTGATGCATCCAATGGATTGGGCTAATATACATTGCAACTCTAGCAGTTGAATTTTTTATTTTGGCAATGATCCAAATTGTTAATTTGATAAGAATTCACTTGGATGGTTCATTTCAAAATAAATAAATAAATAAATAATTCCATATTGAATATTTCAACCCTTTGTCATACAAATGTTATCGTGACCGTTCATTAAAATGAGATATTTTATTTTATCGTATTCGCATATCCATCGTAAAAAGTGAGACCCCTTAAAATAAATGGCTTGAATCATTGGAAGATGACCCAAATTCAAAGGCTAAATCCTATTGCAACATATCATGATATAGCAACTCTTCTTCACATCCACCCAAAAAAAGGCCAAATATTATAATAGTTTGGCCATTCACGAGAAGGCCCACAATATAACGACTTCGATCAATGAATCATGACCCCACTTACATGAGAAAA
The DNA here is from genome assembly GCA_030180095.1 of Magnolia changhungtana. Lineage (NCBI taxonomy): Eukaryota > Viridiplantae > Streptophyta > Magnoliopsida > Magnoliales > Magnoliaceae > Magnolia > Magnolia changhungtana. The sequence goes on along the minus strand of JASAUF010000546.1, from coordinate 9,895,211 downwards.
CCCCATAACTTAGCATATTGTGCAATACCTCAAAAATTAGATGGATTAAGCAATCTCAGCCATCCAATTGATAGGTATAAAAAAGATGGTTAAAAGTAAAAAATAGATAAGTGGTACAAATTGCAAGGGATCAAATTAGATGGTTACTACTATTTTCTAATTTTAATTTTTGGATAGTGAAAACACTCACAATTAGGTCAGCGATTTGGACGGTCTAGATCTCTGTACAAGTCGTTGAAGAGTCACACATTTTATAAAAATAGTGTTGGAGTATAACTTTACCTCTTGGTTATTAAGAAGGGACGTGGATTGCGTCCTACACCGGTAATACGTTCGGGAAGGGCTCTGTAGGGCCCACCGTGATTTAAGTGTTTTATCCATGTCGTTCATCATTTTTCTCAAATCATTTTAAGATATGATCCAAAAAAATGAGGCAGGTACAGGTCTTAAGTGGACTAAAAAGTGGGGATTGTTCGTCCACCATTAAAAACTTCTTGGGAGCTGGAGAAGTTTCGGATCAAGCTGATATTTGATATTTGTATTCTTACTTCATTCACGTATACATGACCTTATGAATAGGTTGGATGTTAAGAAAACATCACGATGGCCCTTTGAAAGGTTTCAACGATGGGTGTCATTGTCACTGCATCTTCCTTTAGTGTGGTCCACTGGAGCTGTGGACCTACTTCATTTTTAAGATCATACCTTAAAATGATCTAAGAAAAGCGATGAAGGGCGTGGATAAAACACTTGCATCATAGTGGGCCAATCCATCCGGGCGAGGGCAGGACGCAATCCGCATCCCCTTTACTCTTGCCTCGATAGTAAAGAGGTTTGTTAAGCTTACAAACGCATGTACAGTTGGGCTAATGCATGTGCTGCCGCAAATGTCAGCGTGGTAGACATGTGAAATATCCAAGCCATCCATCAAGTGGACCTCACTACCTAGACGTTACTTGCCAGAGATGAAGATGGGGCACCTAGTAAGTGTGTCGAAATATTAGAAAATAGTGAATGAGTTGTTTTTTAAAAAAGGTTGGATAGTTTTTTACCACTTTATATTTGTTCAGTTAATTGTGGCCCACCTAAGTAGTGCACCAAACTGATTATTGGAACATGAAATCTACATAGTTGCGTCCTTTCAACAGATGGCTTGGATATTATAGTTGTCTGCTATGGTGGTATATGTACTGGCATGTTCATTAGCTGACTCGTGCACATGAGGGAGTTTTGGTTTTGAAATAGGAAACGTACGCCAGTTTTTTGGTAACACCTCAGTGATCGCTGTTCTCAGGCTCGATCTACTTCTCGATATAGTCAATCATGAAGAAAGATGAAGGATACACACGCCACATTTAGAATGGTGCATGATGTTTATAATTTAATTTGGCTATTTTATTATTATTTTTAATTGTGTAATTCTTTTTAAGTATGATGAGAACGGGTATGTTGAAAATTTAGATTTGCCACTAGCAAACTAAGTAGGTTTGCTCGAATTTATGGTTAGCTAGATTCCGTGGGATTACCTCGGGGTTGAGAGATCATAGAATTTATCATTTTGAATAACTCTGACGATTGGCATGTAATCACGGGATCTGAGTGAGGGTCTTTATGACAAAAAAAAAAAGAATTGATTAAGCACCCTCTTTTGCCCAATCTTTACTCTACAGGGTATGTAACTTTTGAGGGAATTTCAATTCTATAACAGCGTTATGCATCTAACTAGAAAAAATGGTTATCCATCACCTTTATATAGTCAGCAAAAAAGAAGAGTACGAATGGTAGCAGGGGTCAAGGCTAATTATTAAATCTTTTATGCAACCAATTTCCTAGCGCTTCATGGGACGAACATTCGTAGTCCCCCTTCCCTCTAATCTAACCCCACCTTGCTTGCCCAGGTCTGCGGACATAATAAGATAATGAGGGAGCTAATCTACTTGCTTGTGCAGGCGATGATAGCCCCACTAGAGCGTGTTAGAGGAGTAGCGATATTCATTGACTTGATGAATTCTTCTTCTGCAACCCAATGATAGTTGTTGAAAGCTCTGGTAGCTCCTTTGCTTGCTACATCCAAGAAGGATTCCATGTTGTCGTTCCCTTTCGTTGGCCTGGTGTTGCGACAACACCTGTGAGTGTTAGTCTTTAGTTCAGAGCGTCAACAAACGGAGTGGTTAAAAGCTTATTAAAGTCATTGTAGCACGTCATTCAGGGAGCTACTTCACATAGTCCTTTAAGAGGACCGGTGGGTATAAATAGAAAGACTCCTAGCCTAACTTTTCGAGGTCAAGAGACTCTAGATAGGCGTACATAATAAAGAAAATGATGCAAAAAAAAGTAAGAATACGAGAGATGATAATGATGTATCAAAAATGTGTGAAATGGAATGTGTTCTGACCATGATTGAGACGTGAGAAGAAAAAGGAAAATTGAAAATTATTTTTATTTTTATCCACTCCATCCATTCGTTTTTCCATCTAATTTTAGGGGTTAAACCCAAAATTGAAGCATATCCAAAGATCAAGTGTATCATACCATAAGAAACAGTGGGGATAATGATTTCCACCGTTGAAACCTTTCTAGACCCCACAATGATGTTTATTTGTCATCTAACCCGTTCATAAGATCATACATACATGGATGAGCAGAAAACACAAATATAAGCTTTATCCAAAGCTTTTACGACCCCCAAGAATTTTTCAACGATAGAAGTTCAATTCAACTATTTCTTGTGGTGTTGTCCATTTAAACTTAGTATATACTTCATTTTGGGGTTCAAGCCCTAAAATTACTTGGGAAAATGAATGGAATGAGCGGATAAAATACATAAATGATGATGGACCTCACAGAATGAGTTACTCTCTACGTAATCTACTTCCGTATGCAATGGGCTTCCGAGTAAAGGTCGGATCAGTTATCCTTTGCCTAAGCTTTTCTCTGATGTATCCCAATGGATTGGGCTAAGATACATTGTGACTCTAGCCATTGAATTTTTATTTTTGGCGATGATCTAAACGGTTAATTTAATAAGAATTCACTTGGATGGGTCGTTTCAAAATAAACAAATAAATAAAAATCTCAGACTGAATATTTCAACCCTTTGTTATGCAATTGTTATTGCGACCGTTCATCAAAATGAGATATTTTATTTTATCATATTCACGCGCATCCCCATCGTAAAAAGTGAGACCTCTTAAAATAAACGGCTTGGATTATTAGAAGATGATGCAGATTCAAAGGCTAAAGCCTATTGCAACATATCGTGATGTAACAACTCTTCTTCACATCCAACTAAAAAAGGGGACAACATATCGTGATGTAACAACCCTTTTACCCACCGTCTTTTCCAAACGCTCCCAAACTTTACTTTTCCAAACTAAACCATTTTGTAGACATATGGCTACAGATTATAACCATAGCCATTGGTATCATAGACATTGGGGTCACGAGCCTTTGCACAATATGTATTGTAGACTAATGCTATGGTCATAATTCGTAGCCATAGGTCTACAGAATGGACGGTGCAACCATGCTGAATGCAAGGGTATTTTCGTCTGAAAATAGTGCGCGGATTGCGTCCTACCCTGGTAATCCGTCCAGGCGTGGCGCTGTAGGGCCCACCATGATTTAAGTGCTTTATCCATGCCATTCATCATTTTTCTTGGATCATTTTAAGATATGATCCAAAAAAATGAGGCAGGTACATGTCTTAATTGGACTAAAAAGTTGAGATTGAACGTCCACCATTAAAAACTTCTTGGGAGCTGGAGAAGTTTCGGATCAAGCTGATATTTGATATTTGTGTTCTCACTTCATCCATGTATACATGACCTTATGAATACGTTAGATGGTAAAAAAAATCACGGTGGCCCTTAGAAAGGTTTCAACGGTGGGTGTCATTATCACTGCATCTTCCTTTAGTGTGGTCCACTAGAGTTGTGGACTTGCTTCATTTTTAGGATCATACCTTAAAATGATCTGATAAAAGTGATGAAAAGCGTGAATAAAACACTTACATCACAGTGAGCTTCATAAGGCCCTGCCCGGACGGATTATAGTCCACGTGGGGATAGGATGCAATCCGCGTTCCCTTTACTCTTGCCTCGACAGTAAAGAGGTTTGCTTAGCCCACAAACACGTGTACAGTTAGGCTAATGCATGTGCTACCACAAATGCCAACGTGGCAGACATGTAAAATATCCAAGCCATCCATCAAGTGGACCTCACCTCATAGACGTTACTTGCTAGAGATGAAGATGGGGCACCTACTAGTGTGTCGAAATATTAGAAAAGAGTGGATGAGTTTTTTTTTTTGTTAAGGTTGGATAATTTTTTACCACTTTATATTTATTCAGTTAATTGTGGCCCACCTAAGTAGTGCACCAAACTGATTTTGGGAACATGAAATCTACATAGTTGTATCCTTCCAACAGATGGCTTGGATATTACAGTTGTCTACCATGGTGGTATATGTAATGGCATGTTCATTAGTTGACTTGTGCACATTGATGGGTTTTTTTGACCCGTCGTCGACCGGTCGTGAGCCCTGTTCGACCGGTCGAAGGTGGCGCTCGACCAGTCGTGGGTTCGAGTCCTGCCACGACTCAAAGTCCAGCGACTTTGAGTAATTATTCTCCGAGGTGCTCGACCAGTCGAAGGAGGTGCTCTACCGGTCATAGGTAACTCTCGACCGGTCGTGGACTCGGTTCGACAATCGAGGTTACGCAGATTTGTTCCGCGATTTTGCGCGAATTTCGTGTCGCAAGTCCTTTCACAACTGGGATGCGGAAAGGAGTTTCCTAAAACTTTAAATAGGAGTTCCTAGGGCTTTCTAGGTACGACAAGAGGGTTTCCTAAAGCTTTACAAGGGATTTGCTAAAGGGTTTAGGGCTATCAAAGGTGAGAGAGAGAGAGAGAGGAAGCTTATAGAAGGGAGGTTATGCTCGTGGAGGTTATCTACTGTGCAATCTATATCTCAGCGCTTCTATGTCCTCGTAATCGGTGAGACCTCTCCGTTTTCTTTGTTTCTCTTATTGTTTATCCACTCCTGCATGAGTGAAGAAGGTTGTAACATTTTACTTCATAGTGGATTGTTGATTTAGACGAGGTCCCGTGGTTTTTACCTCTTTGAGGGTTTTTCATGTAAAAATCTCTTGTGTGGTGTGTGATTGATGCATTGATTCTTTTCATTGCTTTATTATCCATAATTCTGGTTTGTTCTAGAGGGCTAGATCTTAAAGTTTTGTGCAAGGCCCCCAACAAAGTGGTATCAAAGCTAAGTTCATTAAACGGGTAGGATCGGTTTTGAATTATGGAAGGTGGCTCATCAAGGATGATCAGCCTCAATTGTTTTAACTGGACCATATGGAAGGCTAAGATGGAGGACTTGCTTTATTGCAGGGACCTATATTCTCCAATTTTAGGCATATTAACAAAATCCAAGGATATGATTGATGATGATTGGAAGAAGATGGACCAAAAGGTGGTGGGATTTATTAGACAATGGTTGGATGATTCTGTGTTCCACCATGTGTCTATAGAAACCTTAACCGCTAGCCTATGGCTAAAATTACAAGAGCTGTATGAGAGGAAGATAGCCGGTAATAAGATTTTTCTGATAAGGCGACTTGTGAATCTCAAGTTCAAAGATGGTGGTTCTGTGGCCGAGCACATGAATGAGGCCAGTAATATAGTGAACCAAACTCTCCTCTATGAAGATGGTTCTGGATGATGAGTTGCAAGCTTTACTATTGCTTAGTTCATTGCCTGACAGTAGGGAGACATTGATGGTGTCTCTAAGTAACTCCGTGCCAGACGGAAAGATATCCATGGAACAAGTAACCAGTTGTCTCTTCAATGAGGAGACAAGGAGGGAGTCTCAGCAAGAGGCTCTTGTGACATAGGAACGGAGGAGAGGAAAGAACAGGAAGGGCGGGAAGGCCCGAGATAAATCAAGAGGCAAGTTGAGTAACAGAAAGGATGTTGATTGCTAGAATTGTGGCAAGAAGGGCCACTACAAGCATGAATGTTGTGGTAAGAAGAATGACAAGAAAGGAAAAAGGGAAGGAAGATGAATCAGATTCCACTGCAGTCGCTTCAGATAGCGACGTTGTAGTTATTTTTTCTGTAGATCATGATGTATGTCTCATAGCTACGAGTCAAGACACCGACTAGGTGATAGACTAGGGAGCTTCGTTTCATGCGACTTTACGCAGGGACTTATTCACATGCTACAAGTCTGGTGACTATGGGACTGTGAAGATGAAAAATTCTGGCGTATCGAAGATCGTGGGAGTCGGTAATATTTGTGTGAAGACCGATGTGGGCTGCACATTGGTTCTCAGGGATGTAAGGTATATCCCAAACCTTTGCCTCAACTTGATGTCGACGGGAAGGTTGGATGACGATAGCTATGAAAGCCGGTTTGCTGGTGGGCGCTGGAAGCTCATCAAGGGTTCATTGATCACAGCCAGAGGAAAGAAGTATTGCACCCTTTTACAAGGCAAGTGTCAGTATGTGCAAGGGTGGGTTGAACGCAGCGGAAGATTCAACTATTAACATGTGGCACAGGCGTTTAGGCCACATGAGTGAAAAAGGGCTTCAGCTACTAGCAAGGAAGCGACTCCTTCCAGACGTGACAGGTACACCTCTCAAAACCTGTCTTGATTGTTTATCAGGGAAACAACATAGAGTTTCATTTATTAAAACTGTTTCTCATGTTAATAAAGTGCATGCATTAGATTTGGTTTATTCTGATGTTTGTAGTCCTATGAGGACAAAAACCTTGGGTGGGGCATTATATTTTGTTACTTTTATAGATGACGCATCTAGGAGGGTTTGGGTTTATGCTTTGAAATCTAAGGACGAGGTCTTTGGTGTGTTTAAATTGTTTCATGTTATGGTCGAGAGAGAGACAGGTAGACCATTAAAGTGCACCCGCACTGACAATGGTGGTGAATACATTGGTGACTTTCACGAGTACTGCAAGTCCCTGGGTATACGGCATGAACAGATGGTTCCCAAGACCCCTCAACATAATGGTATAGCTGAGCGAATGAATCGTACTATTGTAGAGAGAATCAGATGCATGTTATCCTATGCAAAATTGCCCAAAACGTTCTGGGAAAAAGCAATGCACATGGCGGTATATTTGATAAATAAGTCTCCATCAGTCTCGTTGAATAGAGAAGTACCTGAGAAGGTGTGGACTGGACAGGATCCATCGTACAGTCATCTCAGGATGTTTAGATGCAAGGCATCCGTTCACGTACCAAAGGACGAGAGGTCCAAGCCCAATGTGAAGATCATGCAGTGTGTGTTCTTGGGGTACGGTGAAGAAAAGTTCGGTTGCAGATTGTGGGATCCGACCAAGAGGAAGCTCGTCAGGAACAGAGATGTGGTTTTCTTTGAAGATTAGTGTATAGAAGACATCGGTAAGCCAGAGAAGAACCAACCTAGTTCAGGTGAGCTAGAGGACATGAATCCGGTTATTCCTCCTGTGGTGCCTGATGATGGGGGAGTATAACAAGGTGCAGAGGACGAGAGAGTTCCTTCAGAAGATGGACCGGGGGGGCAGCCCCTACTTGATCCACTTGTTGAGCCACAGGTGAGGAGGTCATCTAGGGACAGACAGCCGTCCAAGAGGTACTCGCCACATGAGTTCATTATGCTGACTGATGGGGGAGAGCCAGAAGATTATCTGAGGCCCTAGCCGAGGAGCATAAGGGGAGTTGTTGAAAGCTATGCAAGAGGAGATGGAATCCTTGCATAAGAACCACACCTATGATATGGTGAAACTGTCCAAGGGTAATAAAGTTCTGAACAACAAGTGGGTGTTCAGAAAGAAGATTGAGCAAAAGAATTCACAGACGAGGTTCAAGGCCAGACTTGTAGTGAAAGGGTTTGGTCAAAGGAAAGACATAGACTTCGAGGAGATATTCTCACCAGTGGTGAAGATGACATCTATACGGGTGTTGCTTGGGTTGTCGGCTAGCATGGATCTGGAGATAGAGTAATTAGATGTTAAAACTGCCTTCCTCCATGGTAACTTGGAAGAAGAGATCTACATGCACCAACTAGAGAAGTTCGAAGTCAAAGGCAAAGAGCATATGGTGTGTAGGCTAAGGAAGAGCTTGTACGTACTGAAACAAGCTCTACGGAAATGGTACAAGAAGTTCGACTCGTTTATGTTAAAGCATAGATATGATAGAATGGAGTCGGATCACTGTGTGTTCACGCGCAAGTTCTCAGATGGTGATTTCTTAGTTTTGCTATTATACGTTGATGACATGCTCATCATGGGAAAAGACATCATGAAGATTGACAGACTGAAACAGGAGTTGGGCAAGTCTTTTGCGACGAAAGACTTGAGCCCGGCTAGACAGATCCTAGGAATGGAGATAACCCGTGACAGAAGCAGCAAGAAGCTTTGACTGTCACAAGAGCGCTATATTGAGAAAGTCCTAGAGCGGTTCAATATGAATGCAGTGAAGCCGGTCAGTACTCCATTAAATAGTCACTTCAAATTGAGCTACAGACAGTGTCCCAAGATGAAGGCAGAGGTGGAAGAGATGCAGAAGATACCCTACGCGTCAGCCATAGGAAGCTTGATATATACTATGGTGTGTACATGCCTAGACATAGCATATGAGGTTGGTGTTGTTAGCTAGTATCTTGCCAATCCTGACAAAGAACATTGGATAGCGGTGAAATGGATATTACGGTATCTAAGAGGCCCATCCAGGTTGAGCTTATGCTATGGTGACAGTAAACCTGTGTTAGAGGGCTACACAGATGCAGATATGGCAGGTGATATAGACTCCAGGAAGTTTACGTCGAGGTTCATGTTCACGTTTGCAAGGAGAGTAGTTTCTTGGTAAAACAAGCTACAGAAGGTCATTGCATTGTCGACGACAGAGGCCGAGTACATTGCAGTCACAGAGGCATGTAAAAAGATGTTTTGGATGAAAAAGTTCCTACAGGAACTTAGCCTGAAGCAGGAGGAGCATGTGGTCTATTGCGATAGTCAAAGTGCTATATACTTGAGCAAGAATCCAAGTCAGCATTCCAAGTCGAAGCACATAGAGATTCGGTATCACCGGATCATGAATACTTTGGAACATAAGGTGTTACAACTTGAGAAGGTCCACACGGACGATAATGGGTCAGACATGATGACCAAGGCTTTGCTCAAGGGCATATTTGAGGTTTGTAGAAACCTGTCTGGCTTGAAGAAAATGGATCCCTCCTGGGTCAAAAAGGGAGAGATTTTATAGATTTTTTTTGACCCGTCGTCGACCAGTCGTGAGCCCTGTTCGATCGGTCGAAGGTGGCGCTCAACCAGTCGTGGGTTTGAGTCCTGCCACGACTTAAAGTCCAGTGACTTTGAGTAATTATTCTCCGGGGTGTTCGACCAGTCGAAGGAGGTGCTCGATCGGTCGTATGTGACTCTCGACCGGTCGTGGACTCGGTTCGACCAGTTGAGGTTACGCAGATTCGTTCTGCGATTTTGTGCGGATTTCTTGTCGCAAGTCCTTTTGTAATTGGGATGCAGAAAAGAGTTTCCTAAAACTTTAAATAGGAGTTCCTAGGACTTTTTAGGTATGACAAGAAGGTTTCCTAAAGCTTTACAAGGGATTTGCTAAAGGCTTTAACGATATCAAAGGTGAAAGAGAGAGAGAGGAAGCTTATATAAGGGAGGTTATACTCGAGGAGGTTATCTACTATGCAATCTATATCTCAGCGCTTCTATGTCCTCGTAATCGGTGAGATCTCTCCATTTTCTTTGTTTCTCTTATTGTTTATCCACTCCTGCGTAAGTGAAAAATGTTGTAACGTTCTACTTCATAGTGGATTGTTGATTTGAACGAGGTCCCGTGGTTTTTACCTCTTTGAGGGTTTTCTACGTAAAAATCCCTTGTGTGGTGTGTGATTGATGCATTGATTATTTTCATTGCTTTATTATCCATAATTATGGTTTGTTCTGGAGGGCTAGATCCTAAGGTTTTGTGCAAGGCCCCCAACACACATGAGGGAGTTTTATTTTTGGAATAGGAGACATACGATAGTTTTTTGTTAACGCCTTAGTGATCGCCGCTCTTAGGCTCGATCTACTTCCCGATACAGTCGGTCGTGAAGAAAGATGAAGGGTACACACGCCGCATTTAGAATAGTGCATGATGTTTATGATTTAATTTGACTATCTTATTATTTTCTTAATTGCGTAAGTCTTTTAAAGGAGGTTGAGAGCAAGTATGTTAAAAATTTAGAGTTGCCACTAGCTAGCTGAGTAGGTTTGCTCGAATTCATGGTTGGCTAGAGTCCGTGGGATTACCTCGAGGTTGAGAGATCATATAATCTATCATTTTGAATAGCTCTGACGGTTGACATGTAATCGCGGGATTTGAGTGAGGGTATTTGTGACAAAAAAGGAATTGGTTAGGCACCCTCTTATGTCGGTCTTTACCCTACAGGGTATATAACTTTTGAGGGAATTTGAATTTTATAGCGACGTAACGCATCTGGTCTGTCTTTACTCTACGGGGTATGTACCGACAATATATGTAATGGTATATGTAACGACATGTCCATTAGCTGACTTGTGCACGTGAGGGAGTTTTGTTTTTGGAACACGAGACGTACGACAATTTTCTGGTAATGCCTCAGTGATCGCCGCTCTCAGGCTCAATCTACTTCTCGATACAGTTGGTCGTGAAGAAAGATGAATGATACACACGCCGCATTTAGAATGGTACATGATGTTTATGATTTAATTTGACTATAATATTATTTTCTTAATTGTGTAAGTCTTTTAAAGGAGGCTGAGAGCAGGCATGTTAAAAATTTAGAATTGCCACTAGCTAGCTGAGTAGGTTTGCTCGAATTCGTGGTTGGCTATAGTCCGTGGGATTACCTTGGGGTTGAGAGATCGTATAATCTATCATTTTGAATAAGTCTGACGGTTGGCATGTAATCGCGGGATCTGAGTGAGAATCTTTGTGACAAAAAATGAATTGTTTAGGCACCCTCTTATGCCGGTCTTTACTCTACGAGGTATATAAATTTTGAAAGAATTTGAATTTTATAACGGCGTTATGCATCTAGCTGATCTTTACTCTACGAGGTATGTACCGATAGTATATGTAATGGTATATGTAATGACATTCATTAGCTGACTTGTGCACATGAGGGAGTTTTGTTTTTGGAACATGAGACGTACGACAGTTTTCTGATAATGCCTCGGTGATCGCCACTCTCAGGCTCGATCTACTTCCTGATACAGTCGGTCGTGAAGAAAGATGAATGATACACACACCGAATTTAGAATGATGCATGATGTTTATGATTTAATTTGACATCTTATTATTTTCTTAATTGTATAAGTCTTTTAAAGGATGTTGAGAGCAGGTATGTTAAAAATTTAGAGTTGCCACTAGCTAGCTGAGTAGGTTTGCTCGAATTCATGGTTGGCTAGAGTCCGCGGGATTACATCGGGGTTGAGAGATCGTAGAATCTATCATTTTGAATTACTCTGACGGTTAGCATGTAATCGCGGGATCTGAGTGAGTGTGTTTGTGAAAAAAAAAGAAGAAGAAGAATTAGTTAGGCACCCTCTTATGCCGGTCTTTACTCTACGAGGTATATAACTTTTGAGGGAATTTGAATTCTATAACGACGTTATGCATCTAACAAGAAAAAATGGTTATCTATCGCCTTTATATAGTCAACAAAAACTAATGCTAAATTCTTTAACCTCAAATTTACCTCAATTATTCAAACCGAAGATGAAATCTCACTAGCTAAAAGCTTTAGCCTCGATTTTAGCAATCGTGGCTAAAACGACTTTTATAGCCTCGGTTCTTCAAGCAAAGCTAAAAAAACATTTTCAAATTCAATTGTCTCAAAGTGAGGCTAAATCAAAATTTTAGCTTCCATTGTTTCCAACTGATACTAAATCTAAATTTTAGCCTCAGTTGCCTATAATTGAAGTTAAATATATTTTTAACCTCAGTTCTCAACAACTAAGGTTAAAGCCTTTAGGCATGGGAATTGTAGTCTCAGACCGAGACTAAAGATTAGGGCTGAAAGTTGGGCGGGTTCAACCCGATCGACCCGTGACCGACTCGACATTGGGTTGGGCTTGGGCAGGATGTATCGGGTCCGATCTCAAGCTTGGGCTATACAAACACCAACCCGATAAACTTGGGTCGGGTTCGAGTTGAGGTCTCGGGTTGCCCGACCCAACCCGAACCCGATCAATATATAAGTTACTTATAAATTATAATTGAGTGTGGATCGTTTGTGCCAAAGGCACACTAGTGATGTCGGGTCTCATTTGTCCACGTCATTTTCAATGACTCAAGCTAACAAGACATGCCGGATTTATCTCTCCCAAATAGATTGCGTGCTATGCTACATGACTTTTAAAGGAGTAGTTGTCCTATATTTTAGCTTGTTTTTTAAAAGAAAAAATGAAGTTCTTTACGATGAATAATCACATATATAATTAATAAAATCATAGATACAAAAAGTAAGTCCTATATTGAAATATAATAAACTAATGTAATAATGAAAATATTAGCACGTTTACACCCAACCAACCCATTCAACCCGACCGAGCCCGCTTGAGTTGGGCTTAGGTTGAGAATTCCCAACCCGAGGTTAGGTTGGGTTGTGTTAGGGTTCAGGTATAGGAACCTTGGGTTGGGTTAGGGTTGAGCACCAACCCGACCCAACCCGCCCGACTTTTAGCCCTACGAAAGATGGATTTAGCTTTTGTTGGCATTAACTGACGTTAAATTCACTTTTTAACATCAATTCTCAACAACCGAGGCTAAATCATTTATTTTAACTCATTTATAAACTTGTGTACAACATTTATTCATTTGATCAAATACAATCATTCATTTTATTTCATTCATAAAAGCACAATATTAACAAAAAATGTAGCTTCCTAAATAAAAGAATTAATTATTTACAAATTATAGCAACCTCTAGGACTAACTAGAAAATCAAATCAACGACTCCATTATTAATCAAATTATATCATTATTAATACAAAAATTACACATTCATCTAAATTAATTAAGAGTACATGACAATTATATCAGAGTGAGCATATAACATATTAAACAATTCATCTATTTTAACTTGATGGATGAGAAACATATCGGGATCACTCACTTTGATGCGGTGGAGATGATTCTGTGCATCAACGGTTTGAATTGAATTAGGACTTCCTAAAATCACATAAATAAGAATTTTCTTTAATCTTGTGTTACACATAATGAATAAATTACACATAATGAATAAAACATATGATTCATTATTTATTCGTTGGGAGACTATGAGATACGAGGAAAGATTTGAATAAAGAGATATAAGAGGAAAGATAATAAGATCGATGAATCTCTTTCCAACTCAAAATTAAAATTAAAATTTTATTAACAAAAATTGTGGGCGTCAGATGTAGGGCTATCATGATGTATATATTTTATCCACGATGTTTATTCATTTTGAAAAATCACTTTAGATGATGAGCTCAAAAATCAGGGAGATCGTATGTCCAAGTGGACCACACCATAAGAAACATCGAAGATTAAATGTCCAATGTTGAAAAACTCTTGGAGGCTATAAAAGTTTTGGAACAAGCTGATATTTATATTTTCCCTTCATCTAAGTCTATGTGGCCTTATGAATAGGTTGAATGACAAATAAACATCATGGCAGGCCCTAGGCCCATTGTCACAACTGCTTCTTGTGATGTGGTCCACATGAGCCTTCAATCTACCACCCTTTTGGGCTCATGCCCCAAAATGACATTTTGAAATGGATGTATCGCTTTGATAAAACACACGTATTACTATGGACCAAATACAGCTCCTAATGGAATTTTTTGTTACCAAGTAGGTCGTGGTGGGGTAGTAGCCCATCCACACCTTCTTAGCATACTTAAGTTTTATTTATTTATTTCTTAATCACATTGGCGATTTTTGTATGGCATGAACATGAGAAATATCTTTGCACGAATGAAGTATAGTAAATCCAACAACACATCAGACCCATGCCAGTTGCATGTTACATGGTAATTGCACGGACTATCATGTATTGATGTAAATACAAGGATTTTACGTAGGCAGGAGATAACAGGAATGGGGTAAAATAAATCAAGAAATTTCATACTCTAAAATGGTATTATTTAAATGTAGAAAATTTTACCTTTTAAGAGTATTTATGTCTTTTCGCATTCGAAAAAAAAAAAAAAGATTATTGTCACCATCAACTAAGACTTGCTCAATTAATGGTGTGGGTGGGTATTTATGTCTTTTCGTAAGAAAAAAAAAAACTTCGTCACCATCATCTAAGACTTTTTCAAATTAACTAGAGTGATCTAGATATATCCTATTCAACAATGGGCCATAACGTAGGTTTGACTTTAGGCGATAAGCTACAATAGAAAAAAAAATATATATAATTTTTAAAAAGAGCAATAAAAATAAGAGAACGATAGACTTGCAGAGTACCATATATAAACATGGATGTGGGGTGTGACCATCGACTTCGCCCTGACCCATGGATCAGCCCAACTGGCTCAGCAGCTGGGCACATGTTGTTAGGTAAGGTTGACTTGCCAGAAAGAAAATCACGAAATGATTACACTCAACGTTGCATGTGTGGCCCACCTAATGAGTGGATCCACATCGTCCTGGCCCATGCATCATCCTAACCACCTCAACAGTTGGGCGGCTGTCGTTAGTCGGCGTCAACTTGGCGAGAATGAAAAGAGAGCGGATTCCATGTCCGCCGGCACGGATATGTGCCTGTGCTGGAGCTGTGTGGGTCCCACAGAGATGTATGTGATAAATCCAATCCGTTCATCTGTTTTAAAGACTGCCAAATATTAGGATGCTAAAAAATCATGGAGATTCAGAACTCAAGCGGGCCACCACAAACAAAACAGTGGAAAGGGAAACGTGTACTGTTGAAACCTTTCTAGAGATGACCATAGTGTTTATATGCCATCTAAACCGTCCATATGGTTATTACCACTCAGATAAACTGTAAGAACAAATATCATCCAGATGCAAAACTTCTGTCACTTCAGGCGTTCAATTTCCACTGTTTCATCTAGCATGACCCACGTGAGCTTTGGATTTGCCTGAATTTTAGATTACTATTCTATTGTGTTCTTTAAAAACAGTTGAACGGTGTGGATTTTTCAAAGACAACTCTTTGAGCTCCATGAAATCTGCTCTCGGATAAAATGGACTCAGATTCGGTAGTGTTCCCTCCAGCATCGAGCTCCGCATTGTGTAAAACACATGCATCAAAGTGAGGTCCACAGCTTTTATCGACCAGTACCGATCTCGATGGGTCACTACCGAATGCGAGTCCTATAGATAATCACCGAAAACTACGGACGCGGATTAGCTACTGACACGTTGGGTAGCAAGGCTCGCTACTCAAGTGACGTCACCAAGTTCTATGGGCCCCACCATGATGTATGTTTTGTATCCATACCATCCTTACATTTGGAGAGATCATTTTAGGGCATTATAGAAGAATTAGGCAGATACAAAGCTGTAGTGGACCCCACCACAGAAAACAGCAGGGAGAGTGATGCCCACCGTTGAAGCCTTCCTAAGGTCCACCGTGATGTTTATTTGAGATCCAGCCTGCTCATAAGCTCACACAGACATCAAAGAAGGTAAAACACAAATATTAGCCATTAGAAGCTTTTAATGGAGGGCGTCACTATCTCCACTGTTTTCAGTGGTGGGGTCCACTAGAACTTTCCATATGACTCATTCTTCGGCTAATAACTAAAATGATCTCTCCAAATGGATGGACGGTGCAGATATAAAACATACATCATGGTGGCACCCACATAACTAGGTGACGTCACTTCAGCAGCCAGTCTCGCTACTCAACCTCCCAGTAGCTAATCCTCGTCCGAAAACTACATTCAACGTTGCATATGTGGCCCACCTAATACGTGGACCCAACTTCCTTGTCACGGCGTATCAGTCACTTTTTTCGATGAACTTCCACATAAATTCACAATATTTCAATTTTAATGAGTGGGCCACGTTCCAGTGACGTAGATCACTGATCTCTTGAGTCCCACCGTTGATGAAGCATTCCCAAAAGTTATCCTCAATTGAACGGTCTAATCTCTAGATGTATGACCACAATAGACAACTGAAAAGATAAATAAAACGACAATCGCGGTGGGAATCCTTCAATCTAGGATTGTTTAAAGACATGGCCCATCTACGGTGGGTTGAAACAAATCAACGGTCTGGATTACCGAACCATAGGCTTAACTTGTCAGAACTGACCACGCACGTACACTTCGCAAACTGTCGCGTGTATCTTATAATTCGTCGTCTTTCACTGCACACACGCAAGATCCGTGTTCCTAACTAACCCCGGTTAAACTCTTCTTTTCTCTCTCAAAAAAATTTGATTATTATAGACACGTGATCCCGATCTTTCTAGTATACATGCGTTTCCAATATGATAAGTGGGGCCTACTTTTAGTTAATCCAGACCATTGGTCCATTCAACCCCACAACAGATCATTTTAAAAAGTGATCAAATACGGAGATGTCCCAGATAGTATTATCAGGACCAATTTTCAACTGAATTTGGACATTTTCTGTATTTTCCATTTCTAATTTGTTTTAAAAAATGGAAAAAATAATAAATTTTAATTTCTTCATCCATAAATATCTTCATAAAAACATACCAACGGTCTAGATTACCAATAAAATGGCCTAAATTATCATAAATGAAAACTCGTGTATACACTCGATGATGCATGTCACGAATATTTCGGATAATTCCTTTTCGTTCAGGAGAGTTCTGTGATACTCTGGATGCGTATAGCGCTTGATGCGCAAGCACCCAAAAACGGTACATGTGCCATATATAAACAAAAATTAAACCGAATACATTGTGTAAATCTCTGCCTCTATGCTGCATATAAAAAACCAGTCGTTTTAAACAATCCTAACCTCTGATCCGTGGACACGCGTGTGTTGAAATAAGACCATCGGATGTTTTCATTTCTAACCGTCCAAGAAAGGTCAAGAAATCTAACGTTAATATTTTAAAGTAAGGGTAATGTTTGATTCAAGACAGATCTACACAAGTAACGTTAATTTGATTTAATTTATGCCACGTATGCACTTTCTAAGTGCCTGCGTATCATCTATTACATTCTTCCAGAGTATCAAATTTTTTATCCTCCTCAAAACTCCTTTTTTGCCTCCTCTCTCTCTCTCTCTCTCTCTCTCTCAAATCACCTTCTCCCAGTTCTCTCTCTCCGTCAAATACCTAGGTTTTATTTTTCTCCCCCAAAGCTTCCTACTTCTAGGGTTTTATCTCTTCTTTTCTCCTCAAGATTTCATTCCTTCTTGTAATTTCTTTAGAGATTAGGGATTTGAATCCATGTACAGATGAAAAAGAGATCTTCACCTTGATTCGTTCCATTCGTTGCGTGATTAATCGATCGATCTTCCCAGAAATTACCATGGTTTCTACATCGGCTCCGATTCAGATTTCTTAGCAAGAATTATCGAATATGGTTGGCGGGGATGATGATGCCGGGTCCCGTGGGCCATGCCCGCTGCCCACCGGCGGCGCGGGCCGTAAGACGTTCTGCCGCTCCGTTTCTTGGTCGTTGCCGCGATCCGCGCCGCAGAGCAACCCCCACTTTGATCATGCAAGGGATTGCACAGATGCCACGGAAAAGAACTGCGGGCAGGGGCAGTTTCGACGGTTCCAAGTCCCTCTCACCCCTCGGTCGCAGCAGAACCTGAAGGCGCGGTCCTGCCTCCCGCCGCTGCAGCCGCTGTCGATTGCAAGGCGGAGCTTGGACGAGTGGCCGAAACCAGGGTCGGATGATGTCGGGGAGTGGCCGCAGCCACCCACCCCGAGCGGCAGGGCCGACTCGAGCCGGCCTGGGGAAGGGCTGAAGCTAGATCTGTCCTCGTTTCAGAGGAACCCAGATGCGGCCGCAGGGCAGGCTCTGGTCAAGAGGGATAGGATCGCCTTCTTTGATAAGGAGTGCTCGAAAGTGGCGGACCATATTTACCTTGGTGGGGATGTTGTGGCCCGTAACCGTGACATTCTGAAGGAGCACGGAATTACCCATGTTCTCAATTGTGTAGGATTCGTCTGCCCCGAGTACTTCAAGGCGGATCTCGTGTATAAGACCCTGTGGCTGCAAGACAGTCCGTCAGAAGACATCACAAGCATCCTGTATGATGTTTTTGATTACTTTGAGGATGTTCGGGAGCAGGTCGGGCGGGTACTGGTCCACTGCTGCCAGGGTGTGTCCCGCTCAACATCGCTGGTGATTGCATATCTCATGTGGAGGGAAGGGCAGAGCTTCGATGATGCATTCCAGTATGTGAAGGCTGCACGTGGGATCGCAAACCCCAACATGGGTTTCGCTTGTCAGCTGTTACAGTGTCAGAAGAGAGTCCACGCTATCCCTCTGAGCCCCAGTTCGGTGCTTCGGATGTATCGGATGGCGCCCCATTCGCCGTATGACCCGCTTCATCTTGTCCCAAAGATGCTGAATGATCCTTCCCCATTGGCGTTGGACTCCCGAGGGGCATTCATCTTGCATGTGCCCTCAGGAATATATGTGTGGATTGGTAAGAGCTGTGAGCATGCGATGGAGCGGGATGCAAAGGCAGCTGCATTGCAGGTTGTTCGATATGAAAAAGTGCAGGGGCCGATTGTAACAATTGCAGAAGGCGAGGAGCCATCGGACTTTTGGGATGCATTTTCGAGTGGTCCACTTCCTGTAGGTAAGGAGCAGGTCGAATCAGCAGTCAAGACCGGCACAGGTAAGAGGAAAGTAGATCAGTACAATGTAGATTTTGAGCTTTTCCACAAAGCGATCACAGGGGGCTTTGTGCCACCGTTCTCACAATCGGGAGCAGGCCAAGAGACTCACCTCCCTGCAAGAGAGAGCAATTGGAGTATTTTGAGGCGGAAGTTTGTGTCAGGAAGTGTGAAGGAGTGGGTCACTACTTCCAGGGTTGCTCTATCTAGAGTGTATTCTGATTCAATGCTGATGGTAGAAGCCAATACTGGAGTAAGAAAAAGTCAGCCAGCAGTGGACTCCTCGTCATCACCTCATCTTTCTCCGTGTTCTCTATCATCCGATTCCAGCATCAGTTCAAAATCTAGTTCAGACTCCCCCACGACGTCGCCTTCAACGTCTTCCAGTTCACTTACTCCATCACCTGCATCCTCAAACTTGTCCAACTCGTTACCACCATCATCCAAATACTCTCACCCTGTATCGAACAACCAGGATCCTCCTGCTGCCTTCAAGCAATCTTCGAAGTCATTCTCAAAATCAGTTTCACTTCCAGCTAAAGGAGTTGGTCTTTCACTTGCTGAACGAAGAGGGAGCTTATCTCGGTCATTGAAGTTGCCAAAGACAAATATATCCCTTGTATCTCTTGTAAGTCCGCAAGAGGGATTTATGAGGGAGAGCGACAACTACACTTCTGATAACAATGTTTTTGATGTACCAAGTAATGGAGAACACTGCTTAGACTCTGTGAAGCCCAATCCAGTGGAAGATGTAAGTCGAAAGATTCTGTTGGGGGGGTCTCTGGGTGAATCGGTCGTTGATAGTTTGTGCCCCGAGGAAGGTGATTTGGTGGAGGCATGTGGAGTTGTGAGTGAATGTCCCTTGAAAGAAGGTCTAGAGTCATCTGTTTTGACTAGGTTGATTGAAAATGGGGCAGAATATTTGAACCGAGTTCGCCCTGTGGTATACAGCTGGCCTGTTTTAGAAAAGATTGTAGAATTTGGTACGATTGGTCTTGACTCCAAGGCAGTGTTTCTTTTCTTATCTCCAGATGCAGGTCTAAACAAGCATAAGGTTGGGATGCTGTATTTGTGGGTAGGAAGTTGCTTTGAACATGATAGGAGTAGTCAAATGGATAGCCGCAGAGAGATAGGTGAAGCAAAAGAGACTGACTGGAATCGAGTTGGTTCTGACGTTCTTACTTTTATGGGTCTGCCAAAGGACATCCCCGTTAAGGTATGAAATACAACTCTGGATCTCTGTTAATAAGTTGCAACGTATGAGTTGGTCAGGTTTACTATTTCATGTGCCCCGTCCCTGCCCACACATGTGCCACATCCGAGCTGCGCATCAGGTGGGCGGTCCGATCAACAGGTGGACCACTCTCGTTCCTTGAACGTGGACCACTGGATAGTTCTCCATCCATTTTTTCATATGCATGTAGCCCACCTGATGACTGCACCAACTGATTCTTGGCCCAGGGTATCCACACTCTGATCCCATCTCTGATGCATGGCTGGCTGTGGCACATGAATGCCACATTTTCCGGTGTGGACGTGCCGGGACTGACATGTAGTGGTAGCAAAACCTCTGAATTTGTTTGTTATAGGAAAGTGCAAAGTTTGTCTTTTGGTTGGGTTTAAAATTTCATTCAGGCTGCAAAACTTCTACCAGATAGTTTAGTGAATGTATTATTTGAGCTTAGAAGTGGCATTTTGAGTGATGATTTCTTGCTTGCTGGTTCCATTTTGTAATGTTGTTTGTTTTCTATATTTCTCATTGCTATTCTACAATGTTTTGGTGCCTTTTTTTTTTTTTTTTTTTTTAAATGAATAATGTACTTTGTTAAAGTGAGGAAAGAAAACATTACATAAAGGGCAGAAATTGTGCTACAAAATGACAAGGTCTTTGTGCTCCAATACCTTTTCCCTATTGATCTGCCTCTTGATTACCTTCTTGGGACAGGAGAAAACTAAATCGAGAGATGCAGTGATTCTCTAATCTCGTCAATGATGCTAGATGGTTGCAGTTCATTTTCACTGTTTTTAGCTCAGCCACCAACATGTGCATGTCACCTTGAACTCATCTGGCGCTGGGGTGAAAACATTACATAAGGGCATCTGCAGGGAATAGTCTTGCCTCAAAATGGGGTGGAGACACCCTGTGTTGTCAATTATTTATTTACATAAGAGGCATAATTGTGATGCTAAAAGAGAAAGGATTTTGCACTCCCTAGTTTTACCTCTTTATTTTCTAGATAGTCACGGTTCATTTTCACTATTTTTAGCTCAGCCACCAACATGTGCATGTCGCCTTGAACTCATCTGGCCCTGGGGTGAAAACATTACATAAGAGGCTTCCGCAGGGAATAATCTTGCCTCAAAATGGGGCGGAGACCCTGTGTTGTCAATTTTTTTTATTTTTATTTTTATTTTTTTTTTATTTATAAATTTAAATAATTTACATAAGAGGCAGAATTGTGCTGCTAAAAGAGAGAGGATTTTGCGCTCCCTAGCTTTACCTCTTTATTTTCCTTATGATTCCCTTGTCGTGAGAGGGAACGGCTAGCGTCGTGGGTTTGCTCCCCACAGACGTGGTTTTGATTCCCCTTACCATGCTTTACCCGATGCATGTGGTTTGCGGATGATTGTGTGCATCCACAGGGAATAGTCTCGCCTTCAAAAGGGGGAGGGACACCCTGTTGTCATTAAAAAAAAAAAAAACATTTAAATCAAGAGATGTGATGATTCTGCAATACTGTCAATGATGCTAGCTAGTTGCCATGGTTCTGTTTCTCTGTTTTTAGACCATACCACTGCATGTGCATGTCACCTTCAACCCAAATCCAACATTCAATTGGCTCTACAAAATGAAAGCCAGTAGTAAGGGCTCTAGCTTCCGTTTCAACGGAATCATTATTACCAGTAGGGACCAAGTTTGCTATCTTTACTGACCATGGTTGTCTCAAGCAGTGCTATGTACTCTTGCTAAACCAAGCTGCTGGAAAAATTAAGCTTTAACATGCAATGGAGAAAGAAGTCTGGAAATTTGGAGTCCAGATCTCTCTCATCCTTGAAACAGTTAAGATATGCACCTGGGTCCACAGGTTCAATCTTCCAGCACCTGGAGCAGTTTGTATATTCACTTTGAGCACTTCAGTGTCTTCTATAGTACCATATGCAGGATGTAGACTAGCATTGTACCCATGGAATAGGAAAAACAAGGAATATGTGTTTACAATCCAAACCATAGGGTAGGTGTTTACAATTGTCAGAGGCCAGGGGGAAGGATCCTTAAAAAAGAAAAGAAAAGAATCAATCAACGCTACACCTAATTTCTAATCCTATTAAATCAGAGAAATGTCCTTTTTTTTTTGAGAGAGAGAGTTAAAAAAATATATTTAAAAAAGGAGAGAAACAAATGCCAACTGCACAGCAGAGTGACTAACTGGAGGTTAGAGCACCCTGAAACAAACAACTAAAGAAAAAAAAAACAACAAAATTAGGTCTAAGTAACAGGATGGCCAGAAAGGCTTTATGTGGCAAAAGAAAACACAGCCGCAACAAGAGAATTTTGTTTTTTTTTTTTTTTAATTGGCAACAAAAATTTTTACTAGATAAAATCTCCAAACAGGAAAGGTGGTACAAAACAATCATGTCAATGGATAAGAGTTGCTTATAAAGGATACCATGGACCCCTTTGCCAATACATCAACATTTTACTATTGGATTTACGATTAATCAGATACAGAATATCCACGGAGCAAGATATCATTTTTAGTTCATTCATAATGAAGGCCAGCTTCCATGGACACGGACATTTTCCTGAAGCCCAATCAACCGCTTTACTAGAACCCCCCTTCACAATCAGAAGCCCGCCAAGTCAGCTTGCGAGAAGCTCTATGCCAACTTTGATTGCCAAACTTAGAAATTTCGTATATTCCTTTCTTATAAGAGCATAGAAACTGCTCTAGATGATATTTATAACTGAAAGACGGCAAACTCTCCTTAAACTACTTCCATTAAAAGCCAACGGAATGGAAAAGCTCCTTAAAAAAACAGACTTCCCAACTATCACAAGATCACAAATGCCTCATAGTTTTTAGTGTTTTTTTTTTTTTCTTTTGAATTGATAAACCTCCCAAAGATAAGAACCTCTTCAAGCAACTTCCAAAAAAAAATCCATGTAAGCTGTAAGGTGGCCCTTCCGATGTTGGTGCCAATATGGTAAGGCTGTATGTCAGCCAATGCTCATGCATCGTTCTTTGGGTTATCAATGGGCGGTGTCCAGCCCCAGCTTGGTCCGATTAAATTTCGGACCTGAAATTTAGGCCCGTTCTGGCTTGTCGGCATGAAAGTCAGGCCCTTATCTTTCAAAAAAAAAGAAAAAGAAAAAGTTGAAACTTCTGCTAAAGTTTACTAAAGACTGCTACTAAGCTTGTATGTCTAAATCGATCTCCTTGCAATGAGGAAGCTGAGGAGTGTGTGACCCTTTTAGATCATATTCATCTCTTTGCTCTGTATCCCTCTGATCTGCATAAGATGATGTGGAGGGATAGAAAATCCGGATTATTCTCGGTTAAATCTTTCTATTCTCTTGCGAGGTGGTGTCCGTCAAGGGGTGACGGGATTCACCAAGTGTGGTTGGCGCTAGAATGTTTTTCCAAAGATAGTTGCTTTCAGTTGGTGGGTAGGAAGGAAGAAAGTCCTTACTATTGATAACCTTCGGAAAAGATCGATGGTGATACCCAATATTTGCATTTTGTGCATGCACAACGAGGAGACAGTGGACCATCTTTTTGTTCACTTCCCTTTTGTGGGGAAGATTTGGGCAGATATTATGGGATGTTTTCAAATGACATGATCCATTCTGGAAATGGTGGATCTTCTTTTGATTGCTTGGCATGGGATGGGTCTCAAGAAAGAAAAGTGAGTGCTTTGGAGAATGACTTTACTCGCAATTTGGTGGGCCATTTGGGAAGAAAGAAATGCTAGGTTTTTCAACAATGCTAGGAAGTCGGTCGAAGGAGGTTCTCAAAGGGCTAGAGAGCTGGTCGTTGAATGGGCTTCTTGTGCTCCTAATTTAAAGGGATGTAATGTCTTTTCTTGGGTAGTAGACTAGTTGGGTCGCTCTCTCAGCCTCCCTTTTGTTGCTTTAGCTTTTGGCTTTTGATGTTGTAGTTTTTTCTCCTTTTTAATAAAATTTTGTGATCTTTCAAAAAGAAGAAGAAGAAGAAGAAGAAGCTTGCATGTCTAAATATGTGAGCTCCAAGACCTCTTCTTTTTTCAGGATGAGTGTATTGTTAGTTGTTTACTGCCTTATTTACTCAAACTTCTTTCATGGAATTCATCAAACACCTATAATATATCTGTTGTTGTACCAGAAGGCTTTATAAAAGCCATCATGAGACTAGGTGTTTTGTGCCCCTCCATATCGTAGACTTAACTTTTAACCTCCTCTTCCATGGACTCCCGCTCAAACCATTCTGAATTATCTGCAAGGATGACATTTAACTGAAAACATCAAGGTGTGGCCTAGGAAAATCTCTTTTGGATAGAGCATATAGAAATAATTAAGTACTTCATGTCCAGGGTCCTGTTTATCTGCACTTGTATTTCCATATACTGTTATTTCAACAATGGGATTCTTCAATGCTCATGCATCATTCTTACGGTTGTCAATGGGTGGTGTCCAGCGCCAGCTTGGTCCATTTAAATTTTCAGCCTGAAATTTAGCCCTGTTCTGGCCTGTGGGCATGAAAGTCAGGCCCTTACCTTCTTGTAATTTGTTAACTAGGACTTCTGCCAGAGTTTAACAAAGACTGCTACTAATCTTGCATGTCTAAATCTGCAAGCTCCAACACCTTTTTTTTTTTTCTTCCAGATGAGTGTATTGGTAGTTGTTCACTCCCTTGTTTACTCAACTTCCTTCATGAAATTCATTGAACACCTACGTTATATCTGTTGTCCCAGAAGGCTTTATAAAGGCATCATGAAACCATTGGGACTCGATTCTTTGTGCCCATTCATATCATAAACTTGCGCATTAACCTCCTCTTCCATGGACGTCCACTCAACCCATTCTGAATCACCTACAAGGATGACATTAAAACCGAAAACATCAAGATGCAGCTGAGTAAAATATTCTTTTGGATAGAGCTTATGGAAATAATTAATTACTTCCTGTCTGGGGTCCTCCTGTTTGTCTGCAATTGTATTTCCATCCACTGTTAATTCGAAATTGGGATTCTTCCTGCTTCCATGAGCCAACTAAGTAGAAGAATTTGGTATTCCCTTCATTGAGCCATGAGGTCTGAGGTTCCTGATAGCAAGAAATTTCTCCATCTTAATATCAGTGTATTAAATAGCGTGGTAGCGTAGCGTGTAGCGTACGCTACGTAGCGTAGCGTACAAAAAACGCTACGTAGCGTATAAAATAGCGTTAAAAAAAAAAAAAAAAAAAAACGTACCTGTTTTTCTTTTCTTTTCTTCTTCTTCTTCTTCTTCTTCTTCTTCTTCTTCTCCTTCTTCTTCTTCTTCTTCCTCTTCTTCTTCTTCTCACCCCGTCATGCTTGGCATGGCCGCTTTGTTCATGTCCTCCCTCCTCCTCCTCCTTCTTCTTCTCTCTCCCTCCCTCTCTCTCCCTCTCTCCCTCCCTCTTCTTTCCCTCTTTTTCTTTTCGCCCCTCTCCCGTTTTTTTTTTGAAATCGGAGCGCTTTGAAAATCGGAGCGCTTTGAATAGCCGCTTTGTAGGTATAGTCTTTGTAGAGCACGTGTCAAGCTAAGACGAGCGCCGACACTCCTCGAGCTCCGAGTTGTACGAACGGTCCAAAGGAGATCAAAGTTACATGGGCTCCACAGCAATGTATTTATTATATCTACACCGTTCATCTATTTTTAAATATCATTTTAGAGCATTAACCAAAAAATGAATCGTATCCAAAGATCGTCTGGACCACACCAAAAATAGCAGCGAGATGATGATTTTTCACCGTTAAAAAATTCGTAGGTCCATCCAATCTGTTCAAAAGGTCAAAAAGACCTGAATGAAGAGTCAAAACAAATTTCATATTGATCCAGAAGTTCTGTAATCCCAAAAAGGGTTTCAATGGTAGACGTTCAATCCCCCACGCTTTTTGCGGTGTGGTCCACTTGATAATTAGATCTGTATTATTTTTCGTGTCAAGCCTTAAGACGAGCTCTTCAAATGAATAGAAGATATAACACATACCTCATGATCGACCCACAGGACTTTTGTGCGTCAAATAAATGTCTTGGTAGGCGTTACGCAAACGTTGCAAAATTTTAATAAAATGTATACGTGCCACATGGGCCCCACCATATCTTGTATGTATTTTATCCATGCCGCCATCCATTTTGCGACATCATTTTAGATTATGATTCAAAAAATTAATAAAATCCAAATCTCGGTGGACCACAACATAGGAAACAGTGGTTATAAAATGCTCACCATTAAAAATTTCTTAGGGTCCACTGTAATGTTTATTTTCCATCTAACCTGTTAATAGGGTCACACTAACATGGATGAAGGGAAAACACACATGTCAGCTTGATCTAAAACTATTGTAGACCTGATAAATTTTTAATGATAGTCGTTTAATTATTATTGTTTCCTATGGTGCGGTCCACCTGAGCTTTGGATCTGCCTCATTTTTGGCCTCATGCCCTAAAATTATTTGGCAAAATGGATGGACGGTGTGGATATAACACATTCATCACGAGTGGGGTCTAAAAAACTTTGACACTCGTGTGCTACACTTCACAATATGAGTCCTACCTAATTCGGGCCCTTAAAAAATTGTACACGAGACATGTATTAACTTAAAATTTACCAATTAAATTATGGACTGTAATTGCTAACTCAAAATGCCAAAATATTTTATTTTTTCTTACTATTTAATATTTATTATATATATATATATGTATATATTATATACATATATATATAATATTTTTTTTAATTAAAAAATATAAGTATTGTGTAGCTTACGCTACACGCTACGCTATTTCGCTACACGCTACGGAGGGTTGAACGCTACGCAATACGCTACCGCTATTTAAAACACTGCTTAATATATCTCTGAACTTTCTTTTTGGCTCCCTTATTTTCCCTTCATGCTGATACAAATGAGTCCTGTATCTTCCGTCATCACTGATGATTGTCAACTGTCATTTCCCAAGGGTGTCAGCTTTCCTGCCCTCCAACTTCTTGAAAGTTATTCCATTCCTTGATTTATTTTTTTAAGAATCTTCTTTTGAGAATGATACTGAACCCAACCTTCAGCTGCACTTCCGTTCCACCATCTTTCGACGCACTTGGCAGAACCTGCTGCTAAATTCTAACCACGCCTTTTTGAATCCGAAAGAATCTGAAAGCTGTAGGACCAACAGACATACCTACGAATGAAAGAGTATCTAATGATTAAAATAGGGGCTAGCTAGGGTGGTGGAAGAAACCCTGATGAGGTACTCTTCCCATGAAAGAGAGTAGGAATCAATCAAGCTTCAATTTCACCGCTTCTTATTCGCTGGACAACTTAAATATACCTCCTTGAATTGGGATGTCTATAAGCTTGTTAGAATTAGTGAAGTCTGAAACATTATAATGTTTGAAGAGATTCCACATCCCCTCCCAGTTTCTCATAAGGGAACCAAATATCATTGAAATCTCCCCCTACACAATAGAGAAGATTCCAACTCCTTGCAAGGGCATTCAGTTGTTCCTACATCTCCTCTCTTCTCTGCCCTTCTGATCTCTTTCAGTTCTAATGCATCTAACTTCTTATCTGTGGAATCTTTAAAAAAAACCCTTCTTTTCTTTGGGACTAATGAGACTTATGCATTAAAATTCTTTTTTTGAATGGCGCCATAATATTTTATTGAACAAAGTCTATATACAAGATCAGCCAAGGCCTAAAGCTAGCTACTCTCTCAGCATATTGACTCGACACTGATCTGCAAACCACAACTGAAAGATACCCAGATAAAAACCAGATGCTAAGCAGGAGCCAACAGGGCCCCAGATGGATTTGACTGTGTCAAGTGAAGTTCTGTCCTCATGAACTTAAAGGAGTAGACAGTTTCTTGCTTTGAAGGCATAGAAACAACAGTTTCTTGCTTTGAAGACATAGAAACAACACCAATTTTCCTAACCTTTCCAAAAAAAGGAAAAAAAAAAAAAAAAAAAAATCCTTTTGACATCCTTGCATATGATGTTCCATCCTCATTCACTTAAAGCACATGATTGTGTCTTGCTTTGGATGCATAGAAACAATCCCATGTGCACATCCACTGCCCCCTAGAGGTTCTGTTGACAATTGGAATTCCAGAATCAGGATAATTCATACAGTTTTTATTCCTAACTCCTGGTTAGTTATTAGAGTTGGATTCTCCCTTTACTATTGCTCTATATGGGTACTTGATCGGGTTGCTCTCAAATTTTAGGATGTGTTTTACTGTCGGTTTCCATATCTTGTTGTAAGGAACAAACTTTTGAATTGAAAGAGGAGGTCCATTGATGCAACTTATGATGGTTGGTTATCAATCTCTTGTGGCAATTGACATTGGTGTTAGTGATATGCCAGTTATAATTTGGAATGCTACATTCTTTCTGATGCAAATTGTGGAACCAATTATCTTTAGAAAAATTTGGAACCAATAATGAAGTATCTGCACTAGGCAAAAGTTTGTCAAGTTTCTTTTATCTTCTCTTAAAGCAATTGTCTTTGCTTCCGTCAGTTCCTCTTCCAGGATGAGCGCTTCCCCCAAAGAGATGCATACGTTCTTGATTCCGTATTCACGAATTTGGAAGTCCCTTCCCGAAAAAGAGAATGTTCCATTGTCCTTAAAGAGCATTATAAATTACACTGCTCCTAGTTTCATTGGGACACTGAGGGAATGTATTGACTGTCCATTACGTCAGCACACATTTCATGGGCTACCATGCAAAATGCAGTAGGGATGAAATGGGTTGAGTTGACTCAATGGGTCACTAGACCTGTTATACCAGTTAAATGTTCCATTTCTCTTAGAACATTGCAACTTATAGTGCTCCTAGTTGCATGAGTCTGCACTGTCCATTAGGTCCAGCACATATTTCATGGGCTGTCGTGCAAAATTGCACCAATCAGTAGGAATGTAAATGGCTCAGGTTGACTTGACGGGTTGATGGACCTTCCCAGTAATAAACAGGCCTAGATCTCAAATTGGATCCACTGGTTAGGGGTTGGGTACAAAACACCTTGTTGATAAATGGGTGAAGTTTAGAACTTCTCAAAAGTCGACAACCCTATGACCTCTACTTCCCAGGAGATGCGTCTTCTTGGTTATATGCTCGTGAGATTAAAAGTCTTTTCTCAAATCATATGAATCTGATCTCCATGACTATTAGTTCCCAGCCATTGTAACTGGAGATTCTTGAAATGCTATCAGCTGGCCCCCTCTGGCATCAGTCCTTGGAAGATTGCAGATAGGATTGACGAGGTTCAAAAAGTTTGTAGTGCTCATCAGGCCATCATCAGACACATTGAGGGCATTAAGGCTGATCAGCTTGTCAAAGAGGGTGCTGTTAAGAGTTAAATCTTTTGTGAGGATAATAGATCTGGCTGATGGGTCTTCCCTTGTTTAGCTGTTTTCTTTCAGTTTTCTTTTTGTCCATTTTTTGCCATCTTCTTGCTTGGCGTGTTTTATCTTTACATGTTTCTTTTCTTTAATAATATTTGCTTGCCTTCAGAAGAAAAAAAGACTACTAGTTTACCATTTTGTTAATCTTGCTGGAATATATTGTATCAATCTTGTTTTCGTCACCTATGCAAGTGAATACTATTTTCATCATCACCATCATCACTGCCATTGCCACTGCTGCATCCCAGCTTTTTTGTGGTGGGTTTTACGAATCCTGTTTCACAAAAAAATCTCATCATTAATCATTGTTGTCATTGGTTTTGGGTTCAGCTTTGAATCCAGTTTCATCAAGAATTCCTATTAGGTCCTCCAATCCTCCTTTCTGGCTCTTCAGCTCTCTATAATTTTGCATATCTTACTGGGCCTGTCTTCACGAGCACATGGCTGAACCATCTCAAGCAGCTCTCCATTTTATATCTCAAAGTGGGACTACACCTTGGTTGCTTCGAATGGCTCATTCTTAAACCCATCTTTCCTAGTGTTCCTATACATGCATCCAAATATCCTCGTCCCCTGTTTATACTTCCTCTTAATTAACCGACGACGTGCCCTATATAGCTTAGCTAGTCTAATAGTTTTGTTATGGTAATTTCTCCTAAGTTTTATTGGCACGTGTGATCACACAGCACTCTAGAGTCTCATCTCCCCTTCATTTGTTCAACTCTAATTTTATTGCAAACGTTCTCTTGAGCTCTCCATTTTTCCGAATGATAGAGTTAATAGAATGGAAGATATCACTTTGAGGAATCTCCTGGTCAGGAAATGATTTAATGCCTTCACAGATTACTCATTCAAAACTCTAGAGATGTTGCTAAAGTGTGGTTCCAAACTCCACAAGTAATCCCTCAAAACTGGTGATCGTTTCATCCCTCAAAACTAAAGACGAGGGATTGATTGGCAGGATTTCATTTCAATTAAAAACCATCCTTTAGTAAGACGGACTTTAAAAACTATCCTTTTGGGAATGTCTTGATGGAAAGTGGAAACCGCTTTCCTTTGCATCCCAAGTCTTTGCAACCACGACTGAATTCGGGAGGAAAGATGTCCCACCTGCTTCCCTACCCTCGGGTATAATTAGTGAATGCTTCTCTTTCTTGTTTTCTTAGTAGAATTGATGACCAATGAATGGCATTTTTTTGGTACTCCTGTGGCTTTACTTTCGTGTTCCTAATCATCTCATACTTTTGGCTTCACCCTTACTCTGTAGTTTTCACTTCTAAGAAAAGTCTGTGTGAACTGGAGGCTTACCCTTGATGCATTTTCTTCCTTTTAGTTTCTGACTTTGCCAATTATCTTCATGCCCGTTTCAATTAGATGTGGAGTGAGAATAGAATGGGATGCGATGCATCCTGCAAGATGCAGAATGCATGAAGTGCTAAATTTTCCCATCCACAATATCCGTCTCAATACGAGAACATTGTGATAATAGGTTGTGGGCCATTATCATTCCGTTCTCATTCAAGGTGGCAGACAAATGTTCCTGTACACATTTAGCAGACACCACAAACCAGTCCTTGGCCTATTGCTTTTCACTGCTTAAACAATGCTCAGAAGCTGTAGAGATCAAGTCTTGTCAACCCTGTTATTGCAGTTTGATCAGCTCTCAATTGCAGTCAGACATGATTAGTCTGATCGGCCACTAAAATCTAGAATCCTGAATCTGTTTCCAGCAGATTAAGCAGTTGTTTCTTCTTCAGCCAGTCGCTCAAGATGGTTGAGACAATTTTCGTGTGATGTGTCACATTGAAAAGCTGTGAAAATTGTCTTACCAACTACTGTGCACCATGTCATCGATAATGCACTCTGCATTGCAAATGGAGAAGGATTAGATAGGTTGTTGGTTAAACTATAGGGCACTGCATGTTCACAAATTTCTGCCTGTGTACTTATAAATGATAATAGAACTTTCTTGGAAAGATAACTGAATTTTCTTCACATAAATTAAGTCAAGTAGTTACTGTTCAAATACTGAGAGGATATGACATTGTTAAGGATATGTATGAAGGAGCGACAACAAATGTGAGGACCACTGGTGAAAGACAACTGAGTACTCAATTACTATAGGCTTTAAGCCTGCGCCTTTTTACATTGGTTATGAACGAGTTAAGGAGGCATTTGCAGGAAGAGATTCCATGGTGTATATTGTTTGCAGATGACATAGTTTTGATTGACAAGATAAGGGAAGGTGCAAATACAAAGCTAGATTTATGGAAGGTTGCTTTAGAATCTAGAGGACTTAAAATTAGTTAAGACTAAAACAGAGTATATGGAGTGCACCTTTAGTAATAATAGGAGTGAAAGTGAGGAATTAGTTAAGATTGCTGACTATGAAGTTTCCCAAATTGACCAATTTTGGTACATGGGTCAATAATTCATGAGTGGAGAGATTGAAAAGGATATTACCCATAGAAATCAAGCTGGGTGGAAGAAATGGAGATGTGCCTCTAGAGTTTCACGTGATCACTGTGTACCACTGAAACTGAAGGGGAAATTTTATTGGATGGCTATAAGACGAGCCATTGTTTATGGTATAGAATGTTGGGCAGTTAAAGAACATGTTCATAGGATGATTGTAGCTGAAATGAGGATTTTGAGATGGATGAGTGGCAAGATGAGGAATGATAGAATAAGAAATGAATGCATACGAGGGAATTTAGGAGTAGTACCAATCATTGTTGTCATGTGCGACGACATATGCGCATATCCATATGCAGATCACATATGCAATCATGGCATATGCGAAAATATGCGATGTATGCGATTGCATACAGCATATGCGATCGCTATGCAATCGCATATTGGCCAACGGTTGGCACATTATTTTATTTATTTATTTTTTGTAAAAAAAACTTTTGTCTATAAGAAGGCTTCCAAAACTCCCCCATTTGCAATATTCTCACTCCAAAACTCTTTTAATCTATTCTTCTCTTACATTTCTTAATTCCAAGTGGTCTTAATCTCTCTCTCTCTCTCTCTCTCTCTCTTATATTTCCTACTTCCAAGTGGTCTTAATCTCTCTCTCTCTCTCTCTCTCTCTCTCTCTCATATTTCCTACTTCCAAGTGGTCTTTCTCTCTCTCCCCCCCTACATTCCCTCTCTTGGAAGTTGAAAGATCAAGATTCAAGCACTTGTTATTTAATTTGTTGTTTAATTGATTTTATTTCTCTCAAATATATTTTAAATAAGTAAAATTAGTTATTTATTAACTTAGGAAAGTTACCCTTAATTTTCTTCTTCTTTAAAAAAAATTTTATTTTATTTTTTTTGAATTTTTCCATATTTTTCGATTTATTTATTTTTTAAAATTTTTCAAAAAAAAAAAAAAAATTAAAACAAAAAAATATGTGATCACATATGCGATTGTGCGATTGCATATGCGATTCGACAACATTGGTACCAATAGGTAATGAGATGAGGAAAAGTTGACTTGGATGGTTTGGTCATGTACATTGGAGACCAAGAACCGTGCCGGTTAGGAGTGAATTGGTAAAAGTTAAAGGGGAAAGACCCAAAAGGATGTGGGTGGAGGTAGTAAGCAAGGACTTGATGACTTATGGTCTAACTGAAGATCTGGCCCTTGATAGAGTGGAATGGGGGAACAAGGTTCATTAAACCGACCCCAATAAATAGGGGATGAGCCGTGGATGATGATGAGTTGCTGTTGACGGCATGTAGATATCAAGTTAGAATGATATCCACTTGTGCTGGAAGATGTGTGAGCAAAAAAAAAAAATCGATTTTGTTATTAGATTTTCTTGTTTCCTCATCTGTGTGTTATTTTTTTTTTTTTTGCTTTGCTCTTGCATCAGTTCGTAAGTGTCACTTGTGATTGGATTTTTTTATTCATGATTCTGAGTTTGTATGTTGAATGATGGATTGGACAGGTTGTTAAAGAAAAAGAGGAGCCAGATGAATTCCTTGAATTGTTGAAATTTTTTTAGCATCACTGAACCAGTGAAAGATATGGATGCAAGGGCCCAAACACCGCCATGGTTTCTGCAGTTCACAAATCATGCTGCTGACAATTTTTGGCGTTTTCTAAGAGCTTCAGCTGACGAAATCAGTGAGGTAATTAAATTACTTTCCCTTTCTGTCCATAAGTCGAATTTTTTTAGGGGCTGTTTGGATTGGTGGAAAACAGGATTCAACTGTGGGAAAGGAAATCGGTTTCCTCAGATGTGATGGTTTCCCTTGTTTGTGAAAGACAAGAAGACTTGAGGATATCGGTTTTTCTTCCCACAGTTATCCTCAGGAAGATCATTTCCTTTTCCTTTCTAAAACCTAAGAAATGAGTTTTCCATGCTTTTTGAGAGACGACTCCTACTTTTTTACCGTTGACCATTCCACATTTCCATTGAAACCATGTATGCTAAAACAAACATATAATTGAAGGATTCTTTTCCATAGTTTTCCTTTCTTCATCTAATTTTTGGTTTTCACCAGTCCAAACAGGCTAAAGAGGACACTGTATAAGGTGAAGGGGATATCCTACATTAGGTGAAGGTTTAGGAACCCCCTCCCAGGCAAGGAATCTGTTTTGGAGTTCCCTTCCCTACAAACATGAGATAATTGGGAAGGACAAACATCTCAGTATTACCGGCATCTCATTAGTTCTGCACTTATGATTCATTCAAAATCCTTGCAAGCCTCAAGCCCAGACTACCGTTTGGCAAGTAAAACCCACCACCATTTCAACCCCTTCTGCTTTGTTCCTGAACATGCATGATTGTTGTGCTCTTTCCAGATCTGCCATAATGTGGCTGTGGCTACCAGGCAAAGGTCCCAAGGAGCATGGCCTTGGGTTTGGAGAAAATCCAAGGAACCTGTGTACAGTTTTCAGGCTTGACAGCTGCTATAATTTCTACCCAACATTTCATTAGTTCTTCATTGGCTTCCTTTGAACTCCATTGCAAGCCTCAAACCATGACTGTGCTGTGAATTCTGTGAACCGCTTTTCAACTCCTTCAGCTTTGTTCCAGAACTAATTATCCCTACTGAGATAGTTAGCTTGCAGATTATCCCTTGCCTCCCCAACCACATTAAAAAAAAAAAAAAAAAAAGAACCACAGAGGATAAATAGAATTTATATGCACCATATTCAGTCAAATCCAAAATGGTTGATTGGCTGTGCTTTTGTTGATCCAATGGTTGTGAGCTTCTAAATGCTGTTTTGGAGTTCCCGTCCCTGCAAACATGAGAAAACTGAGAAGGATAAACAGCTCACTGATATTGTTTAAGTGCCAAAGCAACATTTGCAGTGCCACTATGCCATGGTTTCTGACAGAATCTGCTCTGGTCCAAAAGTTCGAGGAAAGTAAAAAACTGCCACAATGCAATTTGACTCCAGAGTCATTGTTCACTTTTTTTGCTGATTCTTAAAAAAAAAAGAGAGAGAGCTGTTTTCACATTTGATAGTTTTTTGCTGGGTGGTCTCATGAGAGGGATTTAAAAGCTTTACAATATTTTCCTATTTATAGGAGGCCGCCATTGAAGTCATTCGTGGCGATTCGAGATTTGGCCCGCCTGGATGTACAGTGTCAGCTCTCTAAGCCACCACCCCTGCCCAGATAAGCAAAAGCTTGTATTTTGTCTAACTGATTTTGAATTTTCTCATGTACATCATCACGAAACGTTGGATTTCCATGTCCTTTAGCAAGAAGAGTAGATTGAATTTTCGTTCTTAACTGATTAATCTTTGTTTTTAACACACACCAATGGGGATTGTTCACAATTCTGGCTTCCCATATAATCTCCAGAATGCCAGCCCTTGATTTTGTGCAGCTGTATGATGCAAATCAAGCTCCCCCACACTCAGTTGTGACTTGGCATATTAGTCCTCTTTATATATATATATATATATATATATATATATATATATATATATATATATATATATATATATATATATTATGAATGAATGAGAAGGTCTCAAGTCAAACCGGTTGGACCACAAGTTACGGTCCACCCAGCTGATAACTTCCCTCCTGTTAGGTGCATTTGACATCCAACCCATCCAATAGCTTGCCCAAACCACAAGGATTACCTAATGCAAAAACCATTCATATCCACTTATCAAATAAGATAATTGTAATTTTCTATATATCAATGGCTACACATTGTTTTCTATGGTGTGACCCACTTGATGAGTGGATAGGGATGATTTTTTCATAAGGTAATCTGCATGGTGGGGCCAAGCTATTGGATGGGTTGGAAAGGTTTAATTGGACATTGTTCCAAGCTCAAGCACCCGTTCTTGATTTTCACTCCGATTAGAAGTCAAGCGGTATGGAGAAAGGAAGTAGGCTCTAATCAGATCACTGAAGGCTTTGAAGTCAACTCCTTCAGTTCAGGGCAAGTTGTTTCAAGTCAAGCCAAAAATCACTCTTTTAAGTCAGGTGGCTTGCTTCTGTTAGTTGCATTTAAGAGAGCTGATGCCGGACCTGTCCCCTCTCTTTATGGGGATTGCTCACTCGGCTAGTAGAAACTACTTTGTAGCAGTAAGCGAGGGGAACGGGAACGTAGTCAAATCTCCAGCCATAACTCGTATTCCAATCGGTTGGACCTGAACTGTGTGTGTATTTGTGTGTACAGAGAGAGAGAGAGAGAGAGAGAGAGAGAGAGAGAGAGAATACATACACGTACATTGAGGGATTTTATAATGCATGTCACAGTTATGTAAGGTGGTACACGTGTCAAAGATCTAGACCATTCATCAGTTAAGACCCACGAAGAAACTACACTTCTAAGGAAGGTACATATGCATGTTAAATCTGGATCGTTGGACTGTTTTATTAACAACCCACTATTTTCACAAGTATTTGTCATGCTTGATTATAAGATCATCATTTTTTTAAAAAAAAATTATTTATTTTTTCGTCCCTGGCATGTTGACAATGTAATCTATCTAATGCACGGATCTGATTTTGAGTTAGATGGTCCAAATCTATGATGGATGTGTAGCCAATCCTACATTTAATCTTCCTTCACATATCTTCTCTTCCCAAGGGTAACGGGTCATTGCTTTCCCAGACATGGAAGGAAAGAGTTCATGTTGAACAGATCCACCCCGTCCATCATGTGGGCCACCTCGTGTTTGGATAGGGGGCTGATTGGGCTACACCATGATAAATAGTTAAGATAGAAAGTCCCACCGTTAAAATCATCCAAATTGTGTGGCCGACTGAATTGTATATATGGTTGTTGTGGTGTTTTGCAGAAACTAATGCTTTTGATGGGCCAACCTGTTAGAAGGGTTGGATGTCATATTTACATAACACGGATTGATGATATGTGCTGGCTGGACATTAAACGGTACTCCAGCCCGCTGAACTTGGACTTAAAAATAAAAAATAAAAAAATTGGAAAAAGGAATTTCAGCGGAGGCTCGATCTTGATTTTTTACGGAGCTCACCTTGACGTTTGTATGTGTGATCCACTCCAACCGTTAGACGTGTAATCTGATGTTGGGCATATAGAAGATGTCGGGCACAAAACCTAAAAATCAAGCCCACCCGTGATTCTGGTGGGGCACACCAAGCAATATAGTTGGAATAGAGACGTCCACTCTTGATTTTTATAGGGCCCACCATGGAGATTATACTAAATCCAATCCAATCATTAGATTCCACACTAAAACATAAACTTAGGCCTAGGGCGTAAAATTCATGTCTAATACATCTTTCAAGTGGGCTACGCCAACGTAAATAGTTTGGAGGGTGAGCTTTTCCTTATCCACTCTTTCCAGTCGTGTGGTCCACCTGAAGCACGGATGGGCTTGCTTTTTTGGGCCCTAGGTGTAACGTGAGGTCACTCACCAGATGTTTGGGGGTAGATTTAAAATCAACTCAAGTAGTAGTGTTTTGGGAACAAGTACCACACGGATTCCTACCTATGATTCAGATATGGGCCACACCAATGGGAACAATTAGGAGAGAGACATCCACTCTTGATTTTTTTCGGGCCCATCATGATGAAACTATGAAATCCATTCCAGCCATTAGATATCGCACCAAAAGTAAGCCCAAGTCCCAAAAATCAGGTCTATATATAATTCATGTGAGCCACATCAAGGGAAATAGTCTAGAGGGTGAACCTTTCCATGTACACTGTTTCCAGTCTTGTGGTCCACCTGAACTAAGGATAGGGATGAAATTTGAGATCTTGATCTAACATGGGGTGGCATACCTGATGGTCGGGGTTGATTTTACCTTAACATAATGATGGGGCCCACCCAAGTGGCGGCCGCTTTTCCATGCCAAAATGAAATTAGTCTGCAGTGAAAACATTTACTTACACTAATCAAGAGGGATTTTTTTCATTAAATAGAAAATTCAAATGTCCAAATGTCCAACTAGTTGTGTGTGAGCATTACTCATCAATATGGCCCACTAATGGCTGGAGAATTGTTTCTTTATACCCATCCTTTCCATTTGTTTTTGTCCCCTCTTGATGGGTGGACTAGCCTGGTTTGGTCTGCATGCACACAGTTGGGGCCACCCTGATGGATGGCTTCGACCTGGCATGTGTATGGGGGTGGAGCTATGCATATGGGATTTGGAAATGTCATTTGGTCGAATGGGTAGTATGTAGGCATCTTTGCTCAGTTTTTAAGACTCCAGTTGATTTGAATCGTGTGGGCCAGTTGAATTACAATAGGGCTGCGTTTTGGGCCATAGACATAATATAGTGTGACACACCTGATGGACGGTGGATTTCACATCAACACCAAGTTGGAGCCCACCCAAGCCGCCCACTACCTTTCCTAGAAAACACTGTCGAATAACTCCTTTTTACTCGACGTGTGAGATGCGTACGAAGATAACTCGATACCCACTCCGGAGGCCCACCTTGATGCGTATGTGAGATCTAAAATGAGCCAGCCAAACGGATGAAAGGAGTCGATATACAACACATGCATTGA
Source organism: Magnolia changhungtana (assembly GCA_030180095.1). Lineage (NCBI taxonomy): Eukaryota > Viridiplantae > Streptophyta > Magnoliopsida > Magnoliales > Magnoliaceae > Magnolia > Magnolia changhungtana. The sequence continues at coordinate 9,856,750 of JASAUF010000546.1, read as the reverse complement.
GGTGGGCCTGGCATCACCCACTACCGCCACCACCAGCGGCCTGACAGGCTTTTGGAATTCCTGGTCCAAGTCCAACCCATTTACGGGATTGAAATTTAAGCCCGAGCCCGGCCATTGGGCCTGAGCTTCATGTATGTTGAACCTCAACATTAGTCAATTTTCAACCACCAGATTATGCAACGAGCAGGATCCTAGTCTTTTTTACAGCTGCTACATTTGCCAATATGGTGAGATCCAAGCCGTTCATAAGTCATAAGTCACCAACTACGGCTGGCAAGGGGCCACAGATGGACTGGCCCTCAGCCTCAGGTATGGGTAGATAAAAGAAAAGAAAAGAAAACAAAAGAAGAAAAAAAAAAAAAAACAGCCGCCCATCGGCCTCCTGCCTTCCCAACATGTCGAAACCACTCTTCTACAGCTCTGTAATGTCTACCTGTGTGATGAGATCCAAGCCACTCATCACAGTCAACCAACCTTAGGACCGCTTAATCGCGTCCGCCAACCATAGGACCAGCAATAGGAAATGTGTGCCCTGCTAGGTCATGGACTGTGGACTCGAGCTGGCTTTAATTACAGGCTATGGCGGGCCTACATGAAAGCTTGAGGCCCAGACTTGGATTTCACTCCCAGCTGATGTAGAAAAGTGTAGCCCATTGCGACCCTAACCTCCCCAAAGTGTAGAAACCCTTACCGACTGGATTCAGGTCCACAACAAAGGTTTCATTGGCTGGCTTTGTGAATATTGCTGCGCTGGCAGAGCGTGGATCCATCCACATTAATTCTGCTGAAAACATCCGTTGCCATAACTGTTAGAGGGTATAGATCAAATTTCTATAAGGTCCAAGCATTGAAAACAGGGCCCATCTGGATGAAATCGATCGAAGCACATAAATGCCTGTGTAGTTCCTAATCAAGAAACTTAGAAAACCTGCACGGTTGGGTTAATTACAAATACCCGCCTGCCTTTTGGGCTATTTTCAAATAAATAGCCTGCTTTTAAAATTTTAAAGTGACTGTATTTCTTAGTCAACTTATTGACTGTCGCCAAACCAATGGTTGAGAGAATTTGGCCTACAATCCATTATGGGGTCCAGATCAATGATCCGAATCACCCAACCATGGGCCTGTCTTTGGTCAGGATCATAGAGTTAGCTACATCGTCGAAAGATCTCAAGCAAATGTCTTCTGATTAAGACGGGAAAAAAAGAAGCTCGGGACAACAGCTAGTTTTCGATCTTACGACCGAAACCACCTTTCAAAGAGAATGCTGACATAATATTCCAGCAAGATTTCAATAAAAAATTCAATTATGCATGGTTTCTGTTGTCATTTTTCTTTTTCTATATCCTTTTTTTATTTTTATTTTTTTTATTTGTATCGCCAACCTCATATCGAAGCTATGAGCAATCCTTCGCAAGCAGCCACCACTTCCACATTCATCCCTGTCATATCCACTCATCGACTCCAGCACTACTCTATGTTCAAATTGAGTACAATCTATGGACCGATAACTCCACTCTCTGTCCAATATGAAACAGGAGATCACTCTGGTATCAGCGGTTTTCAATTCCATTCAACTGATTTCCATTCCCACCATAAATATGGTCTGATTGCGCCGGTTTTTGTGGTCTATTTTTCAAGAAGCTCCTTGCATAAAGGGTGCCGAAAACAATAACCTGGCAAAGTTGTGTAACAGTCATTGGACAAATTATGAATGTCAGAGCTTAAAGATACTAATGGAAGGAAATGGGGAAGATGTACTTCCAGCGCCAATCCACTGCTTCCAGCTGAGGGGATGTGAGAACCAAACACATGACAGAAAGATGCTCACCAGCTGCACAAATGTAGAGAATTTCAGCAGACTAGCGATTTTTAGAGACAGAAAAAGCTTTAACTGTTCTATTGCTTGAGAGGAATGGAGTTCTTCCAGTAATTGTAACCTAGGTCATATATCTGCTGGAACTGCATCATGGGATGGGCCATGATGCACTAATACCTCACCTATTTCCATCCAAAATGAAAAATGGGCAATTACAACCAATTGTCAATGTTTAGCAGTGACATATCTGAGAGTTAGGACCATCCGATAGTATGGGTGCCAGGGCTGGGTGGGTCCAATGGGTACCCAAACCCAGCCCGACTCGAGGCAGGCATGGGTGTAGCTAAACGGGTGTGGGTATGGGTCAAGGTGTCTTTTTGAACCAGATTAATTGGGCTGGGTGTGGATATATACTCCAACCTATACCCAAACCCAACCTCACCATGAATTACCATTTGCAATTTTTAGTAGGTAAAATCCATTCCACTTATGGACTGGCGAGTTATGTTGGCCAGATCTAAACAAAAACTGGTTTTGGGTGCCCATTTCAGGCCCAACATGGGTATTGGATGCATGCGGTACCCATTGGTAGGTAGGTATGGGTACCGATATACCTGGCTCGAACCCAGCCCATTGACACCTCTATCCAATAGGGGAGGACTTTTGGGGCATCTCCCATCCACCAAAAGGCCCACTAATGGACGACTTGGGTCATAAAAAGGTGGCATGGCAATTTCAGTTTACTGGGCCAAGCAGATGCTCAATGAGTTATTGTATATTTCTTCCTAAGAGAGAGCAAAGTGGATTCTTAGCAAAATGTCTTACCTGTCTCATGGTCATTATAGTAGCAAATGTAAGCGTCCCGAATGTTCGGATGGTGTAGGAAATGAAGAATTGACTCGCTGTTGCCACCTGAAAATTCAAATCTTGATCATGTAATGGTCTTTTGGAATGGAATATTTTAAAAGGTTTCTTTGATTATGTCTGAGAGTGATGACAAGCAAAAAGAAAAGGAATTTGATGGCCATAACTGTCTCAATAATTTCAACACTAAAAAAGAAAAGAAATGAAAATGGCACTTACGGTTGAGAGCAATAAAATGTCGAAAGACGATCTTGATGGCGGAACACAAATTCCACTGCCAATAGAAGATGTCCTTGTATCACAAGTCCTAAGTTCAATAAAATAAATAAGTTCAGTAACCAATGACTTCCAAATTGTTACAAAAAGGAGCACTTAGCGTGTTTCTCATCCCACAGAAATGTGATACATAATGCAATAATACAGCCATAGTATACAAAGGTAAAGATAAAGCCTTGTCAGTGGTCACCACAAAGCAAAACATCAGTACAAAAAGATATAGATACCAGTACCACTTGCATGGAGATCATGCCAAAGCCATATCAAATCAAAGATCCTTTAGCATGACTCTAAAAAGAAAACAGCAGCGGAATGTTAAAAGATTAGGGAATTGAAGAACCCTCTTGTTGTGGATTTTGCATGATGTTGGTTATGCCGACACAATAATGATGCACTAGCAGAAAGCTTGTGAAGAGTTGTTACAAAATCCTTGGGGGGAATTGTCGTGTGGAACATCATGTTTGCCGGAAACTTAAGGACCACGAAATTCACTAGCTTCGAAGATCTAATGAGTACTAAGGACGCTTAGATTGACATTAGTGTGCCAAACTGAAAGATTTGGAAGTGGAGACCTAATGGATCATCTGTCTTCAAAGTCATTTTTGTCATGCTAACTGTCACACCAGCGACATGGTCCCCTGTGTGCTGAAGTGTCGGGAAACTCCAAACCTCCATGGATCAAGGCATTTCCCTGAGTAGCTACTGCTAATATGATTTTGACCCTCGGTAATCTTTACAATAGTTACAACTTACAAGCTTTCCCTCGCATCTGCTTCCTATGTTGGGAAGATGGGGAAACAATTGATCATATCAGTTTAATATCTGATACGTGGTCCATTGGATCACACAGTATTAAATTAATTTCTTTTGGTGAGGGTCCACCACAATAGCTTGCTATTGGGGCCCTTGTGCATCGCCCTTGCATTGCACTATTGCATGGGCCTGGCACACCACTACTTGAGAAAAAAGGTCTTGGGGGTGTGATACCCATACCTCAAAGGGTATTTATTGTTGGTCGACAGATCTTGGATGGAGCTCTCATTGCTAAAAAAATGGCATTGATTCGAGGCACAGAGAAGTTTGAATGGGCATCATGTGTAAAGTTCATATGGAAAAGGACTAATTATGTTGATGTGAAATTTCTGAATTACATGTGTAGGAGAAGGGTTTTTTGGGTTGAATTCGAGAAATTGGATGCAGGATGTGTCAGTTTCACATGCTATTCAATTTTGGTGAATAGCACAGCAAAAGGTCTTTTTAGGTTCCCTAGTGGGTCCTGGCAGGGTGATCCTTTATTTATTTATAAGCAAGGAGATTTTTATTGAAAAGAAACCACCAGAAAGAATACAACGGAGGAATTAAGAAATGAACAACATGACCTCAAACTGTCCCACATCAACACAGGCTAAAACAGCAAACCCCAGCCCAGCAAACCCCGGTGTATCTTGTTAGTGGGAGTCATAAAAAATGACGTGGACCAATGAGAAACCACGACATTGGAATTTCTTGTGCCTTCAACACAGACAATCCGCACTTCCTAAAATTTATACCCCATACTACGACAAATAACTAATGAGAGCATGACTCGCAAAATTTATACCCCACACTATGACATATCTTGCTCCAGCATTCCTAAGCACAGAGAACTAATGAGAGCATGATTCGCAGTTACGTATGCGGAACGGTGGAAATCTCTACGCTCGAACCCACCAGTGTAAAAGACTTGGACCTTCGGTTTGGTGGGCCCCTAAAGCATCCTATGGAGCATCCAAACCATCCACGAGAATCAGCTTGGCGGGATCCATCATCTGTCAAGTTCCGCCATAAAAGACTTCATCTTCCTCATTGAAAAACAAGAACCGTTGATCACCTACCATCAATTGAACGGTCAAATAACCACCCGTCTAGAATCAAGATTCCAAAGCATATATCCCAAATGTTAATACCTTTTTCACTTCTAGAAAACAACACAAAAATCCCTTGCAAACCACTAACGTGTGAACGCACGCTATCCCTTGTACAACAATAGTCCAAAATTGGAAAGATTAGAGAAAACTATTTAACAAGAGCTCTGTAAACGTTCAAAGACATGAAGAGATCCATCCAACTCTCGATCAGTTAGAAGAGAACAGGAGAAGCTTTGAAAGGTAGAGTGCGAAGAGTTCTCCTTCAAGGTCACCGATTAAAGCCATTCAACACGCCAAACAGGTGAGTTGTCTCGTAGGAATTATCCGTCTTTTTAGTATTATTTTCCAAGTAATGAAAACTCGATCTGAATAACAGACACATGAACGTATGAAGAACTCTAGCAGAGTTATGCTCACAAATCCATGTTACCGAATGTACAGATCTAACCTTATACCTTAACGTTACATCTGGTACGTAGCAGAGAAATCCTTTCAAGGGTCTAAACAATCTTGGACATGGGACGAAGCCAAGACTCGGTAACGGAGAAGGAAAAAAAAAGAAGAAGGGAAAAAAAAAAAAAAGGAATAAAAACGAGCCGACCCAGTTCAAACTTGGCTTGGTTCGGCTCAGTTCAGCTCAGCTGGGATATTTGGACCAAACCAAACCAAGCTCAAGCTCGTATAATCTACAACAAATCAAGCTCAAACAGTAGGGATAGGCTCGAAGCTCGGCTTGTGTAAAGCTTAAATAGGGAGTGTCACATAAACAAGCCAAACGAAACTTGGGTCATTTTTTTAAATTTATTTTTTATTTTTTTTGGCTAGCTTGTTGGTAGACAACTTGGGTCAAAACTTGGTTCAACTCAGCTTGTGCACAACTCTAGTTAAATTAGATGTTCATGAATCTATTGAAACCTAGCCACTCTCAACTTTTGAATGTTCATCAATTAAATGGAAGGGGAAGAGGAGATAGGAAAAGGAAGAAAGGAAAGAAAAGAGGAGAGGGGAGGAGGGAGGGATTGTTCCTTGTGTTAGCCCAAAAGACTAACACTCCAACATATATTCACAGGAGGAAAAAAAAAAAAAAACATCTAGTTCTCCACAAGAGCATAAAGCATATACACACACAGGTACATATACACAGGGCAGTGTTCCTTGTATTAGCCCAACAGACTAACACTCCAATATATATTAAGATGAGGTTAAAACATACACTGCTCCACAAGAGCACACAAATAACACACACGCATAGTTATATACATGTTCCTAATTTGATGCAGGACATGAAAATTAAATATGATATGCAAGATTTCAGACTTTTGATCATACTAATTTAGAAACAATTACAAAAATTCCACATCCCACATAAAGTCAAGCATTCAACAAGGGGGATCTACAAGGGTCTAAGCCTACACATGCTAGGGCTGGATCAATTAAAATTATAGACCAAACAATGATCAAAGGAGAGTAGATTCATCCACACATGAAAAGAATTATTTCCCCAATCCAAGGGATTCACATGTTTTAATTCAAGAAACCCTAGGGTTGTAAAAGGGGAATAAAACTTGGGATTTAGGATAATCTAGGGTTAGGGTTAGGGAAATAGGGTAAGAAATGAGTTAATGAGGAAATAGACGAACCTGAGGTGATCCACACGTGTGGACAACAGCTGGGCCCAGACGCACGTGCGTGGGATCCTGGCCGCACATGTGTGGGGCCCACAAATCTAAAATCGGCCAACTTGAGTCTGGTCGGTCAGGGGAGGTCCACCTTTACGCCAAATTTCGGGACGATAGGATGTCCGGTTTGTGCACGGTACTCCGCCGAATTTCAGCCCTCTTGCAGGGCATGATTCTGCAAATTTGCTATAGAGGAAAGATTAGGTGCAAAAAGGGATGGATTTGGAAATGGGATGGCTGTGGGAGATGATGAATATTAAGGGTAGAAGGTGGGGACGATTTGAGATGGATGTGGTTTTGCATCACGGTAGTTAGCCCTTCGAAGAAGGGGGGGAGGGGTTTCGCACCCAATTGAATTTCCACAACTCAGAGAATTAGAGAAGCAGGAAAACACAATTTTATTCATAATCTTCAATGAGAAAAACCCTACAAGGGGTTACCTATTTATAAGAAAACCCTATACCCCAAAAGCCGCGCCATGTGCACACACTATTACTTAGAAATGAAATAATAAAAATAACAACTAATTAAAGCAATCTAAATCGTTCATGATGTTTCTAATAATGATAATAAGCAAAACTCAAAGTCCTTAGATTATCTAGAGTAGTGGGCTACGATCATGAGATCCAATGGTGGGATCCACATGATGATCAGGTCCACTCTAAGGAACCAAAACACAGTCCTCTAATTAGGAGACCCTCCCTAGACGTTGTCATCAATCCAGATCGATGGTGGGACCCTCCTCCTTGCGTACGTGCGTATGTGGGGGGGTGTGCGCGTGTGCATGAGATGTCCCCATCATACATCTACTGCTTTTCTCAGGGCACTGAAATCACTTTTTTCATATAACATTTTGATGCAAAAGATGTTTCATCTGTATGATCCAATTGAGAGGGTGAGACTATATAAATGTTGGTTATTGTTGTGATTTTAATACTAAATAACAATTGGAATTCGTTTGTTGATCAACAACTGCAAAACTACATTTTTAACAGGGTCAAGGCTTAGATGATGATGGACTACAAAACCATTGGAATTCATTTGTGGTGCCTTGAGCCAATAGTTTAGAAAACATAGGAATTTAGCAGTGCCAATGTACAAATATGATAAAATCATTGTCAGAAGATGATCAAGCAGGATACATTTCTCAATCTAATGCAAATATTGAATGAGTTAGTATACTATTATGAACTACCTTCAAAATTTCCAAACCACCAAATCCCAAGAATAGCACCATTGCATGCCTCTGTTACTTACAACAACAATCTAGAAAAAATAACCTACTTATTATAGAAACAAGAATGGCCAAAACAAGTCATGAATATTGAAGAAAGAGCAGATGTATACAATGGAGAAATAAGCACTCAATCGTACCCAAGATAACCCATCATTAGGAAAACGCCCCAGACTGTGCTTTCCCTTCCCGTATGGTATGGACTAATGTCAGCTGCTGCCTACATTTGGAGATAATGTCAGCTAATGTATTTGAAACTATTAACATACTGACATAAGTATATTTCAAAAGCACTTATATCCATAACGAACTCAACCATCAAGCATTGCAGTAGATTTGAATATGCAGTACATGGGCCTTGGGCAGTCCGCGTTCTACAGGAAGGGAGAACCAAGAAGCATCATTTCCTTCAGACAGTAGCCATGAAGTGTTGACACCACACTTGTAAGAAAGATTTCATCAACCATGTTTTAATTTGGATATTGATAGAACCATAAAGTTCACAGTAGTAGTATTATATTTAAAAAATGATGGAGAAGTGAAAAGTCCAATGTCTTGGTATTTTTTCTCTCAGATTTTAAATAAAAAAAAATCTTTGCAGGGGGGGGGACTATCCTTATAAATTCAACTCTACCAAGCTGCTGTTTCTGTCTTTCGTCTTATTATCTGACTCGTATTGTAGTTCAAACCATATGGCACCTGACTCGTATTGTAGTTGAAACCATATGGCACCTGACTCGTATTGTAGTTGAAACCATATGGCACCCTACTACATCCGTTGACTAGTGTTGTCAAAATCCTATGATTTGAGTTGAAATTTAAGTAAAACGATATGAATCCCACCTTTGAAACCCTTTTTATATGAATCATATGATTTACGATTCAAATCCCGATTTACAACTCAAATTATACTTGTTCTATTCTATTTTAAGCTTCTTTTGGCTTTCATTGTAAGTTTTTAAATTGGTGGGGGCTTTAACAATCATTTTTTAAAAAAAAAAATCGTTTCGAAAAGGTAAATTATTTTATTTTATTCTTCATAAGAGATTAAACATTATATATTCTCTTCAACGTGAAATCATTGATTTTTATTTTTATGATTTCTTACTTCTTAACTGGTCAAAACACCAAATAGATCTATGACTTATCTAGAATATTTGTATGGATGGTTACGATTATGTTGATTATGTATTGTGAAACGATGGTTAGAAATCAAAATATCTTTTTTGGTCTGTCTACAGATGCAAATGCTGCTTCTTCCAATATGATTCTGCATTCAAGAAAGATAACAAGAACATAAATTACTAAAGGATCTTTGAATGTTTTTTAAGGAAGATTTCTTGAAAGACGAGAAAAAGAAGAAGGAAAGATAAGAATCCTTTAACACTATCATGACATGGTATTACTTGGTGCATATTGATGGCAAAAGGATGATTGCTAAGTTTTATTTATTTATTTATTTTTTACTGATTTATTTATATTCTTCATATTTTTAAGAAAATCATTAAAAACAAATCTTATGATTTACGATACGATTTGTGATTCAATACGATTCAACCCTATTATGATTTGCGATACGATAACAATTTTGACAACATTGCCATTGACACCCATGTAAAGAAAAGATTATGATGTTCCTTGCACTGGGAATGTGTAGGCATGCCACTCTAGTGGCAGGTAGAATGGTGTTAGGAGAACCATGCACAACCAAAGTAAACAAACAAGTAAATCCAACAATTAATCAACAAAGCAGATTCATATGTCTAAAAAACCAATTAGAAGAATTAAATTCCAGAGGAAGGTTTAGAACTCAATGAATAATTTTGGTTCCATTACTAATCGGGTCTATAAACACATGGAATGTCATTCTACTAGTGAATCTTCCGAGAAAGGATAAATATGATTGAGAAATATGCATGAGAAACTGATAAAGCAAGAGAATGCACAATAATAATGACATTAGAGACATGTGAACCTCGGAACAACTAATATGCATCCATGGCTGGAAAAAAAAAAAAAAAAAAACAAACAAACAAAAAACAGAAGTGAAGTTAGATTGAAATTAGGAAAGCCAATGGTGGGAATTACTGGATATAGAATGAATATGGAACACCCCAGTGTCACAAGCACAGCAAAAAAGTAGTCTTGCCCATTATCTCTTTTGCATGATAACCGTGCTCCAGATCTGCAAAAGCAATAAAAGGATGAGCCCGAAAAGTGACTAAGTCAAAACTTCAAATAGCTATCAGAAGTTAAAGCAGTGAACACAATGAAATATTTGTATGTAAGTGATGAACTGCTGATTTAAGAACTTCTCCAAGGAGACTCAATCCATTGGTTGAACCAAATAGTGTATTTCTTCCATCCCAATAGCATATTTATGGAATAAATGCTGAGGATACTATACAATACAATACAATACAATACGAGAAAATAAAAAATAAAAAATAAAAACACAAGAAGAAGAAGAAGGTGAGCATCTAGTTCGTCAACTCAGATGCCCTCTCCAACTGGTGTCCACAAAGGGATTAGCAGTCACAGATACAACCAGATCTCTGATCTCTTGACATACTGTCCTGATGTTTCCCCCAGTTATTAAAATAAAATTTTGATTGCCATTGGCATTTGACTTAGCAGCTCTATTTTATTTCACTCTTCCATTAGATGAGAGAGCTCACATGAGGTAGGTCAACAAAACCCAAGATGATGATCACTCAAGCAGACAACTCTGAAGAGGAAAACAATAGAGCAAGACTAACAGTGTCATGAATATGGAGAATGAAACTAGGCCGATCAATATACCACTGCAAAGTTGGGATCATTCTCGGTTAGATCCTTTATTCTATTGTTCATGGAGTTGGTTCTCATGGGGAGGCCGGGCACAACAAATTCGTTTGGCATTACGATGTCCCCCCAAAGATTGTGGCTTTTGAGTGGTTGGTGGGTAGAAAGAAAGTGTTAACCATTGATAACCTTAATCCAAGTTCTTTAGGTCTCCTCTCAGCCTCATTTCAGGTCCTTCAGTCCTAATTAAAGTTTCCCTTTTCACCGGAGCCATCTCCAATTTTTGTTACGCATGACCAAACCATCTCAATCGACTCTACATCATATAAACAATGTTAGCTCAAATTCAATCTCGCTGTACACCAACTTGCTTAACTATGAATCTAATCTCTTGGACCAGGCACGGCATATCTCTTGAGAATTTGAGACTATAAGATCATTGTCTACTAATCTAATAGGAGCACTTTATTCAGGAGGGAACTGCAAAAATAAAAAGAAAAAAAAAAGGAAAAAAAAGTTGCATTTAACAAATGCATTCCTCACATTCATCTGATGAGGCATCAACTACCTATATTATCAAGATGTCAGACAATGGTATGAACATATTCCATGCATGCAACAACATTTTTTTAAATGGATAATTATCATCATTTAAGCCTTATCTCAATCGATGTTTTCAGTATCAACGATATTGGCCGATATATCCCACAATATATCTTGTATTCCGCCTATGCTATATGAAACACACAGGTAATGCTGATACATCTCACTTGTTCGATCTGGTGAGCATTTTCGATTTTTGATCCTTTTTTTTTTTTTTTGTAAATCATGTTAAATCAATGTTAAATTATCACAAATCCATTATTCTTCATGTTTTGCATTAAAACTTAAAAGTCATGAATTTAGAGCTTTGATTTCGAGTTTTTAGAGGAGATGGACCGAGTTGTGGAAAATTGGAAAAAAAAAAAAAAATCGAAATTCCCAATTTCTAGCAAATCGGTTGCAATCTTTGTTCCCAACTAAGGTATTCCGTAACGGTAATGGTGGTCGTAACAGCCAACACCATTACCTTTACAATATGGGCTATAATGGCTGTTATGGCCCTTGCAATGGCCTCTACAGTCACTTTTTTAATTTATTGAAAAAAACCAAAAAAAACTATATCAGCACTGTAATGGACCTTGCGGGGTTGTTACAACCTTTATGGGGGGTGTTACGGGTCATTTTTTCTGTAACTGTTATTACGACCTCGCAACGTTTAACAGTTGCCATTGCTACCTTTACGTGACGGCCTTTAAGGCACACCATGGTCCAAACACAAAATCAAACATGTATGTAACCTGATCTAGTGGTTCTTGATAATTTGGGAATTTTTTGAAATTTTTTTAAAAATTAAAAATTAGTTTAAAATGTTAAAAGATATATTTATTTTCAAAATTTCACTTCGATTAGTTGTCAATTGGCCCTCATTTTAGAGTATTCATGAGTGTTTGATGAAATCATCATCACATACACTTTAATTTTGGGATTTGGAGAAAGAAGGCCCAATTTGTGGAAAATTGAAGAAAATTCTAAATTTTCTCAAATTGGAGAGGCTAGTTCCAGTGTTATGTTAGAGAACATCTTCATTGTATCATTCTACTATTTCCTGAGCATATTATTGTTGGTTTGTGGAGCAACAGTACCATGCCCGGTCCTATTGAAATGGAGATGATGATTTTGAGCCACCGGCCCACCGCGCAATTCTATGCTGGTCGAAGTCACAACCACACATTATTCACAGGTATATTTCTAGTGTCTAATTATTTTTCTATTGAATGTATTGCTTGTGTTTCCATATATGTCTTCTTACATTTATAAATTATATGAATAGACTTTGAATATACTTGCATCAGTTCAGTCAGACAACACAGATTATGACCCCATATTGAAGAAACCTATTATGTGCACTTGTTTTTTGCGATGTTTTAATTTCCAAGTGTGTATTGATGTCTCTTTTAACAATCCCTGAAGTTTTATTGAAAAATTCGACCAATTTCTTTATGTTTCCCAACAACATAACATTATGCGATACGACGGATATATCCCATGCGATAAAACGATATGTATCCATATCCCAAGGGTGTGATACATTACATGATAACAATATGGAAAACATTTATCCCAACTAACTAGGGTCAGTCACATGAATCCTTTTTCTGTGATTTCAATTAATTGGATAATCAGCTATTTATTTATTAAACTGCGAAAGAGCAAAACAAGGGACTGCAGACTTGAACCCCAAGAACACTAGTCAACAACCAAAACAACTAGCCCAACAGAGAAAAATAACAATACAATACATGGCCCCAAATGACAATGTCCCTGAAATCCTCCAACACATAATTATCAGTAACTGCGCCAGCTTTGGTTAGCTGGTCAACCTCCCCATTCGCTTTTCTATGAACATGAATAAAAGACATTGAGTGACCTGTTCTCAAGTAAATAACCTCGTCCACCATGTACGCAAGCCTCCAGGCATAGCAGTCACCTGATGCCCAGGAAATCACATTATTAGAGTCACCATTGATGGTCACATGATGAAGCTTCATTTTAACCACCAACTTGACCGCTGTCAATAGAACTGAATCCTCCACAAAATTGGAATCCTGGATCCTGATAGCCCAGGAAATCACATTCTTAGAGTCACCATTGATGGTCACATGATGAAGCTTCATTTTAACCACCAACTTGACCGTTGTCAATGGGACCAAATCCTCCACAAAATTGGAATCCTGGTTCCTGATAGGACTTGAAAATCTGATTAGGAGTTTAGGACCTCCCCATTTCCATCACACACCAAACCCCAACACCCACAGGGCTTGCATAGCTCCAAGAGCACCCGTGAATTTGTTTTGAGAAAGCCATGGAACAAGCAACCTGTGAAACTAGGATCAACCCAAGACAACTTCTTATCAAAGAAAAAATCATCTTAATTACAAACTCAGTGGGGGACACCTTTCTCTGGAAATTCATTTGTTCTAATCAACCAAATAGACCACACGGTAGTATGCGTCACCCTACATCCAAGACTGACTTGGGGAACACCTACCCATCTCAATTTTGGACAAGATACCAATCCAAACCACCCTAGAAAAAGCATGGTGCAAAAGAAGATGATCCCCCATTTCCTCATAGGAGCAACATAACAGGCATCTACTCAGCATTGACACCCTCCCCCAGGTGGGAATTCAGATGGTCAGTGATCAGAATCTTGTCAAGGCCGGCCATCCAAACAATGCTACTAGTACAGTTCTACTTTCCAGGATTTTACCGTGCCGCGACTTGGACACTCCTGGACACAACACTTAAAATTTGTATGGACAAAGTGCCCTGGTGACGTCATCGACAAATGCCGTGTATTGGACACTTTTAAGTGATGTATCCAACCAATTTTCTACACAAATTTCACTTCACCTTGTTTGATTTCAAGGCAAATTTCTTGTCAAGCTAGAGACCCCTCACTTTTAACCCTCAAGCTTGCTTCCTTCTTTTGTTCTCGAAAAAATTACGTACAAGGACTTTCACTCTCAATGTATTCCTGTTCATTTTCCATCATAGATACCAAAACCATGACCCCTATAACAAAAAAGTACAAGCTTTGTTGTTTTTTTGTTTGGATTCTAATATTTTAACGAACAGTGATGTTCATAAAACTACTAGTTCTTGAGATGATTATTTGTGATTTTCTATGTTTCATTAACCAATTGTTTGTTAGTTCTAAGTACTTGTAATTTGTTTCTATTGGAACTATGTGAATATTTTTTTATAATTTTCTTTATCTTTAATGTTTTCATTGTTTGGGTCGTGCTTGTCATGTGTTAAGGGTCGCGGTTGTCATGTGTTAACGGTTGTGGACCACAGTGGGATATGTCAAATCCATTTCGTCCATTGGATTCAGAATTTAATTTAACGCCATGGGCCAAAGAATGAGTCACATCCATAGATAAGGTGGACCCTACCACAAGGAAATAGTTGGGAGTAAACAGTCACCTTTATTGGTTGTTCTGGGCCATCGTGATGTATATAATTTATCCATGCTGTCTATCTTTCTTGACAGAACAATTTAGAGCACAAGCCCCAAAAGGAGGCAGACCGAAGGGTCAAGTGGACCACACCACAGGAAACAGTGGGGATTGAACTCCTACGGTCGAAAACTTGGGCCAACCGTGATGTTTATTTGCCATCTGACCTGTTGTTAAGGTCACGTAGACCTATATGAAGGGAAAACATAAATATCGGCTTGATCCAAAAATTCTGTGGCTCCCAAGAAGTTTTCAATCTCATTGCTTTCTGTGGTGTGGTCTACTTGAGCCTTTGATATGCCCCGTTTTTTGGCTCATGCCCTAAAATGATATTATAAAATGGATGGACGGCGTGGATAAAATACATACATCATAGTGGGCCTCATAGAGCACCTGACAGGACCATCCATCTTTAGCTAAG
The DNA here is from genome assembly GCA_030180095.1 of Magnolia changhungtana. Classification (NCBI taxonomy): domain Eukaryota; kingdom Viridiplantae; phylum Streptophyta; class Magnoliopsida; order Magnoliales; family Magnoliaceae; genus Magnolia; species Magnolia changhungtana. Next base: position 9,841,702 of record JASAUF010000546.1, on the reverse strand, counting down.
TCCTACTACCCAATCTGCGTCATGTCCCATCACATGGACGCGAATTTTGAGCAAAAGCCTTTTGCGTGAAGTTCCTGCCACACCGTGATGTTTGTGGGAAATCTACTCCGCCATCCATTTTGGAAGATTATGTTAAGACATGAGACCAAAAGTTAGATAGATCTGAAACTCAAGTGGGCCACACGACTGGGAATTGTGGAAAGGGGTTGCCTACCGTTCAAACCTTTCTGGGCTCCACCATGATGTTTATATGTAATCCAAACCATTCATAAAGTTGCCCAAATGCTATAACGTCCTTACCATTGGGATGAACTGAAAGAATAAAAAATCCAAAGCTTCTACAACCCCACAAATGTTTCAATTGTGGGCGTACAATCTCCGTTGTTTTCTGTTGCGTGGCTCATTTGAGCTTTGGATCTACCTCATTGTAGGGCTCATGTCATAAAATGATTTGGCAAAACATGTGAACCATGTGGATTTCTCACAAACACCATAGTGAGCCCCATAGAGTTTACCCCGCACACTTACACAATACGCAATCCCTCCCACATCATGCCCTAACCGACGCTAGGCTCAAGGTGTAGGGGCATTTTTGTCTCTTAAATCTTTCAATTACTGTTAGAGGGCCAAAAAAAGAACGTTTTGTAAAGGGTAGTCATTATGGTCAAAATCCCTATATACACCCCACCCAGAACAAGAATAAACTACTCTTCGAGCTTTAACTTGGCTTTTGATAAATCTGCCTCCTGTTGACCCAATAATCAACTGACGAATCAGATTGGCAGATAAGGGATTTGAACAATCCAATCTCCTTAACACGACCCAAAAGTGATTAATGGACTGGATTGGCGGCCCACAACTCGATCAGGTATTGGTTGATTGTTTGAGTTACCCGAAAACCTTAGCCACGTGCATTTTTAATAAAGCCACATTTGGCCGACCCGAAGTCATTGAAAATCTAATAAGATAGAAAGGATGACCCACACCTCCTTTAAAAAAAACCACTAGACCCGATCGATGGTTGCCAAATCCGACAAAGAGCAAACCTCAACCGCTCATCTAAACCACCAGAACTTTAAAAATCGTCTGTACATGACCACGTTGATGCAGAAAAGGACAACAAATCATCAACCTTCCAAGGGCCGATGATTCATGAAAACTTTCTTGTCATCATTGATGTCACCTGATAGCCTCAGAAGAACGATAAAAAAGGGGGTATTAAAATACTAACATTGGCCTTTAAATGGCTGATGTTGAAGTCTAAAGTCTAGGCTCAGCATAGAGCCCCATGGGAGGCAGCAGACAAGGGGGGGGGGGGGATCAAGGATATTCGACCATTCCTTTTACAGAAAAAGGGTGTCCAATCTCCCTTTTTTTCTTCTCACATCTCAACTCAAATTGCATTCCACTCCACACATCCCAACTACTCTAAGAACAACCATCTTTATTCTATTAATGTTATTACTATTTCTTGCTTTCTTTACCTTGTTTGCCTAATCAGAGCCTTTGGTTTTGTGACGTAGGACTAAGATTGCATTTTCATTTTATTTTTGTTTACATGGGGCCTATAGCTCTATGATGCAAGGTTAGGTAGCATTTCATTTTATTTACTGTATTTTCATTTTATTCGGCCACGAAATTCACTCGGTTCTGCTAAGTAAGGCTAGATAGCTTTCTTTTTTGTATATATTTATGTTTGCCCGGACCCTATAGGTTACGTGAAGCATGGCCAGATGTAGTAATGCCAAAATTTTGTCAAATTCCCCCAAAACTGAAAAAACCCCTTAAAATAGAAACTGCACATCGTGTGTGCGGAAAATAGTGCTGAACCCCTTCCTTTTCCGTCACTGAGGCTCTTACTCGGAATCTACGGTTCAGACCAAACCGCAGGAGTCACTAAGTTGGGGAATCTTGCAATTCCCCAAACTCGAAAAGCGATTCTACAGCTTCTAGCTAGTCGTAGATTTTGAGCTTCATTTAGCTAGTGGTGACTCTAGACAAACATATTGCATCTAAGTCAACATTACACCCCATTTGCATGTCAAAAATAAAAAGGAAGAAGTGAGGGCGACAGTTCGCAGTGAGAGCATTCACAATATATAAGGAAGCTTCGCCCTAGATGCTCCTGACTTTGGCCTGATAATCAGCGATTTCATTGGCTTCTCTCCAAGCGAGAAAGAAATCAGTTTCCCGCAGCACAAGTCTCGAGCTTCATCCACCATATTTGCTACTCGCCATGGGCTACAGCCTGAAACAGACCAGCTGATTGTGTTTCTAGAGTCTCCTACAACAATGCATGGGATGAGGTTAAATTCCACAATCAACTTAATAATCTGTAAAAGCTGCTGTCTTGGCATGATTTGAGTCCTGAATACCAAGGCCTTAAAACTCCATGAGAATTACACTGCAGTGATCCTGAATACACTGACCTATGCCTGTAAAACCTAGATTCCTGAAACAGCAGCCATCGAAATTGGCTTCGAAGAACTTGATGGAGGCGACGTCTCCGCTTCTAGTAAAGCAATAAGGCATATCCCAATTTGCTGACAGCAAATCTAAGGGAAGTTTTTCTCAGCTTCGCATCTGCCCTACTCTAAAATACTGTCAGTGTGAATTTTTTATTACCAATAGTCCACCCATTTCTTTCCAACGATGGGATCCACACAGTGATAGGACAAACCATCTTCCATAAAGCTCTTCAAACCTCAGCCCAAGCAGTCAACAACCAGCCTCCCACAAAATCTGCAACCAAGCTCGGCAAAACCCATTGCCTATCAAATCTTGAAAACACCTTGGACCGCACCTTATTTGCTAGATGATGACAGCTGTCCATATCGTCCAAAACGATACGCATGATGGTAAGCAGCAAGATTGCGAAGATCAACAATGGAGATTGTCAATCGTTGGATGACCCTGTGATTCAGTGACAAATTGGCTTGGATCAGGATACAAGAGGGATACGCACCTACGTTGATATTATCGGAATATCGCTGCCAATGATGGGAGTTGATATTCGCACGAATATAGCCATCAATTGGGGTCATTGATATTCCCTCACATATAGCGATTGATCAAACGATGTAGCATTGTAAAACAACCTCTTATTATATGATCATTGCACATCAGAACCTTTTTGAGATTTATATGTATGCATTCTTAATGGCAAATCTCTGTTAAAATGACAGATGATGTAAAAATAAATAAATGAACAGTTATTTATTTACTAGAACCAGTTCAAGTAACTTGATTAAGCTTAGGCCAACAGACCAGATCAGTTTCCTTCTTAGGCAAAACAAGCATGAACCACTATATTATAATATGTAACTGTGATCTAGAAAGAAAAAAGAATATCCCAGTAGCTGTGCGCATTGTATGTGTTAATGGTTCTATTCCAACCACAACAGCATTACAGAAATGTTCTTGAATTTATAGAACTGGTTGGGTAGAAGGGCAGCAGAAGAGAAGCAGTTAGAAAGACAGGCAAAAACCGAGCAGAATCCATAGGAAAGAGAGATAAATCACACGTATTCTAAGAACAACATGGCAAACTGGAAATCACTGACTAATATCAGTATAGGAACTAGTAATCACAACAGAAGAACATCAGTATCTAGAAGCATAAAGGAGTGCATGAAAATAGCAGTTTACAACCTATAATAACTAGAGATGACTTACCATAACCGGTATCATTTTTGCGCATTTCGCAAGTGTCTGAACTGGGAAACTGACGTACTTGAGGGCCTGAAACAGTCATTTTTGTTCATTATATGCTCCAACAATAACTTCTATCAGGGTGCTCGTGCAACAAGTGAAGCCAACTGGGGAGAGTTTGCTAAGCCAATGCACCTCTGGTCACACCTCAACACAATGCTATACAAGTGTAGACAACTGAGCCATGCATAAGTTGGGCCCCACAGTATGGATGACCCAGCCCAAAATCAGGCCATGCATGAAAACCATGGACTGTTATAAATAAATAAATTTAAAAAAAAAAAAAAAGAAGATGAAAAGGGTCCCCATGTAAAGCACACTTGTTACCTACCTGGTGAGTGGACTTGGACCGATTTTTTTTTGGGCCATGTCATCTACACAGTGACTTCCACCTGATGCATCCCTCTGATGTCCAAAAAGCATGTCGGCTGGCACGTGAGGCCACACATAAAGATCTGTTTGGGCTTAGCAAAACGCTTAGCAAAGGATGCCGACAAACGAAGAGGGGTGGTAGTGTCTTTTTGTTCCTTTTATAGACAAACAAACAGTAAAGCTATGGAAACGGTACCACTTACCTCATACTGGCATGATGTTGTCAGGATGTTAGATATTGATACAGCACAGTATTTATAGATTGGAGCTGCGGGATTCAAGGTTTTTTTACTTGCCTAGAAGGACAAAATAGCAATCCTAGAAGGACAAAATAGCAATATACAATGTAAGAAGCTAACTTTAACCAATTCCAGAAGTATTTAATATATAAAAGCTAGTTTACCAGTAAGGCGCCCGCAGAAACAGCAGATGTCGTAATGCAGTTGCAGAAAACAAGAAACAACGAATATCTAAAAAATTCCTTGTTTTGCCCGTATGGAATTCTCATGATCTTTTCCTGGAAGAAATAAACACTTTTAGTGAGCATGTGCACTCTTGACAAATAACATTTCGTGTTAGAAGCTATTGCAGTAAAAAAAAATGAGGACCAGCTCTGAACTGTTTTCAGCAACTAGCACACATCCTATGTTACCAAAGTTTGTAACCAAAAAAAAAAAAAAAAAAGAGTTGGAAAAGACACAAATAGGTAGAAAAGAAAGCACCTATAACAATTGTTCGTTGTATCCCCAATATCGATAATATCCCTAATATTATCCATATCTCTAGCTCGACAATAACACTAGTGATACCGATAATACTGGTAGTATCGTAAATACCAGGTATTGGTGATATATCGCTAAGTATCATTGATGTATCGATATCGCCAATATTTTCAACTGTGAAAATTCCAAGTGTCACTTGTATCACCAATGTTTTCGATTGGGTAAATTCTAGGTGTTGCTTGTATCGCCAATGTGTTGCCAATATTTTTTACTATGTAAATTCCAGGCGTTCCTTGTATCGCCAATGTATTGCCAATATTTTTTACTATGCAAGTTCCAGGTGTCACTTGTATCGCTAGTGTATCACCGATATTTCGATAATATCGCCAATGTATCGATATTGCCAAAAATCTGTTTATTAAAATTTTTTTAAAAAAATCCGTTTCAATTTTTTTATGGGTGCATGGTTGTATGATATGCATGTTTGTATGTGTATATATGCATGCATGCATGGATGGATCGTTGGATGTGTGTGTGTTCGTATGTATGTATGTGCATGGATGGATGGATGGATCCACCATTTTCCCCATGTTTCCTTGATTCAACGATGTATGCTTTTAGGTCTCATTAAAGGGAAACTTATTATTTGATTCTTGAATATGCAAATATGCGTTTTTCCGCAATTAATTGATTCTTAAATATATATTTTTAAATATGCAAATATGTGTATTTTAGCATCTCCTGAAATATCATTGAAAAATTCCACCATTACCCCCATGTTCCTCTAATGGGTCATTGAGTTATCGTTACATGCCTTCTTTTTCTGAAAAATAACAAAAAATTTCTAAAAAACAAAGGCAAAAAAAAAAAAAGAAAAAAAAGAAAAAAAAAGGGCAAAAATAACAACAACAGGGACGCTGAGACAGCGACCCAACTACAAACCAAAAAAATCCATATTACAACTCTTCCCTAAGTTATTATTACATGCTTTTAGACCCCCTTTAAAGAGAAACTTATTATGTATGCATTTTTTGGCAATTATTTGATTCTTAAATATGCATGTGTATTTTATCATCTCTTGAAGTTTCATTGAGAAATTCCACCATTTCCTAGTATTTCTCCAATCTTTCCCTCAATTGGTGATACATTTCCAAGTATAAGCGATAATATCGGCAATATCAATACATGCTTTCGTATCCCTAGCCAACCGTGCATATAATGATACCGATACTGCAAACACTGCCTATAACTTTATAGATAGGAGTACAGAAATCACATTTCAACCACAAAAGAGAAACTAACCTTGTCTTGAATAATAATTTTGATATTTTTTTTCCTTTCCATAAACATCTTTATTCAAGCTAAAAGTAAAGATCGTCAAGGCAAGGGAGAGTTTACATCATATAAATGGAGGTCATATACCAACTTTATGGGAAAGAATGTTGGGCAATTAAGGAATAACATGTTCATAGGATGAATATAGCTGAAATGAGAATGTTGAGATGGATGAGTGGCAAGATGAGGAAGGATAGAATTAGAAATGAATGCATTCGAGGGAACTTAGTAATGCAGGAGCATTTTCACACTGAGCTCAAGTGGGGTGGCCTGTGGGATGTAGGGGTACACTCAGGGTGAGTGGCCCACAAAACTCATGGATTTGGGGGCTGTGTGAGGTAGGTGGCTCGTGTGAGGCGAAACCCATGGATTTGGGGTCCACGAGGCGGGTTCGACCGAGGACCTAACCCATGCATTTGGGGCCTGGGCTATGAGATAAATGAATTAATTCGCCATGCTATATCAGTTCAAGCTTTTAGAGCAAGTGGTTAATTGTCCTGCATCAAATTGGTATCAAAGTAGGAGATCTCGTATTCAAGACCCCTCACCAGTGATAATTAATGCGGGGGCATTTTCACACCGGGCTCAAGTGGGGTAGCTTGTGGAATGCAGGGGCACACTCAGGGTGGGTGGCCCTTGAAACCCATGGATTTGGGGCCCGTGTGAGGTGGGTGGCTCATGTGAGGCAAAACCCATGGATTTTGGGCCCAAACGGGGGCGGAACCCATGGATTTGAGGCCCACGAGGAGGGCAAGGGGAAGGCCCAAAAGGATGTGAATGTTCACTTGTTTTGAATATGGCCTCAAGAGACCAACTAAAGCCACTAGGGGTGCACACGGGTCGGTTTGGTTCGGTTCCGGGGTAAAACCGGAACCGAACCGTTCCTAACGGTTCTAGGATTTTCGGAACCGAAACCGAACCGTTAGCACACTAGAACCGAACCAGAACCGGACCGTGAAAACCGGTTCGGTTCGGTTCCGGATCGGTTCCACGGTTCTGGGTTTCCCAAAATGGACAGGCAGATACCCCCATCTTTTCTCGCTTTCTGTTGAAAAGGGGAACGTCCCTTGGGATGTTTTTGAGCACCCTACATGATGGACGGTTCAGATCGCGAAAAGGGATGATGGGTAGGGCCCACTGTCAAAACCCAATCCATGCACGTAGATGTATTTGCATGGTTTGGATATTTTGAAAAAAAAAATAAGTGAGGCCCACTTCTAATGGCATTCTCGGAGATCTACTCTGCTCATCCTCTTCGTAGTAACAACTAACGTGTAAGAAGAGGTGGGGACCACGGTTCCACGGTTCGGGTCGGTTCTACCTGCCCCTAAACCGGAACCAAAACGTATACAACGGTTCTTGAAATTTTGGAACCAGAACCGGTGCTGTCCAGAACCGGACCAAACCGGACCGATCCAACGGTTCCGGTCCGGTTCCATGGTTCTACCGGTTAAATGTGCACCCCTAAAAGCCACTACCTCTAGGCCAGCAACAGTAGATGCACATTCACAGGCATTGTCATTTCAAAGATCACCTTCACGGGTCCTCTCTAGAGGTAGTAACAAAAGACTTGATGACCCATGGGTTAATTGAAGGTATGGGCCTTGATAGAGTGGAGTGGCGGAAAAGGATTCATATAGCCAACCCCAATTAACTGGGATAAGGCTTAGACGATAATGATGAAGAAACAATAGAGGCCCTAGACACTACTTCCTTTGTTGGACTCTTGTTAGCATCACAAGGAATGTGTACAAATGTAACCACTATATAAATGGCTAGATCCCATATCTCTTCAAGAATGTTCGATAGCTCCAAGGCAAGTTTTCTTCGAAGCCCAAGGGATGTTATAAAATAAGTCTCCTTCAATGATTAATTCACTTTGCAGTGAAGATTCACAAATCCTTAAGACTTCTAAAACTGCCATCGCCTTTTTTGTTCAAATGTTTTTCTTCCAAAGAGGCTAGAGAACATCTTTCTAGATTCTTCACTTAAAATCAAGAACAAAGCCAGCAATTGCTATCGGCACCATATTCCCAATTGAGCTTCCATCAAATTCTTGTCTAACTGGATGTTCTGCAAAGGCCATAGGAGGAAGGCTTGGGTTTGGGGATGAGGGAGAAAAATTGGGTGTGACTTGGAAAATTGTGGTGGGGATTGGGGAAGAGAAGGATACCTTGATGAGGGAGGTCATTTTTCACAAGTATGGGACCTCAGGAGGCAAGGACTAGTTCCCAAGGCTCCCTACTTGGTACATAGGTTCAAACGTGTGGAAGGATATTAGTCGCATTTACAGAAGATCCAATGATAATGAACGGAACATATTCGACAGAGTTGAAATATTATTTATGCCTGCATCCAGTTTGTGGTTGGCCGTGGCAATAAGGTTTGCTTCTTGAAGAATGCATGGGTAGATGAGATTCCTTTGGCTAGTTCATTCCCCTTTTTGTTCTCCTTAGCAGCTACCCCCGAAGCAAAGGTTGATGAATTTTACGGGACCTTTTTGCATCCTATAACGTGCAATGTGTGCCTTCAGAAGAATCCTCATGATGATGAAGCAAAGGGTTTTTGCTTTGCTTGTGGGTAAGCTCCATGAGATGAGGATCGACACTTTGGAGAAGGACAAGGATTTAGAGGTGACCACCCCCAGTGGGGGGTTCTCGTCTAAATCCCTATTCTAAGGTGTGTGCATGTGCAACTCTCTAAGGTGCGTGCCTACCCCTCCAAGGGTTCAAGCATTTGCATGGACAGCCACAGCAAACAAGAACCTTAGGTTGATAATCTTAAGAAGAGAAATATGACGATTCTGAACATGTGCATCATGTGTAGAAAGGAAGAATATGTGGACCATTTGTTTTTGCATTATGGGATGGCTAGGGCCTTTTGGGACCCTTTTTAAATCTTCCAATTCAGGTTTGCTAGGTGCTCAATGGATCGATTTCTGTGGTGATTGTTGGTTGGAAAGATGTGCCGCTCTCACTGAGAGGCAGATTAATTTGAAATTTATTTATGTTTGCCCACTTGTGGGCTTATGGAAAAGAGCGAAGTGATTGAATTTTGAAGGAAAATCTATCCACATTGCCTCCCTGAAGAGCTCAATTGCCTCTTTAGCTATCGAATGGGCTATCCTTTGTCCTGTGTTTTATGGGATATCCATGGTGGAGCTTCATAGTGATTGGGAAATGCTGTTTTTGGGTTATTGGGCTCTTCTTATTCAGCTATCTGTTTGAGATTTCCAGGGCATTGCAGGCTTGTTTTGTTTTGCCTTGGCCGATGCTGAGTGCCAATATCCCTTTTTCTATCAGTCTCTTTGCATTTGCCTTTTTTTGGGTTTAATAATATTTTCACCTTCTCAAAAGTTTACTTTCAATGTTTCTTTGCACTTGACTAAGGAAGCATAAAAAGGCTGAGCCAACACATTGGTAAATATTTACTTTCAGTGTTATTCTCATTGGTCTACACTAACATTAGCTTGGCGTCTCAAGAAAATTAACCTGGGAGCAATCCAGTATTCACTGGTTTTACTTTGAGAAAGAGAAAGGATCAGGAACTGCCTCACTACCATAAGTCGTGGTACACGTTTTTTCTTGCCAATGGTTGCATGTTTAGGAGATCACAGCTGTGCGAAAGATCTTCCCCATCCTGAAAAGTACCTACCATTGAAATCAGGACAATCCATTAATCAGGCAGGCCAAATTTGGATGCTGGATCAGATCTTCAGATGTTTATTAATATTGTTGGTATGGGCCACCTAGCATATGGAATGGCCCTATTTTCACTCGTGATAATCCTCGTGATGAGAAAAAACCTATTTAATAGATCGGATACCCAACGCTTGCAACGTGTTGGTGTCAAAATTGTGCAGTGCATAAGCTTATGGCAGTAGGGGCAGTAACTGATAATTTCTCTCAGAAAAAAATGAGAGGAATTGTATGTACATTGGCACGATTCTTCACACAATATACAGAGGCTTTCAGTTCTGACAAATGGGGCTCTAAGTCCAAAAATCCAAACAATTAGATGTTGTGTGCACTGCAGATGGATGCACAATATGACACGGGACTGAATGTTGTGTCCAACCTCATCTATACACACATGATTCGATGCAGCACTTTGTAATTCCACAGAGAAATGATCAGATGCAATTTTGATCAGGACGACGCCGTGCAATACTTCATCCACAGTGGGATGCAACATACTAATGGTTGGGATAACCCAAGCATTGGGCCCCAACTTGTCACAGTTGAAACCGATGTATACTATGAAAAATTGCATCCCCATATTGTATGGCTGTTCGTGTTAAACATGGAACCGGGTACACCTCTCTCTTATAAATACCAATGAGAGACAGTCACCCCTGAGGGACAATTCGTACAAATCCCTATAGCTTTACTAATTGAGATACCATCTCATGCTTCTTCCTCTACAACTACTTTCAATTTCGCAAAATATCTCGAAAGGATACAGATTGGAACTCCTTTTTACTACATGCCCAACTAATGGATGCTATTTTATGACTAAGTGATGCCTTCCTAGATCTAAAAACTCTATCATTTCTTTCTCACAACACTTGCACAGAATAACAAACAGAAGAATTCTCCAAATAATGGCCCCTTGTCATCAAAAAACAGCCCACCAACCAATTTTCAAACTATTCTTGGATTTTCAATGGAAAACCCAAGTCAACATAAATAGCTTTGAATAAGATTCACACAAATCCTTCACCATCTCACAATAGATAAAGAGATGATTTTTTCCCTCATTTTCTTTAAACTATTAAATTTTTTCTCATATGCTTTTTTGCATTTGATGCATCTACTAATTAGAGTTCTCTTAGTCAAACAATGGTAAGGAATAACTTTTTCTGCCAACACCATCCAACAAAAAAAAAAAAAAAATCAACTCTCGATGGGACCCAAGTAATAACTTTTTCTACCAACAACGTCCAACAAAAAAATTCAACTCTCAATGGGAGCATTGCACCCCATACTTAGGCAATAGGAGAAAGAGATCAACCTAAAGGAAATAGAATCCACACACACACACACACACACACACACACACAAGGATTTCTTTACTCTCCCAAACCCATACTCTTTTAGTATACCAAAAGCCCTTGGAGACCACCGATTAATTTACTCTTCTTTTAAAGCCATTGAAAACCAAATTCCAAATCCCTTTTCTCACTCTTACAACAGATTCCCAACAACCGCTTCATAAACAATAACCAACAGAGGTTCAGATACATGTTAGATACTGCTTCTTCTCCGTTCATGCATCATCACAAAAACCAATCCTATACCTTATCCCTCCTAGAGACCTGATACCATCCAACGACAAAAATTCAACTCTCGATGGGAGCCAAGTAATAACTTTTTCTGCCAATACATCTAACAAATAAAAAATAAAAAAAATTCAACTCTCAGTGGGAGCATTGCAACCCATGCTTAGGCAATAGGAGAAAGTGATCAACCTAAAGGAAAATAGAATCTAAAATAAAAAATAAAAATACAAGGATTTCATTACTCTCTCAAACCCATACTCTACTAGCCTACCAAAAGCCTCTATAAGACCACCAATTAATTGCCTCTTCTCTTGAAGCCATTGAAAACCAAATTCCAAACCTATTCTCTCACTCTTACAAAAGATTCCCAACAACCACTCCAAAAACAACACCCAACAGAGGTTCAGATGCATGTTAGATACTGCTGCTTCTCCGCTCATGCATCATCATAAAAACCAATCCTATACCCTATTCCCCTACTTGAGACCTGATACCTGGCTGGAATTCCTCGAAGACTCTACAAACAAATACCCACAATGATTTTTCCCAAATAGAATTAGCTTGATCATCTAATCTTTAAAGCCACTTCCCAAGAAGAGCTTATGCCTCTCGCTTATGTTGCTATGATCCGTAAACCACCATCTATCTTGGCTTGCCAACTTCCCTTCACTCAAAAGTCAATCAGATTATTGTTATAGCTTTCCACCCTACCTTCCAATAAGATACGAATGTGGATCTTCTTGAATTATGTCCACTATTGCACAATGAATCTTAAGGACATTTAGTTAAGAGTGCAAGGTTGGCAAGAGTGGATATAATATGGCTATAATACTCAAAATCATTGTAGCAGCTACAGAATTCATCCAAATACAAGACCATTTGTCTGCTAGGATTTAGGAAGCCCATTGTGGTTTATGAGATACATCTTCCACAAGGAGAATATCTTGCCAAGTACATTTCTTGAATGATTGAACAGTACCTCCTCAGTCCTCACATGCTAATATATCAAGAAGTGTGATGGACTTGAGTGTTTGGACAATTTTAGGATGCATCTAACAAGATGACAAATGTGGGAGACATCCAACCACTCAATATGCAGACTCCTGTGGCCCAAAAGAATAGGCCAATCCGCTCATCTTGTGGACCACTCATGTACATAGATGCAGATGCTAGCATGGTAATCCATAATAGTGACAATGGTCATAGATCGTAATGGCCACCATTATTACCATTACATTATGGGATGTAACACCCTTGTAACGGCTTTTTCAAAAAAAAAAAAAATAATAAATAAATAATTAATTAATTCTATCAGGCCCAGTAACGAGTCATTATAGAGGTTGTAACGGCCATTACGGTACGCCTCCAACGCTGAGTCAGTTTTATCAACCACACATGCCTTTTGCACACATGTAGCTAGTTAGATGAGTGACCAACCTGATTTTTAGGCCAGGCATCCGCATAGTGCACCCCGCAGCTGTTACGACACACCTTGGGTGCTGAGTCAATTTTATCAACAGCGCATGCCTTCTGTACACATGTAGCATGCTGGATGAGTGACCAACCTGATTTTTAGGCTAGGCATCCTCCCAAAAATTAATCAAACATCCTTATTGACCGTTTGACACTAATCAAACCCATTTGTATAAGAAGGAATATAAAGTCATTTGTGCAAGCTTTGGTGAAGGTTCGAAATATTGTATCGTATTAGGACTATAAAGTAATAAATTCAGTCACAGTACGATACAAACATCTGGGTCGCAATGATGACATAGGATCAATGCATATCAACTGTATGGGAATGATGGTTTGGAATACAAAATTGAAACACTTGCATCACAATACAAACATAGTACCCACTACCCACATGTGTTGGTTTGTACTCTGAATGTATCCTGATACAAATACATACCTCCCAAGATGATTTTAATGGCACTTGATAAAACACCAAAGTCAACAGTCATGGAGACAATTCGTATTAGTAACGTGTGGCATGCCTTAGGTTTATTGGCAAGGTATTCAAAATCAGTTATGTAATGGCCGTTATGTAATAGTAACGGTCCTAACCATTACACGTTGCAAGACTGAAATGGTCGTAACGGACGTTACCAAAAAACAAGTTGCAACAGCCCAATATGGTCCCATAACAATCCATAAACATTTTTAACAAAAAAAAAAAGAAAAAAAGGTCATAACAGCCATTATGACCCATATCATAACGGTAACGGCGGTGACATTACGGCCACCGTTACCGTTATGGAACACCTTGTTTATTAGCCACTGTAACAAATATCACCAAGATTTTAAAACCTCGTGATATTATTGTGGAATGTTGGTTAAACAATGTTGGCAATAATCATCATCATTTAAGTTTTGATAACTAATTAGGATTAGCTACATGAATCCCGTTCCACCATTCCACTATCAATGGCCATAACTTCAGTTAGACCATAGGTCATTAAGTCTTTTCTTACTGCCTCCACCAACGTCCTTTTAGGCCTTCCCCTTGCCCCTTTAGAGCCTTCAACTTGTACCAACTCACTCCTAACCAGGACAATTCTTGGTCTTTGTTATATATGACCAAACCCTCTAAAGTCTATTTTCCCTCATCTTATTACCTATTAGTGCTACTCTTTAGTACCCTTAAATGCATTCATTTCTATTTCTATCCTTCCTCATCTTTCCACTCATCCATCTCAACATCCTCATTTTAGCTGCAGTCATCCTATGAACATGTTGTTCTTAATCTGCCCAACAATCTATCTAATAAAGCATGGTTAGTTTTATAGTGATACTATGAAATTTTCCTTTCATTTTGAGTGATACAATGACAATCACATAAAACTCTAGACGGATATCTCCATTTCTTCCACATAGCTTGAATTTTGTGGGTAACATCCTTCTCAATCTCTCCACTCCTATGAATTGCTGACCCAAGATATCAAAGTGATCATTTTTGGAAACTTTTTGGTCAACAATCATAACTAATTCCTCATTTTCACTCATATTTTACTAACACTGCACTCCATATACTCTTTTTTAGTTTGACTATTTTTAAAACCTTTAGATTTTAAAGCACCCGTAAAAAATAATAAATAAATAAATAAATAAATAAAACTAGCATAAGTTTGATGTTGTCTACCATCCAAACACACCTTCCCTCCTTTAATTGGGCTTGGGACCGACAATGAGAGCAGAAAACTCCCATAGGTGCAATGTAATAGACTAATTATATTTAGAGTTGTACACAAGCCGAACCGAGTCGAGCTTGGTCCCACTTGGCTCGGCTCGGCTAGCAGGCTACCCCAACTCAAACTCGGCTCGGTCCTCGGGCCTGACTGGCCAGCTCGGCTCGGATCCGTCGGCAACTCAGGCCAGCTCGAGCCGAGTTTGAGTCGAGCTCGGTTTAGCTCAAACTCGGCTTGAAATTTTTTCGAGCCCAAAAAATCAGCCCAACTCAACTTGAACCCAGTTTTGAACCAAGTCAAATCGAGCTTTTCCGAGTCAAGTCAAGTCGAGTGAGTTAACCGAGCTAACTCGGTTCATGTACAACTCTAATTATATTGGTTGATTACAATCAAGCACTACCTAATAGTCTATTACACAGGACGATTACAATCAACGAGTTGATTACAATAAACGAGTTAAACAATGTCAGCGATCATATCGCGAGATTTTCATAATCTCAGTAGTTTTTAGTTTTTCACAATTTAATCATAAATATACCGCGACATTAAAAGAAATTTTATTTAGAAGTTAAAATAATTTTGTTTATACTTTTATATTCAATTTTCAAAAATTTATTTCCTAATTTATAATAAAGAATTTTAAGTATTTGATTTTCAACATTGTTCAAAGTATCCCCGATATCATGATAATATCCCCGATATTATCTGTATCTCCAGCTCGGCAATACCGATGACACTAGTAGCGATATTAATTAGAGGTGTACATGAGTCGAACCGAGTCGAGCTTGGCACAACTTGACTCATCTTGGCCACTAGCAACCCCAGATCGAACTTGGCTCGCTTGGCTCGGCTTGGTCATCAAGCTTGATTGGCCAGCTCAGATCGGTTCGGTCAGCAGCTCGGGCTAGTTCGAACAGAGTTCAAGCTAAGATCGAGCCCATGCGGCATTTTCTCAAACACATGGAGTGCACCTTCAATTTCTCACGGAATGTAAAGCAGCAGCATCAGTTTACATGTATTTCATCAAACACTCAATAGGCAACATAAAAATCAAGATACAAGGGTATTCGTTTCATATCCATACCTTTCTCACCACTAGCCGACACTTCGTTGAGTCATTTCATCGAACACTTGCTAAGCAACATCAATATCAAAATAACCAAGTCACCGAACTGGTTCAATCTGAGTTCGATTCGAGTTGGGGTTCGATCTAAGTCGAGTCGAGCTCAGGCAAGCTCAAACTTGGCTTGAAATTTTTTCGAGCTCAAAAAATCAATTCGACTCAGCTTGAACTCAGTTTCGAACCGAGTCGAATCGAGCTTTTTCGAGTCGAGTCGAGCGAGCTCACGGTTCGTGTACAGCTCTAATATCAATAGCAGCACTATATTATCAAAAATTCCAAGTATCGACGATATATCGTTAAGTATCATCGACGTATCGATATCGCCAATATTTTCAATTGTGTAAATTTTAGGTGTCACTTGTATCACCAATGTATCAATATCACGAATGTATCGCCAATATTTTTTACTGTGTAAATTCCAGGTGTTGCTTGTATCGCAAGTGTATCAGCGATATTTCGATAATATCGCCAAAAATCTGTTTATTAAAAAAATTCATTTCAAATTTTTTTTATGTGCACATGGTTGTATGATGAAATGTATGTTTGTATTTGTATATATGAATGCACGCATGGATGGATGTGTGTGTGTGTGTGTGTGTGTGTGTGTGTGTGTGTGTGTGTTTGTATGTTTATGTGTATGCACACATGCATTGATGGATGGATCATGCATGTGTTTGTATGTCAATATGTGCATGCATGGATCAATGGACCACCCCACCATTTTCTCCATGTTTGCCCAATGTTTTCCTAAGTCACCGATACATGCTTTTAGGCCCTATTAAAGGAAAACTTATTATTTGATTCCTAAATTGCAAACATGCATCTTTTTCACTATTATTTCATTATCAATATGCAAATATGTGTATTTTAGAATCTCCTTAAGTATCATTGAAAAAATCCATCATTTTCCCCATGTTTCTCTAATGTTTCCTTGAGTCGAAGTTACACATGATTTTAGACCCTCATTAAAGAGAAACTTATTATGTATGGTCTTTTTTGCAAACAATACATTTCCAGGTATCAGCGATAATATCGGCGATATCAATACATGTTTCCGTATCCCCGGCCAGCGATATATGTAACAATACCAATACTATGAACGCTGATTTTCAGTGAGATTTTCCCAATAATATAGCAAGAAGAATGTTGTCGTCGTCATGATCTAAGCCTTATCCCAATTAATTGGGGTTGGGTACATGAATCCTGTTCTGAAAATCTCCTGAGAAATTCCCGGGCCGAGAAATTGCTGAGAAAAATATTTTTCACTATGTTACCGGCCCTTATTTCCTCCCTTTCTTTGGAATTTACATATGCAATATTTATAAATTAAAAATAATAATAATAAATCCATATCCATTTGATTCTTCTCCTAAACATTCACATCGTCTGCTGATTTGTATGCACTCGAAATTGAATGTCATCTAGATCATAAGTTGCTTTAGATAATATCGGAACGATATCTTACTGTATTGGGAAGGCATCATGATAAATTTAAACAGCAATACAGTGTCTATACAGTGACTTTAATCCTAGCAATGAACAGCAACATTTCAATAGAAAAAGAGTGGCAGCAATTTGGAAAATGGATTCACCATTCAAAAAAGATATGGATTTGAAAAAGAACGTGATCTTATGGATATCAAGTCCAAGAAAGACATCACATGAATGCAGAAACTGCAATATGGAGAATTGCGATGAAATGATCGACGCGAAATGCGATGACCTTGAAGAAGGAGAAATTGGAAGAATAAAGATTTTCTGTGAAGGGATTTGCCTGCAAGACGCCGTAGATGACGAGGGTGATCATGATTCCGCCGACGGCGAAGATCCATTTCCACACGGGCTTCTTCTCGATTATGGGAATCAGCGGTTCGGCCATGGTCCATCAAAACGGACGGTCTGATGGATCGAAGGTGAAAGAAGGGACTGAAAGGGGAGTCTGCTGAGTGCGAAGAAGAACCCAAGAGCAGGTGGGATTTTTAGGGCGCGAGAGTTTGGGATCGGCGAGAGAGCGTGAGCTCGGACTTCTGAGCTTGGACGACGTTGGGAGAAAGAGAGAAATGGGCGGACACACGTGGGAATGGGAAGAGCAAGAAACGGAAAGGGTTTTGCGCGGGTTTTGTGGAGAGAGGACATGGACTGCCTGCGACCCCGACCGTAAGTTAGGTGGGGCCCACCGAGATGTTTGTTAGAAATCCACTCCGTCCATCCGTTTTTCCAGCTCATGTTAGGAATCAAACCGAAAAGTGAGACAGATTAATAATTCAAGTGGGCCACACGACAGGAAAAATGTGGGGGTTGAATGCCTACTGCCGAAACATTCGTGAGTTAACTGAGCTTTAGGATCAGCCTAATATGAGAAATTTGCGACTGTGGACCCCACTTTTTATCCAGCAGTTTTTATCAATACAAACTTAGACTTACTCGGACAGCGAATTTGAGATACCCCTCCTTTCACGGAAACTAAGTGGGTACTCCGCCTGCCACCAGCCAATGGCGGATGGTAGGTGGTCTGTGGACCCCACCATGATGTATTATTTTCATCCATTCCGTTCATATATTTTTCCAGATCATTTTATGGTATGAGACCAAAAATGAGTTATATTGAAATCTTGAGTGTACCACATTACAGGAAACAATGTTGAATGAGCATCAACCATTAGAAACCTTTAGGAGGCCCACTGTGATGTTTGTGAGAAATCCTCCCTGTCTAAGTTCATTCGTAGGGTAACAAAGACCTGGATGAAGGGGAAAAATAAATTTCATAATGATCCAAAACTTCTGTAATCCATAAAAGGGTTTCAATGGTAGAAGTTCAATTCCCCACTGCCTTTTACAGTGTGGTTCACTTGATAGTTAGATTTATCTTATTTTTGTCTAAAGCCTT
Source organism: Magnolia changhungtana (assembly GCA_030180095.1). Lineage (NCBI taxonomy): Eukaryota > Viridiplantae > Streptophyta > Magnoliopsida > Magnoliales > Magnoliaceae > Magnolia > Magnolia changhungtana. The sequence continues at coordinate 9,823,083 of JASAUF010000546.1, read as the reverse complement.
AATATGATCTCTCAAAATATATGGACGGTTTGGATATAACACATACCTCATGATGGGACCCACAAAAGCAACACAGCAAATAAAAAAAAAAACAGATGGTTGCGATAGTGCCTCGCGGCAACCTAGCTACGGCTATAATCCGTAGATTACTTTGGCATGTGGAAAAGTAGGGGCCATGGACCCTTCCTCATAAGCTCTCTCTCCGTTGTTTTTTTTTAAAATTTTTTTTTTATTTAATTGTTTTCCGTGGGGATTATTTGAGGGCCCCATTATGAAGTATGTGTTATATCCAAACTGTCCATCCATTTGGTGAGCTTGTATTAAGGCTTGAGATAAAAATAAGACAAATCTAGCTATCAAGTGGACCACACTATAAAAGGCAATGGAGGATTGAACGTCTACTATTGAAACCCTTTTAGGGATCATAGAAGTTTTGGATCATTAGGAAATTTGTTTTTCTTCTTCATCTAGGTCTTTGTGATCTTATGAATAGTTGGATGGAAAATATATGTTATGGTGGGCCCTACAAAATTTTTAACAACAAAAATCAATTTTCCGGCTGCTCTTTGTGGTGTAATCTAGTTTTTTTTTTTTTTTTCACACGCACACACACCCCACACACGCTCACCACTGGTGGGCACTCAAACCCTTGACCCGGTGTTGAAACTCTTGTGGTGTAGTCTAGTTGATCTTTGGATGTGATTCTTTTTTTTTTTGATAATGCTCCCAAATGATCTCGAAATATGGATGAACGTTGTGGATATAAATACATAATTATGGGGCCCATGTAACTTTGATCTCTTTTGAGCGGGGCAAACATGAAATTGATCAAGGGCAAATTAGAAATTCAACGGGGCAAACATGAAATTAAGCGGGGCAAAGTAGAAATTGAGCAGAGCAAACTGAAAATTGAGCGGGGCAAACAAGAAATTGAGCAGGGCAAACTGAAAATTGAACGGGACAAATTAAAAATTGAGCGGGATAAACATGAAATTGAGCGGGGAAAACATGAAATTAAGCGGGGCAAAAATGAAATTGAGCAGGGCAAACCAGAAATTCAGTGGGGCAAACATGAATTTCAGCGGAGAAAACGTGAAATTGAGCGGGACAAACATGAAATTGAGCGGGCAAACTAAAAATTCAGCGGGGTAAACTAAAACTTGGCAAATATAAATTTCAGTGGGGCAAACATGAAATTGAGCGGAGCCTTAGGGCCCGTCTTGAGAGCAGATATGGTGAGACCCTAGCCTCACCCAAGACCATGAGGCCCTTACCATGGGGTTACCTTGGGGCCGTCTTGATGTATGTATTATGTATCCACGCCCTCCATCCTTTAGAAAAGGAAAAAAAAAAAAAAAAACAATTAATCTTTTCGTGCTTACTGATGGCCCACCTGTAAGTTTGCCAACCTGATTATTGCGCCATTGAACACTAACATGGCTGAACATTCTAGATCTCATACACGTGTTTCTTCTTGGCACGTTTGGGAGTCTCATGTTTGATGCATCTGCACGCACGGGCTTGGGGCCACTGAACTTGATCCATAGGCTGGACCATTTTTGAAATCTAGGACTTGTGTCCAGGCCTGAGCCAATGACGGAGGATCTGGGATGGCCCATTGGTCCAATCCAATCATTTATATGAAAAGAATGGGCCGTTTAATGTGAGCTGCTACCATCCATCATACATGTGTGTTTTAAATACTGTGATTGGATCTAGGTTATGTTTCAGTCGTCCAAATTATAAATGATGCCAGTGGGTGGCGCGATATGTTGGATTCTAGCTGGGTCTAGGTCTGCCCAAAGCCCAACCGTTTTACCAAACGGGTCAAATTTTCCAGTATGAACTGGACCCATGACTCGTTATTGTGGCGCAACTGGTTGGATGGCATGTAAATATCACGGTCTGCTTTAGGAATGTTTCACTGTTGCATGTGGTATGGCATGTGAGTTTTGGATATGTTTCATTTTTGCACTCTTATACTATTTCAATCTTGAAAAACTGATAGACATGGTGGATTTGTCACGTTCATATCTATGCTTTGGACCACGGCAACTTCAGGTAACTTCACGCCATCAATCATGTTTGAAAGCAACAAAAGGGTGACAGTGAGATCACCTAGATGTATGTGTTGTATGTCCATGCTGTCCATCTATTTTGCCAGCTCATTTGAAGGCAAGGTCCCAAAAATGAGTTAATCCAAATCTAAGCTGGACCATGTGAATAAATGCCCACCATTAAAAACAATGTTGGGGTCACAAAAGTTTTGGACTAAGCTGCTATTTGTGTTTGTCCTTCTTTGAGGTTTACGTGACCTTACCAATAGGTTTGGATGTAAAATAACATTATAGTGGCCTTGGGAAGTTTTTAATTGCAGCTGTTCAATCACCACGAAGTAAATCTAGTGTTTGGATCTGCCTCCTTGTTATTTCCTTGCCCTAAAATTAGCAGCAAAAATTTATGTACATAGTGGATATACAACACATATGTAGAGGTGGGCCCCACACTCAAGACCTCAGCCTTACTGGAAGTTGGTTATGTCATCTAACAATATCCCTAGTGGTAGCAATATCCCTTGTAACCCGACTATGTGGAGCCATGTCATGTATGTGTTTTATCTATATTCTCCATCTGTTTTGCCACCTCATCTCATCTCAGGCAAGAGCTCAAAAAATGAAATAAATCAAAAGCTTAATGGGCAAAACAATTGAAATTGACCGCCTACTATTAAAAATTTCTCAGGAGCTATAGAAGTTTTGGATTAAGCTGATATTTATGCTTTTCCCTTCATCCAATTTATGTGACGTTATGAGTATGTTGGGTTTAAGATAAACATTTTGGTGGGTCTTTGTAAGGTTTCCAATGATGGGTGTCAATGTCCTTATTCTTTCCAGTGTTGTTGATTACCTAAGCTTTGCAACTATCTCATTTCTGCTCATACTCTGTAACTATCTTACCAAATGGATAGAATACATAAATAAAGATGGCCCTATACAGTTGGATCACCTCAAACAATATGTATGTTCTACCCTGGTTGCAGCCTAATTGTGGGTTCACCTTGATGCATGTGTTGTATATCTAATTTGTTCAGCCATTGTTTCAGTACATTTTAGGCACGGTCCCAAAAAATGAAACTGCAATTAATGAACCAAATTGACAACAGAGGTCACTTGTACATGTATATAACTAGAATATCACATGTAAAAGCCATATATGGATGAACCACATGGATAAAATACACCCATCAAGAAATCCCACATGGGACTAAATGTAATTCTATCTCACCTAATCCCAACCCATCCCGTCCTTCCCAAACGCTGGATGGAATTTGTATAGGACCAAATGCAATTCCATCTCATCTAATCTCATCTAACAACATGCACCAAAACACCCCCTTAGAATTACACCGTAAGAAACAAGGAATTGAATGACAACCGTTGAAAACTCCTTAGGGGCCGTTGAAGTTTTGGATTAGGGTGCCACGTGTGTTTTCCATTTTCCAGATCCGTGTGACTTTATGAACACGTTGAATATCAAATAAACATCACGATGGGCCTCAGTAAGGTTTCCAACGTGATGATCCCCATCTGATTCCTGTGATGTGGTCCACTTGAGCTTTGATGCTTCAATTTTGGGCTGATGCCTTAAAATGACCTGGTAGAATGATGGATGGCATGGATAAAATAAATACATCACGGTGGACCCTCATATAGTCCCGTCACAAGGTATCGTTGGTATTTGGTCAACGTCATTTTTGGTCTCATATCCAAAATGGTCTTGGAAAAATGGGTAGACAGGACTGGATACGTCACATACATCATGGGGGAGTCCACGGAACACCATCCAGTAGCCGGTGGCTAATGACAGGGTCAGTAGCCCATCCCCGTCGGTCAGCCACATTACGTTGTGTATATAAAATCCAATCGGTCCTACCGTACGGAAAACTATCAATCTGATTTTAAAAAAAAATTATATTGTATGGGCCACACCAATGGGAACACTATAAAATTTCTCCCAAAATCTCTAAGTTCAAGCAGCGTGGCTCACCTGAGTTGTGGATCGGTCTGATATTAGTGTCCTCCCATCATCCTGATGACTTACACCTGATGAACGGGTTTGATGAAAGATAAAATCTGCCCAAAGCACGAACCTCTGGTTGGCATCCAATCCTCATAGTTTCCCATGATGTGGCTCACCTGTGCTGCGGAGCTGTCGTATTTTAGGCCCCATTGCCTATCATGGAGGAGAGCAACTGATGGACAGAATGGATATTTACGTACAGAACAAGGTGGGCCGCATTGGGAGTTTTATGCAACTCGCAAAACAGGTGTTGCTAGGCTTCAGCCACTGTAATTGACCAATGGGCCATCTTCTATTTACATATGGGCCATCTGATGATCGTATTGGCTTGGCTTTTGAGAAAAGGTACACGCTTACAAAGGAATCGGAAAGCTTGGAAAGCTTTCCAATGATGACTAGGTCCACGTTAGTCCAACCCAATTCCAGTTCTGTCAAAATCTACGATATCACACGTGCTGTGATACTAAGTCAAACAAACACTCGAAAAGCTAAAGCCGTTTGAGGATGGTGCATCAATGTATATTAATGAGACTTTAACACTCTCTGGCATGTGCGGGGCGGGAACACTCACACCATAAACACGGGCTTGATTTCGTGATCATTGGCCGGACTTGATTTTAATGGCCCATGATGGGATAATATGTTAAGGAGGCATAATTGTTGCTCCCAAGATTCGAACACAGGACCTTCAAACAACCACTTGATTTAAAAGCTCGAGCCATTAGAGGATGGTGCATCCATTACTAATTACTCACGTATTTGAAGAATGACTAGGCCCATCTTTCGCTCCTTGCAGATCAATGTATATCAAGGGAGTTTAACACTCTGGTGCATCCATTTGCATCATTTGACCACGTTTGATGAAGAATGACTAGGCCCATCTTTCTGGGCAAGCATATCAATGTATATCAAGGCTTTAACACTGGTGAACATGCCAGCAACAGAGTATGCATCATCTGACCCTTCGATTCAAAGATGAGGCTGAAATGACTCTCCAAAACTGACAGAGTATGCATGCCCAACCAATTCAAATCTGAGGCTGAAATGGTGACATGCCAGCGACAGAGTATGCAGGCTTTCAAATACGTGAGTAATGAATGTAATCTTTGGAGTATGATGGGCCAAAAACAAGAGTTCCAACTTCTTAAAGTTGCAGTACCTCAATATGTCAACATCTGCCTACAGATGACGCAATGTCTCTCTGGTATGTGAGATTCATGCCGCTACTAAATTTGCAGTGAATCCAGCATGATTGGAATCCAAAATAATAGACAAGGATTGCAAGTTTGACGCATAGCCTTATTTGTATGCATCTCGAGTTGATGGGGATGAAGCAAACGACAAACGGCCCAATGGTAGTAAATAGGGGTGTACACGGACCGAGCTAGCTCGATTAGCTCGCTCGATTCAACAAAACTCGATTCGACTCGGTTTGAAGCTGAGTTCGAACCGAGTCGAGCTGATTTTTTGAGCTCGAAAATGAGTTTGAGCAGACCCCAGCTCGACTCGACTCGGATCGAACAAGTTCGGTGACTTGGTTACTTTGCCATTGATGTTGCTCACCAACTGTTTGATAAAATGACTCAACGAAATGTGGCTGGTGGCAATGAAGGTATGTAAATGAAACAAATACCAATTTTCTCTATTTTTCTTGGTTTTTATGTTGCTTAGGTGTTTGATAAAATAAACAATGAGATTTTGAAGTTGCAGTTTAGGTGTTTGTGGAAATTCCTTAATGGCGAACTCAGCTCAAACTTGGCCCGAGCTGGCCTGAGTTGCTGACCAAACCGAGCCGAGCTGGCCCGTCAGGCTCGAGGACCGAGCCGAGCCGAGTTCGAGTTGAGGTCAGCCAGTGGCCGAGCCGAGTCGAGCTGAGGCCAACTTGACTCGGTTCGACTCGATGTACAACCCTAGTAGTAAACAAAGGGAGTGGTGGGCACGAAAGGCTTGTAGCCATTTTCAAGAAATAACCGACACATCCTATGTAGCTTCCACTTAGGTTAGTATGTTTTGAATCACATCTAACGACAACTTCTCCATACCTGAAAAGACATCGAACCAACGCAAAACACTCAACAACCAAGATGAACCTTCCAAATTCACCCAAAATCCAACAATATTTAGACAATAAAATTCTCCCATCAAGTTATTTTTTCATACAATCCAGACATATCAACTTCAAAAGAAAATGAAAGTGACACAGGGAAGGACGTGATGAGGTCAATCACCGTCTTCTTCGATTGATAAACACCTTGAATCTAGAAGGCTCTCTAGAATCCACAAGAGAGAATTCTCGAATGCACGAGAGAAATAATATAATTTCCGAGAATTTTATTGATTAAAAAATTGATTGCTTCTTAAAAAACGAGTTTAACATCCTTAAATAATACTAAACAAACCCTAAAACATAATATAAAAGACCAAATTAAATAAGGAAATAAATTCCGAAAAACCTACAAATTTTCGGCGTCTGTCGATCTGTCGTTGACAGGTCAAACTGGCTAAAAAAACATCTAGAGACTAAAATTAAAAATTCTGTGAATTTCGACCTGTCAACCCAATTGGTTGACCTGTCAAACAGGCCTTCGACCTGTCAAAACTGGTAAAAATTGTCCAGCAATCAATCTGGAATTTCGACTTGTCGACCAGATCTATTGATCGGTCGAACTATGCTGAATATTGTCGACTTCTCTTTGGGCTTCTTTCAGTCCACGTGTTAGCTACATAAACAAAAATAAATAAATAAATAAATAAATAAACAAACAAAAACAGAGGCAAATTCACCCAAAATCTGACAATATTCAGACACAATCTCTGTGTCAAGTAACTCAAAGCATCTTTTCAGCGATCACTTCTGTCTTCAGTAGAATCTGTTTGGTTGTGTAGCTCTCACCCTCTCCCAGAAACAACCATGTAAGGCACGTTTCTTCCATACATTGGATTCAGATTTGATGATATATGGATTTATTGTTTCATGAAATGCAGAAAAGTTTGGTGTCACCCGGGGCTATTACTCCACAATGTGAATTTGGTTTGGTGGTATCATATGGTTTCTTATAGTGGGAATGGAAGATGGTAGGCAGAAATGTTACAATGTCATTTGTCAGAGCAGAGATTTAGAGTTGAAAAGCCGACGATTGGGCATGTTGTCAATATGTCGATTCATTTTAGCAGGAAGATGTAAATGGTTTCTCGGTTATTTGCTATATAGATCTGAGTTTGTCTGTTGATTTCAGATTCTCTATGTGGAATCGCATTTAAAAAAAAAACAAAAAAACATAATCATCATCATGTAAGCCTCATCTCAACTAATTTGGGGTCGACTACTGGAATCCAGTTCAGCCGTTCCACTCTATCAAGGACCATATCTTCAGTTGTCAGGTTCCTGCACAAGTTACTATAGCTGAACTTACTGTTTGACTTTGTTACTGAATTTGTATTTATGCTAATGTTAATATTGAAAGCTGGACTAAGTAGAAAAAAAACTAAAGAATCTCCTACACCTTACACGAGAACAACACTCTTTGCATCATTATAGAGTTCATGGACTGTGAGGTGGCACACCTACAATAAGCTATTTTACTCTCTTCCTAGAAAATCGGCAAATGCATGACTTTGTTGTTCTGGCCAGCAATCTAAATCAGAGCACCGCCTTTGTGAAACATGTACTTTTACAATCATATAAGAAACTTCCAATCTTTCAACAACCTAAAGTTCTACAAAAACTTTCTGAAGGGAACTTTACTACACAAGTTACGCATGAGAAATTCCAAAACACACTCAAAACGGGTCCTATCGTGGCTAGGTTTATTATTTCAATCTTTTTTGGCCCTTCTCCCTGATTTGCTAACATAATGATTTGCCTGTCCTAATTTTTAATCTTGTTTCTTGTGATGGTGGTTTTTCAACCCCCCAAGTTTTCCTTTAATGCTTTTTAAATTTCTTACTCTAAAAAAACTCATACAAAAAATTTCACTGTAAACCAAACAAGTTAGGTAAGACAGTGGCAGAAATAACTCTCAAGAGAATTTATGGTTTAAAAAGTAACAAGCCATGTGTTTTTTGTTTTCTACATGTTTCCTATACATCTTGAAATTGCTCAAGTTAAAAGTGACCATGGATCGCTTCATTGTTAGTTACTTGGTTGCCGTTCTTGGATAAAAAGTAAATTGGTGCCATGATCCAGCAACTATATGATTTTTGCTACTAATACTACATTCTTTATTTACAATGCATCACTTTTAAAAGAGACATGGAAAATGATTCTCTCCCCAACATTGTTGTGTTACTCGTAGAAGCTCCTAACAAAGAGCTGAAGGTGTTCATTCATAGGAATTTTGATACTGCCTCTATCCTTGTTCATTACCCTCAGCCATCTCAAACAGTTTATCAGTTGTATGCCATGTTATAATAACACTCCAAAGCAAGTCTTCCCCTCGTTCTGTTTGCACTAGCCAGTCTTGGTGCTGATCACGAAAGTTTTGCACTAGACAGTCTTGGTACCGATTCGATACTGGGCCCCAGTTGGGAAACTTGTTATGTATCGCAATGTATCAATCATAAAGTATTGCTATGTATCGCAAGGTATCGATGATACATTAAGTGCGTTGACCTATGCGAAAATATTGGGAAAATTGCCAAACCCCCAAACACACCCCCCCCCCCCCCCCACAATGTGTGTGTGTGTATATATATATATATATATATATATATATATATATATAATTGTTTTTGATTTTTTTTTTTTTTTTTTGTTTTCATTACATCCTTAAGAAAATTTTGATCAGTCAAGGGATTTGGGTGCAAAAATTGAGATTGAAGAGCGTGCGGTACTGGAACCCAAATTGGTGAGTTTTTGCGGATTTGAACAGTTTTGTTTCTTATCAAAATACCTTGGAAATCAATGGAATGAAGTTCATAATATATTATTTTGCATGTTTTGTATGTTCAATCAAGGGTTATAAACTCCAATTTTCAAATTTTGAGAAATTGGGGAAATCTAAAATTTCCTTCATTTCACTCATTTAGCTTTGCAATTAGAGGTTGAAAAAAAATTCACATTTGAGTGTTTGGAGGCTGAATTAAAGATCGACAAAACATTTTGAAACTTTTCAAAAAAGAAAAAATCTTAATTAAAAATATTGAAAATTAATTAAAAATAATTTTATTTGAAAACAAGTAGAATGACGAGATGTCACGTATGCGTAATATTTTGTATTTATGAGTGTATATTGATCCTAACATCAGCCACATTTGTTTATTTATTTTCAAAAACTAATTAAGTTTTTTAAAAATTATAATTCAAAAATATATATTTTTAAATAAATGCACCATATATTGTAGGACATATTTAATGTAGGTATTTAGTACATTGGATCTGCTATTAAGTGAAATAAATTGTAGAAATATCAGTGATTTCTTTTATATGAATTGATTTTTAATGCAGTTGCATCACTTCTAGTTCTATTTGACAGTGAATGGTTTAGCATCCTATATAATAAAAACTTATTATGTGCATTTGATTTTTATTATCTTATGATTTGAACTATGTAATGATGTCCTTTTTAACATTCCTGAAGTTGAAAAATTCAATTGATTTCCCAATGTTTTGCCAAAAAAAGCGATACATTGTGCCATACATCTGATACTTCCCATGCAATACCCAATAATTTTCCGTATCCCAAGGGTGCAATACCTCTATCGATACCAATACTGAAAATATTAGCCATACCACCTTGTTTTTTTTTTTTTTTTTTTTTTTTTTTTTCCATAGTTCACAGAAAATTCATTGAAAGAATAAATGCTAGGTAGACAAGAATCATCACCAACATCCTAGCCCTTGTACCAGCAATTAAGCCCCAGCTAAGGCAATACTCGCATCCATCTCAACCCTGCCTTGATCTCAAATCTCTTCACAGCAAACCACTTTTGGACGTCAAAAAGGAGGCTATGACATTAACAATTTATATGAGATTTTGATAATATAAGAAAGATAGAAATAACTACCGGAAGATAATTTTTACGGAAAAGCCATTGGCAACTGCTCTTGATGGCTAAGTGCACCAGCCCTTCCATTATTGGTATGCCATGCAAATTTCATCTTAGTGGAAAGGACAGTTGCATTTAGCAGTCAGGAGTGGGTCAACATAACTGGCTCCCTCATTGTTATGATCAATGTTTTAAATAGCACCCATAGCATAGCTAGCATAGCTACAACGCTGTGTAGCTCACCAAAATAACGAACTTTCCGCTGTAGCATACACTATAGAGGTTGTATCCTCCAACTGTAAGTTGCAATCCATCAGTGGATAAATTCCAACCTTTTATGTGTGTGAGAAACCCAATCCTTCCAGTAGGTGGGCTCCATCACAAGGATCACTTTTTTGCAAAAATCAGATATATCCATCCATTGAGTAGACCGCACTTGCGCTTTTATATTTATCAATGGCTATTTTTTTTAAAAAAAAAATTTGGTTGTGTAGCCCACTTGATAAGTAGATATATGGATGATTTTTGCACTAGGTGACCCTCATTTTAGGGTGAATCTATTGGAAAGGTGGGATTTCACATGCACTTGGCCAGTTAGAAGTTCTCTGCTGGGTGGACCGTCCTTTGTTGTCCAAACACTTTAACTTGAGACCTTTTCCTAATATGAAACTTCGGTGGTGTACAGCGCTTCCTACATTTGCACTCTAGAAATTGTACACATGGCATATCTTAACTCAAAATTAACCAATTAAATTATGAAACCTGTTGTTGCAAAACCGTAATCCCAAAATGAAATTGTTTGAACAATCCTAACAGCTCATTTGCGGACACTCATTTTTTGAAATAGGACCATTGGATATTTTTCATTCTTCACCATCCAATAAATGTCCACCAATCTGGAGCCAATTATTTTTATTTTTATTTTCTGTTAGCTTGTTAGTACACCCTCACTGTCAGTTCACACTTCACTGTTAGCCACCCCTACTAGGGAATTATATTAGTAGGATAAGTGCCAATAGAATGCATGAATTTGAGGTTGATTTGGGGCATAGAGTAGTCTTCCGAATCCGCCCCAAATTGGCAGCACTATTCATCTGTATTTAAGTTCAAATTTTCTTTAAAATTTTGGGGGAAATTATGTCAAAAGGTTAAGGATATGCATTGGTGGGATGGGTATCATAGCTTGCATGAATTTGGAGCTGATTCGGGGGGCATTCGAGTGGCCCCCCAAATTCACAACGCTATTCATCCAAATTTAATTAATTAATTAATTTAATAATTACTTAGGGGAAGTGATGTCAAATGCTTATGGATGGATACACATTAGTGTATGAATGTCACGGTACATGAATTTCGGAACCATTTGGGGGCATTCGAGTGGCTCCCTAAATCGATGACATTGTTCATATGAATTTAAGTCCAATTTTTTTTCGTAAAATTTCTTGGGGGAAGTATGTCAAATGCTTAGGGATGTGCATTAGTGGGATAGTGCCATAACTTACTTGAAAATTTTAAGCCAATTTGGGATCAATCTAAGCCTGTCATGTTAATAAAATCATCGTCGTGACATCATTCTTAGCAAATAATAGACCGTTACACCATCATAAACATGTTTAAACCACAAAAGAATACATACTTAGAATCCTCTAGATATTTCTGATTTTTTCCCACATTTTTGGGAGTTTTTGTCCCCCCCCCCCCCATTTTTTTTACTGTTACAGGGTGTATCTGTTGTTACACTCTCCGTTACGGCCGTTACACGTAAAGGTAGAGGGTCCATCATTACGCCCACCACTACCATTACGGCACACCTTGCTCCACATGATGATGGTGGTTGACTTGTTTCTTGTCTTGAGCTTCTTTTAGGCTCTTTTTTTTTTTTTTTAATAATTTAAAAAAACATTATTCTTACTATTTAACAGAGGATTGAATGCTAGGCAATACTCACTCCACGTGTTATTTAAAACATTGGTTAGGATGCATAAAATTTCGAAGTAATCTTCCCAAAATGGCTGAATAAAATAAAAGGGAATATTAACATACAAGCATGGCATGATATGCACAAAAACCATATCTTTAACTAGCATTACCTTCATTAGTCGTTGATTCCATCGTAGTCTACTCACGTAGCTCTTCTCCTCTTCTAGATGTCTCTTAATAACCCTAGGATTCAATTCTTTAATGCAATGAATCATAGAGACAACCTGCATGGCAACAAATGTTACACAGTTTACTCTAGTCAGTGTTCATACTTCCTTTGCAATTGAAAATTAATGAAAGGTATAAGCTAAAACCCACTGGTTGTAAAATTCACTTTAATGGAGGTAGGCATCTATCTTAATTAAAGCCCTGACCGACTCAAAGAGACTGACTGTGTGGGGCCTTTATAATTGGCACAAAGTGAGAAGTTTTGGACAACCCATGCAACTTCTCCTTTAGGTCAATACACTAAGATTTAAGCTAAATAAGGACAATAGAACAACAGAGTAGCACACATGTAGACACTTTTCTTACAACTAACAAAATTTTACTAAGATGGAAGGAAACGGAACAACTCAAGACAGGGACCAAGTGTACTGGGTAAACGAGATTATCCTAAAACAACCACCTTCATGAATCATGAATGCATTTGCAAAAAAAAAAATTTGGAATCTTTTTGTAGCCAACTAACCCTTCTATCGATAAAGGAGGCATCGTTTTCGGCGGTATGAGGCAAAATCCTCTCTAATACCCCACAAATTCGATATATATATATATATATATATATATATATATATATATATATATATATATATATATATATATGAGGCATGCTCACCTACGCACGTGCGAACCTTTTCACACGTGTCATGGGTGTCTAATCCAAACGGTCCATAAGATGCGGAATCCCATGAAACCCTAAGGTACGAATTTTCACCTTGATCTAAAATTCTGGTGGGCCATAGCAAAGAGAAACGCAAATCAAGGGAGGAAACTGTTTTCATTTTTCATGTCCCACCAAAGTTTTGGATCAAAGTAAAAATTGGTACCAGGAGGTTTCATGAGGTGCTGCTACATGTGGACCATTCAGATCTTCAAGACTCATCACGTATGATGAGTTCTCAAAAAAGTTTGTATGACTTCCATGTTCGCAGCTGAGCATTCTGCTATATATATATATATATATATATATATATATATATATATATATATATATATAAAGATCTGCATCAGGTGTAGGTAGCTGCCTTCAATCAAATTTGGTGGGCCAAAGGCCGAGAGAGAGAGATGAACATTTAATAACTTTGAAAGGTGGATCATATACAAAACAAATGCCAAATAGATTTCTTTCAACCTAAAAAGATAGAACGATCAATATGTAACGATTGCAAGTTTATACAAGGAAACTCTTTGATTGCGCAACATGGGTTAGTAGTTACGGATGTTTATATTAATATATGGAAGAAAGGGAGTAAAATTAATTGGTATCCAAAAACTAGGTGTTGGAATTTAAAAGAAGAGAAAACAATGTTCTTCATAAATAAATTGATGGAAGAAGGAAAGTGGAATGTCACGAAGTAAATGTTATGTAGAATGGGATGGTTGAGTGCATTAGAAGATTGATAAAAGATGTTTTAGGAAGTGTCTAAAGGGAAAGGCAATCATTGAAGGAAAGTGGGTAGTGCAATGACGATGCACAAAAGGCTATTAACAAGAAACCTTAATGTTTCAAAGTCTGACAAGGGGCTAGAAATGATGCAAACTTTGAACAATATAAGAATGCCAAAAAGATTGCTAAGTGGGGCGAAACCAAAGGCTTGAGATAATCTTTACAATAGATTGGGGAAAAGAGAAGGTGAGAAAAATGTCATCAAATTGCAAAAATGAGACAGTACGAGTAGGGACCTAGATCATGTTAAATGCATTAGGAGTGATGACTAGAGGGTAATAGTCAAGGTCAATGAGATCAATGAAAGGTGGAGAAGCTATTTTCAGAACTTGTCAAAACACATACACTCTGAGAACATAGGGATAAAAGGAACCACAAATTCACATGATGTTGGAATCCATAGATACTTTCATAGGATTAGGATTATTTCCAGCTTTTGATAATTTGGCTCTTTTGATTTGAATATTAATGGTCACCATAACCTTTGTATAATCAATGGATTGAAATAATTCAATTTGAGAGTTTTTTCGGGGCATCCACAAACAAGGGGAACCCTATTTAATAAGTGGTTTGTATCATTGAAAAAGACCTAAATCCAACCGATAGTGTCCTGGCATATCTTATTGTAATAAGTCGGGAAGTATTCAAGCAAGCCTCAAGAAGGGAAAGAAAAGCAAAATCGAAGCCAATCGGTTGCACTAGTTGACTAAGCATACTCATATTGAGGGTTTGCCAACAACCAATGTTTTAAATATCAACGATATCGGCTGATATATCCCACGATATATCTTGCATCCCCCACCTGTACGATACAAAACACATAGGTAGTGCCGATATATCTCACATGTTTGATCCAGTGAGCATTTTCAATTTCCGATCCATTTTTCTGTTGAAATTATGTTAAATCAGTGTCAAATGGTTACAAATCCATTGGTTCTTCATGTTTTGCATGAAAAATAATGGAGATGGAGCTTTGATTTCAATATCCATTGGTTTTTCATGGTCTCCATGTTTTTTTAGAAATTTTCCTCCAACCAGCTGTCAATTGAGACTAATTTTGAAGTTTGTAGGAGTATTTGATGAAAAGATCATCACGTACACTCTAATTTCGAAATTTGAGTGTAAGTGGCCTGATTTGAGAAAAAATAAATTTTTTTCCAATTTCTCCAAAATTGCTTGCAATGTTGCACCCCAAACATGAAATCAAGCATGTATGAGGGTTGATCTACTAATTTGTTAAGTCCTTGTCAATTTTTGAAAAATAAAAATTATTTTAATTAAAAATTAATAATATATATATATATATATATATATATATATATATATATTCAAAAATCCCCTTCAACCAACTGTCAATTGAGACTAATTTTGAAGTATTTAGGAATGTTTGATGAAATGATCATCACATACACCCAAGATGTTATGCATTCAATTTGAATATAATTGCTTTAGTTCAATCAGACAGTGCATAGCTTAGGACCCTATACGAAGGAAACCTATTATGTGCACTTCTTTTTTGAGTTGTTAAGATTTAAAAGTGTGTATTAAGGTCTTTTTTAACAATCCCAGAAGTTTCATTGAGAAATTCAACCATTTCCCTAATGTTTCCCAAAACGTATGATAAATGCCTGATACAAATGATATATCTTGTGCAATAATTGATACGTATCTATATCCCAAGGATGCAATACGTAATGTGATACCAATATTTTGAACATTGCCTACACCTTACCAACAACCATGTGGAGGAGAATTTCCATTAGATCCACATTGTCCATTATGTGTGCTACCACATTTTCACCATGGATCCTAAAAATCAGCCCAATACAAGACTTCGTTGGTCCACACCATAGGTAACAGTGTAAAAAATTATGCCTAAAAACTCTAAATTCATATAGTGGCCCAAATGACTCTTGTTGTCCTTTTCTAAAAATCCATTCATCCTGGTGTGGTGCATTAGATGAGTGGGTTGAATGGCATACACTCACCATGGTGGTCCCCACACAATTCAGATGATTTTAATGGTGGAAATTCCCATCTTAAATGTTCCCAATGGTGTAGCACACCTGCGTTTTGAATTGGCCTGCTTTTTAGGCCCCACTCCAAACACAAGGCAGCCCACCTAATGGGTGGATCTCATCCATATGAAGTCCCCCCATCCACGTCAACAAATAGTCATGACTACACATTACAATGCTTAGTCACACAAGCATTTTCAAAAGAGAACAAGTAGAGCTGGAACACAAAAATTAACATTGGGGATACCGCATGCCAAGTTATTTATTAAACCTAGGGTGTGGGGTAGAACAAAAATGGAAAGAGAGCAGCCAATCTCGAAACTAGAGGTTAAGGGGGATTTGGTCCGTATCCCTACTAAATAATATTATGAAGTGCTAACATAATTGTCAGATTTAAAACCATACTAAGGTTTAAAATAGATAAGGAGGAGAATGATGTCTTAATTAAAGGAACCAATGCCGAATGTATTCAGACAAGGGAAACATAGCTTGAAGTGTCATCATAAAATGGCATACAACTAGTGAACTATTTGAAATGGTTGAGAGTCGTGAGCAAATGACAAAGGCAGTATGAAAATGCTTATTAATGAACACATTCAGCTCTTTATCAGTAGGAACTTCCAGCGGTAACGCAACAATATTGGGGAGAATCATTTTGCTTTTCTAAATGTGACACGTTTTCAATAAAGACTAGTATTAGTAACAAAAAATCATCTAGTTGTTAGAAGACAGCATTGATATACCCCGTGTTCGTAATATCAATACTATCGGCCGATATATCGGTCAATATTATCGTTATTGCTGGCCAGCAAGATGAAACCCATCCGAGACCCTCAGAATTTTATTATTATTATTATTTTTTTATAAATCGGAATTCTTTTTATCGTGCGATATATCGCTCAAATTCGCACGATTTTTTTTTGCGAAATCGCCGATATTAGCGATACTATCGTGTTGTATCTGCAGATTTACCGGAAAATCGAAAATAAATAAATAAAGAGGGAATCTTTCAATCGTAAGAGGGGATTTCGGTACCTGTGGAGGAAGATTGCGTGATGGAAGTTGAAATTGGTGGGCCACTCGATTGAGAGCTAGCAGTCTGCCGAAAATCGTGGGGATTTGGTGAATTTTTTAGAGATATTTTAGGATTTTAGGGTTCCGGAACGACCAGAACCCCATCTCTGTTGCGACTCGCGAAAATGGCTTCAGAATCCCTCCTTTCGAGGACGCAATTTGCGTACTAGCACGCCCGTCTTCGAGAAATTTACGACTGTGGACCCCACCTTTTATCCAACGGTTTTTTTGAAACAATACAAACTTAGAATACGCGCTTGGACCTCCTCGTACGGACTCAACATTTCAGGATGGAAATACCCCTCCGTTTGTCGGAAATTGCATTCGGTACTCTCAGGTACCACCATTAACTACGGATGGTCTGGTCATCGTGAGGCCCCACCATGATGTATTCTTTTCATCCATGCCGTCCATATACTTTTTCGGATGATTTTATGATATGAGACCAAAAAATGAGGTATATCCAAATCTCAAGTGTACCACATTACGAAACAAATGTTGAATGAGCGTCATCCATTATAAACCATTAGGGGGCCATAAAAGTTTCGGATGAAGCCAATTTTTGGTTTTTACCTTAATCCAGGACTGTATGAACTAATTAACAGATTTCTTGTGAAATAAACAGTTCATTGGGCCTTAGGAGAATTTTAATTGTCAATATCCAATCAATATTATCTTCTTGTGGTGTGGTCCACCTGAGATTTATATCCCTCTCATTTTCTGGAGTAAGCCCTAAAATGAACTGTAAAAATGGATGAACGGAATGGATGAAACACATACATCATGGTGGGGCTCAATGAACACCGACCACAGCCATTGGATGGTGGTAGGGTGAGTAGCCAATCCGTTTTTGCATTTCCTAGCTTTCATTCGTTGCTTTCACTCCCTTAATAAAAAAACCTCCTCAACATAACAACATTTCACTCCCTTTCAACTATAAACCAACATATGGAGGTTATTCTTTTCATTTTTCTCATCGAATTCTCCATGAATCATTTAGATATCATCATTCTACATTTGTCATTTTTCATCTTGGCTAGGGTTACGT
The DNA here is from genome assembly GCA_030180095.1 of Magnolia changhungtana. NCBI lineage: Eukaryota > Viridiplantae > Streptophyta > Magnoliopsida > Magnoliales > Magnoliaceae > Magnolia > Magnolia changhungtana. The sequence goes on along the minus strand of JASAUF010000546.1, from coordinate 9,805,226 downwards.
GAAATCCCACGAAGTGGCTGCACTTGCAATCCTTGGAAAGGTTCAAAATATTCTGTCACTCCAAAGCACCTCTCTTCAACCTACATTTGACTTGTACTACGGTAGTTGGTGGTACAGATTTTTTTTTTTTTTTAAATGCTCCAAGAGTACAATTGCATTACATGCGAAGTTCGGTCAATTCCATGTATTAGGCTTACTCAAATTCATGTGTTAGGCTTAGTTAATTTTATGCTTTGATCGGTCAAATCCATGTGAAACTCACTGAATTCCATTTAAAGCCCACTCAATTCCATGTTAGGGCTCAGTTGATCTCATGCTATGCTCGCTGAAATTCATGTTTACGCTGCGAATTTTATGCTAGGATTGCTCAATTTTGATGTTTGCCCAACTTAATTTCATGGTAGATAAGATAAAGTCAATTTAATGTTTGCCCTGATAAATTTCATGCTAGGATCACTCAATTTAATGTTTGCCCAGCTTAATTTCATGCTAGATAAGATAAGGTCAATTTAATATTTGCCTTGATAAATTTTATGCTAGGATCACTCAATTTAATGTTTGCCCAGCTTAATTTCATGGTAGATAAGATAATGTCAATTTAATGTTTGCCCAAATTAATTTCATGGTAGATAAGATAAGGTTAATTTAATGTTTGCCTCAATCAATTTCATAGTAGGATCGCTCAATTTAATGGTTGCCCAGCTCAATTTAATGGTAGATAAGGTCAATTTAATGTTTGCATCGATAAATTTCATGTTAGGATAGCATAATTTAATATTTGCCTAGCTCAATATCATGCTATGCTCGCTCGATTTAATTTTTGCCCCACCCAATATCATGCTATGTTTGCTCGATTTAATGTTTGCCCCGCTGAATATCATGCTATGTTTACTCAATTTAATGTTTGCCCCGCTAAATATCATGCTATGTTTGCTCGATTCAATGTTTGCCCCACTAAATATCATACTACGCTCGCTCGATTTAATGTTTGCCCAGCTCAATATCATACTATGCTTGCTCGAAATATTGTTTGTCTAGCTCAATATGATGTTATGCTCGCTTGATTCAATGTTTGCTTGCATGCTATATTTATAGTTTGTACCGCTCAATTTTCTGGTTGCCCTGTGTGAGACCCGTATCCTAGCCCGTACCGAACCATAAGCTCCTGCAGTCTTCCTGGTCGAATTTCGGCGACTGCGACCTATGGATTTCGTTTGCGATGACCCTTAAGTTCAAACATATAAGCTCGACCCGGACCAACCCGGAATTAGCGCCATAGCAACCACTTTGTCACCGCAGTTCTAACGCCGCGTCTCGTGCGGCAATCCGAGTTGTACATCAAAAGATTAGGCCGCGCTTTATTTAGACCTTGATCGCGTTTGTGGGACCCACCTATTGTAATGGCACGCTTTTCTAAGCTATCATGGGCAAATGTGCTATGTAATTATTTCATCCCCTTTTCCCAAAAGTCAACATCTACCCATACCTAGGCATTTATGATGGCCTTACAAAGCCATCATTACTTATCTCTCTCTCTTACCTCTGTCTCTCTCCTTCTCCATTTCTATTTCTTGCAAATCTCCAACTGTCCATGGAAGCTCCAAAATCTAGCAATTTCAAGCTTTAGCCCCTCCTAATCCAACCCTCCAAACCCCATCTCCACCGATTAAATCCCTCCCTTGAAGCTGAGAAGACCAAAGGTGGAAGAAGAAGGAGATCTAGAGCCTTGAGGTGGGCTCTCTCTCTCTCTCTCTCTCTCTTTCCTGATTTAGTGGCCCCACCATTGATGTGCATGTGAGATCCACGCTGTCCACGAGTGGGACAAGGCTGCTGCCGGTTTTTGGGCAGGCTTGGATGGTGGGGAAAACACCAATAGAGACTGGTTTCCCAGCCGTGTGGACCCCCATCCGTGGACCTCACCTTAAGGTGTGAGTTTTATATCCTAAATCGCCCATTTGTACGGCCCAGATCCAACGTCTGTAGGCTGTACCATAGTAGTAGCAGGGACGCGCAGGGGCCTCTGCACGTCCACATCCACTCGGCCGGATGAAGAGGGAATACAAATATCAGCTATCCAGGTCCCACACGTGTGGACCCATCCTTCATATATGTGATATATCCCATCCGTCCATTCATTTCAGTCGTGTGGGGCTACCTCACACGTGCTGCACGTGTGGGATGGACCCACCTTTGATATATGAGTTTTATACTCCCAGCCGTCCGTTCATTTGAAACAAGAACGATGGTCCCTGCAGCATTGCCTCAGCAAAGTTCCGTGGGCTGCCATGATGTATGCGTTCCTCCCACTGTCCATCTGTACGGACGTGGGCCCACCTTGGTGGATGCTTTGCATCCACACGTGTGGGACCCTACCTTGATGTATGCGTTCTAATATCCACACCGTCCATGAATGGACAGTGTAGAGAGGCACCACCGTGATGTGTTACAGCACACCGTCCATCTGTTTGCCATGGGACCTGTCCCACATGTGTGACACGTGTGGCAGGAGGGACCCACTTCGATGTACGTGCTATGTATCCCCATTGTCCGGGACGGTGCGGTGGATTCCAAGCATGATGTATGTGTTTCAAATCCACACCGTCCAGACCTTTGGACGGTGGGTCCGACCATGATGTATGACTTGTATTCACGCTGTGTGTACACGTGTGGGCACTAGCATGAGGTATGGATTGCATCCAGACCATCCGTCCTGTGCTGGGATGTGATCATAAGGTATGTGTTAAATCCCAACCGTCCATCTGTTTCATCCAGTTGTGGATGATGGCTCCGTACGTGCCTCACATGTGGTGTATATTGATATAATATATTATATATATATGAGAGAGAAGGTTACAGTGGGTGGCCCACCACATGGGACCCACCTTCCGTAACGCTGGCGTTACCTCCAAACCGTCCATCCATCCATTTTTATGGGTGGGGTCCACCATGATGTATATTTGTATCCACGCCGTCCATCCACCATCTGGACGGGTAGAGTCCACCGTGATGCGTGTGCTTCATCAACGCCGTCCATTTAACGGTGGTCCCACCTATGATGTGCATGTTCCATCCGTCCGTCCATCTGGACGCTGAACATGGACGCTGAACGTTGGTGTTTTTTTTTTGAAGCTATATATTTATATATATAATAATAATAATGTATTATATTATGTGGGGTGGGCCACACGTGTGGACCCACCCATGATGCATGATCCTTACATCCACATCGTCCATCCAGCGTCCAGACCCTGGACGCCGACACTTTTCAAATATATATATATATATATATATATATATATATATATATATATATATATATATATATATATATATATATAATGCTATATTATTATAATATATATGTATGTAACATATATGGTAGGCCCACGTGGACCCACCTTTTTGGGAATTATTATATAATATAATAATGTATATTATGATGGGCTCCCTGATGTATGATGTATGCGTTTTAACTCACCGTTCATCCACTTGGCACGTGTGTGGGGCCACCCCACACGTGCTGCACGTGTGGGATGGGACCCACCTTGCTGTACGTGTTATGTGTATACACGGTCCAACAATCTGGACGGGTGGGACCCCCCCTCCAATGATGTAACTATCACATCCTAACCGTCTATACATTGATGAAAAATGAAGCAGATTCAATCCTCTAGTGGGCCATGCACGTGGACTCCACCTTGATGCATTCATCCAAACCGTCTATCCTTTTAGCTGGGACGGGCAGGAGCTTGGAGTAGCCACCTTGATGTATGTATCACATCTCCACACCGTCCATTTTGGACAGTGATGTGAGGGACGCACCGTGATGTATGTGGGTATATCCCAACCGTCCATCTATTTTCTGTGCAGAGATGTGCAGGGCCCACTTTTTGTGCATTTTAGGGCCATGTGATGAGGCCCATATGATGTAATTGAGGACTATGTGATGTGGCCCGCTTGACATAAGAGGCTCATTGAGATGTATTCGAAGCCCTGGTGCGAGGCTCACATGTTGGGTATATTCAAGGCCCGATGTGATGTATGTTGGCCCGTGTGACGAGGTCCATGTGAAGTAAATAAGGCCCATCATGATTGTACGTGAGGCCATGGGCTCACTATATGTTTAGCCGTATGTAGGCTACCCCTTGGGAGCAATGTTGGTTTGACGTCCACATTGATGGGTAATGATGGTTGGATGCCCACATTGTGACCTTCCCTTAGGCCTTGTTAGGCCCATTCTTAATCGATCTCGATTGACGTGACCGATTTGCCGATTCGGATTATCGATCGCTTCCGATTGTCGTGACCGATTACTGATCCCGATTGACGTGACTGATTTGGCGATTCTAATTATCGATCAATTCTGATTATCTTGACCGATTACCGATTCCGACTATCAATCGGTGCGATTATCGTGACAGATTCGCTGATTCTGATTGCCTTGACCGATTACCGATTTCGATTAATGTGGTCGATTTACCGATTCCGACTATCGATCGGTGCGATTGTCGTGAACGATTTGATGATTCTGATTATCTTGACTGCTTGCCGATTCCGATTGACGTGACCGATTTGCCGATTCTGATTATCGATCGACCCCGATTGTCATGGCCGATTGTTGATTAGTGATCGAGGTTGATTGTCTTGACCGATTACCGATTTCGATTAACGTGACCGATTTGCCGATTCCGACTATCGATCGGTGCGATTGTCGTGACCGATTTGCTAATTCTGGTTATCTTCACCGATTGCCGATTCTGATTGACGTGACCGATTTGCCGATTCCGACTATCGATCGGTGCGATTGTCGTGACCGATTTGCTGATTCTGATTATTTTGACCGCTTGCCGATTCCGATTGACGTGACCGATTTGCCAATTTTGATTGTCGATAGGTGCGATTGTCGTGACCGATTGCCGACTCCGATGGACGTGACCGATTTGCCGATCCCGATTATCGATCGATTTCGAGTATCAAGGCCAATTCCGATGATTTCAATTTGTCGAGGCCGAGTATCGAGGCCGATTATCGATGTCGACGCCGATTGTCGATTCTGACTCCGATTGTCGAGGCCGATTGAGGCTGATTCCGATTCTGATTATCGAGGCCGATTCTGATTTGTTGAGGCCGATTCTGATTGTCGAAGCCAAGTATCGAGGCTAATTCCGATTGTCGAGGCCGCGTATCGAGGCCGATTCTAAGTGTAAATTCGATTGTTGAGGCCGAGGCCGATTGTCGAGACTTATATGATGTATATGCGACCCGTAGTTGGGGCCCACTGTGATGTATTCGTGGCCTATGGGCAAGGCCCATTGTGATATGTATTAAGCCCATGATGCATGGCCCATTTGATATATTCGAGACCCATGTGTAGGGTCCACATGTCATGTATTTAAAGCCCATGAGCAGGGCCCACCCGTTGTGTATATATGGCCCTTAAGTAAGGCCCATTGTGTGGTATATTAGGCCTTTGTGTGAGGCCGTGAGCCCATTATATGTTTGGCTTTGTGTGAGCCATTCCTTGGGGGCAATGTTGGTTAAATGTCCACATTGTCGAGGCCGATTGTTGATACCGGTTATTGATACCGATTATGAGTATGTGACTGCATAGCATCATGATACATGCCCATACGCATCATCTGCATGTTTGTTATGAGATGTGGTTGACCATTGCATATGTCATTAGGCAGATTATTATGAGACTTCCTGATAGGCAGAGGTTATCTCACATGAGCGCACGGTATGCGCATGATTGATGCATGACTGGATTGTATGGCTCATGCATCTTGCATTGTGTGCCCTAGCGACATCAGGGCCGTAGCCTCCACAGGCATATCGTGGATGGCCAGACGGGACACCGGAAATCTGTTCTACATGGGGTGCTATAGATATCCCTGGGTGAAAGTCCCTAAACCCTCTTGGTTCCAGAGGTTGCTCCAACGTCTAGACCGAGTGGATGTATGAGCGCATGAGGGCCATATACCGTTAGGCCGCGTCTCCCACTGTGTCGTGGCTCGGTTGGAAGGGGCACGCCTTACCCGCCCGAGAGGAGGGGGTAATGCTGGGGCCGAGTCCGACCGCCTCGAGGAATGGGTCCGCTATCGACGAGCCGGGTCCGATATTGGCAAAGGATAGTGAGGTCTCTTCCACTCACCTTGTTGCGCGCGATGGGGCGGCAATACTGGTTTGAGTGTAATAGACCCCGGTGATTTCCCACAGAGGAACCGTACTGATATGTGGACTTATTGAGTAGGATATGCATGCTCATTCATTCATTCATTCACTATCCACTCTTGGCCGGTGGTGCGCAACTAATTGTTGTGTACCTTCGTTATGGCAAAGATTTCGGTTGGGCGCGGCTAACTCGACATCGTAGTTTACCACGTTGAGTCCGACTATCCAAATTTAGGTATGGGACTGGTTTGGATAGAGGTCCTTAGGGTGGACCCCGTAGGCCTGCGATACTACGTACTATCATCCCGACTTCACACTCCAAAGATGGTCATTTCATTCACATCGCATATTTCATTACATCCGCAGGCATATGACATATTGGGTTGCTATGTTTCTGCACTTATATGGCCTAGACAGACTTAGCAGGATTTGTATATTACCGCATCTTCGGCATATGATATTTGGCTCTTTATGACTCCTTATTGCATAGCTGTTCTATATTGCGTACTCTGATATTGATTGACTTGTGGACTTGTCCATACTTTCGTTTACTATGTTATTTGATAATTCATTATCTTGTCAGTATTTCTGCTTATTCCGATAATGTACGATTTATGGATTACCAGTAATTTCGGTATTGTATGATGATGACATTGTATTGAATACTTGACACTTACCTTGTGCACACACTTTCACTACCTACTAAGCTTTCTATAAGCTTATGCACGATAGATGCGTGCAGGTGATGATAGGTTGCAGCAGCGTGAGCTTGGAGTGTGCAGCGGACTTCTGAAGTTTCTGTTACTTTCATTATACTGTATTTCCCTTTCATACGCATTGTACTTAAAGTTTTGATATAGTGGATATGTGGTGATGTTGTTTTGTGACTTGGTTATGCTTGTGGTTATGCTCCATTACAAAAAGAATCATACTGCAAATCCTCCTTGTAGGATCCCAGGATCGGAATCTGGCGTATGGGCGCTGGGATCCGAGAATGGGGTACTACCGAGGCTGTCGGCTCCGGATTCGGCGATCAGGAATTTTGTGAGCCCGTTTTCCGAGTTTGGGGCGTGACACCCTGTTCAATTTCTAATTTGCCTTGCTGATTTTTCGGATTTCTTCATTGAATTTTGTCATTTTTGCCCCAGTCAATTTCTATTTTGTCCCACTCAATTTTCATGTTTGCCATTTGATTTTCATGTTTGCCTTCATTGAATTTCATGTTTGCCCATACTGATTTTCTAGTTTGCCGTCACCGATATTCATGTTTCACACCGATTTTCTAGTTTGCCTCACTGATTTTCATGTTTTCCCCCGAATTTCTAGTTTGCCCCTACATTTCATGTTTCCCACGATTTTCATGTTTCCCCGTGATTTTCTAGTTTGCCTACGATTTTCTAAGTTGGCCCGCCGATTTTCTACTTTACCCCGCTGAATTTCTAGTTTGCCCCGCTGAAATTTCATACTTCCCTCGATCAATTCCTAGTTTGCATTGATCAAGTTCCATGCGTGCCTCACTCAATGTAATGATAGCTAGTGTCACAAAATTAAACGAGCACCATATGAAATCATTCGTAACGTTGAAGGCCTAATCCGTACAAGCTCTAGTTGTTTATTTCATGGTAGCGCGGTGAATTTACTGATAGACTTATATGATGGTAGCTAAGGTCAATTTAATGCAAGTTGATGCGCATGTGTTAGACTTAATCAATTTCATGCGTTAGACTTATTGAATTTTATGCGTTGATGGGGATTACATACATTCGATTAAATGTTTGCTTGCATAACTTATTTTATAGTTTGCCCCGGTAAATTTCATGCTATGGTCGTTGAATTTCATGTTTACCTCACTCAATTTCATGTTTGCCCCTCTTCAATATCATGCTTACCCCTCTACTGAATTTCATATTTGCCCTGCTTAATTTGTACATTGTCTCGCGCATTTTTTCAGCTTACTCTTTATTTCCTTAAGATTTGTATCATTGTTATATATAAGGGAAAGCGAGTTTTCGGTATTCTACTATTTAATTGAGTTTTGTCTTATGGCAAGCTTCCGTTGTTTAACGTTTTATTGATAAGTTGTCATTGTATTGATTTCAGTTATGGCTACGAGAATCATCTGTTGCTATGGCGGGGAGTTAGAATGTGAAAACAAGCAATGGATGTACAAGAATGGAAGTACGAAAACTATTTCGCTAGATGTTGATACTACGTATGAGGAACTTCTATCCAAAATATACAAGATTATTAAGAGTACACCAACAGATTGTGATATTCGGATGAAAGTTTTGTATCCCTGCTCCAATAAATCAATCTCTCCAACCGTACTTGAGGACGACGATGACGTGAAAGAGTTCCTGGCAACACAGTTGGAGCATTCGAAAAAGTTTATCCATTTGGTCATCGAGACAATCCAACACATAAATATGACAACACACGTTGACAGTGTGGCAGAAGAGCATGGCGTGAAATTTGAATATGAGCCAAATCCATTACAAGTAGGAGGGACAAATGATCTACTGCCCGAATCACCCCAAACATCAAAATTTGTTAGTGCCCAAGTTAGTGATGCATGTGACCTTGACCTCATTTGTGATTACATGGCACCGCCTCTAGCAACAACAGCAGATTTGCCGTCATCATCTACAGCCCGAAGATACATCAATCCTGAAAACAACATCCCGCATCCAGACCTTCCCGAAACATCAAACTTCAACACCCGCCAACTTTCGGTGCCCTTTGATGATGCTGCATTCACCAATGCAGCAATGCTGGAATATACGGATTTGTTAAGTGAATCGATCGAGATAGCGAAAGGGCAAACATTCAAGGACAAGAGTCGGTGCCAGCATGTTTTGAGCCTATTTGCCCTTCAAAATAAATTCCAGTACAGGGTACTGTACTCAAATTCTAGGAGATTTACGGTTGTATGCTTCGAAAATAGATGTGAATGGAGGGTTCATGCATCACGCGTTGGTGATTCGGGGATTTTCAAGATACGGACTTATACGGCAAATCACACGTATGGCATGTCATGGATGATGAGTGATCACCGGCAAGCAAGCAGTAAGTTAGCATGTGATTTGGTTGTTAGCCGCATCGAGCAACGCCTGAGGTTGAGGCCTCGCCATGAAAGAGAAGTATAATATTGTTATCAGTTATAGGAAAGCATGGGTAGCCAGGGAGCTTGCAATCAATCAGGTTATGGGGTCTTATGAAGACTCCTACAATCAACTCCCCTTGTATTTGCATGAGTTGAGGACGGTCAACCCAGGGACAGTGACTGCACTGCTGTTAACAAAGAGACTTTCAGGTTCGAAAGATGTGTTGTTGCGCTCGGTCAATGTGTTAGAAGTTTTCAAAATTCATTGCGGAGGGTATTAGCTATTGACGGGACACACCTAAAGGGCAAATACAAGGGTGTTCTATTCATCGCCACGGCCTTAGATGGGGACAACCATATATTTCCAGTTGCATTTGGCATCGGGGAATCAGAGAACGGTAGTAGTTAGAATTGGTTCCTTACTTACCTTAGCGACGCGATAGGGTCTCTGGAGGATCTTGTTATTATATCTGATCGACATAAAGGTTTAATGAAAGAGGTTCCCTAAGTCTTCCCATGTGCAATTCATGGCTACTGTGCGTATCATATCTACAGAAACTTGGTGGACACCTTTAAAGACAAGTCATTGGAGATGTACTTCTGGCGGGCAGTGAAGACATGTAGGGTGGCTGAATTCAAAAAATTAATGCATGATATCGAAATGGCCAATCCCACAGGACATGCATGGTTGACAAATCGGATACGAGAGATGGGCATCTTCGCACTTTCCAGAAAAAGATTCAACTTGTTACTACAAATATTTCGAGTGTGTTAATGCCCTCTTCAAAGAAGCACGCGAATACCCCATTACGAAATTGATAGAAGGGGTTAGATTGAAGATACAAGAGTTGTTTTATAAGATGAGAGAATCATGCATCGTTTGTAGGGCCATTGACTCCATGGGCGAGCAACGCTTAAGGGATCTTGTGCGAAGGCGCGAGATGTTCGTCATCCTATTTCTCGAAATGAGTATTATGTTGTGGGAGATTATAATGATACAGCAAGCTCAGTGAGTTTTCATGTATATGTCGCGAGTTTGACGTGAAGGGGTACCCTTGTATGCATGTCCTGTCAGCATGTATAAACTATAATCTCTTTCATTACTCATACTGCTCCCCATTCTACATGGTGCAAAATTACATAGCTACGTATAACGAATCGGTCTACCCAGTACGTGACAAGAGTGAGTGGGAAGAAATTTCAGTGGGCTTCAAGGAGTATTGTGCGCAAATTAAACCCCCAGGACAAAGGAGGTCACTGAAGACCCAAAAGCTTAGAATTCCATCTCGTGGAGAGGAATCAAATACAACAAAGTGTGGGCGATGCAAACAAACTGGGCATAATCGCCGAAAGTGCAAGTTTCCCATACCTGAAAAATAGCATACTTTGTAATTTATTTTATTTTTTGATGTATAGCATACTTTGTAAATGAATGAACTTTTTGTAAGTGCTATAGTTTATATCCCTGTATGTTGTCAAAATTAGTGGTGACAAAAACACTGTTATATAACTTGCATTAGTGAAGCTCTTTCTAAAGTTCAACATTTATAACAAGCAAAGCTCACAACAAGTGAAGATTACTAGTACAAAGATCAACCTTGACTTCAAGTATTGCTCTCAAGACGTGACTCAAGAATGCAAGACTATAAGAAGAGTACAAGGCAGTTCTTATAGAACTCAAGACATTTTCAAGGTTGAGCTACATCAAGACTTCAAGGCTTAAACTTCAAGGTCACTTGTTCCTAATATTTTCAATATCCTTACTTCTTTATTGTGGTTTGAATGACCATAGGTTGACCTTAGAAGTAGGCCATTTTGGATACATAAGTCATATGTATATGACACTTGTTTTTGGGCTGTTCGGGGACTTGTCCTAGGCTTTCTTCGACTAGTCCTAGCTCGCTCGACCAATTCAAGAAGTTCTTCGATCGGTCGTAAGGTTGTTACAAATTTCGGATAAAATCTGTTAGGCTTCGACTAGTCGAAGGAGGTCTTCGACCAGTCGAAGGAACAGTGTCGACTTCTTCTACGACCAGTCGTAATTCCTCGACTCAAAGTCCAGATGATAATTTACGAGGTCTTCGACCACCGAAGGTGACTACCACGACCGGTCGAAGGAGGCCTTCGACCGGGGTCGAGAACGGTCAAAGCTTATCGCGCCCGATTTTTTCAAATCATATTTCTTCGACTAGTCGAATAGCTCCTTAGACCAGTCGAAGATGCGATCTGCTCACCTATAAATAGAGTACGAAATTCAGAAGAATTCAAGCAATTTTATTATTCCATTTTAAGTCAATCTTCGTCGAACTTCTGAGAAATAATTTTGTACTCCATCTAAGCTAAGTGTGCTTATTTTATATTCTCTTTCTTTAGCTTTGTTTAATTGATTTTGTTTCTGCTATTCCAATCTAATTTGATACGAGGAATTGTTATTCCCTTTCTTTGGAATCAAAATCAATTAAGGCAAGCCCTAGTTGGTCTAATTTTAAAATATATTAGAACTATAACCATTATAATTGAGTACTGGACATTGAACTTGAACATTCAATCATCTACTCTGATTTGGTTCTACCGGGCTGCTACATACAACGAAGGAGTTAATCGTATTTTACATTTAATTGTAAATTCCTTTCGCTTTTGGTTTCTTTCAAGATTTGCCGAAAAATCTTGTTGTATTGGTTATCCGAGGAGAGCCAGAAAACTCGAAGTGGGGTTTTTTTTTTTATTGTGTAAGCCCACGACAAAGACACAATTGTAAAGGTTTTGGGTGAACCTTTGTGAAAACCTATTTTGTGAGTGAACGCTAATATCCCCCGTGTGAGGATATTAGAGTGGAGTAGCATTTTGTGTGGTCATTGTTTAACAACGGTTGGTGAACACACAGTGCGAACCACTATAATCCCTTGTGTTATGGTTGAATGGTTTACATTTCTAATCTTTAATATTTATTTGTGGGATGTATGTGTGGTGGTGAATGTTGTAATCATTTAATTCAAGCATTGTGGGAATTTTGTAATAGTTTAGAATTTACTTTCAGCTATTACTTTATCTGCTTAAAATTCAATTTCTTTTAAAGTTGTTCCAGCAAGGTTGCCCTGCCATTTTTATGGTGTATGGCTGTCCCTAGAACAATACATTTGTGATTACAGTTTATTTCAATTTGTGCTTAATTCTATATTCCTCTTTGGTTTGAGATTTGATACAAAGATCTTTCTAGAAATAAGGTTGTCCTACCATAAACTCTGGTTTTTTATGAAAGGTTGTCCTTAGAACAACATTTGTATCAATCCCTCAAGATCAGATTTTTGAGGTTATTTTACTTTCCCGCATTGTGATTTATTTTGGCTATCATATTCATTTTAATTCATTTGTTATAAGTTTTATTTGGCATAGTCCTATTCACCCCCTCTAGACTTATAGCTAGGCCTTTTCAAGTGGTATCGAGCCTAATAGCTCGTTCTTATTGCTTTTTATTAGGATTTATTTCCCGAGCTAACGATCTAAGCTATTTAAAAAAGATGTCAAATTTTGATAGCCTTTCAGTCACGAGGCCTCCACCATTTGATGGCTCTAACTATGCCTATTGGAAAGCCAGAATGAGAATCTTTCTAATATCAATGGATGAGAGTGTGTGGCGAGCCACAGTGACCGAATGAAAAGCTCCTACCATTGAAGTAACTGAATCTGACGGTTCAAAAACTATGTCTGCATGTACACGCTTATTATTTATGGACCACTCTTCTAAAAGTGAGTATAATGCCAATGCTAAAGCACTAAATGCAATTACTTAGCACTATCACCGGATGAGTTCAAAAGAATCATATCCTGTGATATCACAAACAAGCTTTGGGATATACTAGAAATGACACACGAGGGTACTTCAATTGTCAAAAAGTCTAAAGTCCAACTCCTTACAACCAAATTTGAAGAAATTCATATGGAGGAAAATGAGATGTTTATGGACTTTTACACTAGACTAAATGACATTGTAAACTCAATGTGGGGTCTTGGCGATAAAATCCCAGAAAGTAAAGTGTGTGCAAAGATATTACGCTCACTTCCTGAACGGTTCAATTCTAAAGTAACCGCGATCCAGGAACTTCGTGATACGGATAATATGAGGGTAGAAGAACTAATTGGTTCTTTACAAACTTATGAGTTAAACTTTAAAGCTCCTAAAAATAAATCGATTGCTCTAAAATCCTCTAAATGTAATTCAGAAGAAATTTCTGATTTTGAAGATGATATGGCTCTTTTGGCTAAGAAATTTTACAAGATTTTTAAAAGCAAGAAAAGGGTTGATTTCCAAAAATCAAACGATAAAAAGAAGTCTAGATCAAATCTTGAAAATCTTTGAAAGATAGTTAATGTTACAACTGTCAAGAATATGGGCATTTGACAAATCGATGTCCCAAAAAGGACAAACCCAAGAAGAAGAGTATGTTGGCTACGTGGGATGAATCATCTGATTCTGAAGCTTCTTCTGAATCAGAAGATTCTGAAACTGAGTTAGGGAATGAAGTTAAAGCACTTATGACTCTAGCCAAATTCACATTTTTAGATAATGACTCAACAAGTGAAGAAAATCTGAATAGTGAATGTGAAAATGAAGATGATCTTCAAGATGCTTACAATGCCCTATATAAAGAAAGTTGTAAAATTGTTGTCAAATTTAAACTTCAAAAAGAAAAATTTTCTAAACTCAAAGAATGTTTTGAATCACTTGTCTTAGAAAAATCACAAATTTCAGATTGTTTTGAAAAAACAAAATGCGATTTGGAATTCAAAAATTCTTTAATTATTGATTTGAAATCTGAGATTGAAAATCTCAAAAAGGAAGTATCTTCTCTTCTAAGTCAAAAGGACACATGGAAATATGTCCAAGGTGATCCAAAGTTAGAAAAACTTTTATCCGGATCAAGAAAATGTGGCAATCTATTCGGATTGGGCTATGATAAAAATGTAACTCCTAAACAAAAGTATACTCCTCCTATGTTTGTGAAAGGAGAGTCCTCAAACTCAAAAGGGAAAAATACTTATCAAGGTTTTTCAAAAAATTTAAAAACTTTTCAAAAACCTAGAAGCAGTCATATCAACTTTAACCAGAAACGAAATCCACTAGCCGAAAAGATAGTAGATTTACTCAAGGAGCTCCTAAAATCTAACTCTTTAGGTTATACTTATAACTATAAACAAAAGAAAACCAACTATGTTCCTAAACCCAAAACTGTTATGAAATGGGTTCCAAAAGTCACTTGCTTGGTTGCTCACATTGCTTTCAAAGCAACAAGTCATTCAAAATGGTACCTAGACAGTGGATGCTCTAGACATATGACAGGTGACAAAGCTTTATTCACGGATCTAAAAGATATGACTGATGGTTCAGTCACATTTGGAGATGGTAGCAACTGTAAGATTATAGGCCAAGGTACGGTTCAACTTTTTAATCTTCCTGTATTTAAAAACGTTTTATATGTTGAAGGCCTAAAACATAACTTACTTAACATATCTCAGATATGTGATAGTAACCATTGTGTTCGGTTCTCTAATCAAAACTGTGAGATACTGAATAATAAGGGTTCTGTAATATTAACTGGACGTAGAACGTCTGAAAATTGCTATATTATTAGCGAATCCAGCTCATCTAATCAAACATGTTACATGGTTCATACAGACGAGACTGATTTATGGCACAAACGTCTTGGACATGTTCATAATCGAAATTTATATAAATTGAGCAATCAAGAACTTATAAGAGGTTTACCCAAACTTCAGAAATTAGATAAAATATGTGGTGAATGCCAGATAGGTAAACAAACAAGGAACTCACACAAAAAGGTGAATTCAAATACCACATCAAAACCACTCGAACTTCTTCACATGGATCTAATTGGACCTACTAGAACGGAAAGTTGTGGTGGTAAAAAGTATATTCTGGTAATAGTTGATGACTTTACCAGATACACTTGGGTAGTCTTCTTAAGGGATAAATCTGAAACCCTTGAAAAAGTAAGAAAAGTTCTCAAAAGGATTCAAACTGAAAAATCTTCTCAAATCAGTAAGATTCGTAGTGATCATGGATCTGAATTTGAGAATAGCAATTTTGAGAAGTTCTGTACTGATCATGGAATATTACATGAATTCTCAGCTCCCAAAACTCCACAATAAAATGGAATTGTGGAAAGAAAGAATAGAGTACTTCAAGAAATGGCTAATGTCATGTTGAATAGCATGAAGCTCTCTAAAAATCTTTGTGAAGTCAGAATTGTAAATACGACTTGCTATATTATTAACCGAGTTTATATCTTGCAAAGATAATAATAAAACGACTTACGAATTATGGTTCAACAAAAAGCCTCTCATCATATACTTTTCGAGTTTTTGGCAGCAAATGCTATATTTTACGTGATCGTGAAAATTTGGAAAAATTCGATACAAAAAGTGATGAAGGGATTTTTCTAGGATATTCTTTAAATAGTCGTGCTTATAGGGTTCTGAACAAAAGAACTGGCGTGATTCAAGAATTTATCAATGTAGTCATTGATGATCACTTAAATAAGCCAATCTCTAATTCAGATAATGATGAAGTTCTAATCATTGATAAACTCGATACTTCATCAAATCAAACTGAATCTGATTTGAGGACTATTAAAGATCATCCAACCACTCAAATTCTTGGAAACCCTCTAACTGGTGTTCGCACCCGTAGACAACTTGAGGATTTATGTAATTATGTATGTTTTACATCCCAAATAGAACCATCCAATGTAAAAGAAGCTCTTGCTGATGAAAACTAGATTGTTGCTATGCAAGAAGAACTTAATTAATTTGTAAGAAATGATGTTTGGTATCTCTTACCAAGACCTAAAGATAAACACATCATTGGAACAAAATGGATTTTCAAAAATAAGTCGGATGAATGTGGAAATATTATTAGAAACAAGGCTAGACTAGTGGTACAAGGTTATACTAAAATAGAAGGAATTGATTTTGATGAAACTTTTGCACCAGTAGCACGTCTTGAATCTATCAGGCTATTTATATCCATCTCATGTTTTAGAAAGATAAAAATATATCAAATGGATGTGAAAAGTGCTTTTCTAAATGGCGATTTACATGAAGAAGTATATGTTGAACAACCAATGGGTTTTGAAGATCCCAAAAATACTGATCATGTGTATCGGCTTGATACTAATGGTAAAAATGTTGATTCAAAACTTTATCGGAGTATGATTGGTAGTTTGCTATATTTAACTGTTAGTAGACCTGATATATCTCTAAGTGTTGGTATTTGCGCAAGATTTCAATCTGATTCAAAAGAATCTCACTTGATTGCTGTTAAGCGGATTATTAGATATGTTGCAAGTACTATAAATCTTGGTCTTTGGTATCCTCATGAGACTAATGTTCAACTTGCTGGGTACTCAGATGCTGATTGGGCTGGTAATCTAGATGATAAAAAATCAACCAGTGGTGGTTGCTTTTACATTGGAAATTGTTTAGTTTCCTGGTTTAGTAAGAAACAAAATTCTATATCACTTTCAACAACTTAAGCCGAGTATATCGCAGCTGGTAATGCATGTACACAAATTTGTTTGGATGCAACGAATGCTAAGTGATTATGGAATTAAACAGGATTCTATGTTATTGCATTGTGATAATTCCAGTGCAATAAATATTTCAAAAAATCCTATACAGCATTCTCGTATTAAGCACATTGACATTAGATTTCATTATATTCGGGAACTAGTAGAAGAAAAAGTTATATCTCTGCAATATATTCCTACTGAAGATCAGAGAGCTGATATTTTCACAAAACCTCTTGATAAAATCAGGTTTAATAAGATGAAATTTGATCTTGGCATGTGTATTTCAAAATGACTATTTATGCATATATGTATCATAATGTATATATTTGGTAGATGTAAATCTATTTTCTTTAAAAAATTGTAAGAAATATGTAATTTTGGACTTCCTTCGACCTGTCGAGAGTATACTCGACCAGTCGACCTTCGACCGGTCGTAGATATCTACGACCGGTCGTAGATACCTACGACCAGTCGTAGATCTCGGAAATCACTTAAATTTGGGGATTTTTTGCCTTCTTCCTCATTTCATCTTTTCTTTCTAAGAAGCGTCGACTTTTAATTGTCGAACCCACCATTTTCGTTCTTCAAGGTTAGTGTTCCATTTATGTTTTTCTTACAAATCAGTGTCTAGATTGCTTTCTTGTCTATCTTGAAGCTTTCTATTTAGGATTTCATTGAGATTTGGGGATTTGATTTTAAAAAATCTGTTTTGAGTAAACCCTTTTCTCAATCTCTTGCATTTCCTTGTTTCCTTATTATTGTTATTGCATATGGCTTCTAGAAGTCGAAAATCTACTTCTCGTGGTCCTTCTTCTTCTTCAAGATTGACCAAACGTCATCTTCTTGAGCCTACTAATGATCCATCTGGTGTTATAGACCTTAGAGCTTGTAATGTTATTGTTGAACATCCTGTTGATGTTAATCTTATTGCTCCTTTTGATATCCTTCCTTTGCTTGAAGCTGTAGGTTGGGTTAACTTATTGCATTGGGGTGGGCCTGCATACCGGTCCATTGCTATATCCGTGTTTACATGTATCAGTGACTTCTCATTGGATAATTTAACTTTTAAAATATCTACTAATGAAGGGCCATTTGAAATTGATCGTCATTTAATTTCAGCCCTTATGGATATTCCAGTGAATGATGAGGGTATTCCTATTCATAATTTGACTGATAAACCCTCTGTATCTGAAAAAAGAATGCTCACTAGAGACTTGTATAACATGGATGTTCACTGGACTAAAAAAGGGGATGCGCTTCCCGCAAGGTATTTGTTACCCAAATATACAGTACTTCACAGAATCTGTGTCTAATCTGTATCCTCGGTCAGGTAATAAAACTGACTTGACCTCATTTATGGTACATATTATTCATGTTATTTCCAGTGGTACTCAGATTTGTCTGCCATCCTTAATCATGTCATTTCATTCTTCAGTTCGACTTCATCCTGGTCATAGTGACATCCCTTTTGGTTATTTAATGATCATTAGCTACACATATGTTAGTCGATATGCCAGTCAATGAGGCACCTATCCATCATTTGATTTTCAACAACTCTAATCTCAATAAGATGAAGCTGGAATTACTTCCTGAACAAGGTGGTGATGGTAGAGGTGCTGGTCATGAAGAAGCAGGGGATGATATTAATATGGATGATATCTTTGAAGAACTGGATTCTGATTCAACAAATGATCCAGATTTTACACCATCTGATTTTGATGCACGTCTAAGTGCATTGGAGGGAAAAGTTGAGAATTTGAATGAAAAACTGGAAAACATGTCTGTTACTCGTGATTCTCAATTCAAGTACATGCGGAAATACCTTAGGCGATTGAACAAGGGCATGCACCAACTTGATCCCTCTATTCCTGCTCCGTCTTCTAGTTCTAATTCTGACTAGTTTATATGTTTTTTTTTTAGTTTGTAATAACTTTAAATCTTCACACTTTGTCATCCAATTTGGAATTGGATTTTATTTTTTTTTATGCTAGATTGTGACAAAAAATGCTTATTTTGTGTTGACAGTTTCTGTTTTACTGCTATTATCTCTTCTCTCATCATATTTCCTCTTTCATATCCCTTTATATTGTTCTTTTCCTTGTCATATTGTGACAAAAAGGGGGAGAATGGTTATGTTACTTAAGGGGAGTATGTTTGGTAGGGGGAGTAATGTTGAGTAATGTTGATTTAATAACTTGCTAAATGTTACATGTTGATTTAACTTGCAGATCAACCTTGTTAATTGGTTTATGTTGCTTTAACTACTTTGATTATATCTTGTTATGTGTTTTGTCACTAATTTGACAAAGGGGGAGATTGTAAGTGCTATAGTTTATATCCCTGTATGTTGTCAAAATTAGTGGTGACAAAACCACTGTTATATAACTTGCATTAGTGAAGCTCTTTCTAAAGTTCAACATTCATAACAAGCAAAGCTCACAACAAGTGAAGATTACTAGTACAAAGATCAACCTTGACTTCAAGTATTGCTCTCAAGACGTGACTCAAGAATGCAAGACTACAAGAAGAGTACAAGGTAGTTCTTATAGAACTCAAGACATTTTCAAGGTTGAGCTACATCAAGACTTCAAGGCTTAAACTTCAAGGTCACTTGTTCCTAATATTTTCAATGTCCTTACTTCTTTATTGTGGTTTGAATGACCATAGGTTGACCTTAGAAGTAGGCCATTTTGGATACGTAAGTCATATGTATATGACACTTATTTTTGGGCTGTTCGGGGACTTGTCCTAGGCTTTCTTCGACTAGTCCTAGCTCTGCTTCGACCAGTCCAAGAAGTTCTTCGATCGGTCGTAAGGTTGTTACAAATTTCGGATAAAATCTGTTAGGCTTCGACTAGTCGAAGGAGGTCTTCGACCAGTCGAAGGAACAGTGTCGACTTCTTCTACGACCAGACGTAATTCTTCGACTCAAAGTCCAGCGATAATTTACGAGGTCTTCGACCAGTCGAAGGAGACCTTCGACTAGTCGAAGGTGACCTACGACCATCGAAGGAGGCCTTCGACCCGGTCGTAGAACGGTCAAAGCTTATCGCGCCCGATTTTTTTCAAATGTTATTTCTTCGACTAGTCGAAGAGCTCCTTAGACCAATCAAGATGCGATCTCGCTCACCTATAAATAGAGTACGAAACTCAGAAGAATTCAAGCAATTTTATTATTCCATTTTAAGCCAATCTTCGTCGAATTTCTGAGAAATAATTTTGTGCTCCATCTAAGCTAAGTGTGCTTATTTTATATTCTCTTTCTTTAGCTTTGTTTAATTGATTTTGTTTCTACTATTCCAATCTAATTTGATACGAGGAATTGTTATTCCCTTTCTTTGAATCAAAATCAATTAAGGCAAGTCCTAGTTGGTCTAATTTTAAAATATATTAGAACTAGAACCATTATAATTGAGTACTGGACATTGAACTTGAACATTCAATCATCTACTCTGATTTGGTTCTACCGGTCACTACAACGAAGGAGTTAATCGTATTTTACATTTAATTGTAAATTCCTTTCGCTTTGGTTTCTTTCAAGATTTGCCGTAAAAATCTTGTTGTATTGGTTATCCGAGGAGAGCCAGGAAAACTCGTAGTGGGGTTTTTTTTTATTGTGTAAGCCCACGACAAAGACACAATTGTAAAGGTTTTGGGTGAACTCTGAAAACCTATTTTGTGAGTGAACGCTAATATCCCCTGTGTGAGGATATTAGAGTGGAGTAAAGCATTTTGTGTGGTCATTGTTTAACAGCTTGGTGAACACACAAAGCGAACCACTATAATCCCTTGTGTTATGGTTGAATGGTTTACATTTCTAATCTTTAATATTTATTTGTGGGATGTATGTGTGGTGGTGAATGTTGTAATCATTTAATTCAAGCATTGTGGAAATTTTGTAATAGTTTAGAATTTACTTTCGCCTATTACTTTATCTCGCTTAAAATTCAATTTCTTTTAAAGTTGTTCCAAAGAAGGTTGCCCTGCCATTTTTATGGTGTATGGTCAGTCCCTAGAACAATACATTTGTGATTACAGTTTATTTCAATTTGTGCTTAATTCTGTATTCCTCTTTGGTTTGAGATTTGATACAAAGATCTTTCTAGAAATAAGGTTGTCCTACCATAAACTTTGGTTTTTGGTGAAAGGTTGTCCTTAGAACAACATTTGTATCAATCTCTCAAGATCAGATTTTTGAGGTTATTTTACTTTCCTGCATTGTGATTTATTTTGGCTATCATATTCATTTTAATTTCGCTGTTATAAGTTTTATTTGGCATAGTCCTATTCACCCCCCCTCTAGGACTTATAGCTAGGCCTTTTCACTTTTTACTTTGTCCCACTGTATTTTCTGCTTGTCCCGTTTGACTCGTTGAAAAGGAAAATGTACATGGAAATCAATGCAAAGCAATCGCGCATATACTAGAATAAGTAAAACCTCAAACATGTCTGATAGACAAGAACTTCACAGGCATAGAAAGGAACTCCTTGGCCCACTCATTTTCAGCGGGGCCTCGCTCAATTTCTACGTTTGTTGAAAAAGGAAATAACCTTCCAAGTCCAAATAGCAGATGTGATATCCATCTTATTCAAATCTTCTAATCAAATGTTAAATACGTAAAAAATAACAAGTACGAAAATTACAACACATTGAACACTGACAATGACAACAAGGAGTGGAAAGACAAACGCATCCATATTTAACGTACCTATTCATCCACACTGTTGTTGGCATTCTGCGCAACATCAACTACAAATTATATCTAATCATATTATGAGCTCTATACTATTTGGGCTATTTTAAGAAGCACTTGTTGGACTGCTGATCTGTGTATGAAGGCGAATATTTAGAGACTCATATTCATATGTATCCAATGTTCGAAGGCCGAAATCATGAATGAAGCACTATATTTCAGATTATGGCTTCCAAACGATGTAGGGAACAAGAACGGTACAGATCATTCAAATAATGCAATCCCCAATATAAAGTCCAAAATGAAATTAGAGAAAATGAATCCAGAAAAAATAAACAAAACCAATGTGATTTGTCCATTGATATAGTAGGTCAAACAAGATCCCATGGTTCTTAATCCAATCCATTGACACCACCATCAATCCCCTTAATTAGTTGTTTTCTAGTTTGCCCCGCCCATATTTCTATTTGCCCAGCTGTTTTGCTAGTTTGCCCCACTGATATTTCCGCGGCTTGCATTGTTTTTCTAGTTTGTTCACTGATATTTTAGTTTGCCCATTTGTTTTGCTAGTTGCCCGCTGATATTTCATTTACCCATTTTTTCTAGTTTGCCTCGTGATATTTCATTTCCGCTTTTGTTTTTCTAGTTTACCCGCCGATATTCCGTTTGCCCGTTGTTTTTCTAGTTTGCCCATTGATATTTCAGTTTGCCTCATTGCTTTTTTAGTTTACCCATTGTTTTTCTAGTTTTCCCATTATTCTTCTAGTTTGCCCACCCGATATTTGATTTAATACTTGTCCGCCATTTTTCTAGTTTGCCTCCATGATATTTCGGTTGTACTTGTTTTTTTCTAGTTTGCCTGATATTCCAGTTTTGCCCCGATATTTCGATTTGCTACCATTGTTTTTCTAGTTTGTCTCACCGATATTCGGCTTTGCCATTGTTTTAGTTGCCACCGATATTTCGATTTACCATTGTTTTTCTAGTTTGCCCCACTGATAATATTTCAGTTTGCCCCGCTGTTTTTCTAGTTTGCCCCGCTCATTTTCATGTTTCCCTCGCTGATTTGATAGTTTGCCTCGCTGAATTTTATGTACGGCTGAAAGTTGGGCGGGTTCAACCTGACCAACCCGACATTGGGTTGGGCTCGGGCAGGTATATCGGGTTCGATCTCAAGTTTGGGCTATACAAACACCAACCCGATAAATAGACAAAGAAATGAATTAAAAGATAGAAAAATATTTTTATATACTTATATATACATATTTACATAATTATGTACTATACAAAAATGTAAGGGCCCGTTTGGCCGGGCGGATTGGAAGTTAAATCCCAAGATTGGTCCGGAGTGCCAAACAGACAGGGTGACCTAATCCTCCCATGGATCTAAAGACAATCCACTGACAACACTATCATTACCTTTAAATCCCATCTAATCCACCCTAATCCGTTCAAATTTGCCTGGGACATGTTTGGTTCGAGGGATTGAAAGGGATGGGAAGGTTTAATCCCCGGATTGGCCGGGCGTGCCAAACAGACTTTATATAGTGATCCCGGGATGGTTTATACGAATAAAACATTTATGTCACGATTAGCCCCATAAAGTCTTAATGCAACCATCCATCCATCTCTTGCTAAGTCCTGATGGAAGTAATACCCAAGCCATGTCCATAAGTGTTCTAGATAGCTTGATGCGGTAGCTTGTTCAAAATAAAATGACCTAGATAGTAAAAATAGTTTTCTA
This sequence comes from Magnolia changhungtana, assembly GCA_030180095.1. NCBI lineage: Eukaryota > Viridiplantae > Streptophyta > Magnoliopsida > Magnoliales > Magnoliaceae > Magnolia > Magnolia changhungtana. The sequence continues at coordinate 9,781,922 of JASAUF010000546.1, read as the reverse complement.
GTCCCTCATTTATCATTTCCCTTGTAATCTATTCTGGTTGTTTGGGACCCACCAGCTTATCAGATGGATTTTACATGCCCAGCTATAAATAGGTGAGTTTCATTCTCTCAATTTGAGCAAAGAGCATTACAAGAGGGTCATATCCAATCCTCAAGTGGATCATGCAAGGGAATCAACTCCCATCATTTTAAAAAAACAATAATTGGGAGTTGTAGAAGTTTTGGATATTTGTATTTCCCTTCGTCTCAGTATCATGCAATTCTCCCCTCCTTAGACTAGTCTTCTTAACCTATCCAAAAGCTTATTTTTTTAAAATTTGATTTATATAATTTTAACTACTCACTTTTACATTAGCTATGTTACTTATTTTAGCTATGTTCAACTGGCTCGGCCTGATTGGTGAGCTTGGGCACACTCCCTGGCTGGTCAGGTCATATTAGATTGGACAATTTAGATTATTGGTGCTCTTTGGCCATCTAAGTTCTAACAAACAAATTCTTTATTAGAAACTGATTGGGTGTACCTCACCATCTAAGTTCTCTTTGGCCATCTAGGAATTTATAAGTTCTCTTTTTTCAGTTGCTTGTTGTTTTGCTAGTTTGCCCATGATTTTTCAGATTGCCCATTGTTTTTCTAGTTTGCTTGACCCATTTCTTTTTTTTAGTTGCCAAGAATATTCCTCATGCGTACGGACACCCTTGTAAATGATAAAAATGCCCCTGCTCTAAAACATACGGCCCTTCCAACGCTCCCATACCCATCTCCACTGAAAATCTGATTACTTCTTATCTCATCTCCCTGTCCCTTCATCCTATTCGAGCAGATCTGATTGTTCGATTACTTCTCCCCCTCCGTGAACTGAGTTACAATTCTATGCATTTCACAGACAGTTCCCCTCATTTCACGGTCAAATTTATTCATTGCAGGACAATTCCTATAAATTCACGGTAATTTCCCTTCAGTTCACAGTGTGTACTGAATGCCATCAGCATAAAAATTAAAATTTTAAAAAATATATATATTACAATTTAATAAAAAATTTAAAAAAAAAATAGTCGGGTCGGCCAATCATACAGTGGCCCCAACTCTCTTCTGACATTTACCCGGTCGATCGGGGTAGTAACGATATCGACCCCATTTTGGTAAATTATACCTAAATGGGGTCGACCGGGTTACTACCAGGTCGACCGGGTAAATGTCCAGCGAGTTGGGGTCGACCGGGTCCGCCGTCGTGCGTTACTTATTTATTTGCCGTCGTCCTCCCATTTTCATTTTTATTCCTCCCATCCGGCCGAAAACCCTCTTCTACCTTCTCGACTCTCTTCTTCCACGATTCCGGCGACGGAATCTTTCGATCCCTCCGGCGGGGAAGATTCTCACCGCCTCCTTTTCTCGAGTCTCTTCTTCCACGATTCCGGCGACGGAATCTTTCGATCCTTACAGCGGGGAAGATTCTCAGCACCTCTTTTTCTACATCGTCCCTCTTATCTTCCCTATGGCCAAGAAGCGTGACGCACATGACGCCGCTGGTACGGAGTTTAATCGTCGCTCCAAGAGAAGGAAAGACATTGGCGCAGCTACCCAGGCTACGAGATTGAGACCTCGCTCAGGTCCATCCACGTCTCGGGCCGGACCGTCAACAACTCGTAGCCGAGGAGTCGATGTACAAGAACCGATTGATTTTAGAAGATTCGCCGAACGCAAGATAACATTTGAGAGGTTTATGGAGAAAGACTTATTCGCTGATACGACAGAGCTCAAGTGGCTTGCCAAGATGGGGTGGAATTCTATGTTCATACCCTACAACAATGCCGACGCCGAGACGGTTCGCCATTTCTACGCTTCAATTCGGAATCCAAATCTACAGTCAATGACCTTCGACGTAGCAATCGGTAATTCGTTGGCAACATTTAAAGTGTCTGACATTGAGAGGATTAGTGGGGTGCCATGTGGGACAGTGATTGTTCCATATAAGGATGCGAAGAGGCATAGGTACAGGGATGAGAGGACTGTTTTTGTTTGTGGCGAACTTAAGCATTAGGTCATGGGTGATAACTGTTTGGAATCAGTAAGAATGCTTCCGGTTTACAGGTTCCTCCACCTTGTCTTCACGTACAATCTGTATCCTAAATCGGGAAATCATACACAAGTAACACAATATATGTTGGAGGTTTTGTATTTACTAGGTACGGGCGTGAAGTTTTGCTACCCATCTATTGTAATGCGTCACATCTTGAATGCCACTACCACCAAGACTAATCTATCCTTACCCTTCAGACGGTTGATTTGTAAGATGGCCAAAGATTGTGGGTTTGGTTTCATCCTCGATGCGCCGCTAGAGCCACAAAATTACATTGACGAGAATAATATCAAAAGAATGAAATTGATTCAGCGAGAAGATGTTGAAAGAGGAGAAAAAACGAAGGAAGAAGAAGAAGAAGATGACGAGGAAGAAGAGGAGGAGGAGGAAGATAATGACAAAGACATTGATGAGGATTTTGTGGCCCCCCCACATATACACGAGCGCTTCAGCCGGGTGGAAGAGGAACTGGCCTCTGTTCGATCTGAAATAACCGATATGAGGGCTGAAATGAAGACCCAAAGGACCGAACAGGAGCAATGGAATGAGAAGATCTTTCGCATCCTGAAGGATCTGTTATGCTGTGTTCAAAAGGATGGAGCAGCACCGCATCGGACTGATTCACAAACTGGATGATTGATATGCATGATCCAGTAGACCAGTCCTTCAGATCGTTGACGAAGAAGCAGGGAGCTAAAGAGCATACAGATCCATCGACATCTGTTTTTGTTTTGTGTGTTTGGAGCTGTGTTAGCAATTATGGAACACTCGTTTTTTGTTTTTTTTTTGTTCGTTTGGTTTTGACGTTTTGCCTGACTGCTAATTTTGGGATTGTTTATCAGGTTTGGTGAACAAAATGGGTTTTATCCTTCCTTTTATTTATTTGATGAGTTTGGTGAGTTTCATGTTTTAGTAACAATAGACTGAACCCCTTATAACAATGCGTATGTCAACGCGCGCTGCAAAATTTATCTCATGCACAGTTCCCCCATCCATATGTATTCCTTAGCATTGTATAGTGAAGAAACCCTAATTAACATATTCATAGGCTTTTTTGGCAAATCTAACTTATTCCTACCTACTCTGTGTCTCGAGTAATATGCATTCATGAGCTATAAGAGCAGACTCTAGAATTTTCCTTCCACAGACGAATGCACCTTGTCACTCTCAAATGACTCTACATAGAACTTTACAAAGCCTAGATGCAAGACTTTTGCTAGAATCTTGTACGGGCTACCTGTAAGAGTAATTGCAGAAAAATCCTTCAAACTTTCAGCTTGTTTCTTCTTTGGAAACAAGGCGATAAATAAAGCCCCTAGATCTTTAAATAGCCAGCTTTTTTTGACAAATTCTGACAGGAAGGACATCACATCCCTTAGATTTCTCTTCATCCGATTTGAAAGAATGCTATTGGAAAGTCGTTTGGACCCGGACCTTTATCTTTGCCTAGGTTTTGCATTGCTTCCCAAACTTCTACCTCTTCAAAATTCCTTTCCAACCATGCTGCGTCTGGATCACTCATTTGGTTGAAATGGAGGGAATCCGTGGACAGACCCATCCATCATCCAAGAGGAGGCTAGAGAAAAACTACATAGAAGCTTTACAAATATGTTGACATTATCAATCAAGACATTTCATATTCGATCGGTCTCCTTTCTAGCATTTTCAATACAATGAAAATACTTAGTATTCTAATCTTCTTCTTTGAGCCGAACTACTCTCAATCTTTGTCTACAGCTTATCTCCTCTTGAAGAAGATGTTTGTACATCTCCACCTGTAGAATGTATCTCTCTTCTTAGGCCCACAACTTGGGTTTGTTAACCCTAACCTATTTGACCCAACTCGAGTTTAGGTTGGGTTGTCAATGCCCTCAGGTTGGGTTTCTATTGGAAGATGCCAAGCCGATCTGAATTCAGGTTGGGTTCGGGTTGCAAATTTATGTTGGTATGTCGGGTTGGGAATAATCACATGTATTTGGGTCGGGTCAAGCATAAACTTTCGGTTGGGAACCTCGGGGCGGGTTAGGTTGCGGGTTAGCTTCCTTAGAGCTTTGGTTGACCCTCAAACCAACACAACCTACACAAGTTGCACCCCATTCAATGCAAAGAAATCTAAGGCAACATTTAGTTTAATTTCGTTTATACTAGGGTTGGCGATGGAAGATGGTGGCAAGTTTCTCCATTTCTCAACCCGGACCCAGTTAGAGGCAGACTATCACAAGACAAGCTTATAGGCACTTGTTGCAATCCGACAGTTGAGCCAGATAAATGACTTATAGGCCCTTCTGTTATCATACCATGACATAAGCTCAAGCGACCCTTTGGTGTGTTGGCTCCACGCCTCAACACATGTGATTCTCCATCTCAATGTTGAAGGTCTTCAACGATCACAATGATTACAGTTTGCCCCGCCGTTTTTCCAGTTTGCCCTGCTGATATTTCACTTTGCCCCGCCGTTTTTCTAGTTTGCCCCGCTGTTATTCTAGTTTGCCCCGCCGTTTTTCTAGTTTGCCCACTGGCCGATATTTCGGTTTGGCCTTTTTTTCTAGTTTGCCACTCATTTGTTTTCTAGTTTGCCTACCGATATTCGATTGCCCCCTGTTTTTCTAGTTTGCCCGTGATATTCGATTTGCCGTGATATTTTAGTTGCCCACGATATTCCATTTGCCCACATTATTTTCGAGTTTACCCACGATATTCCAGTTTGCCCTTTGTTTTTCTAGTTTGCCTCATTGATATTCGGTTGCCGTGATATTTGATTTGCCGGTTGATATTCGGTTGCCCGTTGTTTTTCTAGTTTCTTTGACTGATATTCCGAGTTGCCTTCATTGTTTTTCTAGTTTGCCCGATATTCCGCTTTTGCTCATTGATATTTCATTTGCCCATTGTTTTTTCTAGTTTGCCCCGATGATATTCGGCTTGCTCATTGTTTTCTAGTTTGCCCCGCTGATATTTCAGTTTGCCACGCTGATATTTCAGTTTGCCCCACTGTTTTCTAATTTGCCTCGTTGTTTTTCTAGTTTGCCCCGCTGATATTATTTCACTTTACCGTCGTTAATTGTTAACCAACAACACATCAGCCACATTGCTTTAATTGATCGTCTATTAACATGTAATATAAAATTTTTGAGAGGAGTAACAGGTCGACGGTCTGGATTACCGAGCATTGGCATATTAGTTAGGATTGTTGATACCCCGACCTACCTTTATTTATGGCGGACGTCTATCGGTTTTGCCAAATTATTTCAGACATGAGACAAAGAATGAGGCCGATACAAATTTTATAAGGACGCCCACCATTAAAAACTTCCTTTACAAATTTCAGAAGGACGTCCGCCATGCAAAACTTCCAACGGCCCGTTATAAGCTTGAGTGCCATCCAACCTGTTGACTAGTTTACATGAGCTAGGATGAAAGGAAAATAAGAATATTAACTTGATCCATAACTTTTGTGGCCCCTTTTCTAGTTTTTAACTGTAGGTATTAAATCATTATAATTCTTATGGTATGGTCCACTAGTGCACAAGGTTCTATGAGGAATTTTGACGCATGAATGAACGTGATGACGATAAATACTCCGAATCCACGGAGCTTCTCTGGACTCCTCATAGAGACTTCTCGAATCCACGAGGAAAGAAAGCAGAAAATAGAAATAAATTCTAATAAATTCGAAACTGATTAATTGCTGAAAAAAACGAGTTCACGACCCTTTAAATAGGGATACCAAGCAATAGGAAAGAAATCAGAATCAAACTACAACTAAAACTCCTAGAATTCGCGACTTACTATAAATAGTAAACTTATAATCAAACTAAAACTTACTATTTATAGTAAAAACGAGATTTATTCGCTGATACGACCGTTGATCTAGGGTTTTAACCTGGTATATCTGGGTTGGTTGGCTAAAGTAGCTCGTTCTACCCCAAAATCATATATTTTACGTCTGCCAACTCATTCCAGATTGTGAGATACACCCGATTTAAGGTCCGATGGTCTGGATCACTTCTGTCGCTGACAGGGCATTTTCTGATCCATCGTGGCCATGAAGCTGTCATAGACCCGCTCTACATTAAATCTGAATCACCTGCAAGTGGGTCAAGTGATGAAAACAATGCAGATAGGAAGCTCGCAATAAAAAAAAATACAAAAAAAGATTCGGGGTCGACCGGGTCATACCCGATCGACCTTGACTCTCTGGACATGTACCTGGTCGACCGGGTATTGACCCGGTCGACCCCATTTTGGCAAAATTAACCAAAATGGGGTCGACCGGATATTTACCTGGTCGACCCCATTTTGGGAAAATTTGCCAAAATGGGGTCGACCGGGTAAATACCCTCGACGACCGCACATGTCATAGAGTCCGGTCGACCGGCCAGGTATGCCGGGTCGACCCCGACTCAAATTTTTGTGTTTTTTTTTTTTTTGCGTGTAACACCCCGAACTTTTCGATGCTCGGGCATCGAAAGTCCTCGAGCGTTACCATAAGATTTAGCGTGACATATACATGTGTGTGATACCAATCTAACTATTCTAGCCTTACATCCTTTCCCTGATACTAAATTAAACGTTGGAGATGATCTTCATTCATAAATCAAGCCTTTTGACCATTGAATTTCAAGACAAGCCCACCCATCACGTAATTTGACGTAAGTAGTTTCCCATGAAGAACACGACGAAGAGCTCCCTATCCGTAATAATTTAGATATATATTCTTTTGTAAGAGCTTCTTAGAAACGTGCCTATAACCATGTAGAGCCATTGGATTTCCCAAAACTCACACATCAGTAATAATTACGAAAATGCCATTGACCTAAGCCCCTGAATTCCAATTCACACGGTTCTCATGATCCGTTTCATACAAAATTTTATACCAAGGCTAATTATTGTAAATTAATCGTACACATCAAATTTCAGCCCTTAGATCATGATAAATCAGCTACTTGACCTCTACATCCGTTCATACACTTACCAGATCAAGATTCTGACCCGTCCATCTTGTTCACCCCATATGGATATGCTTAACCTACCATTAGAATTTCAATCCGAGGAACTTACACATGTGAACAAGTCACTCAAATCCAACAGTAAATGTGTCATACCCGTAATCACTCCAGAAACACACCTTATGACCATCCATTTACGAAACTGACCGTACATCCACTGACATACATGGCCAGAGTGCTAACCATCAAGTCCCCTTATTATTAACAAGTCATCTGACCACCCATCATGTTTGGATCTGCTAAACGGGCCATGTTAACATCATGGCAAACTGATCATCATGAAGATCTTAGGGTTTAGGTTCTAACTGCCCGGAAACTTGTCAATCAGAAGAGTATAAATATTATTTTAGAATTTTAAAATATATTAGCCATTAAAGGAGAATCTTAATCATCCTTGGGAGATCATAGCTCAAATTTGGGTGACGGAAAGTGCGTGAAAAATAAAGATCACCTGTCAAATTTCATCACATTTAGATAGTAAACTTATGAGTTACAGACGGCAGAAGTTTTGACAAGAAAAAGGGTAGAACTGTAAATATTGTAAGAAGTAAATGCATGTCACTGTTTGAGTAAAGTTTTAACGGTAAATGCATTAGTAGATCGTGCGGTCCACCTGAAGTTTGGATCTACTTCAAATTTGAGACCATAGGTTTGCACTACGTGCCAAAGACGGTGAACGGAGTGGATTTCTTAACAAACATCACTATAGGGCCCACCTGATTTTTCTCCAACCGTGCATGCAAGTTTATATTTTACGTAAATGATTTCCTTGGTTGAACGTGAACAATGTCCCACCTTAATTAAAGGGTGGCTCACCTGGGTTCTAGGTCGACCCCTATAATACGGCTGAACACACCTTGGGATCATTAGAATCCTTTTAACCATTGACGTTTAATTTTGAGGTGATCCAACCATTAAACTAATTGAAATCTATAATTAGAGTTAGAAATAAGTGAAATTGTTAGTATGGCTCACCCAAGCTTTGGAATTTCCTCATCTCCGGTCAGGTGACCCAAATGGGCCCGCAGAGAATCATGGATGGAGTGGATTTCCCAAAAACATCCCAGTTGACCCCACTTAATGGGTGTATGCACATCAGGACGTGCACTCGCCATGCATCGAGTAGGGCACGCTCAGTCAAAGCCTCTGACCCGTGTTCAAGAACTTCTCTCTTCCTTTCGGCGCTGTCAGCGGACGGGCCATCGTCTGAGAACTTTGATTAGTGGCCCACTATCCGGCTCTGTTAGGACAACCCAAGCCGTCCATCGTGATGGGATGCCAAGACTGACTTGGAAGACGTCGTTTTTGTAAATTCAGGCACATGCGTATGCACACAACATCAGGTGCAAGGAGAGTGTGTGCAGTATAGAGTTTCTGAAAATGGAAACCGTAGCCGATCATTTCGCTGCTAACCGGCAACCCTCACAGCTGGTTTCCTTCAATATCAGCGTATGGAATGAACTCATCATAGCCACCCATTCCCCATGAGGTTTAGGGTTCCCTGACAAAGCAAAACCGGGGGCCGGTTTCGGTTTCTACCCGCAGTTTTGAGTGACGATTTCAGGCAAACTAAATCCTGACCGATCAACGTTGCCTTGCCCTGCCTATAAATAAGCACCAATGCTCTCTTGATTTCCACACAGAGAGAAAAGGGAGAGAGAGAGAAAGCAAAGAGAGGGAGAGCAATAAGAGCTAATGTGGAGCCAAGCTCGGCCGGGTAAACAGCCCAAAAAACTTCAGCCATTTCTTTACTGTTTCTTTGTATTCATTTTCTTCTTCATTTTCATGTAGATATGAGGCCTGTTATAAGCCACGTTGGGGCCAAAAATCCGACCATATAGAAGCTTGAAAACAGGCCGTGTTTTGAGCTGACAAATAGTTGAGGGTTCAGCTCGAAAACAGAAACAGGGAACTGGAAAATGACCTGCAACGTGAGCCACGAGCTGGTCCGAAGGTTTGGTTTCCTTCAGGCCTGAGATCAGACCGTTTTTGGCTAAAAAGGGCCTCTAACTAGGCCACAATTCCGGCCCCCTGCTGGCGTGTGTAGCAATAAAACCAGGCCAGGAGAATGCCTTTCTGCTGTTGCTGGGAATGGGGGAAGATCAGTCCGTGGGCCCTGCACGGTTCGTGGGCCTCACCAAAGCTCAGCTGGGCCTCGCCAGATGCAGGTGGGCCTCACCAAAAACTAAGGGGCTGCCGTGGTTTTGGGCCCAGCTTGAGTACAGGTGGACCCCACCCTGCCACAGTTGGTGGCCACGTGTGTGAACCCCACTTTGATGACGTGGCACATCCAGGCCGTCCAGCAAGGGGCGTCAGGCCTGGACGTTTTCTTTCGTACACACATACATGCATGTGAATTTAAAAAGAAAAATATGTATATTTATGTATAATAATATAATATATTATATAACATAAAGCACCTCTGAATTCAAGCATCCCTTCCACGCGCGTGGTATGGATGGGCTACATGCAGACCGTTAACGTGTGGTCCCTGGACGTTTTTAATATATAGATATCTGTAGGGATATATTTAAATATTAAATTGTGTATCTGTGCAAGCCTGAAACTAATGGGACCCCACCTAGATGTATGTTATATTTGCACCGTCCATTCCATTTCCCACTTCATTTTAGGCATTGACCCGAAAAATGAAGCCAACCTAACTCTCTGGTAGGCCACACCAGCAGAAAGACTGATTTAATAGTGGTAAATCGTTAGGGTCCTTTGTGATATTTCGGTGCACCAAGACATGTCCAAAATTGAACATTGGACCTTTCCTGAGCCCTAGAACCCAATCAACGGAGTAGATCCTCCTTAGGCAGGCCCACCTATCAAAACAAAAAAATATATATAATATAAGAAACATACACGTAAACGTCCAGAAGAAGCTGACACCTTTTGGTTAAGGTTTTGGCTAGGCCATGGCCCCACCACAGGCTCTACCATGATATGTGTCAAACATCAACACCGCCCATTCAATGGGTCCCCTTCTTATACAGGGTGCCCCCAAAAACCAGCCATACACAGAGCTTAGGTGGCCCACACCATCTACCATCTTTTAAATACATGTTAAACCATATGAAAGTATTTGTCGGGGTCCATCTGAGATTTGGATGCAACTGAAACTTGGTTTGACCCCTTAAACTAGCGGGACACACATAATGAATGGGTTGGATTTGTCACCCACAACTTGGTGGGCCCAACAAATGATTATGAATGCTTTAATGGTGGATAAACCTCCTAACTGTTGTGTATGTTGCGGCCGAAATAATCTTATTCATGGGCCCCTCAAACCCACACTAGACTCTTTTTAAGCATTATCATAATTATCATTATTAGGATTACTAATATTAGAAATGTATGGCCTTTAGTAAATTATTTATATTTATATTAGATATTACATATAAATTACATATAAAGATTAGTAATAGTAGACATTAATGTTTTATTCTATCATTATCAAATATTATCATTAAGGGTAGAGCATATTATGTATTTTCATCACAATGATTATTAGTGTCATGTTAGCTAATATTGGGCATATTATTAATTACTAGTGTTAGTCCTTATTATATTATCATTAGTAAATATTTATACTTAGGAGGTTATTAATCATTAGATAATGACAGTACATTCAAATATGAACTTATGAGCCCACATTATTAATATCGATGGATTAATGCCCCTATAATAAATATTATTTAATCAGTTGCACGATAATAATAATAATATTAAAAATTCAGGATTCAAATTTTAGAATTTAAGTTTAAGACTAAACCCTAAGATAAATAATTCAAACCCTAAGTTATAATCTCAACGATAAATAGTGTATAAAACTCAATCTAACCATGTAATTTCCTAATTCATGATAGGACTCGATTATAAGGGACTACACGTCCCCTAACCATGCTGGTAGGCGATCCAACGATAAGGTGATGATTCTTCCCCTTGAGCTTTCCATCTTCTCATTAGCTTAAGTTATAGTTTTTATTTAAATTCATAATTGATATCTCCCTTTATAATCACATGTATTAGCTGGTGGAAATTGAATTACTGTATTACATGCTTTATGATTATCCTGTATAATTGCCCATGCTTGTGGATTTCTTTTTGTGGGTTGCTTATGGAACTTAAACTGGTACATTGGTGGAAAATTACCACATATGAATGTACACCCATACTTAGGATGTATCTTGACTAGTTGTGATCGTAATGGACCTTCGACTAGGAGGTTATTGAGTGATGGTCTAGATAGATCATTGATGTGGGCCTACCATCCAAAGTTGTTGTGTCTAATGGTTTTCAAGGATGGTCTTTTATCGCATGATTTTGATATTCGCCATGTGGCTCATTTTAATACTCGCCGTGCGTGATTTTGTTTCGATATTTTTCCTATATGGTTTGATGTTTTATATCGTGCAACCATGCGATGGTAAGCCCCACATACTGTAATATGATTGGCCACTAGTCGATGAGTTTCCATTAAACATCCTAAGGTGGTAGCCTCATGAGCCAGGGATGGTGGAATGGGACACTATGCCTGAGCTGTCGGCCTACGCTGGGCTCTGAGCTCCCCGTAGTGACCTTTGAGCTTATTAAACCTGCTGAGTGTAATTGGATTAATAATGGATTGGCTAATCATGCATCCATAGCATGTTGACGATGGCGGGTGGCTAATCTGGATGCTGTAGCACGTGCCCTTAGGATTTTCGGGGTATCGTTTCGCTAGCTCCCAGACCACCGACTATCGACCCCTGTCCGACTGGATGATTTTCCCAGGTTGATGATTTGCATGGGCGGCGGCCCTGTCTGCACGGATGAGTATTCCCGGGGCGTGAACGTATTGCATGGGCGGCAGCCCTGTCCGCACGGATGAGCATCCCCGGGCGTGAACGCATTCCATACATCCATGCATATAATAAGATCTGCATCTTGTACTGTTTTGTATGCTTTATTTTATAACTATGCTTACCTAATGTGGCGGTGTGTAATCTTGAGGGGAATTCACACTGAGTTGGCCACTCATCCATCAAATATATAACCGTATAGGTAGCACAGGTGGCTTAAGCGATATGCAGGTTCAGATTGATGAGGAGCCATTATGGAGGTCGAGGACTCGTGGTTGTACCTGTCAAGGAAGCTGCGCGATCTTGCGGCTTTCGTTGTGTTTCATATGCTTTTAAATTTCTCATGTATGTAATCTTGTAATTGATAGTGTTGAGACATTAGTTTGTATAAGTCATTATGGGCAACCACTTGCATATTCTAAATGAAATAAAAATTTCCCTTTATGTTGATTTGTCCATTCTACGCTCATCTGCTTACTCTGATAATTGAAAAAAAAAAAATTATATTCGAATTTGACCATCCTTTAAGGTTAACACTCGAGTTTTTGGGAAACGAGTCATATACTCGGGTCCTGAAGACTCGGGTTGTTACATTGCGACCTTCCTAGCTGCATTGTTTTCATCACGTGGCCCACTCGCAAGTAATTCAGATTTTATGTAGAGCGGGTCGCGGACAGTTTTATGGCCAGGATGGATCAGAAAAGGCCCGGTCGGCGACAGAAGTGATCCAGACCATCGGACTTTAAATCGGGCGTATCTCACAATCCGGAATGAGTTAGCTGACGTAAAATATATGATTTTGAGTAGAACGAGCTACTTTAGCCAACCAACCCAGATATACCGGGTTACGACACTCGGAATTGTGAAAGAACCCTAAATCGACGGTCGTTTCCCTATTTTAATTTCGTTTTTGCTATTAATAGTAAGTTTTAGTTTGATTATAACTCTTCATTTTCAGTATATGCTCCATCCACAATGAGTCCCATGATGTTGATAGCCTAGATCATGACCATATATGCCCCACATTTACATTGGAACTATGTATTCCCCACATTTACTTTGGAATTTGGATGAGATACCACGATGGGGATAGTTGACCACTAAGTGGTGGTATCTCAATCCGTTTTGTGAGATCATTTTAGCACTTGAAACCAAAATTGAGCAGTATCCAAGACTCAACTGGGCCGCACTAAAGGAAAATGTGTGCAGGGAAATTCCTGCCGTTGAAACATTCCTGGCGTCGACAGTGATGTTTATATGACATCTATACCGTTTATAACAACATTCATATTGGGATGAAATGAAAACACAAATATTACCCCGATTCGAAGCTTCTGTGGCCACACGAATATTTCAACTGTTGAAGTTCAATACTCACGTTTTTGGCCCATCTGAGTATTTAGATACGGCTCGTTTTTGTTTTCGCATCCTTAAATGAGCTCACAAAACAGATGAATGGAATGGATTTCTCAAAAACATCACCTCGGCCCCACCTAAGTTCCCAGCCCAGGAACCCGTCCGTTCCTTTTTACCTCGAGGTAACGGATTGGCTACTCCCCTGACACCTCCGTGGCCCCACCATGATGTATGTGTTTTATCCATGCTGTACATCTATTTTTAAAGATCATTTTAAGGTATGAGGCAAAAAATGAGGTATATTCCAATCTCAAGTGGACCACATTACAGGAAACAGTGTCAAATGAGCATCAACCATTAAAAACATTTTGGGGGCCATAAAAGTTTTGGATCAAGCTAATTTTTCTTTTTTCCCTTCATCAGGCCTGTATGACCTAATCAACATATTGGATGTCAAATAAAAAGTACAGTAGGCCTTAGTAGGATTTTAATGGTGGATATCCAATCACTATTGTTTTCATGTGGCGTGGTCCACCTGAGATTTAGATCCCTCTCATTTTTCTTATAAAGCCCTAAAATGATCTTTAAAAATGGATGAACGGAATGGATGAAACATATACATCATGGTGGGGCTCATAGAGCACCGACCATCAGCTAGGGTGCCGGGGCTGGTGGCAGGGAAGTAGCCATTCGGCCCATTCCGTTTCCCACCTCCAATCTCTTTCATTCGCGGTCGCGTATTTTCTGCGAAGCCTTTAGCGGGAAGTTCCTGATTGCCCATGCGTGAGAAAGATACTCCGTCCATCCATTTTTTTACCTAATTTTATTACATGCGAACAAAAATAACATGTATCTAAAAACTTAAAATGGGCCACACCAGAGGAAACGGTGGGGATTTAGTGACCACCGTTGAAACATTTATATGGCCAAAAAAGTTTTGTATTGGTTTAAATTCTCGGTGTTTTCACTTCATCTCAATGAAAATGACCTTATGAACGGTTTGGATGGAATATAAATATCAACGTTGAGCTCAGAAAGGTTTCAACGGTAGACATTCTTTTCCTAACTATTTCATCTCACATGGCCCACTTAAGTTTTGAATCTTCCTCATTTTTTGTCACATGTCTTAAAATGAGCTCAAAAAACTGATGGACAAGTTGGATTTCTCACAAACAACACAATGGGCCTCACCCAGAATCCTTGGGCAAGAAGTTCTTGCAAAAAGCTTTCGCAGGAATCCGCATCCTCGTGGGACACCGACTTACTGGGACAGCCTTTCGCAAGAAGTTCCTGCACAAGGATGCTCAGTGGGGCCATTGAGATGTTTGTGAGAAATCTTCCCTGTCCATTCACTTTTCAAGCTCATTTAGTTGGTGCCCATTGGACGCGGACCTCCTGCGGAAGCTTTTTGTGGGAAGTTCCTGCATAAGTATATTAGGTGAGGCCCATTGAAATGTTTGTAAGAAATCTACCCGTTCATCCGTTTTGCGAGCTCATTTTAGAGTATAAGATAAAAAAATTAGGTGTATCCAAGACTTAAGTGGGCCACACAAAAGAATACATTGGGCATTAAGTAAACACCATTGAATCATTCTTATGGCCATAAAAGTTTGGTATCAACAATCTTTTTGGTGTTTTCACTTCATCCCATTGATAATGACCTCATAAACATTTTGGATAGCATTTTCACTTCATCCCATTGATAATTAATGATCTTGTAAACGATTTGGATAGCATATAAACATCAAGGTCGAGCCCATAAAGGTTTCAATATTTCCCCAATTTTACCTCTCGTGTGACCCACTTGAGTTTTGTATCCACCTCATTTTTTTGTTGCACGTCTTAAATTAAGCTCGTAAAACGGATGGATGGAATGGATTTATCACATACATTGCAGTGGGCCCACTAGATCCTTATGCAGGAACTTCCTAGGAAAGGTTTTCCCAGGAAATCCATGTCCGTGTCCATGGGGCCACACGATGTCCTTGTGACATCCACTTCGTCCACCGGTTTCACCTGCTCATGCTACTACCTACATGATTCAAAAATGACATATATCTAGCACTTAAGTGGGCTTCTCAAAAAATAAGGATGGATCATGACCACTTTGAGTAAAGCCAGCACCTGTAATAACATCGTGAAAGTGTTGGAACTATGCCCAATGTGCCTGTTTGAGGCTGTACAGAGCTTTCTTTAGGTAACATACCTTATTGGCAGTGATTAAAGAGCCAAGAGGAGATTTCAAATATATTGTTTCCTGGAAGTCTTCATGAAGAAAATCATTTTTCACATCCATTTGAGCGAGTGGCTAAGAACGAACGGATAATGTTGCAAGAAGAGTGTGAACAGTTTTCGTCTTGGCCACAAGAGCGAATGTTTCATCATAATCAATTTCATGTTCATGTTTGTATCCCTGAGCAACAAGCCGAGCCTTATATCGATCAAATGATTCGTCGGACTTGAGCTTTACAGAATAAATCCATTTACTACCAATTAATTGTTTGTCAGTGGGTTGAGTGACAATGTCCCACATATGGTCATCATCCAATGCTTCAAGTTCTTCTGCCATAGCCTTCTTCCAACTATCAAGAGTGGCTGCCTGAGGGTATGAAGTAGGAATAAATACAGCATCAATGGTAGCATTCATGGCAGACATAAAGTATATCAAGCAATCAGGTTGTCGATGGACACGAGCAAAACGACATATCAAGGTAGGTTCTGGATCGGTAACAGGTACAGTAGGGAAGTAATAGGTGGTGGATCTGTACGTGGTCGTCGTAAGTAAACCTACAATGGACAAGAGAGTGTACCCGAGGCAAAAGGAATGTCATGAAAAGCGGTAAGACCAGGAGAGTTCGATGTGGTCGGAGGATGAACAGATGAATGAAAGACAATATGCTCAAGAAAAACAACATATCGTGACACCCGAACACGACGAGAGACCGGATCATAGCAGCGAAAACCCTTCTAAGTTTCTCCAAATCCCAAGTACATACATTTGACTGATTTTGGGGAGAGTTTGTTACGTTCACATGATGCCAGGTGAACATAACATACACAACCAAAAACATGAAATGTGGAATATGTAGGAAATAAACCGGTGATAACAAATGTAAAGACCCCATCCATTCCGTACCATTTTTCATGCATATGTGCATGATGATCGATGTCCTTAGCTTGACCTGGATTGGTCGTTCATAGTACATACCTGACTGATCAGAACCCCAAGACCTCAAAACCTATCTCATATCGACCGCCCCGTCGCTGCGATCATGGAGATACCACCCGTGCATCGGTATGATACTCCGTTGGTGAGATACGCCGTGAAGAATAATAAGTGTATCATGTGCGCATGGCGCCATGTATTTCATTCCACACATTTGCACAACACATGTCGTACACACATGCACATGCCACACATGGGTAAGAGAATCTTTACCCATGTGTGTGATGTCACACACCCATACCTCCCATCTCTCACGTGCATGCAAAGTCAACTCTCCTCCATGCCACACCTCATGTAGGACATCATCACACCATGTCATCCCATGCTCCTTTAGCCCACCATTAATTACAAATCATAAATTAATTTTCATAATCCTAGCTTAAGCTAACATTAATCATATTAGCCTAACCTAACCAAGAATTTTATCCATTTCTCTACAAATACCCCTCCATCCCTTATTATTTTCACCATTTCTTACAATAGAGAGAGAGAGAGAGAGAGAGAGAGAGAGAGGAATGATCTTGGTGGGCCATCAACTCCATCAATCCCATCCCTTCCATCCATCTCAACCATCCATCTAATTCATTAAGGTGAGTACACCCCCCTTTCACTTAGTCTTTATTCTTTAATGGTTTGGATAATGATGATCATGATGATAGCATGTTGTTGTCATTGATGATGATGCTGATGATGATGTGGGACCTGTTGATTGTGGCCCCACTATGATGATTGGTATTCATCCAACGTCCATAACATTCAAGACCTAGATGAAGGGGATACATGAATATCAATAGATAAAAGGGCATGGGTCCACTGTGATGTTTTGGCACAATCCAAACGTCCAGATATGGCCACTTGGTTGGTCAAACTCACGTACACCCTCACACACTTAAGAAAATAAATTGAATGATATGGTTCCTCCATGGACACTGCTTCCAGAGAAGGATGACCCGATCACTCTTTTTGGCCAAGGAATTTTGGGGCCACCGTTACCTAACCGTGATGTATGTGTTAGATCCAAGCCGTCCATCCATTTTTCCCTGATCATTTTAGGTGACACGCACTGCAAACCAAGCCAATCCAAGGCTCAGGTGGACCACACTTAAAAAAAAAAAAAAAAGTAGGGACAGTGGCACCACCGTTGGAGCCATGGGAACCCGGCCACTTTGCTGTTTGTTTAAAATAAATAAAAAGAAACAAAACAAATAAATAAATAAATATATCTTGATGTCCTCCCTGGACGTACATTCAGAGCAGGGACGTTAATTCCCTCCCCATCTCTTTTGCCCCAAATGGGTTGTCGGCCCGCCTTGGCATCACCATAGTATATGTGTTGCATCCACACTGTTCATCTGATTTATTTGCTAATTTTAGTCATTGAGCCGAAAAATGAAGCTAATCTAAGTCTTCGATGGACCACACCATCAAAAAGGTTAATTTAATAGTGATAAATTGTTAGGACCCGTTGTGGTGACTGGATCATATTGACATGAGCCCTACGTATGAAAAAAAAAAAAAAAATTGCAAAAAAGAGGTGTTGGACGCTGTTGCTGTCAGCGTCCTCTGGACGCTGAAGCAAGCAGCGTCCTGCTGCTTGCGTTTGGCAGGGATAGTGGGCCCCATCACAGGCCCCACATTGATGCAGGTCGAGCATCTACACCGTGTATTTGATTGGTCCCCTTTAATCAACGGGTCACCCCAAAAATCAGCCATTCACAGTACTTAGGTGGCCCACACCATCTTAAATCATGTGAAGACATGCTTAATACAAAAGCACTTGCTGTGAGGGCCACCGTGATGTTTGGGTCTTATCCACACCGTCCAGATGGCTGAACGGTGGGACCCACCATTGATGTATTTATTTTACATCTACGCTGTCTATCAGGTGGGCCATGTCAGAAATTAGTGGAGATTGAACGTCCACCATTGAAACCCTTTTGGGCCACAGAAGTTTTGGATCCATATGAAATTTGTTTTTCCTATTAATCCAGGTATTTGTGACCTTGTGATCAGATTGGATGGAAAATAAATATTATGGTGGGCCCCACGTGGGACCACCTCTGTGTATGCGGGTTGGCTGGAGTGTCTTCTCACCAGCTATATAGCTGTGGACGTCAGCAAGTTTCTGTGGGATCTACCTTGATTATATGTGTATTATCTATACTGCCAAGATGTATGGCCCGCTCATGTTAGGTGATGGCCCCAAGATCAACATAGATCTACGGCTAGGATGGGCCACACCACACAGAAAACATGGCATTGAACTCTTAACCATTGAAATTCTCTTATGGGCCTACCATTATGTACTTGTCATCCAAGCCATCCATTCCATTCTCCAAGTCATTTTAGGATGAAATCCAAAGGGCGGACCTGATGCAAACCTCAGGTGGGCCATACCATACAAGATAGTGATCAGGGGCCACCACCATTCAAACATTCCTAGGCCAATCATGATGCTCATTTGCCACCCAAGGTCATCCAAACCTGTTTTTATATATATATATATATATATATATATATATATATATATATATATATATATATATATATATAGTAATAATAATAAGAAGAAGGGAGTCAAAGCCTCTAGTGATGGAGATCCAACGTGGTTGTGGGATTCGTCCACACTCCTTGGACGAGTGGACCACACCCTAATGAATGCTTCATTCCTCTGTCCATTCTCTTCAGCTCATTTGTGATGTGGCCCGTCTTGCCAGTGAACCCGCTCATTGGGCATGGGCCTTAGCTGAAGCAGATTCAAACTCATATGGGCCACACATTGAAACCCTCTTGAGACTGCACGATTGACCGAATGGTCATCTATCTGTGGGCCCACCATGTGTATTGGGTTGGGTCGTGGACTCGCCTCAATGTAAGAGTCTTATATTCATGGTTGGGGCCAACTTCAGAAAAGTGTTGGACTAGTTGTTGGGCCACCCCATTATAAGGTATTTAAGGCCCACCGTGATGTATTAGGCCCATGGGTTGGAGCCCATTGTGATGTATATTAGGCCCATATGATGCGGCCCACTTGATGTATTTCCGACCCATTTGGTAAGGCTCATTGTGATATATTCTCGGCCCATTTGGTAAAGTCCAATGAGATGTATTTTTCGGCCCGTGTATTGCGGCCCATTGTGACGTACATGAGGTCCATAAGCGAGGCCCAAAGTGATGTATTCGGGGCCCTTGGGCGAGGCCCATTGTGATGTATCTGAGGCCCTTGGGCGAGGCCCATTGTGATGTATCTGAGGCCCATTGTGACATATTCGGGGCCTATGAACAAGACCTATTGTGATGTATTTCTGGCCCATTTGATGAGGCCCAATGAGATGTATTTCCAGCCCATATGTCGTAGCCCATTGTGATGTGTATTAGGTCCAGGTATGTGGCCTACCTGTGAAATAGATTTGAGGCCACTCGCAATGTATTCGAGGTCCATGAGCGAGGCCCAATGTAATGTATTTGAGACCCATGGGTGTGGCTCATTGAGATGTATTTTAGGCCCATAGGTTGTGGCTCATCGTGATGTATTTGAGGCCCATGTGTAGGGCCCACCTATTGTGTATTTGAAGCCCATGGGTTGTGAAGCCTGATGTGGTGTATTTATGGCCCATGTGCCGAGGCCCATTGCGATGTGTAAGGCCCATATGATACGGCCCAATGTGATATATATGCGGCCCATGAGTGAGGCCCAATGCGATGAATGTGTGGCCCTTGTGTGAGACCCAAAGTGATGTATATGAGGACTAATGTGATGTGTGATTTCGCCATGATGTATGTATTGATGTTTGTGTGGGCCACTCCTTAGGAGCAATGTTAGTTAAATGTCTACATTGACGGGCAATGATGGTTAAATGTCCACATTGTGACCTTCCATTAGGCCTTCTTAGGCCCATTCTCGCCAATTCCGATGGTCGATGCCGATTATGAGTATGTGACAGCATGCATCATGATACATGCCCATACGCATCATCTGCATGTTTGTTATGAGAGGTGGTTAACCATTGCATATGTCATTGGACATGACGATTATGAGACTTTCTTATAGGCGGAGATTGTCTCACATGAATACATGGTATACGCCGGATTGCTGCATGACTGGATTATATGACTCATGCATCTTGCATTATGATTACTGTACGCCCTAGCGACATCAGGGCCGTAGCCTCCACAGGCATATCGTGGATGGTCAGATGGGATACCGAAAATATTTGGTTCTAGCATACGGGCGTCATAGATGTCCCTAAGTGAAAATTCCTAAACCTCCGAGGCTAGGAGACGCCCTAACGTCAAGACCGAGTGGATATATGAGCGCCCGAATGCCGAATATTAGGAGGTCACGTCTCCCACTGTGTCGTGGTTGGTTGGGAAGGGGTGTGGCCTTACCCGCCCGAGCGTAGGGGGCAATACTAGGCTGAGTTTGACCAGCTCGTGAATGGGTCCGCTATCGACGTGTCGGATAGGTATTGGCAGACTATTGGTCAGGCGGATAGTGAGGTTTCTTACGCTCACTTGGACTGTGCGGCTGGGAGAGCGACAGTGCCTTTTGGAGTGTACTAAACCCCGGTGATGATCCGAGAGAGGAACTGTACTGATACGTGGACTTATTGAGCAGGAGTTGCATACTCATTTATTCACTATCCACTCGGGTTGGTGGTGCGTAACTATTTGTTACATGTACCTTCATAATGGCCAAGATTTCGGTTGGGGCGCGCGATTAACCTGAGATCAGGAGTTTACCACATTAAGTCTGACTATCCAAATTTAGGTATGAGACTGATTTGGATAGAAGTCCCTTGTGATGGACCCCATAGCCTGTGATATTATGTACTATCATCCCGACTTCACACTCCAGCATGGTCATTCCATTCGCACCGCATATTGCATTGCATCCGCAGTATATGACTTTTTGGGTTACCTGTGTTTCTGCATTCATATGGTTTAAATACAACATTTGATATTGTTCCTCATTTGTATAGTTGATCCGTATTGCGTATTCTGATATTGTTTGACTCATGGACTTGTTATTATTTCTGATATTGTATAATTATGGCATGACAATATGATGATGATGATGTGATTACAGATGCGTGTAATACGGTTATGGTTGTGGTATAGGTGAAATGAAAATATGACTTGGTGATGCTGGTAGCATTGACTTGGAGTATTACTATGATGCATATGCATTGCATTAGCATTGACATCATACTTTACGTGCTACACGCCTTTCACATATATGATTTCCTTGTAACATATTTATCTTGCTTGCATATAGGACACACTGCACACACGTATGTACTCACTAGGCTTTTTGCCTAAGCCACCTATTTTCCATTTTTTTCAAGGTTGGAGTAGTTTGGAAGACTTTGCCTTCTCGATGTATTGCATCTATTTTTCGATTTGGCAATATTGACGTTGTGTACCTTTTGGAAAGCATTGTACTTGTAACTATCAGGACTTATAATGGAGAGTGTTGCTTGGTAATTTGATCATGGATCTTCATGCTCAGGTATTATTAAAAAAAAAAATCAGTCAAAAATCTTCCTTGTGGTGCGCCGAACTCGGGACTTGGTATATAGAAGTCGAGTGCCGAATTCGGGGCATCATGGAAGCTGTCCGTTCCCGAGTTTGGGGCGTGACAACAAAGTAGGGAGATTTACTGTTCAGAACTTTGGTTGACATCCGGTTAATTAAGTAGACTGAATGTATCATAGCTTCCACCCAGAAGGAACGAGGAGCACTCATAGCTGTCATCAAGGTGTTTGCAGTTTCGACAATATGACGATTTTTCCGTTCAGTCACCCTGTTCTGTTGTGGAGTATCAGAATAGATGGTCTGATGAATAATCCCATGACCCTGAAGATATGTATGAAAATTTGTAGAGAGATACTCTCCCCCTAAGTCAGAGTGGAGAGTTTGAATTTTTACCCGAAATTAAGTGTCTACCATAGAGTGAAATATCTTGAATTTTTCAAAAACTTGTGACCTAGAGTGCAGAAAGTAAATCCAGGTGTAACGTGTGAAATCATCAATGAATATAATATAGCATCGTAGT
Organism: Magnolia changhungtana; assembly: GCA_030180095.1. Lineage (NCBI taxonomy): Eukaryota > Viridiplantae > Streptophyta > Magnoliopsida > Magnoliales > Magnoliaceae > Magnolia > Magnolia changhungtana. The sequence goes on along the minus strand of JASAUF010000546.1, from coordinate 9,759,349 downwards.
CCAGAGAGTGACATAATTGGTGAAGGACTCCAGACATCCGTATGCACTAGCTCAAACATAGATGATGATTTTGTAGTACTTAGAGGAAAGAAAATATACTTACTTTTTAAAAGACCACAGGAAGAACGAGAATAATTCAAATTACTTTTATCAAGATAAATATTTCCTAACATGCCAGAAGAAAATAACTGAATCAACTAATTGGAATGTGGATGACCCAGGCGAAAGTGCTAGAGTTTGTACATTTTATTTGCCGAACAAATATATGAGGAAGATGGAGAAAAGAAACAACGACTTGGAGTGACGGATGGGTCAAAGTCCAGCACGTACAGACGTCCATGCCGCCTACCCCTCCCAAGTACCTTCCCTGTTGCCAGATCCTGCACAAAACAATAGTTTGGAAGAAATATGACTAAGCAGTTATTGTATGTAAGTTGACCAACAGAAATTAAATTTAATGAGAGTTTAGGGACATGAAATACATTACGAAGGGTGAACTGGCAATAGGCAGAAGGAGAGAAAGTCAATGAACCAATAGACTTAATGGGTATTCTAATGTCATCCGCAGTAGAAATAGCCTGATTATCAATGTAGGGATAAATGTCGCAAAGATGTGATACATCACCAGTCATATAATTAGAAGCACCCGAATCGAAGAACCATGTACAAGATGAGGATAAACCTGACATACCGGCAGCAAAAAGGGCCTGCACGATCTGCTGAAGCATCGCAGGAGTCAAAGGTGAGGAAAGTCCTTCAGCAGAAATAGTAGATGCAATATCATTAACAGAAGGCTCGATAGAAATAGTGGCAGAAGTAGCAGAAAGAGCACGATCATGGCCACGACCTCGACCACCACGTCCACGGCCTAAAGAAGATGCATAGGCACATGAACGGCAGTCCTAAATACCATGACCAGTTTGTCGACAATAAGCGCACCAATTTTTGCACTGAGCGACGACATGTCCCACTTTGTTGTAGCAGCGACAAGTTAAAGGAGTGGAACCACGGTTTGGTGCAGAGGTGGATACAGGGAGTACCAGATCAGATGGTTCTAGAATTGGGGAAGTGGGAGAGAGAACTTTTCAGTCGTTGTTCCTCAGCTAATAAATCATTAATAATTGAATTCAATGAAGGAGTTGAGTTACAGTTCAAGAGAGCAGCCCTACAATGCTCAAATTCTGGATGGAGTTTCATAAGAAACTGTCGAACTTGCGCACTATCGCACATTGTTTGAAATATCTTAAAATCATGAAGAAATTCTGGATCCATCATAGTCATCTCTGTCTAAATTGCAACAATTGTAGAGTAGAATGTTTGAATACTATTGTCACCCTGAGTAAGGCGAACTAGATCTTGTTCCAGGTAGTATAACCGAGCCGCATTACTCTGTTGATAAATTGTTTGGAGATGCTCCCACATTACCTTAGCAGTGCGGTGTGGCGTGAGACCAACAACAATTGACCGATCGACCGAATCGAGAATCCAGGTAATAATCCGTCCATTTTTTTATTTCTCACTCAACTATTTTGTCGGCATCTGCAGAAGTAGGGATAGTAACAGATCCATCAATTAGTCCCCACAAACCATGACCCTTGAGGAAACTCTGAAAGTGGATAGCCCATAGATTGTAATTGGTACCATCGAAACCACATCGTGGGGCCTCGGGAGGAGTCTTTGTCCATAGATATGAAGTGATGTAAACCACGCCAAGGAAGGATGTACCTTGCAGCAGAAGAGTTGGTCACAGTGGAAGGATGTACCTTCCAACAACAGTAATAAGGGCTGGGAGAAGATTTGGTCGCAGCAACAAGGTTGGTCAAACGGGGTTGGTTGACACAGCAGGGGCACAGAAGGGGCGCAGGGGTTGGTGCCGGAACAGGGTTTGCTGACGCGGGAGGGGCCAGATCTGTCAGGAAGTGGTGCCGGTGACGAAGGAGGTGTCGGATCAGGAGGTGCAGCTAAAGATGGTGGAGCAGGGTTGGATTGCTGGAGATCGGTATGACTCTGATACCATGTAAACAAAGAGAAGACAATCCTCCTTTGGTTTATTGTATTTGAGACAACCCTAAAGGGTTGAATATATAGAGATCTATAATCATCTATACAAGGTAAATGATAAAAATAGAATCATCTATCTATACATGGAAATTAGTTATACAAGGCATGTGGCCGTCTAACATGGAAATTAACTATACAAGGCATGTTTCCTGTCTAACAAGAGAAAGAGATTTGAGAAGGCGTTTGACGGCCTTAGTTTTCAATAGTTCGCTTGGTCATGGGCTAGCATATGGATTTGGGGTGTGTAGCCTAGGCTGCATGCAATATTAAAGATAACCTTAATTGTTGTGAGCCCACCATATGTTGTCAATGATTCCAAACTCCCTTTGGTGGGCCAGATTTAAATTTTTTTAAAAAAATTGTTTGGATCAGCCCACGGGGCAGTTTGATTCATATCTAGAAGATCCAATGTACTAACCATAATTCAGATTTTGTGGACCTCCTATCCAAGCTATCCCAATGAGTATGTAATTGCTGCCCATTGGAGATACAATTCATGTGGGCCTGTTTTTATTTTAGGCTTGCCTTTTGTCTATGGCAAACAATTATCTTTTATGGACAAGCTTTGGTTTTGTTGAGCCCATCTAGATTCAGTCGTTCTTTGTGTTTCCCTTTTCTTTGAATTTATCAAATATATCAATCTAACTATGCTGGAAGCCATTCATGGTTGCTACTTGTTCACAACACCGTCTCATGCATTCAATAGGGTATAGTTTGTTGGTTGTGAGTAATTCATCCATGGCTAATGAGATAGTCATGATTAACAATGGTTGCCTATATTGTAATACCCTTAACAAATTTTAGTTCGTACCTGTACATAGGTGCCTAAACATGTGCACATTCCTAATTTTGAACTTGTTTTTTTCGGAGACGGATCCCTAAACTTGTGCACATCTTTACACACATAGACCCTCATTTACTTACATAACAACCTCAAAAACTTAGGGTAACTTGGCTTAACGGTGCATACTGAATGGAAAAAAGTCTGAAATTAATTTAAGTATTGGATTTATCATATACTATATTTAATGTACTGATAAGTGTTGGAATGCCGGTTTGGTAAATTGTTCCTAAACACTGAAATTTAGTATTGAATTCAAAATTTTCTGATACAGGTAGATTTCTCACAAAAATCACAGTGGCCCCATGTAACTTCCACACCGCACAAAGCATGGGTACAATGATTTTTATTGTTGAAACCTTCCTATAGCCCATTAAGATGTTTATTTGTCATCCAACCTGTTAAAGAGTTTACACGGATATGGATGAAGGAAAAAACAAATATCAGATTGATTCAATTAGTTTTCAATGGTAGACGTTCAATTTCTTCTACTTTATGTCGTTTGGTCCACTTGAACTTTGTATATGCCTCATTTGTGGGTCCATGCCATAAAATAATCTCGTGAAATGGTTGAACGGTGTAGACAAGACACATAATGGTGATGCCCACAAAACTTGGTGACGCGGTGGTATGTGACACACCACACAAGTTTCCTTAAATGATTGCCTAGTATAGAATAGAACAGGCACCAAGGCAGTTATGGTGTTGATGTGTCAAAGTTCTGTACGCACTGCTATGATGTATGTGTTAGATCCACACTGTCCATCCATTTTTCATATTATTTTAGGTCATGATCCAAAAATGAGGTGTATCAAGTGGGCCACACCACAAAAAAAAAAAAAAAACAAACAAACAGGGATTGAATGTCTACAATTGAAAACTTCATGAGGTCATATGAGTTTTGGATCAAACCGATATTTGCATCTTCTTTTTTTTCCATTCACCAGGTTTATGTGACCTTATTAATAGATTGGATGGTAAATAACTATCATTGGATCGCAAATAAGCATCATGGTGGGCCCTAGGAAGGTTTCTAGGGTGGGTGCCATTGCTTCCACAACTTTTTGTGGTGTGGTCAATTTGAGTTTTGGATTAGCTCATTTGTCATGTCATAATGATCTCAAAAATTGAATAGAACATATGGATAAAAGAAATACATCACAGTGGGGTCACCTAAAAATGAAGTCCATCATAGTGGGGTCACCTAAAAATGAAGTCCATTCTCGATCACGATCACCTAGGGGAATGAAGGGGGCAAAGTAGCTATTGTGAGGGGAAAAAAATTAACACAAAGCCACTTATTGCATTTTGGATCCATTACCTGCCACTTTTAACAGGGAGTGTTTATTTTATATTAATGGCCTGTTTAGTAAAATTTAATCTAAACTTATAACTAAAAATGACATTTTTAAGTGATTTCATATTTTTAGACCGTTTGGTAAAAGAAAGTACTTAATGTTAAAAATCATTTAAAATTGCTGTTTTTTTCAGCAACGCTCCCTTTTTATTATTATAACTGAATGCTGTAAGTAGAGTTGGGCAGAATCCGATCCGATCCGACAGATCCGACCCGATCTGATGGATCCGACCTGATCCGTTCCGAACCGAAGGCCAGGATCGGGTCGGATTGAGTAGGCCCACTCAGATCCGATTGTACATCAGATCGAGTTCGGATCAGTGGCCAATCCGGACTGAACTGATCCGATCCGTCCATGTCTTTAAACAGATAATTTTAGGGCTTTATCCCAAAAATGGAGTGTATCCAATCCTCAAGTGGAGCACACCACCGAAATAGTGTGAATTGAACATCTACCGTTGAAAATTTATTGGGGGCCAAAGAAGTTTTAGATGAAGCTGATATTTGTTTTTTCCCTTCATCCATGTCTTTCTGATCTTATGAACATGTTGGATGACAAATAAACATCATTGAGGCCTTACAAAGTTTTTAACGGTGGAAATCAATACTTTTACTTTTTCCTGTGGTATGGTCCACGTTAGCTTTGGATATGCATCAATTTTGGGTTCAACCCCTAAAATGATTTAGAAAAATGAATGGACGGCATGGATAAACCACATACATTCATGGTGGGCCCAAACACAGTTTAGTCAGTATGATAAAGAGCGTACTAAGGTAATCTGATTCTGTGTGGTACACGCCAGCTACATACAACTGGTGTAGATACGTGTCGTGCGAAGACAACCATAGATGCACCTCGAGCTGCGAGTTGTATGAACGGCTCAAATGAGATCAAAGTTACATGGGCCCCACCATAACGTTTATTTTTCATCTAATCTGTTAATAAGGTTAAAAATACATTGATAGATAGGAAAAACAAATTTCATATTGATCCAAAACTTCTGTGATCTCCAAAAGGGTTTCAATGGTAAGCGTTCAACCCCCTACTGTTTTTTGTAGTGTGGTCCAACTGATCTTTATATTTTGTCTTATTTTTCAGCTTAAGCCATAATATGAGCTCTCTAAATGGATGGATGGTTTGGATATAACACATACCTCATAGTTTGACCCATAGAACTTGCTGACGTTAATACAACACGAGCTAATCCGCTTCCGAACTGTGACTTATACTCCACATCTCCACCCACTTCTTTCTCCTCTGCCATAATCCTGCCCCTTCCTACGAAGTAGGTCCCGATCCGAACCGTACCCAACCCGATCCGACTCGATTTTTTTAACCGAGTCGGACTCGGTTCGGGTCAGGCCAGCAGTGCATCGAGTTAGATCGAGTTAGCTGATTCGGACTCGATCCCGGATCGGATTGAGCTTGGATCAATTGCTTGAAAATTCGGATCGAGTCGAGTTGGACCCAATCTGGTCTGACTCAACTTGATGCCCACCTGTAACACCCTGAAAATCGGGGGTTGAGCTTAGGCCCAACTCCCGAGTTCCAACGCATCACTTACGCAACAAAGATAATGATGATTGAATGTTGACTGTATTAGCACATTAAACATGAATGAGATTAAGCCGAAACAGCATATCATACTCCAGAGATGATAGATTTAAGCAAGCGGAAGACTGTGATAGTTATAAAAAACGTATAAGTAATCATATGTCTCCAGAGTCTGATCATGTTACCAGGGCAATATATTACATATAAAATTCCAAAATGTACAAAATGGGCAGGGTTATCTAATCAACATCCCTGCAACCCCCGCCGATTAGGACACGGCTCACATGAACCCGCCTGACAACTGCATGTAGGAGAACGCATCCTCATCGTCCTCGAAATCGGGCTCCGCCTTGTAGGCATCGCCATAACCTGCAGCTAAGACAGAGTCTGGTTGGTGTTTAAAAACACCGTCCCAGAACGTGGGAGTGAGTGATCAACTTAGTGGAGCTATAAAGCAAAGGTTAACATGTTATCAATTCAGTCAAGCAGTAATGATAAAGTAGTACAATACTCATATCCTAAGTACTCTTGTTAATGCAAGAATGATATGAAATAATGATGCATGCCCTTGCCTACGCTCCCTCAGCTACTTCATCTCACGATCACAGCATGCAACCCTTCCTCAGTGCTTGACCTGCTACGCCAAAGGCACACATAATAAAGTGCATGCACGTGATTAGCCAGGTTCTTACTTAGGTTTATTCATACAGCAGGATTGGAAGCTAAGGTACCTCCTTTATATCATTTCCCAAACAATGATCCATTCTAGGGTCGTTAGTCCTAGTGAATATCATACGATGTTGCAGTTCTAGGTCACTAAAAAGGGCTCGTCACCTGATTAGTGTAGTCCTAGTTTATACTCTAGTCGCTATGGGAAGGCTCGTCGCCTCAACGCAGTCTCAGAGTACGCTCGAGGTCACTACAAAGGGCTCGTCACCTGATCAGTGTAGGCCGACAGCTCGAATACAGTATATTATACCACCGTATTCGGCTCACGAGACAATGTTGCTCACTGGTCACTACGGGGAGGCTCGTCGCCCTAGCGTAGACTGACAGCTCAACCACAGTGTCTTATACCACCATGTTCGGCTCATGAGTCTTAGCAGATCGAGGTACCAAGGTTAACGGGGTTTCCACTGGTAAGTTCGTACCTTAGATTCAAGCAGTAACGTCCATACATGGTGAACATACATCAGGTCAATCGGGTTACTTGACGAGCTCGACTAGTACGAGCGCACATCGAGTTGATCAACATGAAGTGCGTAAGCACTCCATGTGGCCTAACCACTGTCGACAACCAACGTACAGCTCGGATTCATCGAATGCGTCTTGTGTGGCGAAACAACCTCAGCCACCAAACCAGAACCTGTTACCGATTGCCTGGACTATTTAATAGTCCCAAACACACTCCAGATCAATAGTATTCAAATGTAATAGCCAAGACAGCATGTAATATACAATTAAATATAGATCCCATATCAGCATTTTAACGAACACATAGAATACATGTTAACATACATGAGCATTTAATTCACAAATCACATAGTAGTAAAATAGATTACATGAAGGAAGCTGTATCCCTAGATAAGGGGATTGAGAATCCTATCTCAACACCCTCATTACGCACATTACATTAAGCATTTTCCCACTCAGGCATTTTATCAAACACTTAGGCTACATAATTCAATATACATGACGTATGTTGGTCCTAACATGTATTTAGGCAAATCCTTTCACCAAGGAGTTGTCGCACATACATCAATCACATATCCATGACGGATAATCATGGCAAGCACGAATCCAAATTCTATACTCATCCAAACATTTCAACAAACACATGAAATACAATATATTTAACATAGTTCATATATATGTGTAAAGCGGAGGAAACATCGCATTTAGCATGTGAAATGACACCAAAATCAGTTATAAATCATTAACCGACATTGAAAGCCTTAAAAACTATAACCTAAACGTCTATAGTCCGCACCTTTCACCGGTAAACGAGTAACGGACTCAGTTTGTATACCGAGTCTTTATCTACGGCACAACGGCAACCTATATCATGAAATGGGTTAGCTATTCCATCCCTTACACTATTTGAAACCCTGAAACAGATTAGGGTTAGGATTTCTTACCCAAGAATGACATCGGAATCGCCCGTATAGCGATACAAGAATAGTGGTTAAGCATGTGGAGCATCGGGATTGAATCCCAGGAACCAACTCCAACTCTCGCTCTCACTTTCTCTCTTTCTTTCTCTCTATTCTCTCTTCTCTCTTCTCTCTCCTAAGGTTGCAAATTCGTATGATATGAGAGAGTGAAGGTTTTAGGTCCTTATATAGGCCCAGAACTGACCGGAATGGCCCCAGGGCCATGGCATACTTAGGTTATAGCCAAATGGGGGCTGTTTTAATCCAACGGAGTACTTCTGGAGGCCCCTTTTCTGCGTGCGGTCGGACTTAAGCTCCCTGGCATTGGATCTAGGTCGAGTTAAGTTTTTGGTCCGATTGGATTTACAGATCGACCGTGGCGGACTAGTTTTAGTTCAACGGTCACCGACACTCGATCAGGGCCACAAGTATTATGACATGTGTTGGAAATTTTTTCTAATCCGAGGGTGTAATTGGGTCAGATTCTGACGGTCTGAAAGCTTAAATTTGGCCTGCAAGTGAGACAACTCAATTCACTTAAGTTTTCGTTCATTTTCTAAAGGTATTTGCGTTTCTCACACACTTTGCTCCGGGCTCAAGTTGTGCGTTTCTGGGTACTATCTGGATTTGATTTCTGAGATGGTTGTCAAACCTAGTAAGGCGGTCATAATGGTTTAGTTTCGTGGTAATCAGACTTTCGACACGCGGTCCAGGTTTGATACGGAGTTTCAAGGTGCTCCCGAGAGCAACTGGGTTTTGAGATTGATCCTAGGCTATAGGGTAATGTAGCGTTAAGGATTCTACAAGTTTTGGGTCTTGCAGTTCGTATTTAAAGTAGTTCAAGTGAATTTCACAGCTAATCTAGTTTAGCACTTAGTTAAATTTCGTCTAATTTCTAAAGGATTTGGTCCTGAGTGATTTCTGCCTGAGGTGGTACTCGGGTCTTTGTACGGGTTTTTTCGAGACATTACACCACCTCTAGTCGTAAGTCATTTTGATTTAAAATTTTAAACAAAGGTTGACCGAAGTATTCTACCAGCATTTTAAAAAGACAATATTATCCTTTAAAGTTTTGAAAATATATTAGGTAGCCACATAAACAAGTTTTATGGGCTCCAATATGATGAATGTGTTATATCCACACTGTCCATCCATTTCCCCGGATGATTTTGAAGTGCGAGCACTACAATAAATAACGCTTTTATTGACGAATTTTTTGTCGATGAAAAAAATTTCGTCGATAAAAGTAGTGTTTTACTGACGAAATTTTTTTCGTTGGTAAAACAACACTTTTACCGATGAAAAAAAAATCGTCGGTAAAACACTACTTTTACCGACGAAATTTTTTCCCGTCGGTAATAATGTTTCTATTGACGAAAATTTTCGTCGGTAAAACCGTTATAATTTTTAAGATAGAAAATTTTCGTGTTATTTTGAAAACTTTTGCGGTAAGAGTTTTACCGACAAACTAAAACCGTCGGGAATAATGTTTTTTTACTGACAAAAAATTTCATCGGTAAAACTGTTATAATTTTTTAGATAGAAAATTTTCGTGCTATTTTGAAAACTTTCACGGTAAGAGTTTTACCGACGAACTAAAACCGTCGGGAATAATGTTTTTTACTGACGAAAAAAAATTTCGTCAGTAAAACACTACTTTTACCGACGAAATTTTCTTTTTCGTCAGTAATAATGTTTTTACCGATGAAAATTTTCGTCAGTAAAACTGTTATAATTTTTAAGATAGAAAATTTTTGAGTTATTTTGAAAACTTTCGCGGTAAATGTTTTACCAACGAACTAAAACCGTCGGGAATAATATTTTTTCGGATGAAAAAAAAATCATCGGTAAAACACTACTTTTACTGATGAAATATTTGTTTCGTCGGTAAACGTTTTCCTGACGGCTGAAAACCGTCGGTAATAATGTTTTTACCGATGAAATGTTTCTTCAGTAAAACTGTTATAATGTTTAAGATTTGAAAACTTTCGCGGTAAGAGTTTTACCAACGAACTAAAACTATCGGGAAAAATGTTTTTCCCGACAAAAAAAAAAATCGTTGGTAAAACACATACCGACGAAATTTTTTTCATCGGGAAATGTTTTTCCAACGGCTGAAAACCGTCGGTAATAATGTTTTTATGTACCAACGAAATATAAATATAAATATAATGTTTTCGTCGGTAAAACTGTTATAAATATCACCCTATGGTTTTGTGGTGAGAATTTTACCCTTTTTACCGACAAAAAGAAAATTTCGTCGGTAAATATTTTCCCGACGGCTAAAAACCGTCGGTATTAATGTTTTTACTAGGTAATAATGTCATAATTTTTTTTAATTCGTCAGTTTACAAATTAAAGAGATTAATTTTATAGTTTTATTTTAATTAAACTAAAATAAAATAAACTCTCTGTGATGTAAAACATTTAAAAATAAGAGATGGACAAATGTGTCAAATTAATAGGTTTTGGATATTTTAGAAGTTTGTTAACAAATAGGTTATTTCGTAATCCGTACTTTATTTTTCACACTTCACTTCTTTCATACAACTACCAAACAAGTTTCAAAATTCATCTTCAAATTTAGATTTCAGATTCAGGCTTTAAATTTTAGATTTAACAAACGAGGCCCAAATCTTAAACCTGGCCCAATTACTTAACAACATTAGACTCCGTACTAACTTACTAGAGAATTGGGCTAGGCCTGGCTTAGTCTCTTTTCTAGCTGAATGGGCTGGGAGTCAGACCTGGTTTTCAGATCACAACCCCAGCTCGATTTCCCTTGGGCTGGCCCAGCTTGGCTATCAGTGGTAGCAGTGTGGTTCGCGATGAACCTGTTGAGCCAGACCTATTCAAATTACTGATTCCAACCTAGTATTAGAGCTGTCAATGGGCCCGACCCAGGCATGGCCAGGATCTGTCTAAGTGTGGCCCACAAAGTTAAAACGTTGGGCCCAAGCTGACCTGTAATGACTGTGAAGGACCCCAACCTGAGGCCAGATCATCTAATTTATGCAACGTCTGAGTTTCCTTAAGTGCGACCCATGACAAAAACACGTTTGAAATCGTAGATGGGCCGGACAAAACAAATGGGTTGGGCCGGTAAACAGGCATGGCTAATGAAAGAGGCTGAACTCGGGATTAAATCCTTAATTAGCGGGCTATGAGAGTAAGCTAAAGCTGGAGTCCTTAGTCCACTGGCAATGAACGGACAGGCATTGGCCTGACCCAATTACAGCTTTGTAACAATGAACCCACAAATCAAAGAAATGGAGAGAAGATACCACCATTTGTACCAAAGTAGCCCATGGATGCAAGATCTAAGTTGTACATCAGGTGAGTCCCACCGTGTATGTCTTTGATTCCAGCCTACTACTCAAGTGGATCACATTTTAGAAGATGATGAAATGGCCATGAATGGGCTAACTTGTTGTTAGCTATCATTTTTCCTTTTCTAATTTGCGTCCTACGTGAAGAGCAGAATAGCCTGATTTTTAAGACATTACACCTTCCAGATGGGAATCATCAGATGGATGGCCTGGACTTGTACCCATTGGCTACTTTGGCTGATGTAATGGCATGTAGAGGAGCTACCTCACGTATTTGACTTAGAAAAACAACCATTGGGAAATTTCTTTTGGATGGTCCATATTCAACTAAACATATTATTGATAAATAATTTCCATTCACAATACTGAACCTAAATCATGGACATTCCTGATCATCAGATCATCTTGGCATGTGGGCTCTAGTGGGGCAATGCATGGACAAGCGATGTGGTTAATGCAAACAGCCAATGTACAGCTCACGTACAACCATTTCTTTCATGGGCCAGTCTAAGTCCTCCTACACTTAGACTCAACCCATTAAAATTATGTGCAGACATCCTAAAAATATATAAAAGCACTTGGTGGGGCCCACATGAGTTTTGAATGCAGTGGGGCCCACATGAGTTTTAAATGCGACTGAAACTCATTACCCTTAGCATACTGAGTAAATTCTGTGGGGTACACCATTATTTATTTATTTTATCCACTCCTTTCATCCATGTTAACAGATAGTTTGAGGTCTAAAGAATAGAAAGGAAGCATATCCAAAGCTCCAGTGGACCACACCACAAGAAATAGTGTGATTGAACCTCTACCATTGAAAATTTATTGGAGGCCATAAAAGTTTTGGATTAAGTTGATGTTTGTGTTTTCTCTTCATTCATGTCTTTTTGATATTACGAACAGGTTGGATGACAAATAAACATTACTGTGGGCCCAAGGAAGGTATCAATGGTGGAAATAAGTTTTTATATATTTTTTAAATATTATATATATATAATATAATATATATGGAAAATGTTCTATTAAGGCCGAGCTAATGGGAACTCCCGATAAGGTCAAGCTGTGTGGGCCCCACCATGACGTGTGTCAAACATCAACATCGTGCATTTGATGGGTCCCCTTTAAATTATGGGATATCCCAAAAATCAGCCATTTACGGAACTCCGATGGGCCATATCATCTAAAATCATGTGAAGACATGCCTAAAACATATAAAAGCACTTGGTGGGCCCCACCTGAAATTTGGATGCGTCTGAAACTTGCTATGACCCCTCATCTAAGTGGCACACATATAATGGATGGGCTGGATTTGTGAGCCACATCTCGGTGGGCCCAAAAAATAATTATGAATGTTTTAATGGAGGGTAACCCCTCTCAACTTTTGTATGTGGTGTGGCCCACACAAGTCACAGATTGACTTGATTTTTAATCCCTGGGCCCACCATGGAATGGTGCATCTGACTGATGGGGTAGATGTTTGACACACATCGTGGTGGGGCTCACACAACTCGCCCCACCGTGGAGATTTCAAATAAACATTACGACGGGCATTAGGATAGTTTCAACAGTGGGAATCACTCTCCCCACTGTTTTCTGTGGTGGGGTCCACTGTAGATTTATATCTGCCTCATTCTTTGGCTCATGACTTAAAATGATATCTCCAAATGGATGGATAGTGTGGATATAACAAATACATCATAGTGGGGCCCACAGAAAATGGTGACGTCAGTTAACCATGGATGTCCAATAACTACTGTTTTGCCTGTGGTGTGGTTCACCCGAGATTTATTTCGAGCTGATGTTTTGGTATCGACCTTAAAAGAATTTTTACAAATGGATGTACGGTGTGGATTAAACATAAACATCATGGTGAGGCCCATAGAGCCCTACCAGATCCAAAGCTCAAGATAGCGTTGTTATTTGCACGGTGAACAGGTGTGAGGTTTGCATTTTAAGTAAAATAGTGGTGACTCGTTCATGGAAAAGTGGGTTTGAGATATGGATATCCAGACCATCCAAATAATGGGTCTTGTTGTAGATTGTTTATATTTATAATTTTATTATGTAATAGTTGTTGGGGGCCTTGCACAAAACCTTAGGACATAGCCTCCCAAAACAAACCAGAATTATGGAATAATAATGCAATGTACTAAATCAAAACATAAACCACACCACACCAGAGATTTTTACGTGAAAAACCCTCAAAGAGGTAAAAACCACGGGACCTCGTCCAGATCAACAATCCACTATAAAGCAGAACGTTACAACCGATTACAAGCACACACCGCTTGGATCAAAACCTTCTTCACTCACGCAGGAGTGGATAAACAATAAGAGAACAAAAGAAAACGGAGAGATCTCACCGATCACGAGAACGTAGAAGCGCTGAGATGTGGACTGCGAAGTAGATCACCTCTACGAGCAGAATCTCCCTTCTACAAGCTTCCTCTCTCTTTCTCTCTCTCTCTCACAACTTTGATAGCCCTAAGCCCTCTTAGAGTACCTTTAGGAAACCCTAGAATCCCTGGAATACACCCCAATCCCGAATACACCCCTTTATATAAGAATAGAAAGAGGTATAACCCAAATAGGAAACAAAATCTGTAAAATCTGCGTTTCCGCAATCGCATCTGCGGAACTCGTCGATGTCATCGAAGGTCTCTCGATGACATATTCGATATCATTGACAGGCCTCTCGATGATATCGGAACAGGACCAAAACTGTCCAGCGACCAGGGGTGGAAATTCCAACAATTATCGATGCCATCGAGCCACTCTCGATGACAGCCTCGATATCATCTGAAAGTCTCTCGATGATATCGATAGGACCAAAAACTATCCAACAACCAGCAGTGAAAAATTCTGCAATTATCGATGATATCGAAACCTGTTCGATTTCATCGATCCCAACAATGAGGAGAAAATCCCCAATCAAATCTCCCCTTTTTCAACTCAGGAGGAGTTCACCTTCTTCAAGCCAGCCTGGTTTCTACAAACCTCAAACTTGCCCTTGAGTAAAGCCTTGGTCATCGTGTCTGACCCATTATCATCCGTGTGGACCTTCTCAAGCTGTAACACCTTCTATTCCAAAATATCCCTGATCCAGTGATACCGAACCTCTATGTGCTTCGACTTGGAGTGCTGACTTGGATTCTTGCTCAAGTGTATAGCACTTTGGCTATCGCAATAGACCACATGCTGTTCCTGCTTCAGGCTAAGTTCTTGTAAGAACCTCTTCATCCAAAGCATCTCTTTACATGCCTCTGTGACTGCAATGTACTCGGTCTCTGTCGTCGACAATGCTACAACCTTCTGTAGCTTGCTCTGCCAAGAAATCGCTCCCCCTGCAAATGTGAACGTGAACCCCGATGTAGACTTCCTGGAGTCTATGTCGCCTGCCATATCTGCATCTGTGTAGCCCTCTAACACAGGTTTTTCGTCACCATAGCATAGGCTCAACCTGGATGAGCCTCTTAGATACCACAGTATCCATTTCACCATATCATAAGTGTGGTTCTTATGCAAAGATCTCATCTCCTCTTGTATAGCTCTCAACCACTCCCCCTTATGCTCGTCGACTAGGGCCTCAGAATAATCTTCTGGCTTTCCCCCATCAATCAGCATAATGTACTCATGCGGTGAGTACCTCTTAGACGGCTGTCTGTCCCTAGATGACCTCCTCACCAATGGCTCAACAGGTGGATCAAGTGGGGGCTGCTCCCGTGGTCCATCTTCTGAAGGAATTTCCTCGTCCTCTGCACCTTGTTGTAATCCCCCGTCATCAGGCACTACGGGAGGAGTAACCAGATCCATGTCTTCTAGCTCACCTGAACTAGGCTGGTTCTTCTCTGGCTTACCAATGTCTTCTATATACTGATCTACAAAGAAAACCATATCTCTGCTCCTGACGAGCTTCTTCTAGGTCGGATCCCACAATTCATAACTGAACTTTTCATCACCGTACCCTAAGAACACACACTGTCTGATCTTCATATCGAGCTTGGACCTCTCGTCCTTTGGTACGTGAATAGATGCCCTGTATTCAAACACCCGGAGATGACTGTACGATGGATCCTGTCCAGTCCACACCTTCTCAGGCACTTCTCCATTCAACGGGGCTGATGGAGACATGTTTATCAAATACACCGCTATGTGCCTTGCTTCTCCCCAGAACATCTTGGGCAACTTCGCATGGGATAACATGCATCTGATTCTCTCTACAATGGTGTGATTCATTCGTTCAGCTACACCATTATGCTGGGAGGTCTTGGGAACCGTCTGTTCATGCCGTATACCCAGGGACTTACAATACTCATGAAAGTCGCCAATGTATTCACCACCATTGTCAGTACGGATGCACTTCAATGATCTACCTGTCTCTCTCTCGACCATAGCATGAAATAATTTAAACACACCAAAGACCTCATCCTTGGATTTCAAAGCATAAACCCAAATCCTCCTAGATGCATCATCTATAAAAGTGATAAAATACAATGCCCCACCCAAGGTTTTTGTCCTCATAGGACCACAAACATCAGAATAAATCAAATCTAATGCATGCACTTTATTAACATGAGAAGCAGATTTAATAAATGAAACTCTGTTGTTTCCCTGATAAACAATCAAGACAGGTTTTGAGAGGTGTACTTGTCACGTCTGGAAGGAGCCACTTCCTCGCTAGTAGCTGAAGCCCTTTTTCACTCATGTGGCCTAGACTCCTGTGCCACATGTCAATAGCTGAATCTTCCGCTGCATTCAACCCACCCTTGCATACATTAACACTTGCCTTCTAAAGGGTGCAACACTTCTTTCCTCTGGCCACGATCAACGAACCCTTGATGAGCTTCCATCGCCCACTAACAAACCGGCTTTCATAGTCATCATCATCCAACCTTCCCATCGACATCAAGTTGAGGCGAAGGTCTGGGATATGCCTCACATCCTTGAGAACCAATGTGCAGCCCACATCGGTCTTCACACAAATATCACCGACTCCCATGATCTTTGATACGCCAGAATTTTTCATCTTCACAGTCCCATAGTCACCTGACTTGTAGCTTGTGAAGAAGTCTCTGCATGGAGTCGCATGAAACGAAGCTCTCGAGTCTATCACCCAGTTGGTGTCCTGACCCGTAGCCGTGAGACATACATCATGATCTGCTGAAAGAATAATTACAATGTCACCATCTGAAGCAACCGCAGTGAAATCTGATTCATCTTCTTTCTCCTTTCCTTTTCCTTTCTTGTCGTTCTTCTTACTATGACATTCATGCTTGTAGTGGCCCTTCTTGCCACAATTCCAGTAATCAACATCTTTTTTGTTATTTGACTTACCTCTTGATTTATCTCGGGCCTTCCCGACCTTCCTGTTCTTTCCTCTCCCCCGTTTCTGTGTCACAAGAGCCTCTTGCTGAGTAGACCCCTGAGATTTCCTCCTTGTCTCTTCATTGAAGAGACAGCTAGTTACCTGTTCCATGGATATCTTTTCGTCTGGCGCGGAGTCACTTAGAGATACCACCAATGTCTCCCAACTGTTAGGCAATAAACTAAGCAATAGTAAAGCCTGCAATTTATCATCCAGGACCATCTTCATAGAGGAGAGTTGGTTCACTATATTGCTGACCTCATTCATGTGCTCGGCCACAGAACCACCATCCTTGAACTTGAGATTCACAAGTCGCCTTATCAGAAAAATCTTATTACCGGCTGTCTTCCTCTCATACAGCCTTTGTAATTTCAGCCATAGGCTAACGGCCGAGGTTTTCGTAGACACATGGTGGAATACGGAATCGTTCAACCATTGTCTAATAAACCTCACCGCCTTTCAGTCCATCTTCTTCCAATCATCATCAGACATATCCTTGGATTTTGCTGATATGCCTAAAATTGGAGAATATAAGTCCTTACAATAAAGCAAGTCCTCCATCTTAGCCTTCCATATGGTCCAGTTAGAACTATTGAGGCTGATCATCCTTGATGATCGACCTTCCATAATTCCAAACCGATCCTACCCGTTCAATGAACTTAGCTTTGATACCACTTTGTTGGGGGCCTTGCACAAAACCTTAGGACCTAGCCTCCCGAAACAAACCAGAATTATGGAATAATAATGCAATGTACTAAATCAAAACATAAACCACACCACACCAGGGATTTTTACGTGGAAAACCCTCAAAGAGGTAAAAATCACGGGACCTCGTCCAGATCAACAATTCACTATAAAGCAGAACGTTACAATCGATCACAAGCACACACCGCTTGGATCAAAACCTTCTTCACTCACGCAGGAGTGGATAAACAATACGAGAACAAAAGAAAACGGAGAGATCTCACCGATCATGAGGACGGACGTAGAAGCGCTGAGACGTGGACTGCGAAGTAGATCACCTCAACGAGCAAAATCTCCCTTCTACAAGCTTCCTCTCTCTTTCTCTCTCTTTCTCACACCTTTGATAGCCCTAAGCCCTCTTAGACTATCTTTAGGAAACCCTAGAATCCCTGGAATACACCCTAATCCCGGATACACCCCTTTATATAAGAATAGAAAGAGGTATAACCCAAATAGGAAACAAAATCCGCAAAATCTGCGTTTCCGCAATCACATCTGCGGAACTCGTCGATGTCATCGAAGGTCTCTCGATGACAGATTCGATATCATCGATAGGTCTCTCGATGGTATCAGAACAGGACCAAAACTATCCAGCGACCAGGGGTGGAAATTCCAACAATTATCGATGCCATCGAGCCACTCTCGATGACAGCCTCGATATCATCTAAAAGTCTCTCGATGATATCGACAGGACCAAAAACTGTCCAGCAACCAACAATGAAAAATCCTGCAATTATCGATGATATCGAAACTTGTTCGATTTCATCGATCCCAACAATGAGGAGAAAATCCCCATCAATAGTATCTTAACCGTTAAGTAACTTGAACCCTTAATTGTACGGCTGTGAAGACAGTTTATTTTATAAATTATGGAAAACACACATTTTCCGAATTTGAATCTTTTATCCCATTTCAGAAGAGGAATTTCCAAATCCCTCTTTCGACCGCCATTTTCTTCCTTTCCGTTCCCTCTTTCGAGCACCCTCTTCATCGCCGGTCGAGATTGAGCTGTGAGCCTTTCAAGCGCCCTCTTCCTCGCCAGTCGCCATGTAGAACCATCTCAAATAGGTGAGTATTCGCATGACTGCACTCTACATTTCTGTTTGGAAGTTTCATCTTCACATTCCGTTTAATCCCAATCATTTTAAGGCAACATTTCATCAACGCCTGACCCATCTAATGAGGTCCCTAGTTTCTTCGATCTCATTAGTTTTGTTGCATAGAAGATGGTGCACGCCATTTGTTCAATGTCTGGCCTCAACTAGATTTGTGTTTAATCCTTATGAATGATATTATAAAAAAAATTATTTTTTGGAGCGATATTTTTTGAAATGCTTCCTTCAGATCTAAAAACGGTGTAGGATTCAAGTTCTTCTTTCAAATGAGCTCTTGAAATGATTAGATCCGAAAGTGGAGTTTTTTTTTCCTGCAAAGTTTGAGAGATTTCATATGTACGTTGCAAAGTTCCTTTGAATCACTTTCTAGAACTGAAAATGGCGTATAATCCCTTAAATTGATCTTGGAGGTTCTGTTTTGCGGGAATTTGAGAGAATTGCATCTTTTATGTTGGAAATGTCTTTGAATTGATTATTCCTGAGTGGAAAATGGTGCAGAATTCAACATCTTCCATCAAGAGAGCTCCTGAATTGATTACCTCTAGAAAAGGGTAGATTTTACCTTTTTGTTCTTACTGGCAATCTAAGAGATTCTCATCTCCCTGACAAATATTGCCGAGTTTTTTTGAAAAAAACCTTACAATTTTTTTTGTGAAATATTAAATAAAAAAATGTTATCATGTCATTATCATGAGATACCAAAATCTCGGCAGTTTTTAATTATCTATTATTTTATAGCGAATTTATTATGATATTAAATGGAATTATTTGAATTTTTTTTCAAATAATCATTACATACATATAAATAAAATGATATGTTAATTTATCATAAATATTTTAAAATTTTATGTTTTAAGTGAGATTTTCCCAATAAATACACTGAGAAAAACTTCAAAATCTGAAAATCCCTTGAGAAATTCCTAACCGAAAAATAGATGAGAATGAGATTTGTCACTGTGATTTACATATGTGATGTTAAAAATTCTTTTGAATTGTTCCTAATGGTTTAAATGGTGAAGAATTTGTGTTCTTTTAAAAGAGTGCTTGAATGATTAGCTTTCAGGATGGAATCCGAGAGATTTCTGGTGATGTTACAAATTTCTTGAAATAGCTTCTTTTGGAGCTGAAAATGATGTAGAGTTTGACTCCTCTTTCAAGTGCTCTAAGATCGATACATCCAAACTACGACATCTTTGCCTCACTGAATTCGAAGAACTTTCATCGTAAAATTAGATTATTTTTTTTTGAATCGCTTCTTCGGGAAGTGAAAATGGTCTATAATTCAACATTTGCTTCCCTTTAGAGTCTCGCATATATCTGAAATTAGTTTGTTGTGGTGTCTGTAACAACAACAGATTGGAAAGTATTCCTCTGTCTAATTCCTTGATTTCACCCTTGTTGATGGACTGGAAATAAAGGGCTCCCATGTCCTTTTGGTGAGTGGCATATATTATCGTGTTATCTATATGATTTCTTGAAAACTGCTTCTTTGGGAGCTGAAAATGTAGAATTGGATATAGGAGGCCCTAGTCTTGAATTTTAGTATCTTGTATTTGAGTTTCTGTAAAACTCTTGATTTTTTATTTAACTTTTTTTTAATGCCCTAAGGTTTGAGCTGCTTGGTGTTGATTTCTGATCTCTAGAGCTTGAAGTGGGGCTTACTGATGATGTCATGCTGAAGTCAGACAGGCCCACAGATCCAGGTTTGCATGGAAATGGAAAAAGGTGCCCTTTTTTTTTTAGTTATGGAAGGATTTTTAACAGGATTTGGTTTTATTTTGGAAAAGCCGCAATGAGGTAGAAAGCTTGATTTATTTGGGGTTCTTTCTTTCTGTTTTCAATAGAGGTAGAAGTCGGGTTGTCAGGGCTTTCGAGGGTTAAAGATAAGTAATAACCAAGGCTAGCATTTAGTTTGGGGCTTTGTTGCTTTCGAGGATTTTACATGATCATAGCATTTTTTTATATTTTATTTTTTCCATAGAATACCTTTTCACTGAATTTTATACGAATTGCTATTCTACTTTTATTAAGTTGTTTTTGCTGCCTTTCAATTCTAGATATGATTTCTTGTTGAAGTTTATTCTATATGTCATTTTTAGTTGATTCTTTTCACCTAGTTTTGTCATTGCTCGAGGAATTTCTATTTTGTCTAAAAGAAATTACTGATGTCCATCTTCTAGGTACCATGTCCATCTTCCAAAGCTGCCAGTCTTCCTTCTTCACATGGGTATTTACACTACCTTTTTTGTCAGGCACAATTCCAGCTGAGACATCGGCCACCTTCCCTAGGAAATCAGGCAGCTCTACCACCTCTCCATGCATGTCAATTGCATCAGAGGATCTATAGAAAACACTAAAAAAATGGCATTCATCAAGCTAGAGACTGCATGCCAGTTGGCATGTCCTGCTCCAAAGACCCTTTGAATACGTACCATTAAAAACTTCTCGGGGCCACCAGAACGTTTATTTGCCATGCGACATGTTTATAAAGTCACAAGGACTTGGATACAGGGACCACACAAATATTAGCTTGATCCAATAATTTTGTGGCCCACATGGAGTTTTTAATGGTGTTTGGATGAGATCATGCCCTAAAATGAGCTGTCAAAACTGATGGACCATGAGGATGTAAGGCACTTTCTCTCTTAAATCCTCAAAAATTGAAAATTCCACTTCAAATTACCCTTTCCAGCCTCAATCCTGAATAAAATGAGTAGAACTCTGATACTCCTATGGATGTTTTTTAGGCCATTAAAATAATGAAACATAGGTGGTATCATCAAACTAAACACATATACATGTAGATCAAGCTATCACCATTCATGTCATTCCCCTCGATATCTTCCTATGGATGTTTCTTGCTTTACTTACCTTTTATGTTGTTTTTAATCTGCTAGAGATAATAATATCTTGTTTTGGTTTTGTCGAATTCTTTATTATATGATGATTGTTGCATAACACATGTTTATGTTGTGGAGGTAGTATGAATACTGGTAAGTATATTTGGTTATTTTTATTGTATAATGTTTATGAGAATGAAGGAAGAAATTAGTTGTGGAGGTAGTATGAATACTGGTGAGATGATTGCTGCATTACATATGTCCTTATAATACCTTTTATTATTGTGACTTGTTAGTTTATAGTTGCGACTTATGATTGTGATTTGTAAGTTAGATAATTAGTTACCCATTTGAGGATTTCTATGTAGCCATACATAGATATGGTGTGTTTCTGGTGTCATAGAAATTGCTCAAATTATCCCATTTTGGACAGTTCAAGGTTAGATGGATAGTATGCTTTCATATAAGATCAACTTATCTGGAGAGGCAGGGGGAGATGCTGCCGGATTTTCGGCGTGTACGTTTAAATGAGAACATGAAAGTATTACAATCTATCCAACCTTGGATGGGTAGCTAATTTAGGATTTAATTAAGCAGTGGTCCCTGGAAGGTGGGAACCGCTGTTATGACTATGACGAAGCTGTCCATTTCCTATGGACAGCAATATGGGTGGCCTGGCCATTTGGACAGGCTCGTGTTTATGTATTAAACATTGATGGAGCAGACCCGAATGTGCATCAGAGCTATTCGGATGTTGAGTGGGTGTCCCTCGAAGGTGGGAACCGCTGTTATGACCATGATGAAGTTGTCCATTTCCTATGGATAGCATCGGAGTGGCCTGGCCATTAGGACAGACTGTGTTTATGTATTAGCTCGAAATTGATGGAGTAGACCCGTATGTATGTCGGAGCTATCCGGATGTTGAGCGGGGGTCCCTGGAAGGTGGGAACCGCTGTTATGACCATAATGAAGTTGTCCATTTCCTATGGAAAACATTGGAGTGGCCTGGCGATCTGGACAAACCGTGTTTATGTATTTGCTCGAAATTGATGGAGCAGACTCGGATGTGCGTCGAACCTATTTGGATATTGAGCGGGGGTCCCTGGAAGGTGAGAACCGTTGTTATGACCATGATGAAGTTGTCCATTTCCTATGGACAACATTGGAGTGGCCTGACCATTTGGACAGGCCGTGTTTATGTATTAGCTCGAAATTGTTGGAGCAGACCCTAGTATAACCCTAAACCTAAACCTACACCTAAAACTAATACTTAAAACTAAACATAATGGTGGAGACAGTACCCACGATCGTTGATTCCTTCCTGGGACACACCATGGTGGTTATTTGAGATCCAACCTATTGGTAAGTTCACACAAACCTAGACTTGAAGAAGGAATAACACAAATATCAGCTTGATCGAAAACTTTTGTGGCCCCAATTCGTTTCGAGGTGCACTTGAGCTTTGGATCTACCCCTAAACCTAAACCTAAACCTAAACCTATTCTCAAATCCCAAAACCTATAACCTAAACCTAAACCTAAACCTATAACCTTAACCTAAACCAAAACCTATAACCTAAACCTATAATCTAAACTTATAACCCATAACCTAACCTTAACCTTAACCTTAACCTAAACCTAAACCTAAACCTAAACTTATAACCTAAAACCTAAACCTAAACGCAAAACCTAAATGTATTCTCAAATCCCTAAACCCTAACTTACACCTAATCCTAATCTCAACTCCCTAACCTAAACCTAAACCTAAACTTGAAAACCTAAACCTAAACCTAAACTTGAAAAACCAAACCTAAACCCGATCCCGAACTCCGAACCCGATTTCCTAAACCCGATCCTGAACCCTACCCGATTTTCTAAACCTAAACCTTAACCTTAACCTATTCTCAATTCCCTAAAGCTATAACCTATAACCTAAACCTATAACCTTAACCTAAACCTAAAACCTAAACCTAAACCTAAACCTAAAGCATAAATGTATTCTCAAATCCCTAAACCTAAACCTACACCTAATCCTAATATCAACTCCTTAACCTAAACCTAAACTTGAAAACCCAAACCTAAACCCGAACCGGATCCGAACCCGATTTCCTAAACCTAAACTTTAACCTATTTTCAATTTCCTAAACCTATAACCTACACTTATAACCTAAACCTAAACCTATAACCTAAACCTGTAACCTTAACCTAAATGTAAAACCTAAAACCTAAATGCATTCTCAAATCTCTAAACCTAAACCTAAACATATAACCTACAATATTAACATAAACTTATAACCTAAACCTATAACCTACAACATTAACATAAACTTATAACCTAAACCTATAACCTACAACATTAACCTAAACCTATTCTCAAATCCTAATACCTATAGCCTAAACCTAAACCTAAACCTATAACCTAAACCTTAACCTATAACCTATAACCTATAACCTTAACCTAACGTAAAACCTAAACCTAAACCTAAAACCTAAATGTATTATGCAATCCCTAAACCTAAACCTAAACCTAAAACCTAAATGTATTATGAAATCCCTAAACCTAAACCTAAACCTATAACCTAAATGTATTATGAAATCCCTAAACCTAAACCTAAACCTAAACCTAAACCTATAACCTACAACATTAACATAAACTTATAACTTACAACATTAATCTAAACATATACTTATAACTCTAAACCTATTCTTAAATCCCAAAACCTATAACCTAAACCTAAACTCAATTCCCTAAACCTTAACCTAAACCTAAACCTATAACCTTAACCTAAACATAAAACCTAAACCTAAAACCTAAATGTATTCTCAATTCCCTAAAGCTATAACCTATAACCTTAACCTATAACCTATAACTTATAACCTAAGCCTATAACCTATAACCTAAACTCAATTCCCTAAACCTTAACCTATAACCTAACCTAAACCTAAACCTATAAGGCTATAACCTAAACCTGTAACCTTAACCTAAATGTAAAACCTAAACCTAAACCTAAAACCTAAATGTATTCTCAAATCTCTAAACCTATAACCTACAACATTAGCATAAACTCATAACCTAAACCTATAACCTACAACATTAACCTAAACCTATACTTATAACCTAAACCGATTCTCAAATCCCAAAACCTAAACCTAAACCTATAACCAAAACCTATAACATAAATCTTAACCTATAACTTATAACCTAACCTTAACCTAAACCCAAAACCTAAACCTAAGCCTAAAACCTAAATGTATTCTCAAATCTCTAAACCTAAACTACCAGTGTTTAACTTGATCTACACCTAATCCTAATCTCAACTCCCTAAACCTAAACCTACACCTAATCCTAATCTCAACTCCCTAAACCTAAACCTACACCTAATCCTAATCTCAACTCCCTAACCTAAACCTAAACCTAAACTTGAAAACCCAAACCTAAACCCGATCCCGAACCCAAACCCGATTGAATGGGCCCACACACAATCTTAAAGAATCATCCTTATACAAGTAGACTATTCATAGCCTATTTCCTGTATGATTTCAATTGAATACCTTGTTAGGACATTAGTTGTTGTCTCTTATTATGATGATTTTTATCCTCTTTTGTAGGCATGGAAGGTGGTTAGAGGGGGATTCGAATTGCATGTGTTCCCCACTAAGGTGGAATCTAGGTGGGGCTCACTTTGATATTCTTGAGAAATTCATTGTCTTTCAATTTTATAAGTTTATGTTTAGGTTAGGACATGTGCCTAAAAATGAAGTAAATCCATACTCAAGTGAATCGCATGGCAAATAAGAATAGAGATTGAACGCCTACATTCAAACCTTCTTTGGGATATAAGAGTTTAGGATTAACAAACTTTTGTGTTTTTTCAGTTTATTTTAGTGGTAATGACTTTATAAACAATTTGGATGACATATGAGCATCACGAATCTAGATCCTCTGCTTACCATTGATACAAATAGAAATTTCTCGTTTTCTTACATTGTGACGGCAAGTCCTAGTCATCATTAATGTTGCCAGCATTGCTGCATCAAACGTAGTATATAATAATGTAGTCCAATCACATGGCAACAAACAAGAAAATCTTGCTTTGTTGGCAAGCATACTCGAACTCAAGCATCACAATGCATCTATTTCCATCTCCACTATATCTTATAGCATAGATTATTTGAGATTTGGATTTATCTCATTTTTAGAGTCATGTCCTAACATAATATGATAATATTAATAGACAAGGTGGATTTGTCACCAACATTATTCCAAGACCCATATAACTTCTCCTTATAGGAAGTTGGGTAGGGCACATGCAGCTTGAATCCATCAAAGGAGATAAGGATCACCTCTCATATGTTCTCTCTCTCTTTTCATTTATTTTTTTTTCCATAGGATTGTTTATTTTGTGGTATCTGCTCAAATATATATACAACATTTTATCATGTTAATATAATTACAAGTGGCCTAATCTTACCTTTCTAAAAACAACTAATAATAATTTCTACCTGATGAGAAATCACCAAGTACCATTAGGCTCAACCCAAAAGATAAATCAACATTTTCTTTCTTTCTTTCTTTTTTTCTTTTAACACACACTCACACACCAGAGTCGCTTACAGCCACAATAGGTACTTGAACTCTTGACCTTGTATTGAAACTATTTTGAATCTACCATGAAAGCATGAGTAAGGACCTAGGTGTGTGTGCATACTAACCTTGGCAATGTGTTGACCACACTGAATTTTGTGAGCCCCACCAGGAAATAGGCTATGAATAATTTTTATATTTTATTTATGATGTTAAACTTATATGTAGTTATGCGTGGATGAATGCGATGTAGATAAGATTGTTTGTGTTTGGATGAATGTAGTTTATATTTAGATGGATGTACGTAGTTTGTGTTTAGATGGATGTGAATGTGAATATGATGAAATATATTATAATAGGTGTATATCATGAAAAATATGATGAAATATATTATAACAGGTGTATATCAGGAATTTTTGCCCGAATATTGAAAAAAAAAAAAAGAGAGAGAGAGACTTTTACCTTCTCTTTTACCTACGAAATATTTCGTAGGCGAAAGTTTTACCTACGAACAATTGCAATATCGACAATGACACTTACTATTGAAATCATCCTGGAGCCCACCGTTATGCTTATTTGCTATCAAACCTCTTCGTAAGTTCACAGCAACCTTGATGAAGGGTGAACACAAATATTTTTTTTGATCCAAAACTTTTGTGGCCCGGGAAGTTTTCAATGGTAGGCATATAATTCGTACTATTTTTTGTGGTGTGGTCCATTTGATCTCTAAATCTACCTCTTTTTTAGACTTATGCCCCAAAATTGATATGAAAATAAAAAAATAAAAATAGATGGATGGTGTGGATATAGCCCATACATCATGGTAAGGCCCACACAACTTTCCAAGGTCACAGGTGTCATGTTACTAACACCGGCAGGGAGCCGACCAGGTGTCATTGATGAGTAACACGCCGTGAGACGCAGATGTGCTATTGTGCCCTAGCAGCTTAGTGCGTGTAACCCTAACTGTGTGGAGCCCACTTGATGATTTTTTGTATATCCATGCTATCCATCTATTTCACATATCATTTTAGGATGTAATACCAAATCATAAGAAGATTCAAATCTCCGGTGGACCATACTAATAGAAACAATGATGAATATTTTTTTGTAAATTTTGAACCCCGCGTAACCATTAACAACAAAACCTTCCCACCAATCTTTAACCATCTGCTGAAAACCTTTTAACCTCAACCAAGCGACCTCAAACTGAACGGTTTCGGACCTGGAAAGGATCACAGGACTGTGATAAGACGTGGGTCTGGGAAGGAGGGATTGGGTGACAAGCGGGAAACGTTCCAACCAATCTGTCGAGACTAAGAATCTATCCAGCCTAACGAGGATGGGAGTTACCCTTTCATTTGACCAGGTGTAACCGGTTCCTCACAGCGGAAGATCCACCATTTCGTGATCGTCAATCCATTCTAAGAAGAGTCGCATTGCTACAAAGACTCTACCCCCTAAGGATTTTTCCTCTGAATATCGGGTAATATTGAAATCCCCTCAACACCACGACCCTCTAAATTTCTCTCTAGCAACAGAAAGTTCCTCCCAGAAGGTTGGCCTACTATCTACCTGATTGGGGCCGTAAACCGAGGTGAAGAGAACTTCCTTTGAAGCTGGCCTCGGAGAGAACTATCGAAACCGAGAAGGTGCCCGTAACGCCCCGTGTTTTCAGGACCCGAGTATACGGCTCGTTTCCCAAAAACCCGAGTGTTAACCTAATGAGAGCCAAATTCCATATATTTTCTTTTTTCATTTCTTTCAGAGTTAGCAGTTTAGTGTAGAATGGACAAATCAACATAAATGAAAATTTGCATTTACATTTAGAATTTACAAGAGGTTGCCCATAATGACTTATACAAACCAATGTCTCAATATTAATAAGTACAAGAATTCCATAGGTTATGCAAGAGAGATAGCAAAATGCATATAAATTTGAGTCGCAAGATCACGTAGCTCGTCTTGGCAAATACAGCCACGCATCCCTAGAACCTGTACCCAGCTCATCAAATCTGAACATGCATCTCGTTTATGCCACCTGTGCTACCTGTACGATTACATAATTGATAGATGAGTAGTCGACTCGGTGTGAATTTCCCTCAAGATTACACACTGTCATCTTAGCTAAGCATAGTTGAAAACAACAGGGCAACAAAAGTAATACATGATGCGGTCTTTTTAAATGCATGGATGCGTGAATGCATATCGACCTGGGGATGCTCATCCAGTCGGACTTGGGCTCGTCACCCGTGCAAAAGACTGGTCACCAGCATAGCATATCTCGTACAGCATGGTGCAAAGTCATCGTACATATCTTGTACGTAAGTCACTAGCGTAGCATAACTCGTACAGCATAGTGACCAAGGGTCAATAGTCGGTGGTCTGAGAGCTAGCGAAACGAAACCCCAATAAAAGGGCACGTGCTACGACATCCAGAATTAGCCACCCGTTATCGCCAATATGTTATGAATGCATAATTAGCCAAACCATTATTATTTCAATTACAATCAGTCAATTTAAGAAACTCAATGGTCACTACGGGAGGCTCGTCACCCAGCGTAGGCTGACAGCTCGGGCATAGTGTCCCATGACCACCATCCCCGGCTCATGAGATTTTTCCATCTTAGGAGGTTTAATGGATGCCCGTTGACCAGGGGCCAATCAAATTCTATAAGTAAGGATCACCATCACATGGTATAGGCCATCGAAGCCACATCGACAAATCTCAAAATATAGGACAAATGTCAAATCGCAGCGGCAGAAAAGGTACACAAAACATCGAATCCAAACGGCAAAAATGGTCAAGTGAGGCTAAATCAGAGCAGTTAAAAGAGATCGTTTCTAAGCCACTCAAGCCGTATGCCCTATGGATGGTAAATCCCACATTAATATTCCATATCCCATATAACCTCCAAATTAAGGGCCCATTTACCACACCATGTCTTGTTACATCCTAAGCATGGGTTCACATACACAAGAGGGAGTCACCCCTATTAAGTGTAGTGAATAAAGATCCATGAGCGACTCACAACAATTCATGATAGAGCATTTAATTATAGAATGTTAGACATATGTTAAGCATAATAATCACAATGAGTCGTAATATGAACTGTCAAATCAAAGAAGAGTCATCATGTAAGTAACTATCACATGCAAGTATGGTTCACAACTATCAATTATAAATCAAATATAAATCATATTAGAAGTTACATGCTATGAGTTAACGATTTTGATTAGACTAAAACTAATTTGGATATGGAAAGCTTAAGGGGAAGAAATCATCACCTGATGAACCGAACCACCTTCTAGTATTGCTAAGTGCTTGCGCCCTTAGAGTTGAATCCTGCCACAAACATGAACTGATACCATTAGATTTAAGTTCTACGTACTACCTACATTTAATATCATAGCCTAGGCTCGGGTTTACTTATTTTTAGGGTTTTAATGCAGAATTAGGTTTTCATCCTAGGGTTTAGTTAAATATTTAGATTTTAGGATTTGAATCCTAAATTATTAATAATATTATTATTATTATTATTGTACAATAGGTCAAATAATATTTATAATAGGAGTATTAACCCATCAATATTAATAATGATGGTTCATAAGTTCATATTTAAATGTACTGACATTATCTAACATTCTTATAATGACTGATAACCTCTTACATCATACAAGTAATAGTATTAGAATCTTTACTAACGATAGTATAATAAGGACTAATACTAATAATTATATTAACAAAGATTATACAAATCCCGTAATGAAAATGATGATATTTTCTAATGATAATAATAATAGTTATCAGAATCTAGTTATAATCTACCATTAAGGATAATATTTAAGAGGGTTAAATAAAATACTACTATTTAATAATCGCAACCTTTATTATAATAATTTGCTTTAGCATAGACTAACCACTAATGGTTAAGCATATCTAATATTAACAATCCTAATAACAAGAGTAGTAACAATGATATTAATACAACAAGTCCAGTATTCTAAGGGTGAACGAAACCTACAACCCTTTACTCCAAAATTAAGAGGAACTTAGCTACAAAATTACGGAATAGGAGTTGCCTGGCCTGGCAATCTACCAAACCCATGAGCAGTTCGTGGGTTAAGTTCGGCCCCAAAACGGCGGTTGGATTTTAGTCCAAACCTGACTCAAATTGGTGGCTGGGCCTAGTCCAGATTACGGCCCAAAATGAGGCTGGATTTTGAACAAGCTCACTATGCTTTGGCCTGATTTTTGGCCTGGACTAGGGCTGTTTTGGATTGCTTATGATTCTAAAGAGTCACATTCATCAGGCAATCGCAACCATCCGATCCATGGATTGGAAGAAGGATGGCTACTATAAAAAAAAAGGCCACATAAAAGATATATTGGACCATCTGATTAGTGCAATTTTTGCATTGTTACCCCATCAATTGTGTTATGGACTTGAATAGTTCAAATCTATCGATTGGACGGTCCAAGTAAAGTGCTACGGAACAAAAGAGCATCTCTCATTTTTTATACTCTGGCGGAGCATGATGAATCATACACCGCCACTTATTGATTACTCAAAAATTGCTTATACTTTGCGTACCAATAGTTCAGTTATTTGAGTATCTGAATATCGGATTGGTGGACATTTATTGACGGTTGAGATGAAAACAACTGAGGGCCCTATTTTAATAAAGAACTGTCCACGAATCAGTGGTTAGGATTGTTTGACCAATCTGACTTTGGGGACTGTGACTGCGATAGTGGGTTAACATAGGTATGTGGAGATTTGCATAGGCATACAACATATAATTAATTTCTGGCCATTCATTTTATTAATATTGTGTGGACCACTTGAGGGGTTAATGCATGATTTTTACGCCAGAGGATCTTGAAAATTGTACCATACTAACGGAAATCTCAGATCTTACACACGTGTCACATTGTACCTACCTGATGACGTGTGGATTTGTGCGGCTACCACACGCGTGTTGAATTGGCAAACTGAAGAAGAAACTGAGAATATAGTGTCTAGCGGGGTTGCAGGCAAGCCCTTAATGCAGCACTCCTTCTCTATCGTTTATAATGTAGTTTAATAAAATCGGAACCGTCAAAACGTTGGACCAAAGCATAAATATTACATTTCTAAAAAAGGGTAAATTCTGATCAGAACATTGGCCAAATCTGTTCGTCGTCTTTGGAGTTTTTTTGACATTGTAGCCCAACTAACCAGTTGAGCCGTCTGATTTTTTAGAGAGATAATCTTCATGCTGGGACCCAATATTTCCATGGCTTTGATCTTCCTCTGAGGTGATAAAAAGGGGAAGTAAAAAAAAGGAAAGAAGCTACATGCCTCTGATTCGGATGGCTAGGATCATCCGATCGGTTTGATTTTTGAGGTCTGGCCCGTCCAAAGTAAAGTCTAGTTGATCAATGATTCCAATCTTTCACACATTTTCCAGGTGTTCTAAAGCTCAATTCAATTTAAGAAAGTGATAAACACTATAGCGTGGCCCACCTACGAAATCCCTCTATTTATGACTGCCATTAGCTGCCAAATCTCAACCCAAACAGAAATCAAAACCGTTTAAAAAAATGAGACTATTCAACCCCATTTCTCTTCTAGTCATTGTTCTCCTCCTCTTATGCTTGGGTAGCTCTGCAAGGCCCCTTGGCCTTGGAGCCATTGGGAGTGAGTTTCACCCCCTGGCGCACGATAGCAAGGGAATCCGGGCCCTATCTCACGTGCCTTCGGAGGAGCACGTGGACGTGACACAAGACTACCCTCCATCTGGGCCAAATAGGCCACCGAATGGTTAGATCAGCCATTTCTATGATACATGTATGATATATGCATCCACCACCCTTTGTTTTGTACTTTTGGTAATAAAATAGTACACGGTTTGTACTATAGTATCACCAAAAGTAGATGAGAAGGGTGTATCTATCAAAAATGAAGGTGCAAATAGTGCTCCCTGTGTGTGTATGATAAGGAATAATGCAGGGTGAGGGTGTTGTGTTTACAACGGATAGACCAGGTATGGAATATTGATAGCCGTCGGTTAATGTTAAGGCCCATCTGCTGCTTGGTGGGCCCCAATACTGGGTCATATGTAAGAGCTCGCTAGTGATGTGTATGCAGAATTTAATGTATGGTTATATGAATATTTCTACCTGTAGAGCTATAATTATGGGTACACACGATCCGGTGGAACGGTTAACTGACCAAACGGTTAACTGACCGAACGGTTAATGTTCCGATTCGGTTCTGAAAATCAAAGAATCGGTTAGTTTGGTTTGATTATGGGTTTGGGGTTTCAAAGAATCAGTTAGTTTGGTTTGATTCTGGGTTAGTTTGGTTTGATTATGGGTTTGGGGTTTCAAAGAATCAGTTAGTTTGGTTTGATTCTGGGTTTAGGGTTTTGTAGGGCCTGACTAGACTATGGAATCAAATATTAGATCCGAACCTACCGGTTCCCTCAGTCAATAAATATTTTAATTTTAATTTTTTTTAATATAAAAAAGCAACAAAACACTAATCTTTCTATATTCACCCAGATCCATAGCTCAACTGGTAGACTGAGTGAAGATACCTCATTTCAACACTTGAGGTCTTGGTATTGATCCCTAGTGGGGTGGCTAACCTGGAGTGTGTGTACCCACATGGGTGTGTACTGACAAGCTAACCGAAAAAAAAAAAAAAAAAGCAACAAAACACTATTCTTTCGATATTCTTCCCCTTTCGTTGCCTTTCTCTGTCACTTAAAAATGAGAAATTGACCACCGTAAACGTTACCTTTTACCCGGCGTCTTTTCAAAGCGCTCCCAAACTTTATTTTCCCAGAGTAGTCATTCTGTACGGACACACTATTTGCAGACGAATATGCCCTTTGCAATCACGCTGGCTAACCTATAGCTACCGTTATAATCCGTAGCCAAAGGTTGTGAGCAAGGATATTTTCATATGCAAATACTGTGTCCGTACATGATGGTTTACTTTGGGAAGGTAAATTTGGGAGCACTTTGAAAAGACGCTGGATAAAAGGTGGCGTTACAGTGGTCAATTTCTCCTTAAAAACTGTGCAATTGTACTGGATTATAAATAAATAAATTGATTAATTTTAAAAAAATAAAAAAAACCATACAATTGAGGTGGATTATAAAAGCAAATCATGCAATTGGATTGGATTATAAAAAACATAGAATCATAGAATTGAATCAGAACTGAACCAGTTTGGATCCAGTTTTACCCCAGAACCAGACCGACCCGAACTGTGTGCACCCCTAGTAGTAATCCAATATGTATTCTAGTGCAAATTCTCTAAAGGGACTGAAGTGGGCCCACATAAGTTCGTGGTGGACCATTGGATAGAGGAGCAGTTCGCCATGGATGCACATGACCTTCAAACTACCACTTCAGATGATAATTGATATTGGAATGAGGGCCTGCAAAATGGACAGTGTGTGATGGTTTTTTCTTTTATTATTCATCTTGAATGTTCTAAAACAGACGGCTTTGATCATCCTGTTTTAGGGTCCAATCCACCATGTATCTCTGTTAGCTTATGGTCCTTGGTTATTATAAGTAGACCCATTTCAGGAACTCAATTGAAAAATATGAGTTATGGTCGACTCGACTCGGTAGATTTTGAGTCTACTTTTTAACATATGGTATGGAGGAATGTATTGCATGTGGCTCAATGTGATACGTTCAGTTGATATTTTGAATCTTGTATGTTAGTTGGCTCAGCATCATATCTAGTGGTTGGGATTGATGTGTGGGTTAGTGTTCCAATTATCAAAATGGAATGGGTTAAGGACAAATATCCATCTACATGAGGTTGGGGAACCCATTCAATTTGATTTTTCATACATAATGTCATGCTCTAAATTTGAGAACCGGGGTCATAAAATTTTCGATTGTCGAATCCAATGCTGACAACCTCCATAGTACTTCATTCTCGGCTCCCAGCTCCCATATGCCAGGTTCCAATTCGAGAATCCTACAAGGAGGATTTTCCAGGGTGATTTTTTATTTTTTATTTTTGTAAAAGAACATAACCCGTGCCCCATATAAACCGTGGCCTGCCATTTGAATGGTTTGGATCGTGTTGTGTATGTACACGCGCTAACCCTCTCACTTTGGGGTAGTAACGAGTTGGTTCACAAGGAATCCTAAGAGCATATAAAAATCATGGTTAAATGACCTAGCAACTTGGACACAATGTTGTCAAATAGCATATGCGTGTGCGCATATGCGATTGCACAATCGCATATGCGGTCGCATATTTTTTTTTCGCATTTTTTCAAAAAAAAAAAAATTTTAATCAGAAAAATCAAAATAAATTATTATATGTCATTGGGATATGAAATACATTTAATTTAAGTAAAAATAAAAATAAAACCAACCAATTACATACATATGAATGCATGATAAATTGATAATGATACATCTTACATTTACAATTTACAATATAGTTAACTTCTTAAATCTTAACAATTAACATTTTAATTACATTTAACAATAACAAATATGAAATATCCATATTCAACATTCAACACTACAGGTACATGATACAAATATACAATACATAATATATCAAGTTATCAACAATCAAGTAATCAACAACATCAACATCAACACACTTAGACTTATGAGACAAGCATTAAAAAAAAAAAAAAAAAAAAAAGTTATGTATTTATTATTTATCTAATCAATAATCATTAATCATATACATTGATCTAGCATCCATTGTGGCACATTACCACCAGGTCCACCACTACCACCACCACCATCATCGACTTAACGGCGTTAAAAGCAACGCCGGTTTGGTAAAACCACTTAGCAATATATTGAATTGTGATTTTCCTATCTTTTTGTTTATACCGGTTCTTTAAAGTTGTTTGAACCGGCCCTTTCCCTCTACCCATTTGGTCGACCACATCCTCGGGGTGTGGTCTACACCATCTATCTAGGGGCCCATGCCCTCGGGATCTTTTCGATGGTTGTACTTGTAGTCTAGACCGGCCTGTCGAAGTAGGGGGAGTAGGACTAGCTTCATCTACATTTACTACATTTATATCTTCATATCCATCTTGTTACATACATTCCTCCTGATATAGGGCACTATCACATTTCTTTCTTGATTATTTTTCCATATACTACACAATCTCCCTTCGGATTTCTGAAGTAATTTTGTCGCATGCTTTTGCATTTGACCCCGGTAAATGTGCAAGGTGTTGCT
Source organism: Magnolia changhungtana (assembly GCA_030180095.1). NCBI lineage: Eukaryota > Viridiplantae > Streptophyta > Magnoliopsida > Magnoliales > Magnoliaceae > Magnolia > Magnolia changhungtana. The sequence continues at coordinate 9,724,165 of JASAUF010000546.1, read as the reverse complement.
TGTGCCTTGCAATGCCACTGGAACTCACAAACCCACATAACTCACATACTATGTGAGTCTTTTCGGTAACACTACGGTAGTGCCCATACTTCCAACCCGGGTCATTCGACTTGGCCTTCAAAGAAGAAGATTGGGAAGAAGACATTATGATGGTGGATGGTGATGTGTGTATTAGACTATTAGCACTAAAAAGTAACTAGCTAGCTACTAACTAAAAACTAGAAAGTAAACTACAAATAAAAAGAAAACTAAAGTAAAGTAAGAGACTAAAAACTAAGTAAGAAGAAGAACTAAGAAGTAAGAAAGAAGTAGATCCAAGAGAGTAAGTAAGAGTAAAGGGTAAAGAGCCTAAAGAGATGGGACTTGGGGAGAGAGAGAGAGAGAGAGAGAGAGAGAGAGAGAGAGAGAGAGAGAGAGTTATACTTACACTTACACACTTACACTTGTAAAAACTATAAAGGGAGAAGAAGAGGGAGGGAGAGAGAGAGTTAAGTTACACACTTAGGCCGCATTTGTTAAATCTGAAATCTAAAGCTGAATTTAAAATCTGAAGCCTGAATCTGAAATCTGAAGTAAAAAAACTTGTTTGATAATTATAGTTGAAGGCTGAAAATTAATTATTGAATTTGAAACAATTTGTTTGTTAACAAACATTCGAAATGTCTGAAATATGTTAATTTGACACATTTGCCCCTATCTCTTGTTTGGAAATGTTTCACACCTAATGCAGATTTCCTGCCAACTTTGATCTCCTTTAAACTGTTCGTACAACTCAAAGCTCAATGAGCGTCAACGTTATATAACTACTGTTTCCTCTCATGTGGCCCACTCGAGTCTTGAATCCACCTCATTTTTTGTCGCTTATACTAAAATTAGCTTGCAAAACAAATGAACGTAGTATATTTCCTAAAAACATGGTGGTGGGCCCCACCTAGCATCACCTAGCATCCTTGCACAGGAACTTCCTATGAACGACTTTTACAGGAAATCCGCGTCCATCCAATCCACGCCCGGTGTAACACACGGAAAACCGATTGGCTAGTCCCGCTGCCACTAATGGTTGATGGTCAGTGCTCTATGGAACCCACCATGATGTATGTGTTTCATCCATGCTAATGGCTAATGGCTAATGGTCGGTGCTCTATAGGCCCCACCATGATGTATGTATTTCATCCATGTTGTCCATATATTTTTTCCGATCATTTTATATTATGAGACAAAAAATGAGGTATATCCCAATCTCAAGTGGACCACATTATAGGAAACAGTGTTGAATGAGCTTTGCCCATTGAAAACCTTTTGGGGGCTATAAAAGTTTTGGATCAATCTGATTTTTATTTTTTTTTTACTTCATCTTGGGAATGTATGACCTAATCAACATATTGAATGTCAAATAAACAGTACTGTGGACCCTAGGAGGATTTTAATGGTGGATATCTAATCACTATTATTTTCCTGTGGTATGGTCCACATGAGATTTATATCCCTCTTATTTTTGGGATAAAGACATAAAATAAGATACGTAAAAATAGATGAATTGAATGGATGAAACACATGCATCATGGGGGTCACATAGCACGGACCACCACCAACTGGGATGGTGGCAGGGGAGTAGCCAATACGGTTCCGTATCCAGCTATACAGCTGGTTTAGATGGGCACGGATTAGATACTGACGAGACTCAATACTGAAGTGGCGTCACCAAGTTCTGTGGACCCCACTATGATGTATGTGTTGTATCCACAACATCCATTCATTTGGAGATATTATTTTAATGCATGACCCGGAGAATGAGGCAGATCCAAAGCTTTAGTGGACCCCACCACAAAAAACAATGGAAAGATTGATGTCCACCGTTGAAACCTTCATAAGGTCCACCATAATGTTTTTTTGAAATCCAACCTATTCAAAAGTTTAAAAAGTATTAAAGAAGGGAAAACACAAACATCAGCTTGATCGAAAACTTTTGTGGCATTTAGAAGTTTTTAATGGTGGTGTCACTCTCTCCACTGTTTTCTATGGTGGGGTCCACTGGATCTTTGGATGTAACTCATTCTTTAGATCTTGTCCTAAAATGATCTCTCCAGATGGATGGATGGCATGGATACAAAACATACATCATGGTGGGGCCCACATAACTTGGTGACGTCACTTCAATCCCGTCCCCGCCCAGGAAGCAGATTGCGTACTGAGTAACTCAGTACGATAAGCGCACTGAGTAAACTCTGTGGTCCCCACGGTCATTCATGCATTGTATCCACTCCGTCCATCTCTTTTATCACATAATTTTAAGCCTTTAACCTAAAAATTGAGCATATCCAAACCTCGAGTGGACCACACCACCAGAAACAGTGTAAATTGAACATTTACCATTGAAAATTTTTTGGGGGCAACGGTGATGTTTTTTTACCATCCAACCTATTTATTAGGTCATGTAGACGTGGATGAAGTGAAAACACAAATATCAGCTTGATTCGAAACTTCTCCAACTCCTAAGAAGTTTTTAATGGTGGACGTTCAATCCCCACCTCGTGGTCCAGTTAATCCTTGGACCTACCTCTTTTTTTGGCTCACACTTTAAATGATATGAAAAAGTTGATGGACGGTGTGGATCAGTCACATAAATCATGGTAGGGAATAAAGAAATTTCAGAAGTTGAAAGTTGATTTTGTAGTGCGCGAACAATTTAAAGAGAAGCAATTGCCGTATTAACTTAAAAGGGGGTAATTTTGGAAATAAAAATTTTTTGTTTAATAACAAATTCACGGAGCGCATTCAGCGTTCACCATTAAGCCAGACTCCTATCACTAAAAGAATTCAGTGAAAAACCACTTAGCGCTTTCCTTCTTCCGTGATAACGACGCGTTAACAAACACCACTAAATACGGAATATTTTCCCAATTCCGCGTTAAGTGCAAAAATTAAGTGTTAACAAACAGGCCCTTACACTTGTAGAAAGGGAAAAGAAGAGGGAAAAGAAAATGAGAAAAAGAGAGAGTTGAGTTACACACTTACACTTGTTGAGAGAGAGAGAAAGAAATTTACACATAAATAAAAGTAAAATTACAAATGTAACGAATCTAAAAGAGGTTCCCAACTTCCAAATTCGACGCTAAGTTGTCTACTTGTCTCTCTTCTCTTCACCTTTGCCCCTTCACTTGAGTATTGATCTTGATATCTTGTTGTAAGTTGTACTTGTAAGTTGTAACTTGTCACTTGTAAGTTGTAAGTTGTAACTTCAAACTTGTAAGTTGTAAGTTGTAACTTGTAAGTTGTAACAACTAACAATTAACAAAGTAACAAACCAATTAACAAACAAAATATATATTTAAAAAAATAATAGAAAGAAGTTGTTAGAAACTTAGAATTAGAAACTTAGAACTTAGAAGTTAGAACTTAGAAAACTTAGTGGATGGAGATTGGTGAGGACTAGAGGAGTGAGGAGTCTCTTGACTCTTGAATCTTGATTCTTGAATATGAATGATATGATGTATCATGTATCATGTATCTTGGATTCTTGATTCTTGATTCTGGAAAGAAAAGAAAAGAAATATGGAAATGGAATATGGATGGAGAGGAGTAGAATGTAGAATGTAGATTATAAAGTGCTTAGAAGTTAGAATTAAAAATATGTAAGAGAGGATGTAGTAAGAGAAATGGAGAATAGAGAGAGAGTTTGAGCTTTTTCTGGCAAGTAGGAATGCTTAAAATGCATATTTATAGAGTAAAAATCCGGATTTAAAAATTAAAATTAAAAAAAAAAAAAAAAAGGTCAAAAAACGGTCAGAAATCTGACCGTTGGCCATTATGCGATCGCATATGCCACTGCTGCATAATCGATCGGCCCACATATATGCACATATGCTATCGCATATACAACCGCACATGACAACACTGCTTGGACAGACTCGTTCAAATCATGACTCACCGAGTCCTGAAATGGGTCAAACCGAGTTCAAGTCAACTTGGACGAGTTGCATGGGACTGGCCCAATCTTAAAACCATGTTTCTAACACATCCCAAGCCTTTGGACATGTGTCATCTTTCATTGATCAAAACCATTTATACCATGGGCCCACTTTGGATGGGAAATAACCAAGGAATAATTTATTTATTTTTACATGAGTACTGTAATCCTTTGATCATTTGACTCCTTTAACATTGAGCTTTTGGCCTTTTGTAATAGATAGTATCTTTAGCCGAATGTTTTTATTTTAAACCATTCTATTCAATGGAACCCTATCATATAAAATAATCTGCATCAATGAAGAGAATCCAGTTTAATAGCTAAGTCCAACAAGCTTAACTTGATTCTACTGGTTTATTGGGTCAAAGTCTATCTTGTCTTTACCACAAGTTATTTTCGTTAGTTAATAATAATCATAGTTTTGTTGATATATGTGAGTTTTTCAATTTTCGTTCTCTCATATAATTCGACGTGACATTGTAGAGCAGCTTTTGCTAAAAGCTCAAGCAGTTTTTTAAAACTCACTTCAAATATGAAATTTTTAGTATTTAGTGATGTTCTCATCATTCTTAATAAGATGGCTTAGTAATAGATCACTTGATAAATTCGATAGTTAATAACTATATTTAGATAAGCATTACAGAATAAGAAGGATAGCAGCTAAGTTTTGCATGGCTAGCTGTAAGTGTTCTTAATTCTTAGAAAGATATCAATTGACACCTTGGATTTGGAGATAAATGGGTGTATTTCAAATTTAAGCAACTACTTTTAGTATTTGACAACCAAATTTGAAGGTAAATGGAGTGAGAGGCATTTCAAATGTATCTTTTTGGTGCGTTTTGAAAACTCAACTAAATATTGTGCTTTTCTTGTAATTCAAATAAAATGTCTTTTTTAGCTCATTTTAAAAGCTGAGAGTGGAACATATGACAGGTGTCGCTAGGCTACTAATTCACTATACAAGTGCCACAACAATAATACCCTAAAACAATTCAATTATCGACTACAGTACTAAAATCATATCAATATAATGATCCAAACCATCCAAATATTGGACATTTAAATAATTAATTATAAAATATAAGCGAGTTGCTTGTTTATAATTCTTATGTCTATGGCTCACCCAAGTCTTGAAATTTCCTCTTTTTCTTGATTTGTTTGACAAGGTATATATTTCAATAGGCTTATTACACACACATACTAATTTGAGATATGAAAGCTGATTTAGTTAATCAAATTCAACTCTTATAAACATATTAAGAATTTCAATGTATTCCAAATACAATCTTTCAAACAGTAGATTTATATTCTAATTCATTTCATCCAATACAATTGAGGATTTGTAATTACCTTGATTCCAATGTAATATTGGCCTGAATTCAATGCATTCTAAATCCAAGCTCCTAAACGGACCGTACGGCATGCCTGACCCTCAACTCGGGTGAGTCGGGCTGATGCACCTCCTAACTCAGGCGAGATGTAACTATACTTGAGACCAAACCAGTCGACCCGTCTTAAAATTAGAGAAAATCTAAATGTTTGACATTCTTTCATCTCAAACTCCTCAAAACATGTGCAAGATCCAAACCGACCATCAGCTAGGACCAATCTTGGATGAGCCATGACCCAAAACTTGCACCATCTGGACAAATCTAATCTTTCTATTTGTTAATATCATCTGATTGGTATGAAATTTCGAGTATGTTCCATCCAGGGTAGACCCTACCTAATCATCGGTTCAGATCGCTTACATTGATCGTTTACAATTTTGCCGCATGTTCTGCTTCCCGAGTCAGTATTCGAGTCTCATCCATTTTAGCCGTCCATTTTTCTACTTTCCAAAGAAAAAGAATGTGGGTCGTTGAAGTGGTAGTGATTGGATACTCTAGCAGAGCATAACGCTTGATATGCATAGATCCATAGCTGTACACGTGGCATGTATTAACAAATAAAACCGACCTAACTATGGGGACGCCGATTTCCTGCAAAAGCCTTTTGCAGGAAGTTCCTGCCCAACGATGCTGGGTGGGGCTTACAAAGATGTTTGTGAGAAATCCACACCGTCCATCCGTTTTGAGTACAAATTTTAGGAAATTAGACAAAAAATGAATCCAAAGCTAAAGTGGATCACACGAGAGGAGAATTTGGGAAAAGAAATTCCTACCGTTGAAACCTTCATGGATCCACCTTGATGGTTATATGCCATCCAAACTGTTCATAAGGTCATTACCACTGGGATGAAGTGAAAATACCAAAAATTAAAAATTAAAAAATTAAAAAAAAAATTACTGACACAAATATTTTAAGTATCCAAGAATGTTTCAACGATTCACGTGACTCAATTAAGTTTTGGATACGCATTATTTTTGGTCGAATGCTCTAAAATGATCTATCAAATAGGATGAACGGGGTGGATTTCTCACAAACATTTCGATGGACCCCACCGCATTCTCTTCTACTCTCTTTTACTCGGGCGCTGTTGTTTCGCCTGCCACTAGTGAGGGACTCGGATTCGGTAGTGACCCCTACGGTACCGAGCCGGTACAGGGTGGTGAAAAAGCTCCGTAGGCCCATATGATGTATGCCTTTTATCCACACCGTCCATCCATTTTTTTTCGGATTATCTTATCCCGTGATCCAAAAAATGAGACAGACCCAAATACCAGGCAGACCACACCATAGGAAACAGTGGTGATTGAACTTTCACCATTAAAAACCTTGGGGCCACAAAAGTTCCTGATCAAGCTGACATTTGTATTTTCGCTTCATCTAGGTCTGCGTGACGTGGGCCTAGACTAATCACTGTTGTTTCCTGTGGTGTAGTCCACTAGAGAATTGGATCTAATGGACTTTGTCGAGGAGACATACATCATAGTGGGCCACAAATCTTTTCCAGCACTGACCAGTACCGAGCTCAGTACTGGAGGGGTCACTACTGAAGTCGAGTCCACTGGTGGTCCTTTAAATCATGGACAAATCTGTTTCACGCTATAACCAGATTTTTTATTCCAGCGAGTGGGTCCATCGATAATCCAAACCATTGGTCTTTTGTATACCACTGACCATGGCTAAAAAAAGGTCCGGCTCATTGGAACATCCTAGCCCCGAATAATTTTTTACCGGATTGGCTGGTGTACCCTGATTTCAGGTTCCTATTCACGCTGCGCCAATGGGGGCACAGGGACCAACTCTAGTGGATCTGTTTAATACAACGTGCAGACTGCTGTGTCAATCACAGCTGGCATAGATGTAGCTCAATCCAAACAACATGGGCTTATGGATTGACCATGAGGCTCCCCAGATGGTCACCATCAAATGTAAAGCTAAAATAGAAAGGAAAACTACTCAAATTTAAAATTCAATCAATCAACGATTAAAATTCTCCAATTAATCTATCAAACCATAGTAGTAGTTCGATCAGAATTGAAACATTACAACATTCATCCACTTAAAAACATACTCCATAACAAATCATGAAAAGATAAAACCAAATCAAATTATCCAAAGTAATTCATTCTGACATCCCAAATGCAATTGATGTCGAGTTTATTGTCCGTCATAAACATAAGAGCCGTCTGCAAGTTCCCACATTGTGAAAGCTTTGCTGCAGATGAATAGTTGACCTATACAATCTTTAGTGTGAACTCCCAAGTAGATGGCGTCAGACACCCTGCTACTTATCAGACATGTCGTAAAAGACAATTTCTACAGATTAGAAGCCTTTTTTATGTCAAGACCGAAAATCACAAAATCCATACTTGAACTACTAAGTGTGGATATCTCCAGATCTGACTCATCTGTCACGATAACCACCATGTTGCTAAGTATAAGACTCTCTAACACTGGGCAAGCGACAATCATTGCAAATCTAACACCGAAACCTCGAGAGTCATTAAAGACACAGTATGCAGACGTTCAAATACATTCATGTGTGTCACGTTTGGGGTATGAAAGACCAGAGTCAATGATTCCAACCTATTGGAGTTGCATTCCCGCAAGATGTCGATATACGTATTCAAAACACCGTACATCAGATAGCGTAGCGTCTCTCTAGTATGTGAGAGCCACGACGTCACTGAATCTGGATGAAATCCAGCGTGATCGGGATGCATCATAATAGACAAGGTCTCTAACCCCGTAGTTTGATGCACGAGGTGATCTATGTGCATTTCTAGTTGATGGGAAGGAAGCAAATTGTAACCTTCCCAGTTGAAGAAAATGAAGTAAAGGGAAGCGATGGTTGGGAGGGCATGTAGCAATGCCCGACAATTAACGCACACACTAACCACATCATGTGCATCTTCCAATCGGTTTAGTATTTGATTGAATTATTTCCATTGGAAGATCTTCAATACCAGAAAAGACATTGAACCAATGCAAAACAATCAACGGTCAGGAAATAAATCGTATGCTACGTAAATAGAAGTCGAATCAGTTTAATAGCAAAATAAACCTTCTAAACTTAACAATAAAATTCTACCATCAAATTATATTTCCATGCAATCCAAACATATCAACTTCAAAAGAAGAAGGGGAAAAAAAAAAAAAAAAAACAGAAGCAAATTTACCCAAAATCTGACAATATTCAGATCCAATTACAACAATAAGGGAGTGAAACCCCTGCTAGCAAGATCAAGCAAGTTCTATTTAATGTTTCAATACCTCCTACTTGAACTTATCATAACGACACTAAATAATCTAAAGAGCCAATGATGGAAAGGAGTTGAGAAAAGAAAGGATAAACTTCCATAATAATAATAAAAAAGAATAAAATGATCCAAACTCATGTTGCCTCTAGAACATTACTTGAGGGGGCACACACCTGGACTGTTGAGGCATGCTTTGTGAGTAACGCATGTGCCCTGTGAGATTTTTGCTTTGAGATGTGCCTTAGAGTCATACACCTCTGAAGCTTTTAAACAACCACAGTGAATTAATTTTATTGTGCCAGAGATTTCTTAAGCAGTGGGTATTATTTTAATTTCTCATAGTCAGTACACACACACACACAAAAAAAAAAAAAAACAAAAAAAAAAACTATTATTAAAGGCTGAAATGTCATATTCTTGTATCGTATTCCCTTGATGCATCTTGATAAACAGTACTCTTAAATGCTTATGGGATTCCTTCTCGCAATGCTTTAGTTGCATGAATATGTACTATATATGTGTTCCTGTGCATAATTATATTAAGTACTATATGAGTGTTCCTGTGCATAGTTGTATTAAATTATATTTATAGAAATACATATTGTATAATGAATATGCTATAATCTTAAGCATGGTTTTAAGACTCAACGACTTGGACTGACTCGTTTGGTCTTGAGCTAAGTCATGACTCGGCCAAGTGAAGGCGACTTGGCCAAGTTAGGCAGAATCACCCCCAATTTTCTATTCTGACTCTGATGGTCAAACCGGACTGGGTCAGACCAAGTTTGAGTCACCTAAGATGAGTTGCATGGGACTTGGGTGAGTTTCAAAATGTTGATTTTAAGATTATTAAGAAACAGAATATTTGATGGTTTTCAGTTATTTTTTTTGGTGGTAAAATGGTGACCCCCACGTATAGAGGAGATAAATAGAAATTCGTCCCATCTTTGAAAGAAACAAATAGGAAATATGTTTCTTACAATTTGAAGCATGAATCTTTTGAGGAAATCATCATTCCTATAATTGAAACAACAAATCTATGTTCTGAAGTAATAGTCTTAGGTCAGGGAAGACCAAGGCGAATGCTACACAACATGACTCATCTCTAGTTGTTTCTTAAGAAGCATATGTCAATACATTTTAGCATTATCTCTCTCTCTCTCTCTCTCTCTCTCTCTCTCTCTCTCTCTCTCTCTCTCTCTGAACCAGTTCAACTAGTTTTGTTCTTGGGAAGTGACTCCATCTCTTCTACCATGGTCATCATCCATATCACCATCCTCTTCAGAGACGGCATCCTAAAAAGAAGATGGGTCTCCACTACTAGTTATCAGAGCAAAAGAAACCATATCTTTAAAAACTATACCTCATTGGGGCTTTAGTGGTCCATTTTCCTTTGCCTTTAGATATACTTTTTTGAGTTTGTTGTTGATTATCCCACTAGATAACCTTTCTTGTTGAAGATTTTCTTTTTCAATTTCTAACTCATCTAGCTCCACCTGCACTAACTGTCTGTTACTATTACCTTTCTGCAACTTTTCTTCATCTTCCTTATTGGCTTTCACCACCTAGGATTCAGCAACCACGACATACCTACTGATGACTATTTTTCGTTCAACCAGATCCCATAGCTTGAAAGCCTTTCACTCTTTTCTCACACTCGAGAAATATGCATTTTCTTGACTTTGGGTCTAGTTTTGATCGTTGTCCACTTTGCACGTGAACATAAGCACGACACCCTTAGTTGTAATCAACTTTCTTCCCTGTCCAAACCTCCTTTGCAACCTTGAAGTCAAATGGTGTAGATGGTGACCTGTAAACTATAAAACATGCCTTATTTACAACTTCAGCCCAAAAGCTCTTCGGCAACCTTACATGTAACCTCATGCTCCTAGCTCTCTTTAAAAGAGTCGTGTTCATACGTTCTGCAATCCCATTTTGTTGTGGGGTTCCTAGAGTGGTGAAATGTTGAGTGATTCCTTCATTCTTACATAATTCAATGAATTCCTTCTCCCTATATTTCGTCCTATTGTCTGACATAAGACATATTATCTGCTTCTACCTATGGAAGTATGTGTAATTTTGCATGTGCGTATGGTTGTCATGTACTCTTGTGAAGTACTATAACATTTCCTTCCAAGTAATGTGTATGTGTGTTGATCTTTTAACCAACTATAACACCACTTGTTGCCCTAGCTGTTTCTCCTCCTCCCCTCTCTCTTCTCTGAACATCATATTTCTTCTTCTTTATTTTTCTACTTGGTATTAGAGAGTGCGATCTAGGACCCGATGAAAACCTACAGAAGTGGGGCCCATTACGAATGTCGTCCGTACATAACAATGACATCAGCAGTGCGTGGCCGACAATTCTTTTGGAGCGGAAAGCTAGGATATGGTAGATCTGGAAACTAAATGAATAATGGAAATTTTTCTCCATATTTTGTAGTTTTTGTGGTGTTTTAAGAAAAATGGAAACAAAATTGGAAAAGTCTAGATTTTGTTCTTTCTATTATGTTGTTTTTATCAAGGACTTTTGAGCAAATCTTCCACAAGGGTTAGATGTTGTTGATTAAGAGTAATCACGAAATATAAGTCTCATGAAGCTTCATTAAGATTTGAAGTTGTTATGCAAGGTGTTCCAAAATGGTAACGGTGGCCGTAACGGCCACACCATTATTGTTATGATACAAGCTGCAATGGCCGTTACAACCCTTTAAAAAAAAAAAAAAAAAAAACTATTACAAGACTATTACGGGCCCATTACGTCCTGTTTTTTCTGTGATGGCCGTTACAGCCGTTTCGACCCCGTAACGCGTAACGGTTATGACCGTTACCGTTACGTAATAGCCGTTACAGCCATTACGTAACCGATTTTGAATACCTTGATGTTATGGCGTGTTTCATGAGGAGTGTGTGTCGCCGGCCCCTTATTTTCGGATCCTTTGTTGGGATTTCTTTATTCCCTTCTTTTATATACATACATACATATATATATATGGCGATCCCGTGTAATATCATGTTGCGGGGATTGCTTGTACCGTGCTAGAAGTATCTTGCGCATACAAGGTGTTTGATGAAAAGCTTCACTCAACTTCACATGGGAGTATCTTTACAAATGGTGGATCTATCTTTCTCAGTTTATCTTCCCTTCCTTTATCTGGCCATGTTGTTAGTTGTGAGTATGGTTCACTCACTTTGCGTTGCTCGTGATGCACACAAGTCTTCACATGCTATTGTGTGTATTCTCTCGAGTGTTGCACGTGACGCACGCTCATTTATTATGAAAGTTGCACTTGTTTGTGAGAGAATTTTTCATGTGGATGACAAGTTGTGACTCGATGTTTGTCGAGTTTAGTTATGGCCATGTACTTGAAGAGAATGTTCAATGGATGGAAGAAGTTCAAGTTATAGTCTATATCCTGCCACGTTGTGTTTGAGGGGGAGTGATAATCCATGCTTATCACCATTATTTTCTTTTTCTGTATTCCAAGCTAAGCATGATCAATATACTTGCTCCAGCTTAAGGGAGTGTGTGGAATTATGTGTAATTTTGTGTGCGTGTGTATGGTTGTCATGTACTCTTGTGGAGCACTGCAACATTTCCTTCCAAATAATGTGTGTTGGTCTTTTGACTAACTACAACACAACAATTGTTGCCCTAGCCATTTCTCCTCTTCTCCCCTTCTCTCTTCTCTCCCTACATCATATTTCTTCTTCTTTTTTTACTCTACCTTCCATTGCTTGAATTCGGTGAAAACCTCATACTTATGCTTCATGAAGTAGACCCAAACCTTTCTTGAATAATCATCAATAAAGTTCACAAAATAGCAAGCTCCACTTTTTGAAGGTATTGTCATAGGCCCCCAGACATCGGAATGAATATAATTCAGAACTTCATTGCTCTTATGAGACTCAGTCTTACACTAGACCCCTACATTATTTTCCATATACACAATATTTGCAGAAATCCACTTTGTATGATTTTACCTCCTTCAACAATTTTCTTTTGTGAAGTTCTATCATGCCACACTCACTCATATGCCTTAATTGCATATGCCACATATTTGAATAGTATGTATGGGATTCGGCAAGTGAACTAACAACAGCTCCACCTATAACTATGCTCCTTGTCAATTTGTACAGATTTCTTACTTTCTATCCCTTCATTAATACCAATAAGTTTTATAACTCCACCTATTACCATGTATGTGCAACCACTCAAATCTAATGTGCCCAGGGATATTGGATTTTTATTTTTATTTTTAATTCAGGGACATGCATGACATCACCCGAAGTCCTTACAACTCCATCAAACATCTTTATTTGTATTGTCCCTATTCTAATGGCCTTACATGCAACATAATTACCCATTAGAACAGTACAATAGTTGTAAGATTTTTGTGTTTCAAACCAATCCCTATTGGGGCACATATGATACGAACAACCAGAATTTGAAATCCAAGCATCAACAAGATAACTCGTATACCTGAGGAGAATGAGAACAGGTCCCCATCATTGCTATTTGAACTTTTCCTTCTTCTTGTCTTCCATGTCTTTCTGACATTTTTAGCAAACTCTTTTAAAATGTCCCTTTTGTTTACAGTAGTAACAACCATCATTTGGCCTTGATTTCAATCTAGATGTCATCCAGTCTGTTCCAGATTTCTCGTTTGGACTCCAATGCCCTTGATTTCCTTTCACCACTAGCCCTTTTGCCTAGAAATCCTCACTATCGGGTTTCTTCCCCTCATCTCGTTTGACAAAAGCACTACAGTAACTTCCATAAAGTAGGGTTGAAACAAGATGATCATAAGAAGAGGGAAGCATGATACAGGGAGTACCGACCAACACACGAAAAGCCCCATAGTTGTTGGGGAAGCACCGAAATATCCCTTTATCCAGGCCCTTCCAGGCAAACTGACCGAGACCACCCCATGGGCTACCTCACATCTCACAGGCCCTATAGTGGGCCCCACCCCGTGGCCATTCTACATCTCACAGACCCCACTTGTGGGCCACCCACTCCAATGTGGAGATGCACTTACATCATCCACCCCACACCGGTAAGGAGACTCGAACACTAGTCTTCTTCTCTGATACCACTTGAGGCAGGGAGTACCGGCCAATACACCAAAAGCTCCAGATTTGTTGGGGAAGCACTGAAATTTCCCTTTATCTAGGTCCTCCCAGGCAAACCGATTGAGACCTCCCCGTGGGCTACCTCACATCTCACGGGTCCCACAGTGGGCCCCACCCCGTGGCCATTCTGCATATCACAGACCCCACCTCGTGGGCCACCTCACCCTAGTGTGGAGATGCGCCTGCATTAAAGCGATGCTAAGAGTAGCGACGCCTTGTCTTCTTCCAGTTGTTTAGGATGGATTTAGGGTGTGAAAGGAGGAAAAAGGGAAAAGAAAATAGGAGGAAAGAGTAGAGAGAGAGAGAGAGAGAGAGAGAGAGAGAGAAGCTTGTGTTGTGTGTTAGGGCTTCAAGCAAGCCCTAACACATCTTTTATTATACATACTCAGTAGGAGCACACAACATTATGCTTATGCATACACCCAAAAAGAAATAAAGGAGAAGTACAAAATAAAGGAAATACAAAATATAATACACAACTTGCGTTCTCTAGAAAGGGTTGGAAATAATGCTTAGATCTTTGGCTTAAAAAATCAGACAATTGTAGTTTCAGGTGGGCCACAATGTAAGAATCAAATTTGGAAAGGACGCTCCTCATTAAGGTTTCTATAATTTGGTCATTCAAAGTGCAAAACAGACATATTCATAGGCTTTAAAACATATAAATTGATAAATATCTACAAAAGGGATTGTTCCAATACCACTTTTGTTAGAGTTTTCAAATGTAGTAGAAAATTAAAAATTTCCAAAGGTCCAAATTTAATATGTTAAGCCTAAGGATCTCCATTAAGATATTGTCGAGTTTTTATAGAAAAAGAAAATTTTGAGAATTCTGAATCTAAAATTACTTGTAGATCACTGTCGTTTAAAACATGTAGATTGCTAATGTCATACCATTAATTGAGAATGTTCACTCTCAAATCTATCCCGAATGAGGAGAATAGATGTGTCAACATGCCTAACCCTAGAGCAAGGCTACAACAACGCACTGAGATTCATCCCCACAACAATGAACCCCACGTGTTATGTGTGGATGCATGGATGAGGAGAGGTGATCTCTCTCTCTCTCTCTCTCTCTCTCTCTCTCTCTCTCTCTCTCTCCCTCCCTCCAATTCCTCCAAAATAGGATTTATTTATAAGGAGGAGCTAGGGTTTCAAGGAGAGACCAATATGGTGCTCTACTACCCTATAAACTTTGGTATGCCCTAACGTACTAAAGCATATCCTACCTAATCATCGAAACTACTAGGTCAACCCAACACATTTTGTCTTTAAGAAGGCCGTAAGTGATTACTTTTTAATCATGATTTGACTCAAACCGACCTTTACTTAAAAAGATAGGCAATCAAGCATCCCACCTAGACCCAACAATGTCTTATATTGCCCTCATCCAATTCAATACATTCCTTTATCTAATCCTAAACTCTAAATGTGTTGGATGTTGAACCCTATGCTAACCTGGCTCCGATACCAAAATTTGATGCATGACAGAATGATCTAACTTAATATGATGCCATGAAATTAAAAGACAGATTAACTAGAGCAATGGAACGGTAAAATAAAACTAATTTACCATAAATTTAGAAATTTCATATTCACGACGTCCAAATTCAAGCCTACAACCTATGGGAGACCTATGGGAGATAGAACCCCCATCCTAGCTAGGGTTAAATCTGAATTCAATGGAAATCACGTGTTTAGTATGAGTTTTGACATGTTAGGGCTATTTAAAAGCTAGGGAATGTGGGGAATGAGTTTGGGTATCTAGGCTTCGATGAATTAGGGTTTGGAACATTAGGGTTGAGGTTTTGGGTTAGGATTTTAGATTTTAGGTGGAAAATATTGATGTCGCTTCATAATTGCTTGAAAGAAGATGGACAAAGGAACTCTAACGAGAAAAGTGAGCAGAATGACTCTCTCTTTAAATCATTCTATACAATGAATGGAATTAGAGTTTGGATTCTACTAGTGTTTTCTTTAAGAAACCAATCGCCTTTAGATATTAGACAGGTGGCAATTCGCCCTTCGTACATTATCAGGTCAAAATGTTCAATGCTACCTTTAGTGACCCAACTCAACGGTAACCATGTACCCAAATTGACTAAATTTCTCCATTGACCATGGTCATCCACTCTTGATCCAATTCCCATGCAAATCACGTGATGGACCACAAAATCTCAAAAATTACCATCAAGTGCGATTAACACATTTTAATAGTAAAAACAAAAGATCAGTGGTTGAAAACATTCATGAAACCATTTAAAACCTTTTGAGTGTCGGGTACAGTAAAAAACCACTTGATGTATGGTTCAAGCTACTAGATCTCAACCATAAAATGTTCTTAGGTAATTAGTGAATCCTTTGTTGGATCATTTGCCTCAACCATATCCTAAGTATGAACCTGCAACAACCACATATGACTCACTATAATTGATTTCATGATGCAGGCCAAAGCACATTGCACTAGGGACTTGAGTATCCCGATGTCCTCAAGTCTAAGGATTAGTCAAAGGTAGTACATACACAAGTCGATCTGGACTAGGCATGATGGGCCTCTCAATCCGAAGACTTGAATTGATCCTCCAATCTAAGCAACCAATGGGTCTAACGCCAAGATCCTATTTCTGTAATATTAACAATCCCATTTTAGGTATGTAAAGGCACTAGATGGTGGAGACCTTCCATCCCGATTCATCATCGATCCTGATGCAGACATCAGGCCCTTCGAAGTTTATCAAACACGAAGGCGGCCGACGAATACATATTTATGGCTCGACGATGGTTCATGACACAACCAATGATGATTTTGAAGATCTGGTTAATTGCACAACTATGGATGATTTCGAAGACCTTATTAATGGCACAATTAAGGATGATTTTGAAGACCTTACACGTATCCTTGGATTAATTGAAAGCCCCCTAATGGGGACATCACGCGTACACGCACGCCCTCCTACGCACGTACACAAGGAGGACCCCACCATCGATCTGGATCGATGACGACGTCCAGGGAGGGCCTCCTAGTTAGAAGACTGTGTTTTGGTTCATTGGAGTGGGCCCGATAGTCATGTAAAGCCCACCATGGGTTCTCAAGATCGTGGCCCACTAGTATAATTAATCTCGTATTTTAGGTTTTGCTTATTATCGTTATTCAAAGTATCATGGACGGTTTAGATTACTTTGATCGGTTGCTTTTTTTTTATTAGTTCATCGCCAAATAATAGGTTACGCACATGACGCGAGTTTTAGGGTATAAGGTTTTCTTATAAATAGGTATCCCTTGTAGGTTTTTTTTCTCATTGAAGATTAATAAAAAAAAATCCTGCGTTTTTCTACTCCTCTGAACTTCTGAATTGTGGAAATCCAATTGGGTACGAAACCCTCTTTTCCTCGAAGGGCTGACTATCGTAGTGCAAAGCCATATCTATCCTGATTCGCCTCCATCGTCTACTATCCATACTTCTCATCTCTTACAATCATCTACACCTCAAATCCGCCTTTTATCGCAGCTATTTTCCTCTTTACAGTAGAATTCCAAAATCTGGCCCTGCAGGAGGGCTAAAACTTCGGCGGAGCACCACGCACAGACCGCACATTGGATCGAGCCGAAACTCGAGGGTTTTAGAGCCCACCTTGGCCAACCAGACTTAAGGAGTCGGTTTTCGGATCCAGGGCCCCTGCGCACGTAACACCAGGCCCCTGCGCACGTGCGTCAGTTTTGGCCGTTGTCCGCGTGCAAGGACTGTCGACAGGTTCTGTTTTCTCACCTCTCTCATCCCTCTCGTACTTACCTTCCATGACCCTAACCCTAGATTGCATCAATCCAATTTATTTGCCCTTTTTCCCTAACCCTAGGGTTCTCTGGATTGAAACCTGTGAATCCCCTTGGATTGGGAATATATTTGTACATGTGTGGATGACTATACTTCCCTTTGAGTATTGTTTGGTCCATAATTTTTAGTAATGCAGCCCTAACATGTGTAGGCCTGGACCCACATAGATTCCCCTTGGTTGAATGTTTGAACTTTTGTGTGAGACGTGAAATTTTTATGTGATTGTTTCTGAATTAGTATGATCTAAAGCCTGAGATCTTGCATATCATAGTTAACTTTCATGTCCTGCATCAAATTTGGTATCAGTTAGCTTAGGGTTCTTATAGGGGAATGCATTACATGTTTAGGGTTTTGTTTGTTTGTCCATTATGCATCCATTCTCATCATATATACTGTTTAGAGGTCCATAAATCCTGATAGAAACTGTTGAAATTTCTATTATCAAAAAGTTAACAATTCACATTGCTATAATTTTCTGTCATCCCTTTAGTTTGACAACTATTTTGCTGAATTTCAGTGACATTGTGTAAGTTCCCTCATATAGTTTCCCATAGGATCATTTAGTCTCATTTAGACGCATAGAGTCGTAGTAGAAGATCCTTCGGTTGAGTTAGTAGTTGTATGCCCACACGTACGGGTCGTGGTTTTGGCTTGCACCCGACACTAAACATGGAGCAATTACAAGAATCAGTGAACAGGTTGACCCAGCAAGTTGATTCTTTGGGTAAGCGCTTGGAACAACGTATGGACCAACGCCAGTTTAATGCGTGTGTTACCCAACTAGAGACCTCCCTCGTGGCAAACCCCACAATTGGGAAAGATGTTCAATCTCAAGCAGGTGATCAAGAGGTTAGACCAAGGAATGGGGGTAGCCAAGGAATTGGTCATGAGCGTGCACCCGTGCCCCCACCCCGCGAGGGACATCATGATCAATATAATCCAAATGCGCAACTCCTCAAGGGAGTTAGAGTAGATGCCCCTATGTTTGATGGCCACTTGGACCCTAAAGCCTTTTTAGATTGGTTGGTGGATATGGACCACTATTTTGAGTGGTATGACATGTCGGATTCTCGTCGAGTCCGATTCACCAAAATGAAGCTTATGGGCCAAGCAATGAGGTTTTGGGCGACGGTAGAGCGAAAGAAAGAAAGGGCACGTCGAGCAATACCTCAAAACATCTGTGAGAAGGCGGTTCAACTTTCGCGATTCTAGTGTTAAGGCCAACCCCTCTAGGGCTAAACCTATCACTGGGTACCAGAATAAACCTTCCAACAGTTTTCAGCCCAGGCCCAAAGATGATAAGGGTAAAGAAATTGCCGGGTCTATCCAAAGTGGAAGTGGGGCAACTAGGTGTTTTAGGTGTCAGGGGTTTGGTCACTTTGCCCACCAGTGCGGCACGAAAGAGAGCACCAAAGTATTCCTTATTGATAGGCAAGTAGAAGTACCCCCAGAGAGTGACGGTGAAGAGGAAGAATATGAGCTAGTAGAAACCCCTAGTGATGAAGAAGAGGAAGCGCAAGAGTCTGTGACCCTCGCGATTGTGCGTTGCGCTTTGGCTCAGGCCAAGAACACTGATGATTGGCGCCACAACACGATCTTCTATACTTGTGCAAAATGTGGGAAAAGGTGCTGTAAGATGATCATGGATAGTGGTAGTTGTGACAACGTGGCACTGATTATCACTTTGAGCCGTTTGGGCTTGAAGCTTGAAACCCATCCTTAACCATATAGTGTCCTGGGTTGATGAAACTTCTATTCCAGTCTTGCACCGTTGTATTGTTCTTATTCAGTTTGGATCATATAAAGACACTTTGGTGTGATGTTGTTCCCATGGATGTCGGCCATATCATTCTGGGTGGACCGTGGCTCTACAACAGCGATGTTACCATATTTGGTCATTCAAATGTGTGTACATTCTGGTTCGAGGGTAAGAAGGTCAAGCAAAATCCACTGCCACCCAAGAACATGACTGGAAAGGAATCCACCACACGAGTGGTGTGAGCGGCTCAAAAGAATTGAAGGAATCGAAGTCCAAGTCCAAACCACTCCATATTCTAAATGCCAAGGACTTTGAGCGAGAAACGGAGGCAGACTCGATGGTATATACCCTTGTGGCTAGGGAGAGTGTACCAAATGCTAGCGTAAAGTTACCCACTAAGGTCATTCAGGTAGTGCATGAGTTTTGTGATGTCTTTCCTGATGATCTACTAAAGCTTTCCCCTATGAGGGATATACAACATGCCATTGATTTAATCCCTGGGATGACTCTACAAACCTTCCGCATTACAGAATGAACCCAAAGGAGCACGCTGAGTTGAAGAGACAGATTAACGAACTCCAAGAGAAGGGGTTCACTCGAGAGAGCAGGAGCCCGTGTGCCGTGCCCGCCCTTCTTACACCTAAGAAGGATGACACATGGAGGATGTGTGTTGATAGTAGGGCCATCAACAAAATCACAGTCAAGTATCGATTTCCAATACCGCGTCTTTATGACATGTTGGATATAATGGCCAATACTATTATCTTCTCAAAAATTGACCTCAAAAGTGGTTATCACCAAATCCATGTATGCTCTGGTGATGAGCGGAAGACAGCCTTCAAGACGAAGGATGGGCTATACGAGTGGCTAGTTATGCCTTTTGGGTTAACTAATGCTCCAAGCACTTTTATGCATGTGATGACCCAAGTGTTGAGGCCCTTCATGGGGAAGTTCTTGGTCGTATACTTTGATGACATCTTAATTTATAGCATGACCAAGAAACAATACCTCAACCATTTGAGGCAGGTTAGTGGGATCTTTAAAGCCAAGAAATTGTACGCTAGCCTAAAGAAGTGTGTTTTTGTCTAGTGGTGTTATCTTCTTAGGTTTTATTGTGTCAATTGAGGGCGTATCGGTGGATCCGAGAAGGTCAAGGCCATCGTCAATTGACCTAAACCCCATAATATTCATGAGGTGCGCAGCTTTCACGGCCGAGCCACCTTCTATAGGTGGTTTATTCGAGGTTTTAGTTCCATTATTTTTCCCATCATGGATTGCATTTTTTTATTTTTATTTTTTTTAAAGGAGAGTTTCAATGGTCAAAGGCAACCTCGAAGGCCTTCAAGGAGATAAAGGTCAAGATGACCGAAGCTCCAGTCACGCAACTTTCGGATTTTTCAAAAGCTTTTGAAGTTGCATGTGACGCATCAAGAGTCAGCATGGGAAGAATAATTAGTCAGGAAGGGCACTCTGTCGCCTTTTTTAGTGAGAAACTAAATGAGGTGAAGCAAAAATATTCCACCTATGACAAAGAGTTCTATGCGGTAGTGCAATCACTAAGCCATTGGCGTCATTACCTATTGGCTATTGCCGCAAGAATTCGTTTTATTCTCATATCACGAGGCCTTGAGATATCTGAACTCTCAGAAGAAATTAAACCCTAGGCAAGCCAAGTGGGTTCAATTCCTTCAAGGGTACAATTTTGTGCTTAAGCACATGGCCGGCGTAGAGAATAAGCCTGCTGATGAGTTGAGTCGTCGAGTCGCGTTACTCAATTCCATGAGTGTTGAAGTCACGGGCCTCGAGCACATCAAAGAAGATTATTCTGAGTGTCCAGATTTTGGAGTTGTGTACACGTCGTTGTTAGAGAGTCCGTCAAGAGCTAGCAGGCTTTAAGAGGGTTCCTTTCTCCGGGCAAGGAACCCTCCTAAAGCCTGCTTCAAACCACTGGCCTATCTTCTTTCGGATAGAGGATTTGAGGAGGGCTCCTTAGCCATTTAGATCCGAAAATAAATTGTTAAAAATCAGTACTTACAAGAATGGTGGACTGGTGGAAGAGCTATCAAGTTCAGGGGTGGGCAAGATTCAGGATGATGAAGAAGCTATAGTATTAAAATCTAAACTGGACAAGTGAAATACGGTAATGGAAGTAGCAGAATCGGGAAGACAGGAGGACACCATTGAATAATCCATCCTTGCTACCTCCACCTGACTCTTGAAGAGAGGGCTTCCTGACTTAACCAATTGAAAGACCTATGTGAGATATCCCTGTGTGAAGAAATTGCTTCGAATCAAAGGTCCAAGGCTTGTGTGGCTTCAAGTGTTTAAAAGAAACACCGACTTCTTACACAGACTAGTGAATGGTCGGAAAGGAGAGATGTTATCTCCAAGCTGACTGTTAATGGAATTTCTCTGGAAGATAGAGATAAGATCAAGGAAGAAATGATGAAATTCTACAAAAAGATTTATTTGGGGGATAGCGTCCTTAGAACTACCCTTGACAGGATTGTTTTTCAATCTCTATCTTTCAAGGATGACAGGTTGCTGGAAAAGAGCTCACTGAGTAGGAAATTAGAAGGGCGATCATGAATGTTGGCTCAGAGAAATCCCTCTCAATCAGTGGTAGATCTAATCCCTTGGTGCTTGATCTTGCTAGCAGGGGTTTCACCCCTTTATAATTGTAATTGAGTCTGAATATTGTCAGATTTTGGGTGAATTTGCTTCTGTTTTTCCTTCTTTTTTTTGTCCTTTTCTTTTTCCCCCCTTCTTCTTCTTTTGAAGTTGATATGTTTGGATTGCATGGAAATATAATTTGATGGTAGAATTTTATTGTTAAGTTTAAAATGTTTATTTTGCTATTAAACTGATTCGACTTCTATTTACGCAGCATATGATTTATTTTCTGACCGTTGATTACTTTGCATTGGTTCAATGTCTTTTCAGGTATTGAGGATTTTCCAATGAAAATAATTCAATCAATACTAAGCCGACTGGAAGATGCACATGATGTGGTTAGTGTGTGCGTTACTTGTCGGGCATTGCTACATGCCCTCCCTACCATCACTTCCCTTCACTTCCTTTGCTTAAACTGGGCAGGTTACAATTTGCTCCCTCCCCATCAACTAGAAATGCACATAGATCACCTCGTGCATCAAACTACGGGGTTAGTGTCCTTGTTTATTATGATGCAACCTGATCACGCTGTATTCCATCCAGATTCAGTGACGTCGTGGCTCTCGCATACTAGAGAGACGTTGTGTCATCTGATGTACTGTGTTCCGAATACATATATCGACATCTTACAGGAATGTAACTCCAATAGGTTGGAATCATTGACTCTGGCCTTTCATACCCCAAACGTGACACCCATGAATGTATTTGAACGTCTGCATACTGTGTCTTTAATGACTCTCAATGTTTCGGCGTTAGATTTGCAAAAGATGGTTGTGGCTTGCCCAGTGTTAGAGTCTTATACTTAGCAACGTGGTGGTTACCAGGTCAGATGAGTCAGATCTGGTGATATCCACACTACGTAGTCTAAGTATGGAACTTATGTCTTTCGGTCTTGACATAAAAAAAGGCTTCTAATCTAGAGAACTTGTCTTTTAAGATATGTCTGATAAATAGCAGGGTGTTTGACACTATCTACTTGAAAGTTCACACTGATGATTGTATGGGTCAACTATTCATCGGCAACAAAGCTTTCACAGGTTTGGAACTTGCGTACTCCTCTTATGTTTACGACGGACAATAAACTCGACATGAATTGCATTTAGGATGTCAGAATGAATTAACTCGACATGAATTGCATTTAGGTTGTCAGAATGAATTACTTTGGATAATTTGAATGAATTTGGATAATTTGATTTGGTTTATCTTTTCATTTTGTTATGGAGTATGTTTTCAAGTGGATGAATGTTTTAATGTTTCAAATCTGATCGAACTACTACTATGGTTTGATAGATTAATTGGAGAATTCTAACCGTTGATTGATTGAATTTTAAATTTGAGTAGTTTACCTTTCTATTTTAGCTGTACATTTGATGGTGACCATCTGGGGAGCCTCATGATCAATCCATAAGCCCAGAACATGGAAGGTTTCGATTGAGCTACATCTGTGCCAGCTGTGATTGACACAGCGGCTACAATCTGCTCATTGTATTAAACAAATCCACTAGAGTTGGTCCCCGTGCCCCCATTGGCGCAGCGTGAATAGGAACCTGAAATCAGGGTACACCAGCCAGTCCGGTAAAAGATACGGTAATGGTCCACAATTAACGGCTGATTAAAAAAGAGTTCTACTATTCATGGCTAGGATGTTCCAATGAGCCGGACCTTTTTTTAGCCATGGTCTATCCCCAGTCGGATACAAAAGACCAATGGTTTGGATTATCGATGGGCCCACTCGCTGGAATAAAAAATCTGGTCATAGCGTGAAATAGATTTGTCCAGGATTTAAAGGACCACCAGTGAACTCGACTTCAGTAGTGAACTCTCCAGTACTGAGCTCGGTACTGGTCAGTGCTGGAAAAGATTTGTGGTCCACTATGATGTATGTCTTCTCCACAAAGTCCATTAGATCGAATTCTCTATTCAACTACACCACAGGAAACAACAGTGCTTGAGTCTAGGCCCACGTCACACAGACCTAGATGAGGCGAAAATACAAATATCAGCTTGATCAGGAACTTTTGTGGCCCCAAGGTTTTTAATGGTGAAAGTTCAATCACCACTGTTTCCTATGGTGTGGTCTGCCTGATATTTGGATGTGTCTCATTTTTGGGATCACGGGATAAGATGATCTGAAAAAAATGGATGGACAGTGTGGATAAAAGGCATACATCATATGGGCCTACGGAGCTTTTTCACCAACACTCGGTACCGTAGGGGTCACTACTGAATCCGAGTCCCTCACTAGTGGCAGGCGAAACAAAAACCAGGAGAGAGAGACAGAGAGAGGCATACATACCTGCTAAGAACCAAGGTGCTAATTGGCTCTTGGAGAAGGGGAGCTGCTGCTGCGGCTGTTGCTGGTGCTTCTTCCTCTTGCAGGCCTACACAACAAAGCCAAAAAGGAGTAAAAACTACAGAAAACCAAAGGAAGCAGGTGTTATTTGGGGCATAGAAAAAACACTAGTGTTCCATCAACAACAACAACAACAACAACAAAAAACATTTGGTCTGAGCAAATGAACTGAACATATGAGGCTTGCCTTTGGATGATAAAATGACCCATATGATGGGCTACACGGCTTATGGGTGATCCCCCACAAAAAGCACATGACTACAATCAAATAAATGTAAACATCAGATCGGGCCCCATTACTTGTTAACCATCAGTTGTAATTGCACATTCATCAGGTAGCGAAGATCATTTGACAGGAGAGAAAGATTCATGCCGTGATGTGTGCACCACATCAAAAGCTCCAGTTACCAAAATTTGGCCCCACACATACCATTACTGGTTTAAACCAAAAACATCTCCGTTGATCAAGCACCATGTTTCTTTTGGTTCTTAAGAAGTGATTTTTCATGAAGCCTTTAGAGAATCCAAGGCAATGAGAACCCAAAGGCACAACAATTTCAAAATTTTACAAAAGATTGTGTGGTTCAAGTTGGATAGGATAGGTGGACAATTCAGATGTTTGCAAAGAAACCAAATGAAGAACAACAGACTACCTTCTCGGGCTACGGCTTCTAGAAATCTTCCTTACTCCCTGTGGCACAAAAATTGAGTTAGAACATCACCCTTTTCAAGAACATAGGGGTGAGATCCAATCATCCATCAGGCTGGTACGACCTTCTACATGTTTTCCCAAAAATCAATCTGGAGAAAGGAATGCTTTTTCTTAAATCAAGAAGTCATCTTGTTCTTTTCAGAATAGATCGAGTATCGCACCTGGCCACTGATACATGTGCACATAGGTGGGATGCCTTGTGCATGTTTGTGGGCTTGGCAAACATTTGAACATTAATATATTACTAGTAATTCAAATCAAACCTTTAAAACTGTGGACCATGTACATGGCAATTTGCAAGAACAACAGTCTCAATGCACAAAGTGCAAATCACAATAAAACATCTCATCCTAACATATTGAAGGGTAGAAATCAGTAAAATGCAATTTTTGAGGAATGGAGTCGAACGCACCTCAGTGTATTTGAATTATTGTTCGACGTTCCTGATGACAAAACTGCATTCCAAGCACATGAAGGTCCCTTGTAGAAGCTCTGGCTGTCAAATATAATGTCCCAGTAAAGTAAAAATCAGCTTATGAAACTAAAGGTTATTCATAAGATTTTTCTCACCTTTTCATCACCATATATTGAGCAAACCATGGATAGTACTGCTCTTTCAGGACATCAGTAAATTATTTTGCTTTCACATCCATATTTGAAGATGAAATATTATTAATCATAAATAAAATCTTGTTCTGTATCTCTGATGCAGGTTCCTGCATGAAATAAACAACAAACTCAAAACTTTCAAAATACAATCGAGATAATACATGAATAGTCAAATAACATAGAGTAAGCACAAAACATACAGAGACGCGACTTTTGTCAATGCCACAAAGAACTATTTGCCAACATGCTAATTGTCATAAAAGAATTCAAAGAAAGAAGAAACAACAGTGAAAATCGCAAAAAAAAAAAAAAAAAAAATGAATGCACGAGTTGTGCTTGCCTATGTGGTGTGAAATTTGAATTGTATATGTATATGCCTTTCATTAAATTATTAAAGCATAAAGGCAAGCCTCCATGCCAATGATGTACCCATTCCTTGACCATGCTGCACTCTGTTCCCCGGTGATCATCTTGCTGGAGGCAGAGCAGGGGAACCTGCATTGACCATTTTCGAGAACTATAACTGGTTTTCAGGTAAAATTGTCTTGAGTTAACCATAAAATGCCGGTGTTCTGTCTTACTGATTCATGAATGGTGGCAGTTCCTGAGCAACTGAATAGTGTGCGAAAGTTGTTGGAGATGGATTTTGTATGGGCTTTACCTGGTATGTTTACTCCCCCTATTCTACATAAACAAAAGTCTATACGTTCTCTGGAAACAACAAGATGACTGCATCTTATTTTAAGAGAATAAAAATAATGGCATCTGAATGTTTTAAAACCATTAGGAATCAGTACATTTTCTATACTTGAATTACACCAGATTTTCCACGATGGGGAAAAACCTGGATCCGAGCCTGATCTTACCATTTAAACAGCTTGGACCCAAGCCCAGGTTTAACAGCCTTTTCTGTTGAGTCCGAGCATGTTCATGAACAGGCCTTTTATGGCTGTCATGATGGATTTAACTGGCCTTTCAGGTCTGATAGAAATTAGGAGAGTGGCTGACCCAGACCCAGCCCATCACCACTCCTAGACAAACCTTTTCCTTTAATATACCAAAAGAGTTACCCAAACACATGAAAATTCAGTATCGTTTTCGTGATCTGCATAATAAAATTACAATGCATTTCTGTCAACCATGGTTGGTGTTTTCTTTAATTTGCCCTAAGTCAGTTTTGCCCTCTTTTTTTCCTAAACGGTGAGTCAGTTTTGCTGTTCATTGAACAATGCTAATAACAAATAACAATCTTACAGGTCATGGAAGGAGAATTGAATTTAAAGACACGCAAGAGAAGAACTTAGCTCTGGAATCTTTCTTGGCTAGCAAAAAGCAGGTTTATGGCGTCAAGGAGGCTTATACAGAAGAGCCAGCTTATGCCAAGTAAAAGAATTAAACAGGAAATTAATAATACAGGAAAAGGTAGCATATATGCTTTTTTTTTGCTTTTTTCTTTTTATAATAGTAGCTTTTATTTTGGTCAATACAGTGGTAGGAGTGGGTGGAAGATATATAATGTAATATAAGTTTCAGAGGTAAGAGCAGGTTCAGGTGGAAATGGGGACATGACCCTGAAATGTTCGAGCGGTGATTAGGACTGCAAAATAATATTAAGAAATAAAGCATGCATATGTTTCATAAATTTAGCAGTCAACGATACCATGATTGTGTATCGAAGAACTTGGAATATCTAGCCGGATACGGGACAAACCAAAAATACAGAATTGTTTGGATTATAGATGGTCTGTGGGATGATCCAGAAGACCCACCATGGAAGTCTCTAGCTACTTTGCAAGCAAATATGTGCATTGCATCTATGGCATAGTACACCTTTTCCCACAACAATAATTAAAAATAGAAACTAAATTATTGTTTTGGGTGTGTTGGGTTGCACCAAATATCATGAAATTTCATGGCATTTCATAGTTGATCAGTCTAATTTGGTGCAAACTTTCATGATATTTCATGAAATTGGTGCAACCAAACACACCCAAAACAGTAATTTTGGAGAGGAAAAAAAACCCAATTCCCAAAAAATAATGAATGCAAGAAATTAGCTGAACAATACAAAAAGCCTAGCAAGGCCCCAAATGCTAATGCATCTGTGATCACTTCAATCTCTAATGTCCAAGGAGACTTCCGAAGACTCCTTGGCTACTACTACTAGGATGATTTCCTAAACTTCAGCGATCCCTTACGAAGGCTAGTTTAGCCTCTACAGCTATGTGCTTTCTCTATATCTAAGACCAGAGATCAACATCATCATTGGCCTTGATGTCCCTAACAAGCTGCCTCCGATCAATCACCAACATTAGTTGCAGAGTTGGCAAGTGAGTTCCATCATTTGCAGAACAACGAGGCAGCAGCAACACCTATTTAGTGGCAATGATTTCTCGAGAGCCCTCCAAGAGGTTAACACCATTGGATACTCCAAAGAACTTCACCCACAACAACACAAATAGAATGAAGCAACATGAAGATGTGTGGGCCTTGAAATCCCTTCTTGAATTTCCCTTCTCTCAAAGATCCAAAGACTATTAAATGAGCCCCAGATATGATCAAAGGTCTTCCCTTGGATGTACTTGAGGTTTTACTCAGCAGCCGAAGCAGATGAATGATGCAGTATGAATTGAAAAGAAATCACTTCTAGATTATGCATGCAGAACTTTAAATGAAAGTTACCTTCAAGATCTCCGCACAACTGTAGAAATTCGCAAAAAAGGAGATAAAGGTTTGCTGAATGAGATTTCAACAGTTTCTAGGGCATCACAACTATAGAAAGGACATCACTAGATTTGTGAGTATCCCACTCACAATCTTCACCCCTCACTGGTCAAAAGAAGAATAAATAAAAAGTCTTTAATCATAAAATAATCATGAAAAGTTCAATGTACGGCCCACTATAAATATGCCTCGCACACACCACTTTCTGACTTTTACTTAAACACCCATTGTTGCTAGATAAGCAAGTTGAAGCAGTAAAGGAAATTACAAACAGAAAAGGAAACTAAGCATTAATTAAAACAGACATATTGTGTAAATTGTGTGATCACTAGAAAAGGTGGGCCTCCTGATTGGATACTCTCAGGATGAAGATATGTAGCACTACATTCTCCAAAGAGTGCAAAATATGTAGTCAGGAATTATAAGTGTTCCAAGATGCATCAGAATGTACAGTCCTTGTGCATCTATTTTGTAAGCGTGGGGACCATGTTTTGGTCATCTAGACTACAGATACGAAGGAATTCACCATACATGGATAACGTTCCCAAGATTTCCAGATTAGATGATCCTATCCATCCCATCTATGGCTGTTATTTCGGACTGTTAATGTGTTTTTCGCTAACTGTTTGTTATTAGGCTGCTTATCCAAGGGGCTAGAATTGTCTGTTTTGGAATAACTTTTAAGAACTACCATTTATTTTGGGTTCCTTCTAATCAACAGCCTGAATTACTGAGCTAAGGAAGGATCTTGCATGTGCAAATTGACTCATCAGGACACTTTCATATTTTGATCCATCAGGGCCCAATGTGATTGGTTGACTGCCTAGCCTAGAAACCCTACTTTGAATATTCTGTTGCTTTTTGTACATTGCTGTGTGCTGAGATGTGTTCTAAGATGTATTGTGAATAGAAAAAGTCTTAAGTGGCTGAATGACAGGTTCTAACGAGTCTATCAGTCATTTTACCTTGCTGTTTTACTCTGTGGATTATGTGGGACTGGATCATTAGATTCAAACCTAAACATACAAAGTAGAATTTATGATCTAACAAAGAAGATTACAATATGTATATATGTATTTGTGTGTATGCACGCATGCATGTAAGCATCCTTGCTAACATTCAAGCCCTTTTACTTCCCAAACAGAAAATTGCGCATGAAAAGAAAAGTTGATCAGCATGGATTTGTTGCTGTGTGAAAAGCACCTTACCTGTGAAGATATACAAGCAGTGAGGCGATAAAAACCTTTATTATCTTCAACTGGTATCCCAACAGTTTCAACCAGTCTATTATCCTCCAACTTGATCAATATCTGAAATTCAATCAGAGATAAACCAAAAATTGCAGGAAGTTGTTTTTCTTGCACCCACCAACTCAAAGATCAGAGTTGCCAACTAGTCACCTAGTAAAGTTTGAAATTAACATCAAACCATATCAACTTTACTAATTATTATGTTTATGAATAAATGATTTGTAGTTTTAAAAAAATACAATAAAGAAAACATATCCATAATCATCATCATCATCTAAGCCTTATCCTAACTTTAATAAATAAAACATATTGATGAATAAATTAGATTACTGAGCACAGAAAACAAAATATCAACTCAAAACCTGAGAATCAAAATATTTGCTGAAGGAGAAAGATAAGCATAAGAGCAAAAGAGATTCAAAGAATTTAGAAACATGGTTGGAAAAATAAGATGTTTCACATGTCAAACATTACTTACATTTCATAACATATAAGGCCTCTGTTCTATTTCCTTCAATCAAACCCGTACAAGTATAGATTCAAACTTGTGCAAGGATGACAAATCTTCTAAAGTTTGAATGGGGGCTATGTGGGGATTCCATACAATGAAATGTGTACCAACATCAAAATGATATAGCAGAATGATAGCAACAGCAAATGAGTGCAGGTCTTACCTGAAATCTTTGAGAAGGTAGAGATATGATATGGAATGTGAACAATCCACAAACGATTGGGGACTTCACTTGGTGGCGGTAATTATTTTCTGAATAGAACTGCTGTCTATAACAGGCCTATGCAATCTATCAACAGCTTCCGCAAATATCATTTAAAAGAGCAATTTGTCGACGAATGGACCTCGCAATAACTTCAGCTAAAAGACAAACTTTGTCTAGAATGAAATTTTCCCTGCCATTCAATAAAAAATAAAAACAAAAACATGTGAATAGATTGAAAGAACAACAATCCACTATCAAAACAGTGTGAAAAGTATACTAAGGAGCAAAGGAATGGGAATGCCCATTCCACCATGCATTCATATGATATCAACCAAAAACTAGAAATTAAGAAGAATCAAGTTCTTATGCTCAATCAGATTTCGTTCAAAGTCAACAAAAGAATCCTCATTCTCAAAAGTAAACAAATATAAAAGAAAATCCACACTATTTTACCATCACACATTCATGCCATGTCTAAATTGTGCAATGAATAATAAACCACCGCCATTTAAAAAATGATGGAAAAGGCACAAAGAATTGATCGATGGAATAAAAGAAGATCAGGGAAATTCCATTACCTTAAGAAGGTTTTGAATGTATTGCTTCATGGGTGAAGATAGATGATCTCCAGAACCAGACTCCAAGTATATTGACAAGCCTAGTCATTGAATGACGGTTAGTTAAATTTCCCCTTTTTTCCTTTCCGTCCCTTTTCTATTAATAAGCCTATAATATCTTGAAGAGCTAGAAGCAATGCAAAGGAGATGAAGCAGAATCACAGGTCCAACAAAGCCCAATACTCAATATGCCGAATAGATGCAAAATTGAATAAAATGAAGAGAATATGAAATGATCTCAACAAATGAAGACTGCAAACTGTAATTGATTGGACAATGAGTAAGGAGAAATCACATAAAGTCCTGTGCCTCATAAGACAGCTTTCGGATATGCAGGATACATTGTACAGCAACAGTAACCTTTGAACTGATGGCTTACCATGGATGAGGAATAGCTCCAAGGTATCACAGGTTGGAAGAACCAAACATTCCAATCATTGGCCTATTTCCCTGAACATAGGTGGTTCACATATTTTTCTTTCTTAGCAGTTTATATGCAGATCAACAATCAAATGTTAGGATCTTACAACCAATGTTTTCAATATCTTGCAAAATCATCGATATATCCCGTGATATATCAGTTATCCAAGCTGGGCGATACGAAACTCAACTTTAATATCAATTTTTCATGGTATCCTAGAGTATATCGCACGATATCGCAATATCATGCGATATATCCACACTCCCACTTTATAAATTCTTTATGTATCGTGCGATACATCAACACCGAGTGCAATATCAAAAGGAATAAAAGGAAACCAATGCTGTTTTGTCTAGAAAATCCTAAAAAAATCTTCCAAGTACATAGGAAGGTGATTTCAACCAGTCCACTCTAATTTGTTGGAAGAAAATCTTCTAAATTTCTCCAAAATCGCAATCGAAAGCTTCTTGGGAGGCTTCACCAAACATTAGACAGCTTCAGTTTGGGAAAAAAAATGTCAAACTAAAAAATAAACTATACACAGACAAGTCAAAACCAACAACTCTTTTTTTTCCTCAGAATTTTCTTCATGGAACAACCAAGTCAAAACCAAACAATGAGTTTTAGCAGAGGAGTAAACCCTAATTTGCAACAGCAGTAACATTGAAATTTTCAGCAAGTAGTAGACAAGGGAAAAGGAAAAGCAAAAGATTCCAAAAATTACCTAGTTGGGTTATGCGATGGGGCCCAAAGGATACATATTACAACGAGTAATAAGTATGCAAGGATGTTCCAAAAAGCTGGGATGATCCAAGCTCTTTCCCACAGCTCGCTCAAGGGATCTGATGCATTGAAGTACAGCTGCGTTTTCACAAGTACAAGAAGCTAGGATCATTAGCACTTATGAATATTAAAAATAATAACAAAACAGAATCTAAAACCCCAGATCTGCATCGAAAATCTGTTGTAGCTTGAGAGAAAAATCCAAATCCGTTTTGGAAAGATCGAGAGAGAAAAACCTAGATCTGGTCTGTAAAAGACACGCGCACACACGGAGAGAGAGAGAAAGAGAGAGAGAGAGAGAGAGAGAGAGAGAGAGAGACAAACCCTAGAGTAGAGATGGATTGAGAAAGGGGAACAAAGAGAGATGGTCGATTGAGAGAGGGAAAAGGGGAAATAGAGAGAGAGGGTCGATTGAGAAAGGTATAGTAGAGTTGGAGATGGCGATGGCTGTCGCTGCATCTAGAGAGAGAGAGAGAGACTCGGGACGGAGAGAGAGTTAGAGTGAGCGTCGGGGGCGGTGCGGTGAGACGGAGAGAGTCGGGAGAGGGGAACAAAAGAAGCATAAGAGGATCGGGGCTTTTCGTACGGTATTTATAGCCGATCGCAAACCGACGCCCATTTTAAATAGCGCTGGTAATTAGCCAAGTACATCGTCGGCTAATCCTGCTTTTGTTGTAGATCACTTGATTATTTGATTATCTAATTGGTGGGCATTTATTGGTTGCCATCTATTATTATTATGCCGAGGGTTTTTTTTTTTTTTTTGATCTATTTGAAATGAGTGAAGTGTTTTTCCATTTCTGTAATTCTGTTTATTACTTCTATCTGATTGGTGGCCATATCATATCAGTGATTGAAGCCTGTTACTGATATTTAAAACCTTGTTTTAGGGTCAGTCGGAGCCCAACCCATTACCAGATTCCCAACATTTACATCGAATTGTGCATTTGGTTGTACTAAATGTCATGAAATATAATGATTAATCAGTTTAATTGAGTGAAATTTCATAATATTTCATGAAATTTAGTGCAAGAAATACCCTCTAAAGCAAGTGCAGAATTTTGTAGACAATATGCTGATAATTGATTAATATGTTGGCGAGGTTGATGTCTGTGGATCTGAGAGATCTCAACTTGGAGATATTGGCTTCTTTAACTGTCAGTCATAAATACCAAATGAAATACAAAAAAAGGAAAAAGGAAATTGCAAATGTGTACTACTTGTCTACCCACGTGCTTAGAGCTGGCAACTCATACACCTTGTCAATGTCTGTAAAGGAACATGTACCTGAATTGGTTATGTTGAGGTGGTGAGAAGGGGTATGAAGGCTTGTTTGTTTTCCAAGGATTGGGCCTCAAGCAGGATTAGTAGGCGAAAAAGGGCTTGTTAGTGCAACCGACCCCAAATAGCTGGGAGAAGGCTATGATGATGAGGAGGATATTAGATGTTTGAGTCTGATTCAGAATGTTATGTTTATTTATGTATGTTAAGGTATCTCACAGAATCAGATCATATTACTTAAGTTTTCAAACAATAGCAAATCGATGTAGTGCAGATTTCACAAAACATGAAGTAAACCTAGAATGAATCGGCTAAATGAGCGAGTGAAAGTTCTCCACTAGCCTTGAATTTGATGAAGGCATGTTCTGATAGCTTCTCCTTGCTCATGGGTAGTTCCATGGCTTTTGATGCCTATTGACTTGTAACTTCAACTGCTCTGTTATGCCAAAGGCAAGACACTTTTGGGTTGAGTGTCCATAGACATCTGTGTAAAATGGACCTCCACAGTTTAAATGAATATTTTTCTGGTGCTATTGGATGCATGTTTTGAACACATGGCTAGAAGTTTTTTAGTAATGAGTCCTTAGTCTCTTTTTTTTTCTCGTTGTTGCTATTATTCATATAATATTTCTAACCTTGTGGATCTAATGTATGGACCTGTCATTTGATCAAGTTATGAGTCTGACAGATTATTTCTACATTTGGCATTGAGACACGAGTTTTAAGCCAAAGTTACATATCATTATGGTTTGTTTTAGCATCAACCAGTGTGAGAACTCAAAATTTCTTGTAGGCTGATTCTTCGATAAAGGAAGAGGTTCAATTTCTTCGTGTGCATTAGGATGAATCTCTTGATGAATTTATTAAAGCACATGATATGCATGCCAAGAAGGTCTGATGTACTTCCTGGCCCGTAATGCTTATGGTCTTGCTAGCATTGCCAACAATAGTGACAAACTTGTGGCCTTGTAAAACTAATTTGAGAATGTGAAGAAGAGAGTGGATGATGAGGCCAAGAAGGCCCTGCGGCTTGAGCAGAAGATAGAAGTTCTTACACAAGGATATCAGGTATAGCGAGACGTGCTTATCAAATGTCATGGTAGCCATATGCCATTACCACCATCCTATTTTTGGATCAGATGCTGGTGAATCATATGGCCCTACTTGTACTGCATTCCCAATATATTTCATTTTCTTCCCTAGGATTGGAGTTGCATATCATTTGGCAATTTGAAACCTGAGGATTAATGATAGGCAAAACATAGAGTATTTTTATTTTATTTTATGCTTATTTATTAACGACGCTTAGGCAGACCTTTAGCGGCGTTTTGGTAACCTATTGTTGCGCTTAAAAATATTTTATCGGCGCTTTTTACAGCTTTCAGTGGCGTTTTTACAGTATTTTCTAACACTTTTTGCAACTTTACCGGCGCTTCATTCCAATCAACAATGGGACCCACAATCTGGATGTCAAAATCATCATTCATATATCGCATAGCCTGGCTGATAAGCTGCTGCATTCTTACTGGTTTATTCCTCAAATATCTAGCATAGTTCTTGATCTCCATTACAAATATCTAACATAGTTTTTTTTTTTTATGTAAGTAATTTCTTTTTGTTATTTTGTTTTGCATCATGGTATGAATGAATTGGATGTAACTAATTTCTTTGGCCGTCTGACTCGCGGTTCCCTGGGCCGAGATGCTAAGTGGTATGGCCTCAAAAGGGCCTTCGGAATCTCCGGGCCCTGAGGCAGTGGTCTCTGGTCCGGAGTCAGAACTAGCTCCTCTGACCTATTTTATTTCATAATTACTCAACATTGTGTAAGGAAAAAGTCTTAAGTGATGAAAGACTCACAGCGTTGCAGGCGATTTTCTTCGGCAGAAATCTTCCCAACTCCAGCGGCTTCCTCCGAGCAGAATCCCTTCTCCGATCGTTGGAAAGCCTTTATTCGGTGACGAAAATCCTTTTTCTGGTAGATGGCGATTTGAAAGGAAAGAACAAGGGAATTAGAAGCGAGAGAAGGAGAGCAAGAATGAAGATGAGAGAGGCTTATATAGCCCTCCCATTACTCAGTGCCATCATTACGGACAGTTGTTCCAAAAGCCAAAGTAACTCAACACTGTCACCAGGGGACACGTGGAGGGAGTCGATAAGCTCGAGTTCGCGCTCCCAAGTCCGAGCCGTATCAGCATTAAATGTTATTTAGGGCACAAGCGACCTCTCGCTTCCCTATAACCTCGTGGCATCGTTTTCTCTGCTCTGACGATTACGAATCGTAACCGTCGCCACATGTCCTTCATTCAAAGGCCGTAATCCGAAGAGTCGTATCGGCTGTACTGCACGCGTAACCCGAAGCGCAATCGTCGCAGTGATCGAGGTCTAATCATCCCAACCATCATCATGAGCAGAGATGTGGAGGCGTCACCCCGCTTCCCCAAGTATTTACTCTCTAAGTCTGAGCTCGGACTAAGAGAGTAGGGGGCTTTTGTTATGGGGAAATATAAACAGGGTCGGCCCCCAATCACCCGACCCAATTAATAGGGCCTCGAAAGGAGAACATCATGCTGGGCGTGAATGGACTTCCATACTACAACCCCAGGCCGAGCAAGATGGGCTTTTCGTCCTCGTCCTCATTCTCATCTTCATCCGAAGAAGGTTGGCCAAGTCAGGGGCTTGTCCTCGTCCTCGTCCTCATTCTCATCTTCATCCGAAGAAGGTCGGCCGAGTCGGGGGCTCGTCCTCGTCCTCATCCTCATCCTCATCTTCATCCGAAAAAGGTTGGCCAAGCCGGAGGCTCGTCCTCATCCTCGTCCTCATCCTCATCTTCATCCGAAGAAGGTTGGCCGAGCCGGGGGCTCGTCCTCATCCTCATTCTTATCTTCATCCGAAGAAGGTTGGTCGAGCCGGGGGCTCGTCCCCATCCTCGTCCTCATACCTAGAGGTCGAGGGCTAAACCCTTAATAAATACGCCTAACAAGACTTCGACACCAGCGGCTCGACTATGAATTTCGACTACAAGTACTCAACCTTAGACTCAGATAGGACGAGGTCCGAACTGAGAAACCAGTCCTAAGATGGACGTCATCGAAGATCACGCCTGGAGATGCGTTCATTTAAGACACGACGCGCTACATAATCCAAAGATTGTGGAGTATCTCCACGATTGCAGTATCGGCTTGATTGAGTAGATCAGGCCGAGATTGACGGACACAATCTACCCGTTCCACGGGTATAAATACCAGGGGACCCCATTGCAATAGGCATGCAATATCTTTCACCCTCTACATTATGCAACTTAGACCCAAAATCCCTAGCCTGACTTAGGCATCGGAGGGTCCCTTGATTAAGTCAGGGTCTCCTTTGCTTTCCCTTTTTGAGCAGGACCAGGGTCCGTTTCAGGTTGGAGGCATTGAGTGGAGGGCAGTCCAGATTTTGAACTCAGCATCAGATATGGGATGAGTTGGTCCGTGTTGCTGAGTCTTTTAACCATGGTCTGGACCAACAACCATTCATCAAAGACCATTTATTGGACCCGAGTTTTGAATTCTGGGTCTACTGAATTGAGTGAACAGACAGGCTTGGATTTGGTTCCTTGGACCATTTAAAAATGGGCCAGGTCAGGCTCACTCCAACCGATCCAAACCCAGCACATTTCCCTGATGCTTCACGATGTGATCAGCTTTCAGGTGGACCCATGGTCTGGTGCTCTACAACACGTGTCTATGGCACCCTACCATGGATGGGCTGCATCCCAATAATCTCATGATAGAAGAATCCACACCTTTCTCATTTTGTGGCTAGCAAATAAATGGTTAAGAATAAAAATACGGTAATGGTCCACAATTAATGGCTGGTAAAAAAAAAAAAAAAAGAGTTCTAATATTCATGGCTAGGATGTTCCAATGTGTCAGATTTTTTAAGCCATGGTCTATACCCAGTGGGATACAAAAGACCAATGGTCTGGATTATCTATGGGCCTTACTCGCTGGAATAAAAAATCTGGTTATACCGTGAAACAGCTTTGTCCAGGATTTAAGGACCACTAGTGGACTCGGCTTCAGTAGTGACCCCTCCAGTACCAAGCTTGGTACTGGTCGGTGCTTGAACGACGCGGATTGCGTCCTACCCCGCCCGTCTCTAGCCCCGAATGGGCAGTTCAGTAGACGGGCCCGCTATGATGTATCTGTTTATACATGCCGTCCCTTCCTTTTCTCAAATCATTTTAAGGCATGAATATAAAAATGAGGCAGATCCAACGCTCAAATGGGCCACACCACAGATCACTCTTGTATTTAATGCTTTGTGTGTTTAATGCAACCAAGCTTATTATTTTGTGTGGTCCAATCGAGCGTTGGATCTGTCTCTTTTTTTGTTCATGCCTTAAAATGATATGAGAAAAGGGATGAATGGCTTGGATAAACAATACAGCCCACAGAACTGCCCGTTCGAGGCTAGAGACGGGCAGGGTAGGACGTTATCCGCGTCGGTGCTGGAAAAGCTTTGTGGCGCGTTATCACTATGATGTATGTCTTATCCACAAAGTCCATTGTATCCAATTCTCCAGTGGACCACACCACAGGAAACAATAGTGATTGTGTCTAGGCCCACGTCACACAGATCTAGATGAAGTGAAAATACAAACATCAACTTGATCGGGAACTTTTGTGACCCTAAGGTTTTTAATGGTGAAAGTCCAATCACCAATGTTTCCTATGGTGTGGTATGCCTTATATTTGGATCTATCTCATTTTTGGGATCATAGGATAAAACAATATGGAAAAAATGGATGAACGATGTGGATAAAAGGCATACATCATGTGGGGGATACGAATCTTCTTCACCAACCAATACTGGCTCGGTATTGGAGTAGTCACTACTCACTATCGAATCGAGTCCCTAGTGGCCGACGGAATCTGAGTCCTCCACTAGTAGCAGGCGGAAATAATAGGGCGAGTAAAAGACAGTAAGGGCTTGTTTGGCCGGACGGATCCCATGGGATTAGGAGGGATGGGATGGATTTTACGGTAATGATGGTGGTGTCAGTGGATTGGTTTAAGATCCATGGGATTGCTATATCCCGAGATGAGTTCACCGACTCCGTTTGGCACACCCAGTATATCTCGGGATTTTACCTTCAAATCCCTTCTAATTCGTCCAACCAAACATGCCCAGGCACGATTGAATGGGATTGGAGGGATGGGATCAATTTTAAGGTAATGATGTTGATGTCGGTCGATTGGTTTAAGATCCATGGGTTTGCTATATCCCGGGACAAGTTCATCGGGTCTGTTTGGCTCGTTTGGCATATCCAGGATTTTACCATCCCATCCCTTCTAATCCCTCTTAATCTGCCTGGCTAACAGGCCCTAAAAGAGAATGCGGTGGGTGAATCTCTCTATTTTATATATATGTGCATTTATTGGGATATATGTCTAGTGGGCCCTACCATGGATGATCACACCTATAAGACATTGATGCAAAAATCTAGTTCACCCTCGCCGAGCCCTATAAGCCTGCACAGGAGATGGATAAAAGAGACCCTGGCTAGAGCAGGGGACCCTCTGATGCCAAAGTCAAGCTAAGAATCTGGGTCTAAGTAGTGTGGGTAGGTTTCAGATGAGAGATTTTGCGTACCTATCCCTATAGACATGTCTCTTATTTATACCTTTTGACTAAAGTGAACATGTCCGTCAATCTCGGCACGATCTCTGCCATTAAGAGTGAATGGTACGTGCGCTGATGTTAGCAGTTACCCGGAGATCGTGCGCCGGACATTACTCCTTATGTGTGTTACCGGATTTGATTCTTCGACATGATTGTAGGTCACATCCTTATCCGAGCCGGCCCTGTAGTCTGGGTCTTGCCTATGACAGTCTGAGCCTATAAGCGGGCTGAGCCTGGTCGCTTGTCGATGAGGATCTAGTCGGCATCAATGGATGGGGTGTGTAATGACTTCTTCTAGGTTCCGGACTGATGTGAAAGCTCAACAAAAGAACTTGTTAGCTGGATACTGATCATCGAGACTTAGTTAGAGTAGATGAACTAATACTGTGACACGGGTTCACTTATCTAGCTCTGTCATCCAACCTGTTTTGATGAGGCTGCTCAATTGGCCAAGCCGAACTTACCTCAATTGGGGTCGGCTCAAATTATTCCATAACACTAGCCATTACATTTTCCCTTTCAACTACGTTTGTTTTCTAACGTTGCTTTAAAGGGTATTAAGAAATGGCTAAGATCATTTGTTCTATGTGTAACTTGAACCATTCATCGTACACAGTTGGGCCCACTAGATGGGCAGTCCCTAAATACAATCCCCGTGAGAAAAATTTTTATACTCTGCAAAGACTGAAGGATGATACTCCTACCTGGATGGAATCGGTCCTGCCTTGGGAAGGATTTAACGGGTGTTATTGTCACTGCTGCTTCCTGTGATGTGGTCCAGTTGAGCCTCGAATCTACCTAATTTTTTGCTATATCCTAATAATATGAAAAAATGGATGAACGATGCAGATAAAACCCATACATCACGGTGCACCCCACAGAGCCCCTGCTTGGACCGCCTTCCATTCAGGCCAGGACAGGACGCAATTGTTCGACAATCGGCTTAGTGGACATTGACATTTATTGAACGGTTACAAATGAAAACACCAAGCGGTCATATCCCAACGAACAAATGTCCAAGATCCAGAGGTTAGGATTGTTCGACCAATCAGATCTTAACAATGTGAGTTAGCAATGAGGTAGTTCATAATTAGGGCGGTTTAATTTGTTGATACACACCACGTGTACAGCTATGAATGTATGCATATTGTTGGGGAAAAATAAGACAAGTCCAGGGACTCGGCTATGGAATGGACCAACTCTACTGACATCGCCCGGGACCTTGAGGCAACAAGCCCGACCGAGGCAAGTATACCAAATGGCTAAAGGAGAGACTTAGCTCGGATTGTAGGAAATGAATCCCGACCGAGACTTACAAAGTCCAGATCCATAAGGAAAAATATACGAGATGCATAAAGTTGGCTCGATAAATGAGGCAACGACATCCAAAGAGGCCGATTAAGGCCCAAAGCTCAGAAGTCATCCAATCGACTATAAAACCGACCCATCTTTAGGTTAGTTACAGAGTCGGCCATCGGATTAAGAGAGTACACTGATTACGAATCAGTTTCATCTCATCCGACAGAAGGCAAGTAGCTCTACTCTTTATAGCCAGCTGTAACGTCTCGAAAAATTCCGTACAAAGACCCGAGTACCACCTCAGGCAGAAAACACTCAGGATCAAATCCTTTAAGAATTAGACAAAAGTAACAAAGTGTTAAACTAGATTAGCTACGAAATCCACTTGATCCACTTTAAATACGATTTGCAAGACCCAAAACTTGTAGAATCATTGACGCTAGATTACCCTGCGATCCAGGATCAATCTCATTACCCAGTTGCTCTCGGGAGCACATTGAAACTCCGTATCAGATTTGGACCGCACATTAAAAGTACGAATAATACGAAGTTATAGAATTAGGACCGCATTGCTGATCTTGACAACCATCTCGAAAATCAACTCCAAATAGTGTCCTGGGGCTATTCGCTTGAGCCCGGAGTGAAGTGTGTGAAAAAACGTGTTTTTTCTTTATAAATTAAATCTAATTGAAGTAATCTGAGACTAGTCGCTTGCGGGCTTGATATAAGCAATCAGACCTTCAGAATCTGACCCAAATACACCCTCGGATCAGGATAAATTTCATACACATGGCAGTGTACTTGTGGCCCTGATCGAGTTCCGGTGACCGTTGAACTGAAACTAGTCCACCACGTGTGATCTGGGAACCCAACTGGAACGAAAACTTAACTCGACCTAGATCCAAGGTCATTGAGCTTAAGTCCGACCTTTGGCTCAAGGGGGGGCTTTAAAAGTGCTCCGTTGAGACGGAACAGTCTCCTTTTGGACATAACCTAAGTATACCTTGGCCCTAAGGCCATTTCCATCAAATTTTGGCCTATATAAGGACCTTAAACTCTCTCTCATTCACTCCATACGAATTTGAGAAAACCCTAGGAGAGAAGAGAGTAAAGAGAGAGAAAGTATGAGAGAAGTGGGAGAACTTCCTGTTGTTCTATTCCTAGTATTCCACGTGCCTGACCATCGCTACCAAATTGCTTTTCCGGTGATTCTGACTTCATTTTGAGGTAAGAAAACCTAACCCTAATCCGTTTTAGGGTTTATAATAGTTGAAAGGGTGAATTAGCTAACCTATTCATGAAATACGTTGCCGTTGCACCTTAGACGAAGCAAGGGTGAACGAACTGACTCCGTTACGCGTTTATCAGTGTAAGGTGCAGACTATGGATGTGTAGGTTATAGTTTTCAAAGCTTTCAATGTCAGATAATGATAGATTCATGATCTGGATGTTATTTCACATGTAAATTGCGCTGTTCGTTTTGCGATTCAATTACGTATGAAAATTATGGCGTTTAGTGTATTCTGTATATTTGTAGAAAATACCGTATACGTACAAAATCTGAAAGTGTGTTTGCCATGATTAATTACCATGTGTATATGCTTTATATATGTATAATACTTACTTGGCGAAAGAATTTGCCCTAATACATGTTTTGGCTAAATATACGTTATGTATGTTAAATGAGTGTAGTCTAAGTGTTTGTGAAAATACTTGTATGAGTAAGTACTTAGATGATAGTGCTTTAGGTAGGTGTTGAGATAGGATTCTCAAATACCTCAGAGATGTATATGATTTCCTCCATGCAAGTTGTTTAGCTTGATCGCTTACTTATAAAATGTATGTGTTTGTATTTCCTGTTTATAGTGTACTTTATAACATGCTTGCTAACATGTTTGAATTACTTGTTATTTCTGCTTGACTACTATATATGCTTTCTGGTTATGGATTGAGTTTGATTGAGGCTATGCTATAGTCCAGACAATCGGTAACAGGCTTGAAGTCATGGCTGAGATTCATTCATCACGTAGGACGTGTTTGACAAACCCGAGTCGTGTGTTGGTCGTCGGCAGTGATTAGGCCACACGAAGTGCTTATGCACTTCATGTCGATCGATACAATGTGCGCTCGTGCTAGTCGAGCTCGCCAAATAACCCGATGTGCCCTTGTATGTTCACCACGTATGGACGCTACTGTTTGAACCTAAGGTACCAAACTCACCAATGAAATCCCGTTTAACCTTGGTACCTCGATCTGCTAAGACTCATGAGCCGGACATGGTGGTATGGGACACCGTGGTCGAGCTGTCGGCCTACGCTGGGGTGACGAGACTCCCCGTAGTGACCAATGAACAACCCAAACTCATGAGCCGAATACGGTGGTATGGGACACTGTATTCGAGCTGTCGGCCCGTAATGTTTTGATGACAAAGCCGTGTTGGGTGATGGGGGAGTGGTGTAACGATTCTGTGTAACAGCCCTGACAGCCCTAGTCGTGCTCTTTGTAGTGACGTCGAGCATACTCTGATTCTACGTGGAGGTGATAACCCTTTCGTAGCATCTAGAGTATACACTAGGCCTGTACTGATTTGGCGACGAGCCCTTTTGCAGTGACCTAGAACCGCATCATCGTATGAGATTTATTAGGACTGACGACCCTTGAA
Source organism: Magnolia changhungtana (assembly GCA_030180095.1). Lineage (NCBI taxonomy): Eukaryota > Viridiplantae > Streptophyta > Magnoliopsida > Magnoliales > Magnoliaceae > Magnolia > Magnolia changhungtana. The sequence continues at coordinate 9,681,054 of JASAUF010000546.1, read as the reverse complement.
TGGATCCTTGTTTGAGAATGATATAAGGGAGGTACCTTAGTTTCCCAATCCTGCTGTATGAAAAGGACTAATAAGAAATTGGTAATCATATGCATGCACTACATTACGCGTGCGTTCAGGCGTAGCAGGTCAAGCATTGAGGCAGTATTGTTTATACGAGAACGTGAGATGAAGTCGTTGAGGGAGCATAGGTAAGGGCATGCATCATACATCTATACCATTCTCGCATTAACAAGAGTACTTAGGAATGTGTGATTTACTGCTTTATCATTACTGCTTGACTGAATTGATAACATGCTAACCTTTGCTCTATTGTTCCACTGAGTTGATCACTCACTCCCACGTTACAGGACGGTGTTTTAAACACCAACTAGACTCTATCTTGATTTCAGATGACGGCGTGACTCCTGAGGTGGAACTTGACTATTACTATGACCAGGATGAGTACTCTTATTTACAGTTCTCCGATGGTTTCGCTTAGGCTATCTGGATTGACGGGGCTACAGGGATTATCAGTATAGTTGTATCATTTTGACATTTTAATTTTTGAGACTATGACATGTACAATGACTCAGTGTGGTATTCATACTCTAGAGACCGATCGTGATCTTTTGACTTATATACATTTATTTATATCTTTCAGTCTTCCGCTTGCATTTTACAACTGATCTGGAGTATGAATTACTGATTTGGTATAATCTCACTCATGATTAATGCACTAACACAGACAACATTAAATCATAAGCATATATGTTGCATAAGTGATGTTTTGGAACTTGGGAGTTGAGTTGCTACTCGACCCCCGATTTTCAAGGCGTTACACCAGCCGAGACTCACTCATCGGTAGAGTCGGCCCGGCCCGATCCGAGCAAGGTAGAAATGGTGCAAAGTGAAATACTTTCCTATAATATCTTTTCGAAAATCTAGTAAAAGGATCCCCGATCCCGAAGATCTTGGAATCGACTGGAATCTAAAAATGGATTGGTATCAAATCTTTGAGAGATCAGGTGAAGAATCCTGGCACGATGGGATCCTCCCCTTCCTATAAATACAGGAAACCTCCGAGGTGAAAGGTACGTAAAAAACTCTCCCCATAAACCCTCTCACATGATCACTTTAACATCGGAGGGTCCCCGGCTCTAGCCAGGGTCTCCTTTGTCTCCTTCTTATGCAGGTGAAAGGCAAGAGGGGAATGTACCAAATTTTTGCATCAACAGTTTGGCGCTGTCTGTGAGAAACAATACGAAAAGTCATTTTCCAAGCTCTATCGAAAAGCTTCAAATAGGTCTCCAATGGTGAGAACAAGGAGAACCGTCCAAAACGAGCCTAATGAGGTCGTTGTCACTGGACCTCCGGCGACGGAAGGCCCGCCGGGTACAAATGGAGCCCAAGGGGCCCAAAACAAACCCAATAATCGACAAGGTTTTGCGGTCCGTCCGGCGACCTCTGTTTCGACCAGGCATACTCAGCAGAACCGAGGGAACGGGCGGTTAAGGTTCAGGAACTTAGGACTAACATGAACTACATGAAGCAAATACTGGAACAGATCCATCGCCAACAAGTTCCGCCTCAATATGATGGCGGTCGGGCGAATGCCCCACAACAATTCGCCGATCCTCAGCCTGTTGCTCCGCGATCTATCCCTCAGCGAAGTTAGCATCAGGGCCCGGCCGAGCATGCGCCCTCTCATTCCGTGGCCGCCACGCTGCCTGCCACCGATCTTTGAAAAGAAATAGATCGGAGAAGGCGTAACATGCCTCCGGTTGAGGGCACGGTTGATAGTGACGTACCTTGGAAAGCAGACCTTCAGGATTTTCGGAGAGAAGTGCAGGAAGAGATCGCTGACATGAGGCAAAACTGAAATCTGGGTCAAACCAGACCTGAGATGAAGGTATCCCCATTTACAGAGGAAATTATGCAAGCTCGGCTGTCGGAATGGTTTCGCCTACCTCAGATTACGCTCTTCACCGGCAAGATCGATCCAACCGAGCATATCGAATCCTTTCGGACATATATGGAATTGCATGATGCCTCAGATGTCGTAATGTGTCGAGTTTTCTCCCTCACTTTAGCTAATGTGGCTCGGCTTTGGTTCAAACAGTTGAAACCAAAGTCCATTAGCTCATTTACAGAACTTAGCGATGTCATCCTCACCAATTTCATTGGTGGGAAGAAAAAATTAAAGCCATCTGCGCATTTGAACAACATAGTTCAAAAAGAAGGAGAGCTGCTGAAAGATTATATCAAGCGCTTTAATTTCGAATCGCTTCAGGTCCGGAAACATTCGGACGAGACAACCCTCAACTCGATCATGCAAGGCATTAAAGATAAGTCGTTTCTCGCATCCTTGGATGTGGCAAAATTCATAGCTCAGTCGGATAAATATGCAGACGCTGAAGAAACCCGAATCCTACTTGAGGCCATTCAAAACGCAAAAGTCTCAGCCAAAGAGTCAGTAAAAAAAGAAGTTGACTTGGCTAGTGGAAAGAAGCGTAAAGATGATCGGACCCGCGACGAGCGTAGGTCGGGTAAGCGGCCTGACCACAAATTCTCAACATATACCCCGCTCAACAAATCACAGAAGCAGGTATTGATGGAAATCAATGGCGAAGGGTTCGTTAACTGGCCCGATAGACTCCGAAGCAATCCGAACCGATGAAATAAAAGCAAATACTGCCACTATCATCGCGATCATGGGCACAACACGGGTGATTGCTATCACTTAGAAGAAGAAATCGAGAGACTCATTCGAGAAGGTTGTCTCAGAGAACATGTCGAGAGAACCGAGACAACGGAAGAATGCTCGGGCGACAACCGACTCATGGAAGAAATCCAAACGATTGTTGGTGGTCCTCAAGGCGAGGGCGACTCAAACAATGCTAAAAAAAATCACGCCAGGAGCATCAGTTGACCTGAGTTCGAAATCTTAATTTTAGCTCGGCCTCTAAAAGAGAGAAAAAAAAGGAAAAATGCAGCATATCGTTTACCAATGAAGACGCTCCGGGCATTCATCATCCGCATGATGACGCATTAGTCGTCACCCTTACTCTAGCAAATCGCAAGGTGTTCCAGATTCTCGTTGATACAGAGTCATCCACGGATGTATTGTTCACTCAAGCGTTCGACAAAATGGGTGTCAAACGATCGGCATTGCGGCCAGTTCACACCCCATTGATTGGATTCTCTAGTGGACAAACACTCCCCGAAGGAGTCATATTGCTGCCACTCACTACAAAAAATTCTTCACATCAGGCGACAGTAATGGTCAACTTTCTGATAGTCGATCAACCATCAGTCTACAACGCTATACTCGGTCAACCCTCTCTATGCCTTCTCCAAGCCGTAGTATTGACGTACCATCTCTCCATGAAATTCCCGACCGAGTCGGGAGTGGGAGTTGTCAAAGGTGACCAACAGGACCCAAGGCACTGCTATGCGGTGGCCGTAAAAGCTCCAGTCGAGGTAACCACAATTGAATCGTTGGACCCTCGGGTTGAGACCTACGAACGAGGGCTACCGGTAGAAGATCTCATCCTAGTACCTTTGGTCGAGAGTCGAGACAGATGAGTCTAAAACAGTTCGCATTAGCTCGTCTCTGCAAGCGCCTTTGAAAGAAAAACTGATATCCCTGCTCTGACGATATGCCAATGTGTTTACGTGGAGACATGAAGATATGCCTGAGATCGATCCCTCAGTGATGACTTATTGCCTCAACATCGATTAGATCTACCGACTGATCCGACAGAAGTGACGACCGCTCGACTCCGAAAGGTATGCTATAATTGAAGAAGAGGTTAACAAGCTTCTCAAGGCTAAATTCATCGAAGAGATATACTACCCGGAATGGATAACAAATGTCGTAATCATTAAAAAAGTCAACAGGAAGTGGCGAGTTTGTATTGATTATACCGACTTAAACAAAGCTTGCCCAAAGGATAACATTCCTCTTTCGAGGATCGATTAGTTGGTGGACAGCACGACAAGACATGAACTTCTTAGTTTTATGGATGCTTATTCTGGACACAATTAAATTGTAATTCATCAATCAGATAAATCTAAGACTACCTTTGTCACTGACAAAGGTCTTTACTGTTACCGTGTAATGTCATTTGGTCTAAAGAATGCAGGAGCGACCTACCAACAATTAGTAAACAAAATATTTGCTCGGCAGATCGGCCGCACCATGGAAGTATACATTGATGAGATGCTCATAAAAAATATACATGCGGCCAATCATATTGCCGACTTAGAATAGATGTTTCTTATCTTTCGTAAATACCAAATAAAGTTGAACCTGAGCAAGTGTGCCTTTGGGGTAAGCTCGGGTAAATTTCTCGGATTCCTGGTCAACCAGCGAGGGATATAAGCAAATCCAGAGAAAATCAAAGCATCGCTCGATATGGAATCTGTTAGGACTCAAATATTGTAAAATTTCTCCCATTTTATCTTGGTTTTATGAACATGAATCCGTTTAATATTCTATTTTACTCATGTATGTGTTGCAAGGTGAATTTAAGTGCTTGGATTGAAAAAGGGTGTTAAAAGCATGAATTTAATGCTCAAAAATCACTAAGGCAATGGATGGATCTTAGGAGACCAAGATTTAAAAATTCACACACTAAAGATCTAAGAAAACCAAGTGAAGAATGAAGAAAATCGAAGATTTGAAGTGAAGAATCTTGAAATCGAGTATTGAAAGTTCTCGAGCGTTACCAAGTAATTTACTTAGTATGTACACGTGTATGATACCAATCCAACTATTCTGGCTTTACATCCTTTCCCTGACACAAACTTAATCATTGGGAGTTACCTCCATTTAATAGATTTAACCATCTGACAGTTAATTTCAAGACGAGACTATCCATCATGTGATTTGATGTAAGTACTTTCTCATGAATGACACGACGAATAGCTCCCTATCCGTGATGATTTAGATATATATTTTTTTGTAAGAACTTCTTAGAAACGTGCCTATAACCATGTAGAGCCATTGGATTTCTCAAAACTCATATATCAACAACTATTACTAAAATGCCATTGACCTAGACCCATGAATCCTTGATCACATGGTTCCCACAATTCGTTTCATGTGAAATTGTATACTAGGCCTAATTATCATAAATTAACCATACACATCGAATTTCAGCCCTTAGATCATAGTACATTAGTTACTTAATCTCTACATCCGTTCATACACTTACCAGATCAAGATTCTAACCCGTCCATCTTGTTCACCCAATATGGATATGCTTAACCTACTATTAGAATTACAATCCAAGGAACTTACACATGTGAACAAGTCACTTGAATCCAACAGTATACGTGTTTGGCTCCTTGATCGCTCTAAAAACCCATTTGTGTTCATTCATTTACAAAATTGATTGTACAATCACCTAAATACGTGATTAGAATACTAACCACTAAGTTTACTTATTTTTAGCAAGACATATTTCCACACAACAGGTTTTGATCCGTCAAATGGGCCATCCAAATATTAAGATGAATCGGTCATTTTAAAGATCCTAAAGTATATGACCAAACTACCAAGTAATAGTTCAACTAGATGTGTACAATTGACAATCTGAAACACAGAGTGTGTTGGCCATTTAAAAGAGTACCTTGGACATCCTCGGGAGATCGGAGCCCGAACAAAAAATGAGGAACATCTGCTAAATTTCAGGGCATTTGGACGGTGTAATCAGATATAACTGACAGTAGAAAGTGGTTGAAGAATTGATGGCAAATTTGTAATTAAAGATGCATGACACATACGTATGAGTGGGGATTGTTTCAACCGTGAATACCATCCCATGCATTGGCCGATCATGTAGCCCACCTAGAGATCGTACCTACTTCGAATTTGGGGCCAAGGATCAGCACAACATGCGAAATGCGGTGAAGGCACTCGTCCGTGACAGCGAACGACTACCCCAGGCGTGACAGCGAGTTTCACTCCCACACTTATTGATGGTGTGGCACATCTGGAACTCGGATAGACTTCATATTTTACCTCATGGGCCCACTTGACATGAGGGAAATAATGAAGGGAACGGATTCCCCTGGTACTCAACATAGTGGGCACCACATAACCGTTACAATTCAACCAATAGAATAAAAGTTACGCGCGATGTTACAACGCTGAAAGAGTCCGTCCGAGAAACGTGTTGGCGAGAGATATTCTCCACAAAGAACTCCTAGGTTTGGGAATCTAGAACTGATCTGAACCATCCAGATTCTAGTGGAATGAATTCCGACCACAACAAGAAATTTCAGGAAGATTAGAATGACCTAACCATGCTAGAAATCCTTGTCCTGACATTGATCGTTATGACCCACTTAATCATTGGATCTGCATCATTCCTAAACTCACAGGTATTGTGACCGAGTCAAAAGTGAATGAACGAAGTGGATTAATTACAGACATCACAGTGGACCCCACTTTGGGGCTGTGCATGTGCATAGTGGCCGTGCACTCGAGGTGCATCGGGACTGCCAATACGGTCAGCATGAGCTGACTCGTGCTTCACCAAAAGCGGAGAGGTTTCTCTTTCTCCCTCTGTTTTGTCGTCCGACGGACAATGTCCTTTTGGGACGTTCTACAGCCCGCCATGATCATCGCCATAGATGATCTGAGCCATCCATCTGATGCGCAACTAAGGCCTGACCAAAACCTAGTGGGTCCCGCAGGAAGACGTGACGGTGCGTGCACACAAACGCCGGTGCAAACAGGACCCGGTAGCACAATGTTTCTTAAAATGGAAAGTGTCTGCACGCCAGCTTGGCAATCCGCGTGAAGGAGAGATCCTCCAATCTCAGCCCTCCATTATCAGACGAATCCCAGCCGTCTGTTGATTTCTCACGTGAGCTAGGGTTTTCTACCTACAACAAAAAAGAAATAGCTTTCGGTTTTACTTGTGGTATTTGGGGTGGTTGCTAGGAAAACCAGATCCCTGCCGTCCATTCTCATCCAGTGGATCTGGGAGCATTAGAAATTGCTATATCAAAGGGTGGAATCAAAAGGAAGTTAGGTTTTCTCTCCCCTTCTTACAAAAATCCTAGAAAATAGCCGTTTCTCTTCTTCATCCGAACCACCAGCCAAACCTTCTCGGAGCTTCAACTTAGGGCATCCCTAAGCTCCTGTGCATGAATCCCAACCACCCCAAGACGCCGCTTTGAAAAAAAACCTGTCAGGTGGTGATCCACCATTGACGATGGGTCTTCTTCTTCGTCGGAAAGCTGCCACCGTTGAGTTGTGTGGCCACTAGGTGTCCATCAGATGGGCCTTCTGAATCTCACCCGATCAACTGATCATCCCAGAGCTGGTCGGGACTGTTAAAATGGAACTCTAATCAAGGCAGTTAGCGTCCACTCCTTTCACCGAATGATCATAAACGGCTAGCCCAGTCTGAGTCTAGGTCGAGCTGGACCGAGTTGGGTGCGAGCTGAGTTGGGTTTGGGCTAGGCCAGGAACCCCATTGGCGAGTCCAACTTGCTGGACCGAGTTGGGCATGGGTTAAGTCCAAAGGGCCTGCTGGCCCATGGTTTTGAGTGGAGAGGAAGGAAAGAAATGGAGGAAGAGAAAGAGAGAAGAAAAGAAAAATAGGGAGAAGAAGAAGAAGATAGGGGAGGAGAGAGAGGGAGCCATTCCGAGTCAACTCGACTCGGCTGAAACTCGCTGAGTTGAGTTGGGTGAGTCAGACCAGTTCTGGTAGTCCAGTGACTTGCTGATGTAGGGTCTTGCATGACGAGAAAAGAAGAAGAAAAGGGAAAGAAGGAAGAAAGAGAGTAGATGGGCAGTGGTGTTGAGCCGAGTCAACTCGACTCGAACTGAGTCGACTAAGGTGAGCCCACATTTTCTTTCCAGATTGAAACCATTTCAATTATCATTGTGATTATTAACATCATTTCTAAGATTAATAAATTTAGATAAAATTAACCCTTGGTAAATCATTCATACTAATATTAGTTAATACATATAAAAATTATCGTTATTAAAATATCAGTATTTTATTTTGTCGTTCTTAAAAGATTAATATTGACGTTAGAACATACTACATATTTTCACCTTAACGATTGTTAGTGTCACGTTAGCTAATACTGGTACATTGTTAATGTTAATAATTGTTTTGGAAATTATGTAATGCCCTGAAAATTGGGGGTCGAGCAAAAACTCAACACCCGAGTTCCAACACATCACTTATGCAACACTTTTAATGATGATTGTATGTTGTATGTATTGGTGCGTAAAACATGAGTGAGATTAAGCCAAAACAGCAAATATAATCCAGGGACAGTTATAATACGCAAGTGGAAGACTGAAAAGAATATGTATAACCTTATAAACCATTCTAGGTCCCCAAAATATGTATGCATTGCTAGGTCAATAATTACAAGTACTGTTTCAAAATATAAAATGTCAAAATTGCAGTAGTCTGCTACAAGTGAAACCCTGGAGCCCCGTCGATCAGAACGGTCTAAATGAATCCGCCTGAATACTGCATATAAGAGAAGGCGTCCTCGTCATCCTCAAAGTCCGGCTCCGCCTCGTAGGCATCGCCACCACCTACATCTAAGACAGGGTCTGGTTGGTGTGTACAGCACCGTCCCGTAACGTGGGAGTGAGTGATTAACTCAGTGGAACAATAAAGCAAAAGCTAACATGTTATCAATTCAATCAAGCGGTAATGATAAAGCAGCAAATCACACATCCCTAAGTACTCTTATTAATACAAGTATGGTATGTATGTATGATGCATGCCCTCGCCTACACTCCCTCAGCGACTCCTTCTTACGATCGCGGCATGCCACACTCCCTCAGTGCTTGACCATCAACGCTAAACGCACACGTAATGCGGTGCATGAACATGATTACCAAGTCCTTTATTAATCATTTTCATACAGTAGGATTGGGAAACTAAAGTACCTCCCTTATATCACTTCCCAAACAAGAATCCATTCTAGGGTCGTCAGTCTTAGTAAACTCATACGATGATATGGCTCTAGGTCACTGCAAAGGGCTCGTCACCTTATCAATGTAGACTTAGTTATACTCTAGTTACTACGGAAAGGCTCGTTGCCTCGTCGCAGACTCAGAGTATGCTCGAGGTCACTACAAAGGCTCGTCACCTTATTAATGTAGGCCGACAGCTTAAATACAGTGTCTCATACCACCGTATTCGGTTCACGAGTCTGGGTTGCTCACTGGTCACTATGGGGAGGCATGTCACCCCAACGTAGGCCGACAGCTCGACCACGGTGTCCCATACCACCATGTCCGATTCATGAGTCTTAGCGGATCAAGGTACCAAGGTTAACAGGGATTTTACTGGTGAGTTTGATACCGTAGATTCAAGCAGTAGTGTCCAAACACGGTTAACATACATCGGGCCAATCGGGTTATTTGACGGGCTCGACTAGCACGAGCGCACATCGAGCTGATCGACATGAAGTGCATAAGCACTCCGTGTGGCCTAACCACTGTCGCCAATCAATATACGACTCAGATTCATCAGGCGCGTCTCACGTGGCGGGACAAAGTCAGCCACTACTTCGAGGCCTATTACCGATTGCCTGAACTATATAATAGCCCCAAACACATTCAATTACAACGATCTAACATATGAGATACTTAAGCAGTAATGGAGCAATGATTCAAATCATATAATTAGTTGAGCATGTTATGAAGTACAACATAAACATGAATCCACACTTATGCATTTATAGGTAAAAGCAATGAATATGAAACAAGGCAAATGGATGAAATCATACACATCATTAGAGTGGCTGAGAATCCTATCTCAACACCCATTAAAAAAATCAGTCTACAAGTATTTATTCATACAGACATGTTTACAAACACTTAGCATACACATTATATCATACATGGTATGTATTTGTTAGCATACGTATTAGGGCAAGTCCTTTCGTCAAAGGATTGCCGCCTACACAACAATCGCATAGCCACGATAGTTAGTCATGGCGTACACTAACGCAAGGTTTATACTCATTTAGTCTTTTACTCAAACACTTAGGCTACGCATTGTAACATACACGACGTATGTTAATATAACATGTATTAGGCTAATCTGTTCACCCAGAAGTTGATACACATGCATCTAGCATACATAGACAACAATTAATCATGGCAAGCATAAATCTGAATTTTATACGTATACGGTATTTTCTACAAATACAAGGAATACGGTATATTCAACCAAGCTAACGTATAACTGAAAAACGAAACGGACATCACTTTATGCATGTGAAATAGCGTCCACGTCAGTAATATATCATTAACCGACATTGAAAGCCTTGAAAACCATAACCTATATGTTTATAGTTCGCACCTTACGCCGATAAATGCGTAACGGAGTCATCTTAAACACGTAGTCTTGTCACGGGCAGAATGACAACCTATAGCATGAACTAGATTAGCTATTTCATCCTTTCACTATTTGAAACCTTATAACGGATTAGGGTTAGGTTTTCTTACCTAAAAACAGGATAGGGATCGCCGGTAGAGCAATACAGAAGTGATGGTAAGGCACGTGGAGTAGCGGGATCGAATCCCAGGAAGAAGCGCCTACTCTCTCTCTCACTTTCTCTCTCTTTCCTTCTCTTTCTCCTCTTCTCTCTCTTAGAGTTTAGAGAATTCATATGGAGTGAGAGAGTGAGGGTTTTAAGCCCTTATATAGACCTAAAACAGATGGGAATGACCCCAGGGCCAAGGTAGGTTATGTCCAAAGAGCGTCTGTTTCAGCTCAACGGAGCACTTCTGGAGCCCCCCCTTGAGCCAAAGGTCAGACTTAAGCTCCCTGACCATGGATCTAGGTCAAGTTAAGTTTTCAGTCCGATCGGATTTACAGATCGCCCGTGGCGGACCAGTTTTAGTTCAACGGTCCACGATCACCGATCAGCGCCACAAGTACACTGGCCTGTGTAGGAAATTCCCCTGATTCGAGGGTATATTTGGGTCAGATTCTGACGGTCTGAATCCTTATATTCAGCCCGCAAGTGACAAGTCTCAGATTACTTAAATTTAGATTTTTATTTCTAAAATATCCACGTTTCTCACACACTTCACTCCAGGCTTAAGCGAATAGCTTCGGAATACTATCTGGACTTGATTTCTGAGGTGGTTGTCAAGTCAAGCAAGGCGGTCTTAATTATATAATTTTGTAGTAATCAGACTTTTGACGTGCGGTCCAGATCCAATACGAAGTTTCAATATCCCCCCGAGAGCAACTGGGTAATGAGATTGATCATACATTTTAGGGTAACTTAGCGTCAATGATTCTATAAGTTTTGGGTCTTGCAGATAGTATTTAAAGTGATCAGTACGGATTTCACAAGTAAACTAATTTAGCACTAGATAAAACTCATCTAATTTTTAAAGGATTTAGTCCTTAGTGATTTCTGGCTGAGGTGGCACTCGGGTCTCAGTACGGATTTTTCTGAGACGTTATAAATTATAAGTATCATTATTCATCATGGGCCTCATTAGATAAATTTAGCTATTGTAATATTCCTAAAATTATTAACTAATTTATTTTATAAATTTTATTTACCAATGATTCCCATTAACAATATCATTAATGGCCATGCAAATTAGAGTTCAAGCCCTAAATCTAGACTAGACCTAAAACTCTAGGGTAAAATCCTAGACCTAAGTAAATTAAACCCTAGGGTATAATCTAGACCATAAGATAATCTTGTAGGACCTTGAGTTAACCATACAAGTTTATAATCTGTGGTAGGATCAAAGTCTAAGGGCGTGCGCTCTCCTAATAACATTGGAAGGCAAGTCGACAAATAAGGTGATGATTTTCCTCCCCTTAAGCTTTCCATCCCTAACTAGACCAAAAATAGTAGCCTTATTAGTGTAAATGGCTAGCTAGTCTAAATGATAAACTACATTTACTTGATTTATCTGGTTGACATGATAATGCTTACTATTGTTTAGATTCTTGATTTCTCTAAACTGCATAGTGAATAACCCAACCATTTATGTCATGTATTTTATGAGAATTCAGTTAATATGTATCGATAGAAGTATATGCGTTGTTCCTTATTGCCTTTTCATATTATGATCTATGTTGCTATGACACACATATTGCTAAAATCTCTTCATGGGAAGTCCTAGCAAAGGAGAGTCCGTACTTGGGGTGTAACTAAATTAGTTGTGATATAAGTAGGCCCCTGATATGAAGGTTTTGGTTGTAGTACTTGACCATGGGGTTTACCATCCATGTGTGGTTTCACCTAACCAACTGGGGATGAACTTCATGACCTTTCTAAATACCGCTGGCTATTCATTTTTTAACCATTCATGCCGACATGTTTAATCACCACTTTTGGTAATTTCAAAATTTCATCCCTAGCCGACATTAGTGGTGGCCCCTCTATATTGAATTAATTGACCATATGTTGGTGGGTACTACGCACACCCTAAGACGGTAGTCTCATTGGTCGGGGATGGTAGTCATGGGATACTATGCCCGAGCCATCGGCCTACGCTGGGCCAAACGCTCCCCGTAGTGACCGTGAGCTTATTTAAAATGGCCGAGTGTAACTGGATTAATAATGGACTGACTAATCATGCATACATGGCACAGACCAGCATCTATTGCTATCGTACGTGATGTACGTATTGTTCCGACTGGATGATGTTTCCCAGGTTCGATGATTGCATGGGTGACGAGCCCACTGTCCGCACGGATGAGCATCCCCGGGGCGATGAATGCATTCCGTACATCCATGCACTTAATAAGACTGCATCTACTGTGTTTTGAATTATCTATATGTTTTTGTGTTATTTGTTGTTTAGGGCGGCGGTGTGTAATCTTGAGGGGAGATCACACTAAGCTGGCCACTCATTCATCAATGTTCAACCATACAGAGGACGTAGGTATGGGAGCCGACGAGTACGCGGCAAATCTGGAGGCAGTGGCAGCCGAGAAGAAGCCATATGATGAGGAGCCGCAGCAAGAGGCGGCAGCCTACTTTGGGCTAAATCAGTAGCTTAGCCATTTATTCTATTTTAGTACATTTGGAATTTGAGAAAACTTGAGGTTTTGTAAGTGGGCCCTAGTTGAGCGGGCCTGAATATTATTCCTATTTTGATATCATATCTATACTACGTTTTCATTTCCGCTATATCGCACTTTGATTCATTGGTTGATCGTTTCGAGTCGTGTACTCGGGTTCTGAAAACTGGGGCATTACAGTCGAAGCCTTGAAAATTGGAAGGTTGATATGGTTAAAGCAAACACTTCGTTAGGTAATTTTTGTAGCATTTGTGGTAGTACAGACCATGACACAAAGGATTGTCCAATAATCTCATTTGTACAAAATATCTCGCGTGAGCATGATCAAGCAAATGCTATAAATAACTACTAAAGGTCAGTTATGCAACCAATGGGAAACACGTATAATCCAAATTGGCGTAACCATCCTAATCTTAGTTGGAGGAATGGACCACAAATTAATGTGCCCAATGCACCTCAAATGCCTTCCACAGTACAACTTCTTTAGGGCACCTAACAATGCACCATATGTGCCCCCGCCAAAGCGATCTTCTATGGAGGACGCATTGACTGCATTCATGAACTCTCAAGCTCAAATGAATCAGTCTCTAATCCAATCAAATAAGGAATTAAAGACAGTTGTGGCTAGGATTGAGACTCAACTAAATGCTAGGGAAAAATGCACACTTCCTTCTCAACCTGTGCTAAACCCTAGAAACACACATTTCATTGGGGACTCAAATCCAAGTGAGCTACATCATGAACAAGCTAAGGCCATCATTACCTTGAGAAGTGGAAAAGATATCGATAACAAGATAATGCAACCGGTAGAAATATCGGAGGATGAGCCACTGTCTCAAGAGAATGATGAACTGGCTATGATTCAAGAGCCATAACAACAAAAGGATAAAGAGACTAAGTCATATGAGCCTCCAGTTCCGTTCCCATCTAGACTATAGAATTCGACTGTCCCCATGAAATATCAAGAGGTGTTGGATGTGCTCCAAAAGGTTACTGTCAATATTCCTCTGCTTGATGTCATTAAAAAAATTTCATCATATGCTAAATATCTCAAGGACTTGTGCACTATAAAGAGAAAATTAAATGTGCACAAAAAGGTCTTCCTTAGTGAGAAAGTGAGTGCTATCATTCAACAAAGGGTCGTACCCAAATATAAAGACCCGGGAAGTCCCACTATTCCTTATATTATTAAGAATTTCCAAATTGAGCATGCTTTGCTAGATTTGGGTGCAAGTGTCAACTTAGTACCTTATTCGGTTTACAAACAAATGGGGTTAGGAGAGCTTAAACCAATCATGATTACACTCCAACTCACTGACCGCTCCATTAAGGTACCAAGAGAATTTTTAGAGGACATGCTAGTCCAAGTGGAGAAATTCTACGTCCTTGTAGACTTTATTATACTAGACACTGAACCATGTGTAAATGGTAGCGCTCAAGTTCCCATCATTTTAAGCCGCCCATTCCTAGCAACTTCAAATGCAATAATAAATTGCAGGAATGGAATGATGAACTTGTCTTTTGGTAACATGACTTTAGAGCTAAATATTTTCAATCTATGTAAGTAGCCCATTGATAATAATGAAATCCATGAGCTGAATTTCATGGACTGCTTGATAGAAGAAGAGGAATTGGAACCTAATCTGATTAAGGAATTGATTCAAGTCTTTGGAGACTTGAAAAATTCTGATTTAGAAAAAGTGCTTGCAGAAATTTGTGATGATAATGAGAGCACTACCACCTAGGACATTGGTATGTACCAATGTAGACCGCGCACTCAAATCCTATCTATCGAGGACTCACAACCTCTGCTATTACCAACCAATATCCCAAAGCAAGAATTAGAGTTTTTAAAGAGTTTTTAATTTTATTAAAGTTTTATAAGTTATTTTTTTATATCTTTTCTATTTGCATTTATTTCTTTTTTCTTATTTTATATTTCTTATTTTAATTATGTTTTTCTAAGTTCCTTCTAGCCCAAGCTAAAAGGGAAGCACGTGGGTTTAATAATTCTTTAAGTTATGATGATTGGTTGTTTTAATGATGAGAAGAATGGTGTATACAAGTTATCTATTATTTAGGTATTATTTTTTATCCTCTTGTGAGATCCATATGTTTCCATCATATGAGATCCACATTGATGGATAGGCTTACCCTGAATCAATCAGATTTCCTGGATAGGAGAGGTTCTCAACCTATTATATTTCTTTAATTTTCATTATCTCATTGATATTGATTTCTTAAAATCACTGACGCTTGAGAATATATATCAATGGTGCAAATGTCTTATTTTCTAATATTTTATATCATTTATTAAAATATTTAAATTATTTTATTTTTCGACTAGGCTTACCATAGTGCTTAGATCCTAGTTGTGTTATCCAAGTCATCATGATTTTGGAACATTAACCTATGTGTGGAACTTTGAAGCTTAGGTGTTATTTTAATTCAGTTGAATTACATCCATTCAAAAATCCCAAAATCAAATCATCAGATTAGTTTTTATTACTTAGTTGGTTTTGCATTTGATTTTCTCCTTATCGCAATTCATCTCCCTGTGGGATTGACCCTGTATTTACAGGATATTACTTATGAACCTCTGCACTTGGAGGCAAGCAATCAGAATTCTGGAAAACAATCAAAGACTTACAAAGGCTAACTGGACGAGTAGCCGCGCTCAACCGCTTCCTTTCCCGAGCTACCAATAAGTGCTTCCCATTCTTCAAACAACTGAAGGGACGACAGACGGTAGATTGGATGGAAGAGTGTGAAGCAGCATTCCAGCAGTTGACGTCGTATCTCGGATCCCCACCTCTCTTATCAAAACCCGAACCTGAGGACGCCTTACTGTTGTACCTGGCGGTCTCCGACGCAGCCGTAAGCTTAGCTTTGATACGCGAGCATGAAGGAAAACTGCTGCCAGTGTATTACATCAGCAAAATATTACTATTGGTAGAAACCAGATATCCGCCTCTGGAGAAGGTGGCCCTAGTCTTATTGTCTCCTCACGACGACTTTGGCCATACTTTTAAGCTCACAATATCATCATCAAGACCGACCTCCCACTTCGTCATATCCTTCAGAAACTGGAAGCTTCCGGTTGACTAACGAAGTGAGCAATTGAGCTCAGTGAATTTGACATTCAATACAAGCCGAGGGTAGCAGCTAAAGGATAGGCTGTGGCCGACTTCATAGTTGAAGTTACCCCACAAGCCGATTCACCTATCGAGCTTGTAGATGAGTCAGCCAATCAATCGACGACTGCCATTTCTGATTCCTCTCCCGACCCACCCTTCTAGCAGCTTTTTGTCGACGACTCCTCCAACTTTAAGGCAACCAAGGCAGGAGTCGTCCTGGAAACTCCCGATCAAACCTACATGCAATATGCCTTAAGACTTGGATTTCAAGCCTCGAATAATATACCAGAATACGAAGCCTTATTGCTCGGCCTCTGACTAGCTGTCAGTCTAGGCGTTACTCATCTCAACGAATTCAGTGACTCGTAGCTGGTTGTTAATCAGGTTACTAGCGTGTATCAAACACGTGAAGAACAGCTGAAAGCTTACATGAAGAAAGCCAAAGAGTTGATCGACGGTTTTCAATGATGCACTGTCACTCGGATCCCTCAAACAGAAAATGTTAAAGCTGACCTATTGGCAAAACTTGCCTCTGCCGATGAGGACGATATACCTAGGTCCGTTCTAATTGAGTATGTCGCTAAGCCGAGCATCGACGACCCGCTTAGCTCAACCGTACATTCGATCGATTCAGAACCTACCTGGCTCAACCTGATCGTCCAATATCTCGACAACGGGAAGTTGCCCGAAGATCGCATCGAGGCTCGACGATTGAAAATCCGAGCCTCCCGGTACACCGTACTCGACATGATACTATATAAGAAAGAATTTTTTGCTCATTTGCTACACTGCCTAAATCATGATGAGGCTAATTATGTACTGCGAGAGATCCACAAAGGGATTTATGAAAATCACTTAGGAGGACGATGACTCGCACATAAGGTTTTACGACAAGGGTATTATTGGCCGACCATCCAACACGACGCTCGTAAGCTCGTCCAAAGTTGCGACAAATGTCAGCAACTCACAACCATTTCGAGACAGCCACCTGAGGAGTTGACCCCTATGGCCGGTCCCTGGCCTTTCGCACAGTGGGAAATTGACATCATCGGACCGCTCCCTTTGGGGAAGGGTCAGACCAAGTTTGTCGTTGTTGCGGTGGATTATTTCACTAAGTGGACCGAAACCTAACCATTAGCTAGGATAACCGAACAAAAGATCACAGACTTTATCTGAAAAAACATCATTTGCCGATTCGGGATACCTCAGACTATTATCACTGGCAACGGGAAGCAGTTCGACAATAGACAATACCGAGAGATGTGTGAAAATCTTGGAATAAGAAATGTCTACTTGCCCCCCCTCCCCCCACAACCATCATCCTCATACGAATGAACAGGTCGAGGCAGTTAACAAGATTATCAAACAACATCTCCAAACCAAACTCGATCGAGTTAAGGGAGTGTGGGCCGAAGAACTTTCTAAAATATTATGGGCCTACCGAACTACTACTCGAACGGCCACGGGAGAGACTTCCTTCTCCCTTGCATACGGATCGGAAGTCATCACTCCGGTCGAGATTGGACTACCTTCTGCTCGAGTCAGTTCGTTTAACGAACAAGACAACGAAGAACTGCTAACTCTCGTACTCGACCTTTTAGAAGAATAACGGGAAAGGGCTCGGCTACGAATGACAGCTCGACAACGACAAGTATCTCGATTCTACAATGCCTGAGTCAAGGTTAGACGATTCCGAGCCGGGGATATGGTCCTCCAAAAGACATTCCTGAACACTAAAGAAGTTGGTGCGGGCACACTGGGACCTAATTGGGAAGGACCCTATGTTGTCTCAAGCACCATCCGACCCGGAACGTATCAGCTGGAAGATTTAACCGGGCAATTACTCCCCCATCCTTAGAATGCTAAGCATCTAAAAATCTATTATCCCTAGGTCGACCGTTGATTAATAAAAAAAACTCGATTGGGCGAATAATGAAAAACATGTAAACTGAGTCAAATGAATGAGAAAACCGAGTATATTCATTCATCAGTATGAGTTTTACATCGGGTTACATTAGTTTCTACTTTGGAGTTACATTGACAAAATGATAAGGATAATGCAGAAAAAGAGTCGGCCGACATAAGTGATGTACTCCTTCGGTTGCAGATGCTCTCAAGCCCGGCTTGAAACTTGGTGTGCTTGAAGCTTGGTGTGCTTGCAGTGCTTAACACGCTTTACAATCCAAAATTAGCTTCAAGGTTCACCAGGAGCTAACTCAGGAGGAGGCTCGGGTTCAGCTGCCGCCACCACTCAGAGCAACCTCTGGTGTTACCTCAAGAGTAGCCTCAGAAGCAATCTCAATATCATTCGCCACTGCATCAGCAGACCTAGCTGCCTCGGTCTCTGAATCGTTTAACCCGGAGACACTTTCATCAAACCCCGAGAGATCAAGGTTGGGGAAGGACTGCTTCATCAGGTCCATGCACTTAATGTAATCGTCCTGATACAAGCGATCCCGCTCCTCCAAGTGCTTTCGGGACTCGAGAAAGACCGCTACGGCCTGGACCTTGACTTGCTCAATGACAGCTTTAGTCTCGGTCCTGAGCCGAGACAACTTCTCTTCGGAAGAAAAAAGGGCTTGACGATCCCACTGACCCTTTTCCCAAGCCTCTTGCAATTGTGAGGCCAAACGAGAAACCTTGGCCCTGGCTTCCTCAACGGCCTTCCTAGCAAGCGCTAAGTCGCCAGTCATTATATTGAGCCGAGTCACGGCAGCAGCCAGTTGTGCTTCCGCCTCCCCTGCCCATTTCTGAGTATCGGCCACATCCGAGCCAGCCCTAAGTGCACATGGGGCGAACTGTACAAGGAAAATGCACGATCAAATCAAGTTTGAGGAAACCGACACAACAAGCGCAAAGTACAACTCTTACCTCGAGAAGCATCTTCGCCAGCACTTACTAAATCGGATTGCAGCACCTTTGCAACCCGAATTTGTTCCTCAGTGTTAAAACCATCCACATCCTCGAGTATCTCCAGGAACCGCTGCACACGCGTCATGCTCTTGCCCTGTGCCATAGTTATGGTCATGGTCTTTTCAGCTTCTGCCACTTCCCCCATCCTGTCCCCTATTTGTTTACTCGGCTTACCCTTCCTATGACGACTATTATCACTCACATCTGCGCAACTGTGACGAGATCCTAACGTTTTGTCCATTGGGCTTTTGTTATATCCTGTTGCCCTTTTATGGATCGATTGACACCGCAAGAGCGGGAAGTAGGCCTCTGATCATCCTCATCATCGGATGAGAGTCGTACAGTATCAGAAGCCTGCTCATCAGAGTCGTCATCATAATTCAATTAGTTACGACTGCGCCGTTTCCCTAAAATAGGTGAAGAGTAAACCATGCTTGCATATGAACCATGGGCACATTCATTGCCGAATATAAACGCCAAGTCATCTTATCTATTAATGTGCTTTCCACACACTCGTTCAGCATAGGGGTGTGACTGTACACACAAAGACAATGTATTAAACATCATATATTAAATTTCAGATCTCTGTGGAATTGAAAGAAAAAAAAAATTCATAAATCCTACAGCGATATATCCATCCCAGACATTATCGGTAACAACAACCATCCCTCTGTCTTTATCCCACCCAAAAGCAGATGCATTGAGTAGGTTCTTTATAGCCCAATACAATCTCTTCAAGGTTCGCAGACGATTAGATATATGACGATTTTCAAGTAAAATGCCACAACTATCATGGATTTCTTTGCTGGTTGCCTTGTAGGCCTTGGGTTTAAACCCGATATCACTCTTAAGGCCGAGATTGACTTGTTCAACCAATGCATCTACCAACGAATTATCCATAATGTCGGACCATTGTACTTTACTTATTTTACTCGTAGAAGCTGTCCTACGCCTCGGGATAGATATACCCTTTGGTGAGGGCCCTTTCCTTGAGGACGTGACAAATTTTTTTGGAGTTGAAAGAGGTTGTATTGGTGATCTTGGACTTATGGCTAAATGACCACCCCTATTTGAAGCTGATGACTCGACGTTTTTATTCCTCGGATCCTTCGTGGTGCTCCTCAGGAAATTCATTTAACCTACAAACATAACAAATTAATAGCAATATGACAGGAGCATTCAAAAGATGCACACATTAAATGATTCATGAGGGAACATAAAAAGTTTGCAGTGTATCTAATCATAGCATCCACAGTAAAAGTAAAAATGAGTTAAAATATTCCTGCTATAAACATAGCAGATCAGTACATAATCAGTGAAAACTAAATACGTTGTCTGGTGCGTGAAAGACTATCATTCCACATTCTCTCAACTATCTCGTCTATTTTCCTCGCCCACTCTTCTCGACTGCAATCCGCCACCCGAGATAAAGCCCGTCCTTCCTCCATACTAGTTATCTCTACAGGGGATGGTGAAACATCCTCTGTACTGTCTCCACTGTCCTCTACTACCTCAGCCAGTCCGTCATCACCATTAACCCGAAGGAAATTATGAAGGATACAACAATCTATGACAATTTTAACTTGAGTTTTAAACTCAAACGGAGGAGGAGTACGTAGGATAGGAAAGTGGCCCTTTAAAAGCCCGAAAGACCGCTCTATGACATTTCGCAGCTGGGCGTGACGATAATTGAAAAGTTCATTTTGATTGGCAGATTTTCTTCCAGTCCAGAACTCATTCAAATGATATCGCACACCTCGATAGGGGGCCATAAACCCGGGCAAATATGTATATCTAACATCAATGACATAATATTTTCCTACACATTGCAAGATATTTTATCATTATGTTTCATAAACAAACTCGTAAAATGTAAACAAACACCTCCTATATATGATTACCATGAGGAATCAGAAAACAGTCTGGGCGGCGGGTTAATGCATTTTGTAAGACACGTGCATCGTATGCGGAACCATCTCAACCAGCAAACACGTACACAAATTTCATATCGAAAGTACATGCATCAAGAACATTTTGCGATAGAAATCCTTTCCTATTTCTGAAAGTTGAGCTCATTTCTTTTGGCAAATAAGCTGGGATATGGGTGCCATCTAGGGTACCGATGCAATCATACAATCAAAGGTGTGCCACATGATCAGTTACTTCCTTTTACCACGTATAATTCTCACCTACGACATCCAACACTTGTATAATATTACCTGAATGTATGCACTCCATAGAGGATTGTCGGATATTTCTTTGGGTGTGTGTAATCCAGAAAACTTCACATATTCTAGATATAGACCGATAATAGCGTCCAACACCCTAGTGAAGTGTCTGCTTACAATCTCACCAGATCTTGTAAATCGATGATTAATCACACGATTATGTACATTGTGTCCGATGGTATGTAAGAACATTACAACCTGCTCTTCCATACTACACCTCCTCGTATCGGATAGGAGTTTGCAATCTCTCAACAATGAACATAATTCAAAGAAATTGTCTCTACACATCCTCAGCTGCGCAAGACAAGCAAAATCGCTTTTTCTTATTATGCCATTTACAAATCTATCCCTATCAATGTGACAATCCTTCTACTTTGTCTTAATACAGTAATGAGAATAATATTCAGCAGTGCCCATTACACATGCAGAGGTTGCAATGGCTATTTATGCTGCAACTACTTCACTCTCGGTCCAATCACTAGCAGAGGACCTTTCATCACTATTTTCCCCGCTATCAGAAGCCATAAGTTTATTGTAGATGAAAATTATCTTAATGGAAATTACGATGAACCATAATAATTATAGAAAAATATGCAAATGATATTTAACAGTCAAAACAAAGAAGTTGGAAAGTATGTGATGCATCTGTTTCTTTTTTTTTTGCAAACCAAATCATTTTCTCTTTACAAATTTTTTTTTTTCAATTGAATGAAGCATGAATATCTTTTTACGGTTGAATGAAGGATGAATCTCTTCTTATAGTTGAACGAAGCATGCATCTCTGAATACAGTTGAATGAAGCATGAATAAAACATACAGTAAACATATTGAATCATGAATATCTGTTTATAGTTATGTAAACAGAAATGAATATATTGACACGTACACATCCAATTATGAACTTTCAAGTTCAGGGTCTATTACCAAGAATCACAACAGTTGTATAATTTTTTTGATACATGAATATTTGTTTCCAAATATTTAAGCTTTGGATTCACTATCTGTTTACAATTATGTCACCATACATGAATTTGTGTTTTCAATCACTTAATCAAATCGGAATATCTGTTTACAGTTATTTATGCGATAATGAATATGTGTTTATAGTTGTTTATCCAACCAGCTGCTCGTCATCGATTACTTGAACCACCTGATTTACTATCTACATGTATCTTATAAACTTTCTGATATACACATAATTATTTTGATTTAAGTACCTGTTAATGAACATCATACATTCTAATAAACATGAGAATATCGAAATCAGTATTCACATACCTGTTCTCTGAATTGGAGATTGTAGAGACTTGTAAATATTGCACCGAGAGCTGCAAGACTTCTAATGTCTGCATCGGCGCATGATTACTTGTAAGAGTTAGGATTTGTTTTGACGATTAAAATTTTTGATTAAGGAGATGGCAAAAAAAAAGCGTGCTCTAATAGCATGAAGCTACCACTGAAAATCTCAGTACAGCCGTGTATAATCTTGTAGCTGAAATTGTAACTAAGCATATAACAATGTTATCAGGGGAAATCTTACACTGGTCTCGCATAACAGTTTACAAGGACTTTATAGCTGAAAATGGTAAACATATACGAAAGCGTGCATTTTAACAAAAAAGGGGTTTTCGAAGTTTAATACCTCAAATAGAGATAAAGCCGGTAGATGGAGAGCCTTAGGAGAATAGAAATATTTCCAAATACAGAATGTGTTGCACAGATTTCACGACTGTGGGTATTTATAAACAGAGGTATTCCAATTTTCTAAATTTATGTAAGCCACAGACAGAATCCACTATCTGATTCTGGGTGGCATGCATCCGTCCTGTCCAATACCCACCCTTCTAAGACGGATTTTCAAAATCCCTAATTAGATTCGAGGACTTGATATTTTCCTCAATTTCTACCCTCAGCGGTATAGGCAATGCATGCAAGAGGAATAGGGGGTTGATAGCATAGGTGTGTATACGGCTGAGTATTAACACGCCATCAACACAAAAAGGTCTTTTGCAAACGATGAGGGCGATGCAACATTGAACCATGAATCGGCTCATGGTTACACTTCCAAACTGATCGCAGATCCAAATGGAAGAGAGATGATCATACCTGTATGATCGCCCTTCCGCCTCGAAGGTAGGTGATGTGAATGATTGGTTTCCAACCCGCAACGTCCTGAAGGAGGTTATCCTGGTTGCTATTACTGAAATAGTACCATCGGAAGGGAAGAAACAATCACTGGATGGTGGCATGCACAATGGCGGTGATGAGCATGGGAGCTGCAGGTGTAGGATAATTACGGTTCTCCCCCAGGAGATAGCGCTTCTGCGTATCTCGGATTTCTGTCGCACGATTTTACAGTGCAATGAAGAGTGCGTACGCCTGGCAGCAGAGTGTAATGACAATGCTCTACCACCATTTGAAAATTTTGGATTCCGTTTGCATTCGCACGCGTTGTATTCTAAGCATTTCCATTCCAAACCAAACAATATACACGTCAAATCAGGACCCTTAATACCATACAATGCCTGCTAATACGCGAATCCAAACAAGCCCAAAAGGATACTAACCAAATGCTACTCATGTAATATATATATATATATATATATATATATATATATATATATATATATATATATATTGTGTGTGTGTGAATGAGGAGTTACACAGTAAATGGCCCGAATCACCATACAATGTAGACATGTTTCTCAGTTTTGCAAAAGATAACATTTTTAGGCAATTCAGACGGCTGGTTCATCAAGTCCCCTTGTGGATAGAGTAAGCTTGAAAAATCTCCCTTAACAAAAGAACCTAATAATCAACACCATAAATATTACTCATTTGAATGTGAAATATTATTGTACTTTGCTTTCGTCCATCGAAATGTATGCCACAATTCTAATGTTTAATATATCCTGTACAAGAGATTTTTAAGGTATGGTTCAGTTGATTTTAAATTCGGTCTCATGTGTATATATGCATGTATGTGTGTTAGGCGTGCCAAATCCAATTAAAGGTGGGCAGAATCCGACCTGACTCATCGTATCCGACTCGACCTAACCGGTTAAATCTGATCCAACCCGAACTGAAAGCTAGGGTCGGGTCGGACGAGTAGACCCACTCGGATCTGACGCCAAACCGAGTCGAGTTCAGATCATGTAGCAACTCGATCCGATCCGATTCGGAATCCGATCTAGTCGGACACGGTCCAATCCAATCTGATCAGGATCAAAATCGGGTAGTATAAAGTCAGATTTTACTCTTTTTTCTTTTTTTTTTTTTACATTTACCATTCTTCTACCTGAACCCTAACCTTACCTACAGTCCGAGCTGACTTCCTCTCATTCCCTCCTTCTTTCTATCCATCTTTCTCTACTGATTTCCCTCCTCTCCTTCTTTCTCTCCCGATTTCCCTCCTCTCCTCCTTTCTCTTCCTCTCTCTTCCTAGAATCTCCGGCTCGGCTTGACTCAGCCCAGTCCGAATCGACCGGACAGAGTCAACTCGATCTGACTCAGTTTTCTTGACCGAGTCAGACTCGGTTCAGGTTAGGCCAGCAAGAAATTGGTTTGGATCGAGTTAGCCTTGCTGGACTCGGTACCGAATCGGATCGAGTTCGGGTCAAATACTTGCAAAAACCGAATCGAGTCGAGTTGGACCTAATCCGGTTTGACTCGTCTCGATGCCCACCTCTAAATCCAATTTGTGGCTCAACTTGAACCAAATGCGTTTTGAACCCAGGTGTTGAAAATAATCAGTTAGGACTAAATTTGATAAGATCAACTTGACTACTCAGCTGCCAATTATATAGAATTGAAGCCATTTGCAACAGGGAGGGTTCGCTTATAATGAGTTCTTTTTTCCTTTAAAACAATGACTTTATTTATGAACAAGTTTATGATAACTTTAACACGGTTCAACAATAAGAGTATGATTAAAAAGAATAGTTAGGTCGTAGTCAATCAATTAAATAAAAGAGTTTTAATTATGCTCAATTAGTAAAGGGAAAACAAAAAATGATAACTAACTATAATATATTTATTGGGAACAATTGTCGGTTTGTGGCAAGAAAGTTGTCAGGTCATGAGAGCTAGATTGCCTGCTCGGCTAACTTTGTAGCTGAATTGTCATTAGGAACAATAACCCGTTCGTCGCGAGCGAAACTTCGTTTGCGAGATACTCATAATTTGTGAGAGGATGGACATCACCCGCTCAACTGCCTTTGTAGCAGGATGGTTGTTGGGAATGATAATCCGTTCGTCACGAGTAGAGTTTCATCGTGTGAGACACTCATATTTCATCGGTGGACGTCATCCCTTGGCTAACTTCGTGGTTGGATAATTTAGGACGTGAATCAAGTAGATTCCTAACACACATTGACCGAAAGAAGCCCAAGAGGAATCGACAAAATTCAGCATAATTTGGACAAGGTCAACATATATGGTCAACAGGTTGAAATCCCGGCATAAATTTCAAATTGCTTGCTGACTGATTTCTACCAATTTAATCAGGTCGACAAATCTGTCAACAAGTCAAAGTATTGTTGGACAGGTCAACAAATCATGTTGCCAGATCGAAATTCACAGAATTCCCAGTTCTACTCTCTAGACTGTGGGCACCAACTCTCAGTGATTCTGTTTGTATTGCAGCCAGGCCTATGAATCTACAGGTGGGCTGGACCCACATACAGTCCTAGGCATACACAAGCCCAACCAGTTACACCACCAAAAAAAGCACGTCCCGACCCAGCCCATGGTACTTCGAACTCAGCCCAAACCCTACCCAAAGTGGGCTGAACTGCTGTGGAGCTTGGTGGAGCCCATTCCAGTTGCACCACTAGATACAATTGGATGTACCATACAAACCATGTTGCCAGTCACGTTGATGGAGAAGCCATGCTACAGCTACATAAGCCCAAGTTCCTATTAACTACAATCCAGGCGCATTCCAACTCTGTCTTGAGAGCAGATATGTTGAGACCCAAGCCTCACCCAAGACCGTGAGGCCCTTACCGTGGGGTTACCTTGGGGCCCGCCTTGATGTATGTATTATGTATCCACGCTGTCCATCCCTTAAAAAAAAAAAAAAAAAAATTCATCTTTTCGTGCTTACTGATGGCCCACCTGTAAGTTTGCCAACCTGATTATTGCGCCATTGAACACTAACATGGCTGAACATTCTAGATCTCATACACATGTTTCTTCTTGACACGTCTGGGAGTCTCATGTTTGATGCATCTGCACGCACGGGCTTGGGGCCACTGAACTTGATCTATAGGCTGGGCCATTTTTGAAATCTAGGACTGGTGTCCAGGCCTGAGCCAATGACGCAGGATCTGGCATGGCCCATTGGTCCGGTCCAATCATCAAGTGGGCCACCATTATATGAAAAGAATGGGCCGTTTAATGTGAGCTGCGACCATCCATCATACATGTGTATTTTAAATACTGTGATTGCATCTAGGTTATGTTTCAGTCGTCCAAATTATAAATGATGCCAGTGGGTGGCGCGATATGTTGGATTCTAGCTGGGTCTAGGTCCGCCCAAAGCCCAACCGTTTTACCAAACGGGTCAAAATTTTCAGTATGAACTGGTCCCATGACTCGTTATTGTGGCCCAACCCGTTGGATGGCATGTAAATATCACGGTCTGCTTTAGGAATGTTTCACTGTTGCATGTGGTATGGCATGTGAGTTTTGGATATGTTTCATTTTTGCACTCTTATACTATTTCAATCTTGAAAAACTGATAGACATGGTGGATTTGTCACGTTCATATCTATACTTTGGACCACGGTAACTTCAGGTAACTTCACGCCATCGATCATGTTTGAAAGCTGCAAAAGGGTGACAGTGAGATCACCTAGATGTATGTGTTGTATGTCCACGCTGTCCATCTATTTTGCCAGCTCATTCGAAGTCAAGGTCCCAAAAATGAGTTAATCCAAATCTAAGCTGGACCATGTGAATAAATTCCCACCATTAAAAACACTGTTGGGGTCACAAAAGTTTTGGACTAAGCTGCTATTTGTGTTTTTCCTTCTTTTAGGTTTATATGACCTTACCAATAGGTTAGATGTAAAATAACATTATAGTGGCCTTGGAAAGTTTTTAATTGCAGTTGTTCAATCACCACCAAGTACATCTAGTGTTTGGATCTGCCTCCTTGTTATTTCCTTGCCCTACCAGCAAAATTTTATGTACATAGTGGATATACAACACATAGGTAGAGGTGGGCCCCACACTCACGACCTCATCCTTATTTGAAGTTGGTTATGTCGTCTAATAATATCCCTAGTGGTAGCAATATCCCTTGTAACCTGACTATGTGGAGCCATGTCATGTATGTGTTTTATCTATATTCTCCATCTGTTTTGCCACCTCATCTCATCTCTGGCAAGAGCTCAAAAAATGAAATAAATCAAAAGCTTAATGGGCAAAACAATTGAAATTGAGCGCCTACTATTAAAAATTTCTCAGGAGCTATAGAAGTTTTGGATTAAGCTGATATTTATGCTTTTCCCTTCATCCAATTTATGTGACGTTATGAGTATGTTGGGTTTAAGATAAACATTTTGGTGGGTCTTTGTAAGGTTTCCAATGATGGGTGTCAATGTCCTTATCCTTTCCAGTGTTGTTGATTACCTAAGCTTTGCAACTATCTCATTTCTGCTTATACTCTGAAACTATCTTACCAAATGGATAGAACACGTAAATAAAGATGGCCCTATACGGTTGGATCACCTCCAAGCAATATGTATGTCATACCTTGGCTGCAGCCTAATCGTTGGTTCACCTTGATGTATGTATTGTATATCTAATTAGTTCAGCCATTTTTTTGGTTCATTTTAGGCATGGTCCCAAAAAATGAAATTGTAATTACCGAACCAAATTCACAACGGAGGTCACTTGTACATTTATATAACTAGAATATCACATGTAAAGGCCACATATGGATGAACCACATGGATAAAATACACGCATCAAGAACTCCCACATAGGACTAAATGTAATTCCATCCCACTTAATCCCAACCCATCCCGTCCTTCCCAAATGCTGGATGGAATTTGCATAGGACCAAATGCAATTCCATCCCTTCTAATCTCATCTAACAACATGCACCAAAACACCCCCTTAGAATCACACCGTAAGAAACTAGGGATTGTATGACAACAGTTGAAAACT
Source organism: Magnolia changhungtana (assembly GCA_030180095.1). Classification (NCBI taxonomy): domain Eukaryota; kingdom Viridiplantae; phylum Streptophyta; class Magnoliopsida; order Magnoliales; family Magnoliaceae; genus Magnolia; species Magnolia changhungtana. Next base: position 9,652,551 of record JASAUF010000546.1, on the reverse strand, counting down.
CCTTAGAGGTCATTGAAGTTTTGGATTACGGTGCCACGTGTGTTTTCCATTTTCCAGATCGGTGTGACTTTATGAACAAGTTGAATATCAAATAAACACCACGATGGGCCTCAGTAAAGTTTCCAACGTGATGATCCCCATCTTATTCCTGTGATGTGGTCCACTTGAGCTTTGATGCTTCAATTTTGGGCCGATGCTTTAAAATGACCTGGTAGAATGATGGATGGCATGGATAAAATAAATACATCACGGTGGACCTTCATAGAGTCCCGTCACAAGGTATCGTTGGTGTTGGGTCTGCGTCATTTTTGGTCTCATATCCAAAATGGTCTTGGAAAAATGGGTAGACAGGACTTGATAAAACACATACATCATGGGGGAGTCCACGGAACACCACCCTGTAGCTGGTGGCTAATGACAGGGTCAGTGGCCCATCCCCGTCCGTCAGCCACATTACGTTGTGTATATAAAATCCAATCGGTCCTGCCGTACGGAAAACTATCAATCTGATTTTTTAAAAAAATTATATTGTATGGGCCACACCAATGGGAACACTGTAAAATTTCTGGTAAAATCTCTAAGTTCAAGCAGCGTGGCTCACCTGAGTTGTGGATCGGTCTGATATTAGTGTCCTCCTATCATCCTGATGACTTACACCTAATGAACGGGTTTGATGAAAGATAAAATCTGCCCAAAGCACGAACCTATGGTTGGCATCCAATCCTCATAGTTTCCCATGATGTGGCTCACTTGTGCTGCGGAGCTGTCGTATTTTAGGCCCCATTGCCTATCATGGAGGAGAGCAACTGATGGACGGAATGGATATTTACGTACAGAACAAGGTGGGCCGCATTGGGAGTTTTATGCAACTCGCAAAACAGGTGTTGCTAGGCTTCAGCCACTGTAATTGACCAATGGGCCATCTTCTATTTACATATGGGCCATCTGATGATCGTATTGGCTTGGCTTTTGAGAAAAAGTACACGCTTACAAAGGGATCGGAAAGCTTGGAAAGCTTTCCAATGATGACAAGGTCCACGTTAGTCCAACCCAATTCAGTTCTGTCAAAATCTACGGTATCACATGTGCTGTGATACTAAGGCAAACAAACACTCAAAAAGCTAGAGCCGTTTGAGGATGGTGCATCAATGTATATTAAGGGGACTTTAACACTCTCCGGCATGTGCGGGGCGGGGACACTCACACCACAAACACGGGCTTGATTTCGCGATCATTGGCCGGACTTGATTTTAATGGCCCATGATGGGATAATATGTTAAGGAGGCATAATTGTTGCTCCAAAGATTCAAACACAGGACCTTCAAACAACCACTTGATCTAAAAGCTCGAGCCATTAGAGGATGGTGCATCCATTACTAATTACTCATGTATTTGAAGAATGACTAGGCCCATCTTTCGCTGCTTGCAGATCAATGTATATCAAGGGAGTTTAACACCTAATGGTGCATCCATTACTAATTACTCACGTATTTGAAGAATGACTAGGCCCATCTTTCGCTCCTTGCAGATCAATGTATATCAAGGGAGTTTAACACTCTAAACTTGCATCATCTGACCCTTCGATCTGCAAGGAGATGCGCGAAAGACTCTCCAAAACTGAGCAAGCCATGACCAACCAATTCAAATATGAGGCTGAAATGGTGACACATCAGCGACAGAGTATGCAGGCATTTAAATACGTGAGTAATGGATGTAATCTTTGGGGTATGATGGGCCAAAAACAAGAGTTCCAACTTCTTGAAGTTGCAGTCCCTCAAGATGTCGAACATCTGCTGTCTGAACATCTTACAACAGATGACGCAATGTCTCTCTGGTATGTGAGATTCATGCCGTTACTAAATTTGCGGTGAATCCAGCATGATTGGAATCCAAAATAATAGACAGGGATTGCAAGTTTGACGCATAGCCTTATCTGTATGCATCTCGAGTTGATGGGGATGAAACAAACGGTAAACGGCCCAATGGTAGTAAATAGGGGTGTACACGAACCGAGCTAGCTGGGTTAGCTCGCTCGACTCGACAAAACTCGATTTGACTCGGTTTGAAGCTGAGTTCGAGCCGAGTCGAGCTGATTTTTTGAGCTCAAAAATGAGTTTGAGCAGACCCTAGCTCGACCCGACTCGGATCAAGTTGAACTTGGTGACTCGGTTACTTTGCCATTGATGTTGCTCACCAACTGTTTGATAAAATGACTCAACGAAATGTGGCTGGTGGCAAGGAAGATATGTAAATGAAACAAATACCCTTTTTCTCTGTTTTTCTTGGTTTTTATGTTGCTTAGAAGGTGTTTGATAAAATACTTGTAAAACCATTGCATCTGTTTGTAAAACAATGAAATTTTGAAGTTGCAGTTTAGGTGTTTGTGGAAATGCCTTAATGGCGAACTCAGCTCGAACTTGGCCCGAGTTGGCCCGAGTTGCTGACCGAACCGAGCCGAGCTGGCCAGTCAGGCTCGAGGACCGAGCCGAGCCGAGTTCGAGTTGAGGTCAGCCAATGGCCGAGCCAAGTCGAGCTGAGGCCAGCTTGACTCGGTTTGACTCGATGTACAACCCTAGTAGTAAACAAAGGGAGTGGTGGGCACGAAAGGCTTGTAGCCATTTTCGAGAAATAACCAACACATCATGTGCAGCTTCCACTTAGGTTAGTATGTTTTGAATCACATCTAACGGCAACTTCTCCATACCTGAAAAGACATCGAACCAACGCAAGACACTCAACAACCAAGATGAACCTTCCAAATTCACCCAAAATCCGACAATATTTAGACAATAAAATTCTCACATCAAGTTATATTTTCATACAATCCAGACATATCAACTTCAAAAGAAAATGAAAGTGACACAAGGAAGGACATGATGAGGTCAATCACCGTCTTCTTCGATTGATAAACACCTTGAATCTAGAAGGCTCTCTGAAATCCACAAGAGAGAATTCTCGAATGCAGGAGAGAAATAATATAATTTCTGAGAATTTTATTGATTAAAAAATTGATTGCTTCTTAAAAAACGAGTTTAACATCCTTAAATAATAGTAAACAAACCCTAAAACATAATAAAAAAAGACCAAATCAAATAAGGAAATAAATTCCGAAAAACCTGCAAATTTTCGACGTCTGTCGATCTGTCGTCGACCGGTCAAACTGGCTAAAAAACATCTAGAGATTAAAATTAAAAATTCTGTGAATTTCGACCTGTCAAAATTGGTTGACCTGTCAAACAAGCCTTCGACCTGTCAAAACTGGTAAAAATTGTCCAGCAATCAATCTGGAATTTCGACTTGTCGACCAGATCTATGCTGAATATTGTCAACTTCTCTTTGGGCTTCTTCCGGTCCACGTTAGCTACATAAACAAAAATAAATAAATAAATAAATAAACAAACAAAAACAAAAACAGAGGCAAATTCACCCAAAATCTGACAATATTCAGACACAATCTCCGTGTCAAGTAACTCAAAGCATCTTTTCAGCAATCACTTTTGTCTTCAGTTGAATCTGTTTGGTTGTGTAGCTCTCACCCCCTCCCAAAAACAACCATGTAAGGCACGTTTCTTCCATACATTGGATTCAGATTTGATGATATATGGATTTATTGTTTCATGAAATGCAGAAAAGTTTGGTGTCACCCGGGGCTATTACCCCACAATGTGAATTTGGTTTGGTGGTATCATATGGTTTCTTATAGTGGGAATGGAAGATGGTAGGCAGAAATGTTACAATGTCATTTGTCAGAGAAGAGATTTAGAGTTGAAAAGCCAACGATTGGGCATGTTGTCAATATGTCGATTCATTTTAGCAGGAAGAAAGATGTAAATGGTTTCTCGGTTATTTGCTATATAGATCTGAGTTTGTCTGTTGATTTCAGATTCTCTGTGTGGAATCGCATTTAAAAAAAAAAAAAAAAAAAAAAGAAAACATAATCATCATCATGTAAGCCTCATCTCAACTAATTTGGGGTCGACTACAGGAATCCAGTTCAGCCGTTCCACTCTATCAAGGACCATATCTTCAGTTGTCAGGTTCCGGCACAAGTTACTATAGCTGAACTTACTGTTTGACTTTGTTACTGAATTTGTATTTTGCTAATGTTAATATTGAAAGCTGGACTAAGTAGAAAAAAAACTAAAGAATCTCCAACACCTTACACGAGAACAACACTCTTTGCATCATTATAGAGTTCATGGACTGTGAGGTGGCACACCTACAATAAGCTATTTTACTCTCTTCCTAGAAAATCGGCAAATGCATGACTTTGTTGTTCTGGCCAGCAATCTAAATCAGAGCACCGCCTTTGTGAAACATGTACTTTTACAATCATATAAGAAATTTCCAATCTTTCAACAACCTAAAGTTCTACAAAAACTTTCTGAAGGGAACTTTACTACACAAGTTACGCATGAGAAATTCCAAAACACACTCAAAACGGGTCCTATCGTGGCTAGGTTTATTGTTTCAATCTTTTTTGGCCCTTCTCCCTGATTTGCGAACATAATGATTTGCCTGTCCTAATTTTTAATCTTGTTTCTTGTGATGGTGGTTTTTCAACCCCTCAAGTTTTCCTTTAATGCTTTTTAAATTTCTTACTCAAAAAAAACTCATTCAAAAAATTTCACTGTAAACCAAACAAGTTAGGTAAGACGGTGGCAGAAATAACTCTCAAGCGAATTTATGGTTTAAAAAGTGACAAGCCATGTGTTTTTTGTTTTCTACATGTTTCCTATACATCTTGAAATTGCTCAAGTTAAAAGTGACCATGGATCGCTCCATTGTTAGTTACTTGGTTGCCGTTCTTGGATAAAAAGTAAATTGGTGCCATGATCCAGCAACTATATGATTTTTGTTACTAATACTACATTCTTTATTTACAATGCATCACTTTTAAAAGAGACATGGAAAATGATTTTCTCCCCAACATTGTTGTGTTACTCCTAGAAGCTCCTAACAAAGAGCTGAAGGTGTTCATTCATAGGAATTTTCATACTGCCTCTATCCTTGTTCATTACCCTCAGCCATCTCAAACAGTTTACCAGTTGTATGCCATGTTATAATAACACTCCCAACCAAGTCTTCCCCTCGTTCTGTTTGCACTAGCCAGTCTTGGTGCTGATCACGAAAGTTTTGCTATGTATCGCGAAAGTTTTGCACTAGACAGTCTTGGTACCGATTCGATACTGGGCCCCAGTTGGGAAACTTGTTATGTATCGCAATGTATCAATCATAAAGTATTGCTATATATCGCAAGGTATCGATGATACATTAAGTGCGTTGACCTATGCGAAAATATTGGGAAAATTGCCAAACCCCAACCCACCCCCCCCCCCCCATATATATATATATATATATATATATATATATATATATATATATATATATATATATATATATATATATATTGTTTTCTTTGATTTTTTTTTTTTTTTGTGTTTTCATTACATTCTTAAGAAAATTTTGATCAGTCAAGGGATTTGGGCGCAAAAATTGAGATTGAAGAGCGTGCAGTACTGGAACCCAAATTGGTGAGTTTTTGCAGATTTGAACAGTTTTGTTTCTTATCAAAATACCTTGGAAATCAATGGAATGAAGTTCATAATATATGATTTTGCATGTTCAATCAAGGGTTATAAACTCCAATTTTCAAATTTTGAGAAATTGGGGAAATCTAAAATTTCCTTCATTTCACTCATTTAGCTTGCAATTAGAGGTTGAAAAAAAATTCACATTTGAGTGTTTGGAGGCTGAATTAAAGATCGACGAAACATTTTGAAACTTTTCAAAAAAAAAAAATCTTAATTAAAAATATTGAAAATAATTAAAAATAATTTTATTTGAAAACAAGTAGAATGACGAGATGTCACGTATGCATAATATTTTGTATTTATGAGTGTATATTGATCCTAGCATCAGCCACATTTGCTTATTTATTTTCAAAAACTAATTAAGTTTTTAAAAAATTATAATTCAAAAATATATATTTTTAAATAAATGCACCATATATTGTAGGACATATTTAATGTACGTATTTAGTACATTGGATCTGCTATTAAGTGAAATAAATTGTAGAAATATCAGTGATTTCTTTTATATGAATTGATTTTTAATGAAGTTGCATCACTACTAGTTCTATTTGACAGTGAATGGTTTAGCATCCTATATAATAAAAACTTATCATGTGCATTTGATTTTTATTATCTTATGATTTGAACTATGTAATGATGTCCTTTTTAACATTCCTGTAGTTCAAAAATTCAATCGATTTCCCAATGTTTTCCCAAAAAAAGCGATACAATGTGCAATACATCCGATACTTCCCATGCAATACCCAATAATTTTCCGTATCCCAAGGGTGCAAAACCTCTATCGATACCAATACTGAAAATATTAGCCATACCACCTTGTTTTTTTTTCCATAGTTCACAGAAAATTCATTGAAAGAATAAATGGTAGGGTAGACAAGAATCATCACCAACATCCTAGCCCTTGTCCCAGCAATTAAGCCCCAGCTAAGGCAATACTTGCATCCATCTCAACCCTGCCTTGATCTCAAATCTCTTCACAGCAAACCACTTTTGGACGTCAAAAAGGAGGCCATGACATTAACAATTTATTTGGGATCTTGATAATATAAGAAAGATAGAAATAACTACCGGAAGATAATTTTTATGGAAAAGCCATTGGCAACTGCTCTTGATGGCTAAGTGCACCAGCCCTTCCACTATTGGTATGCCATTGTGCAAATTTCATCTTAGTGGAAAGAACAGTTGCATTTAGCAGTCAGGAGTGGGTCTACATAACTGGCTCCCTCATTGTTATGATCAATGTTTTAAATAGCACCCATAGCATAGCTACAACGCCGTGTAGCTCACCAAAATAACGAACTTTCCACTGTAGCATACACTTTAGAGGTTGTATCCTCCAACTGTAAGTTACAATCCATTAGTGGATAAATTCCAACCTTTTATGTGTGTGAGAAACCCAATCCTTCCAGTAGGTGGGCCCCATCACAAGGATCACTTTTTTGCAAAAATCAGATATATCCATCCATCGAGTAGACCGCACTTGTGCTTTTATATTTATCAATGGCTATTTAAAAAATAAAAAATAAAAAATAATAAAAATTGGTTGTGTAGCCCACTTGATAAGTAGATATATGGACGATTTTTGCACTAGGTGACCCTCATTTTAGGGTGAATCTATTGGAAAGGTGAGATTTCACATGCACTTAGCCAGTTAGAAGTTCTCTGCTGGGTGGACCGTACTTTGTTGTCCAACCACTTTAACTTGAGACCTTTTCCTAATATGAAACTTCGGTGGTGTACAGCGCTTCATACATTTGCACTCTAGAAATTGTACACATGGCATATCTTAACTCAAAATTAACCAATTAAATTATGAAATCTGTTGTTGCAAAACCATAATCCCAAAATGAAATTGTTTGAACAATCCTAACTGCTCATTTGCGGACACTCATTTTTTAAAATAGGACCATTGGATATTTTTCATTCTTCACCATCCAATAAATGTCCAACAATCTGGAGCCAATTATTTTTATTTTTATTTTTATTTTCTGTTAGCTTGTTAGTACACCCTCACTGTCAGTTCACACTTCACTGTTAGCCACCCCCACTAGGGAATTATATTAGTAGGATGAGTGCCAATAGATTGCATGAAGTTGAGGCCGATTTGGGGCATAGAGTAGTCTCCCGAATCCGCCCCAAATTGGCGGCACTATTCATCCGTATTTAAGTTCAAATTTTCTTTAAAAATTTGGGGGAAATTATGTCAAAAGGTTAAGGATATGCATTGGTGGGATGGGTATCATAGCTTGCATGAATTTGGGGCTGATTCGGGGGGCATTTGAGTGGCCCACCAAATTCACAACGCTATTCACCCAAATTTAATTAATTAATTTATTTAATAATTACTTAGGGGAAGTGATGTCAAATGCTTATGGATGGATACACATTAGTGGATGAATGTCACGGTACATGAATTTCAGAACCATTTGGGGGCATTCGAGTGGCTCCCTAACCCGATGACATTGTTCATATGAATTTATCCAATTTTTTTCGTAAAATTTCTTTGGGGAATTATGTCAAATGCTTAGGGATGTGCATTAGTGGGATAGTGCCATAGCTTACTTGAAAATTTTAAGCCAATTTGGGATCAATCTAAGCCTGTCATGTTAATAAAATCATCGTTGTGACATCATTCTTAGCAAATAGTAGACCGTTACACCATCATAAACATGTTCAAAACCACAAAAGAATACATAGAATCCTCTAGATAATTATGATTTTTTCCTACATTTTTGGGAGTTTTCTAAATCGAGGACATTGTTCATATGAATTTAAGTCCAATTTTTTTCGTAAAATTTCTTGGGGGAATTATGTCAAATGCTTAGGGATGTGCATTAGTGGGATAGTGCCATAACTTGAAAATTTTAAGCCAATTTGGGATCAATCTAAGCCTGTCATGTTAATAAGATCATCGTCGTGACATCATTCTTAGCAAATAGTAGACTGTTACACCATCATAAACATGTTCAAAACCACGAAAGAATACATACTTAGAATCCTCTAGATATTTCTGATTTTTTCCTACATTTTTGGGAGTTTTTGTCCCCCCCCCCCCCCCCCCCGGGCCCTTTTTTTTAACTGTTACAGGGTGTATCTGTTGTTACACTCTCCATTACGGCCGTTACACGTAAAGGTTGAGAGTCCATCATTACGCCCATCGCTACCATTACAGCACACCTTGCTCCACATGATGATGGTGGTTGACTTGTTTCTTGTCTTAAGCTTCTTTTAGGCTGTTTTTTTTTTTTTTTTAAAAAAAAAAAAAAAAAAACATTCTAAAAATAAAAAATAAAAAATTATTCTTACTATTTATTATATTTTCCTTACTTTTTAACTTAACAAAAATAGATGTATCGTATAGCTTATGCTACACACTATAGAGGATTGAATGCTAGGCAATACTCCACGTGTTATTTAAAACATTGGTTAGGATGCATAAAATTTCAAAGTAATCTTCCCAAAATGGCTGAATAAAATAAAAGGGAATATTAACATACAAGCATGGCATGATATGCACAAAACCATATCTTTAACTAGCATTACCTTCATTAGTCGTTGATTCCATCGTAGTCTACTCACGTAGCTCTTCGCCTCTTCTAGATGTCTCTTAATAACCCAAGGATTCAATTCTTTAATGCAATGAATCGTAGAGACAACCTGCATGGCAACAAATGTTACACGGTTTACTCTAGTCAGTGTTCATACTTCCTTTGCAATTGAAAATTAATGAAAGGTATAAGCTAAAACCCACTGGTTGTAAAATTCACTGTAATGGAGGTAGGCATCTATCTTAATTAAAGCCCTGACCGACTCAAAGAGACTGACCGTGTGGGGCCTTTATAATTGGCACAAAGTGAGAAGTTTTGGACAACCCATACAACTTCTCCTTTAGGTCAATACACTAAGGCCCTGTTTGGGCAACTGGATTAGAAGGGATTAGGTGGGATTGTATTCAAAAAAACATCATTATTACCCATGGCAGGGATTGTCCCCTGATTCCATGGGATTAGATTAATGCTCTGCTTTGTTGGTAATTCGGTGGTACATTGAATGGATATACCCACCATCATTTGAAATTACCAGAATAACACATATGTATTATATCTAAACCGTTCATTTGTTTTGTAACCTCATTTTATGGTATGGGCCGGAAAATGAGATAGATCCAAAACTTATGTGGCCCCAAAGAAGTTTTCAACGGTAAGTATGGGTGGGTCCACTTGAGCTTTAGAATTACCTGATTTTTGGCCCATGCTCTAAAATAATCTCAAAAATGGGTGGACGGTGTGGATATAGCCCACACATCAGTGGGACCTACTTGCTAGCATTGAGTGAAATTGGCACGGGACCCAATGTAATTCCATCCGATCTAATTCCAAGCTTTGCCAAACATGGAGTGGAATTGGCACGGAACCAGATGAATCCAATCCCACCTAATCCCTTCTAATCCTGTTGCCCAAACAGGGCCTAAGATTTAAGCTAAATAAGGACAATAGAACAACAGAGTAGCACACATGTAGACACTTTTCTTACGAGTAACTAACAAAATTTTACTAAGATGGAAGGAAACGGAACAACTCAAGACAGGGACCAAGTGTACTGGGTAAACGAGATTATCCTAAAACAACCACCTTCATGAATGCATTTGCAAAAAAAAATTAAAAAAAAAAAATGGAATCTTTTTGTAGCCAACTACCCCTTCTATTGATAAAGGAGGCATTGTTTTCGGCGGTATGAGGCAAAATCCACTCTAATACCCCACAAATTCGATCCACTCTATATATATATATATATATATATATATATATATATATATATATATATATATATTCACGTGATACCAATGAGCACCTTTGCACACGTGTCACACAAAATCTGACGTCCAAGTGAACCTTTTCACACCCTGTCATGGGTGTATAAGCCAAATTTTCCATAAGATACAAAACTCTAGTGAAACCATGGCAAAGGAAACAATTTTCACCTTGATTTAAATTTCTCTTTGCTGGGCCAGTCATGGATCAAAGAAAATTGGGCCTATAGCATTTCAAGGGGTGCAAAGATCACTTGGACAAGGTGCAGGATGACACATGTTGCTCATTTTGCTCATGTCCCACCAAAGTTTTGACCATCTCCCTATATATATATATATATATATATGAGGCATGCTCACCTACGCACGTGCGAACCTTTTCACACGTGTCATGGGTGTCTAATCCAAACGGTCCATAAGACTCAATCACGCATGATGAGTTCTCAAAAATTTTCACCTTGATCTAAAATTACTTGGGCCATAGCGAACGCAAATCAAGGTTCGCAGTTTTCTTTTCATGTCCCACCAAAGTTTTGGATCAAAGTATATATATATATAGGTTTATATATATATGTATATATATATATATATGACTCATATATATATATCTCATATATATGACTATATATATATATATATATATATATATATATATATATATATATATATATATATATATATATATATATATATATATATATATATATATATATAAAGGTAGCCGCCTTCAATCAAATTTGGTGGGCCAAAGCCGAGTGCGTCTCTGGTGTATTTAGGAGGGTTTCGTCGACTTTCCTTATATAAGGAGTGGAACCCATCATAGTAAACAGTGGGGATTGAGCGCTTACCATAAAAAAACTTCTCGAGGGCCACAAAAGTTGACATTTGTGTTTTCCCTTAGTACATATCTCCCTGGACTTATAAACAGGTTGGATCACAATGGGCCCTAGGAATGTTTAAAGTTTCAATGGTGGGCATAATTGTACCCATTGTTTCATGTGGTGGGGTCCACTAGAGCTTTGAATCGGCCTCATTCTTTAGCCGATGCCCTATAATTATCTCTCCAAATAGATGGATGGTGTGGATACAACACATACATCATGGCGGGGCCCACGGTTAGGGTCCCACTCACATCACTCATCCGTTGTGCAACGCAGACTGAGAGTGGATTAGCTATTATCCTAGGAACGGCTTAAGAGGTGTTACCCTATGTGGGGCCCACCTTGATGTATTTTTTAATATATCCATGCCATCCATCTATTTTTCCATCTCATTTTAGGACGTGACACCAAACCCTAAGGAGATCAAAATATACCACTAGAAACAGTGATTCAGATCTGCATAATTTTTGGAACCCTGTCCTTTGATGGACCATACCAAACCTATGCGGGGCCCATTGTGATTATTGTGATGAATCCACCCTTTTCATCCATTTTTCATGATGACATGTGGCCAAAACTAAGATAGACCTAAGAGTCAAGTGGGCCATACGAGAGGGAAAACTAACGAAAGAAATTCCTACCGTTGAAACCTTTCTAAGCTCCAGCTTGATGTTTATATGGCATCCAAACCGTTTATAAGGTCATTCCCACTGGGGTAAGCTTAGCCTGATACAAAAATTGTGGCCATACGAATGGCTCAGCGATAGTTGCTCAATCCCCACTGTTTCCTCTCATGTGGCCCACTTCGCTCTTAGATCCAGCTCAGTTTTGGCCGCATATCCTAAAATGATCAGGCCAAACATATGGACGGGGTGGATTCATAAAAAGCATCACAGTGGGCCCCATCTAGGTTCTTAACACATGAACTTGTTTTGGGAGAGCAGATGTGTGGGGACCACCTTGATGTTTTTAGTATATCCATGTTGTCCATCTGTTTTTCCATCTTATTTTAGGATGCGATCCTAAATTATAAGAAAATCCAAATCTTAGGTGGACCATACCAATAGAAACAGTGATGAATAACCATCAAAAACTTTTTTGGGGCCAGAAAAGTTTTGGATCAATCTGATATTTCCATTTTTCATTCGTCCATGTCTTCTTGACATTATCAAGAGGTTGGATTGCAAATAAACATCACAAAAACCTTACGATGGGCCCTTTGGATTTTTTAATAGTGAGGCACTCAATCACTTCTATTTCTTGTGGTGTGGTCCAGCTGAGATTTGGATTTGCATAAATTTTGGTATCCCATCCTAAAATGGGCTGGAAAAATGAGTGGATGATGTTGATATACAACACATCATCAAGGTGGGCCCTGTGGTAGGGGTACACACACGAGCTGTAACCTGGGTAACACCTAATTTGCACCCTTGTTTTGGGGATGCAGATTGTGTAGTGCTATGTAGGCCCTACAAGAGTTTTATCCAAGCTGTTTATCTATTTTTCCATATCAGTATAGAGCATGAGCTCAAAAACGAGGGAGATCCAAATCACGAGTGGACCACATTACAAGAAAACAGTGGTGATTGAATGTCCACCATTAAAAACTTCACAGGGCTCACTATGATGTTTATTTGTCATCTAACATGTTGATTAGGTCATGCACAACTACATGAACAGAAAACACAAATATGGGATATGTCGCTTAATTTAATCCAAAATAAACCATTAGTGGCCTTAAGAAGTTTTTAATCAATGATGACCACCAAATATTCCATACTCCTTCAATCACCACTCTTTCCTATGGTGTGGTCCATATGGGATTTGGATCTGTCTCATTTTTAGGCTCATGCCATAAGATAGTCTGGAAAATGGCTCACTTTATCTTTTACATAATGAAGATTCTTAGTTGGAACATCCGTGGGCTCATGTGTCCCCTTAAATGCATCTTAAACATGGGTTTCTTCTGGTTTTCGTTGGGTTCTCTCAAGAGATTACATACCAAACCTTCTGGCCATCAACACTCTCCTATGGGAGGAGCTCTCTAGTCTTATTAGCAAATGGCTCCTTCATTGGTGTGTTACTAGGGATTTCAACGTGGTTTACTTTGTGCTTAAAAAGCTTCATGGCAGCCCTGTGACTTGTAGCATGCAGGGGTTCTCCGTTTAGATTATGAAACATGAGCTTGTTGATCTCCCCCTCGAGGGAGTCAAATTCACTTCTCTAAACCTGTTTCGGATCACTATTTGATTTTAGAGATGTGTCCTCCTCATTTTGTAATGAAGAGAAATTTAGCACCCAACTAACTCAGAATCTCCAAAAACTGTCAAGTCACGAATACCCATCTCAAGGGCTAGTTTTAATCCTAGGATGAAAGCATTGATATTCAGCTTAAGTGTTTGTTTGTTTGTACAATCAAAAAGCTTGAAAGTGAACGGATCCCTTGGGAGTTGGAAAAACTAAGCCTTGTACATTCTGCAGTTGATGCACCATCGAAAAAACAACGGTCCATTACTTTTGATCTTCTCTTATATCTCGTCCAATGACCTAGCCTCCCTGTAGTCACACAGGTGCAATTTGGTTCTACGGTGCTCCCCCAAAAGTGGTGGCTTTTGTGTGGCTTGTCGAAAGGAACAAGCTCGTAACCGTAGATAACCTTTGAAAAGGGCTATGGTCCTTCCCAACATTTGCCTTCTATGCTATATGTTGAATATGTCGACCATCTCTTTATTCATTGCATCTTCACGAGCGAAGTCTCGAAGACACAACGTTATCCTTTCATTTGGAGTCAACTGGTGATGCCTAACTTAATTGTTGATCCTTTTGGTTCAAGGCATGTGGGGGTCCAAGAGGCGTAACCGTAGCTTCCAGAACATGAAATGTTCTCCTCAAAGGTTTATTGAAAGGGTTTTCCTATGTATTAGGATTGGGTGCCTTAATTGGTTGTTTGTTTGTAATTGTATTTCTCTTTTTTCCTCTCCTTGTTTCCTTATTATCATTTTTTCCTTAGATTGAATCAAATCAGTATCTTTCAGAGAGAGAGAGAGAGAGAGAGATGAACATTTAATAACTTTGAAAAGTGGATCATATACAAACCAAATGCCAAATAAATTTCTTTCAACCTAAAAAGATAGAACGATCAATATGTAACGATTGCAAGTTTATACAAGGAAACTCTTTGATTGCGCGATATGGGTTAGTAGTTACGGATGTTTATATTAATATATGGAAGAAAGGGAGTGAAATTAATTGGTATCCAAAAACTAGGTGGTAGAATTTAAAAGAAGAGAAAACAATGTTCTTCATAAATAAATTGATGGAAGAAGGAAAGTGGAATGTCACAAAGTAAATGTTATGTAGAATGGGATGGTTGAGTGCATTAGAAGATTGATAAAAGATGTTTTAGGAAGTGTCTAAAGCAAAAGGCAATCATTGAAGGAAAGTAGGTAGTGCAATGACGATGCACAAAAGGCTATTAACAAGAAACCTTAATGTTTCAAAGTCTGACAAGGGACTAGAAATGATGCAAACTTTGAACAATATAAGAATGCCAAAAAGATTGCTAAGTGGGGTGAAACCAAAGGCTTGAGATAATCTTTACAATAGATTGGGGAAAAGAGAAGGTGAGAAAAACGTCATCAAATTGCAAAAATGAGATAGTACGAGTAGGGACCTAGATCATGTTAAATGCATTAAGAGAGACGACTAGAGGGTAATAGTCAAGGTCAATGAGATCAATGAAAGGTGGAGAAGCTATTTTCAGAACTTGTCAAAACACATACACTCTGAGAACATAGGGATAAAAGGAACCACAAATTCACATGATGTTGGAATCCATAGATACTTTCAAAGGATTAGGATTATTTCCAGCTTTTGATAATTTGGCTCTTTTGATTTGAATATTAATGGTCACCATAACCTTTGTATAATCAATGGATTGAAATAATTCAATTTGAGAGTTTTTTGGGGCATCCACAAACAAGGGGAACCCTATTTAATAAATGGTTTGTATCATTGAAAAAGGCCTAAATCCAACCGATAGTGTCATGGCATATCTTATTGTAATAAGTCGGGAAGTATTCAAGCAACCCTCAAGAAGGGAAAGAAAAGCAAAATCGAAGCCAATAGGTTGCACTAGTTGACTAAGCATACTTATATTGAGGGTTTGCCAACAACCAATGTTTTAAATATCAACGATATCGGTCGATATATCCCACGATATATCTTGCATCCCCCACCTGTACGATACAAAAGGCATAGGTAGTGCCGATATATCTCACATGTTCGATCCGGTGAGCATTTTCAATTTCCGATCTATTTTTTTGTTGAAATTATGTTAAATTAGTGTCAAATGGTTACAAATCCATTGGTTCTTCATGTTTTGCAAGAAAAATAATGGAGATGGAGCTTTGATTTCAATATCCATTGGTTTTTCATGGTCTCCATGTTTTTTTAGAAATTTACCTCCAACCAGCTATCAATTGAGATTAATTTTGAAGTTTGCAGGAGTATTTGATGAAAAGATCATCACGTACACTCTAATTTCGAAATTTGAGTGTAAGTGGTCTGATTTGGGAACAAATTAAAAAATTTCCAATTTCTCCAAAATTGCTTGCAATGTTGCACCCCAAACATGAAATCAAGCATGTATGAGGGTTGATCTACTAATTTGTTAAGTCCTTGTCAATTTTTGAAAAATAAAAATCATTTTTAAAAAAATTAATAACATATATATATATATTCAAAATTCCCCTTCAACCAACTGTCAATTGAGACTAATTTTGAAGTATTTGGGAATGTTTGATGAAATGATCATCACATACACCCTAGATGTTATGCATTCAATTCGAATATAGTTGCTTTAGTTCAATCAGACAGTGCATAGCTTAGGACCCTATACAAAGGAAACCTATTATGTGCACTTCTTTTTTGAAATGTTAAGATTTAAAAGTGTGTATTAAGGTCTTTTTTAACAATCCCAGAAGTTTCATTGAGAAATTCAACGATTTCCCCAATGTTTCCCAAAACGTATGACAAATGCCTGATACAAATGATATATCTTGTGCAATAATCGATACATATCTATATCCCAAGGATGCAATCCGTAATGCGATACCAATATTTTGAACATTGCTACCCCTTACCAACAACCATGTGGAAGAGAATTTCCATTAGATCCACACTGTCCATTATGTGTGCTACCACATTTTCACCATGGATCCTAAAAATCAGCCCAATACAACACTTCGGTGGTCCACACCATAGGTAACAGTGTAAAAAATTATGCCTAAAAACTCTAAATTCATGTAGTGGCCCACATGACTCTTGTTGTCCTTTTCTAAAAATCCATTCATCCTGGTGTGGTGCATTAGATGAGTGGGTTGAATGGCATACACTCACCATGGTGGTCCCCACACAATTTAGATGATTTTAATGGTGGAAATTCCCATCTTAAATGTTCCCAATGGTGTAGCACACCTGCGTTTTGAATTGGCCTGCTTTTTGGGCCCCACTCCAAACACAAGGCAGCCCACCTAATGGGTGGATCTCATCCATATGAAGTCCCCCCATCCACGTCAACAAATAGTCATGACTACACATTACAATGCTTAGTCACACAAGCATTTTCAAAAGAGAACAAGTAAAGTTGGAACACAAAAATTAACATCGGGGATACCGCATGCCAGGTTATTTACTAAACCTAGGGTGTGGGGTAGAACAGAAATAGAAAGAGAGCAGCCAATCTAGAAACTAGAGGCTAAGGGGGATTTGGTGCTTATCCCTACTAAATAATATTATGAAGTGCTAACATAATTGTCAGATTTAAAACCATACTAAGGTTTAAAATAGATAAGGAGGAGAATGATGGCTTAATTAAAGGAACCAATGCCGAATGTATTCAGACAAGGGAAACACAGTTTGAAGTGTCATCATAAAATGGCATACAACTAGTGAACTACTTGAAATGGTTGAGAGTCATGAGCAAGGACAAAGGCAGTATGAAAATGCTTATTAATGAACACATTCAGCTCTTTATCAGTAGGAACTTCCAGCGGTAACGCAACAATATTGGGGAGAATCATTTTGTCTTTTCTAAACGTGACACATTTTCAATAAAGACTAGTATTAGTAACAAAAAATCATCTAGTTGCTAGAAGACAGCATCGATATACCCCGTGTTCATAATATCGATACTATCGGTCGATATTATCGTTATTGCTGGCCAGCAAGACGAAACCCATCCGAGACCCTCAAAATTTTATTTTATTTTATTATTATTTTTTATATATATAAATCAGAATTCTTTTTATCGTGCGATATATCGCTCAATTTCGCACGATTTTTTTTGCGAAATCGCCAATATTAGCGATACTATCGTGTTGTATCTGCAAATTTACCGGAAAATCGAAAATAAATAAATAAAGAGGGAAAATCTTTCAATCCATGTGAGAGGGGATTTCAGTACCTATGGAAGAAGATTGCGTGATCGGAAGTTGAAATTAGCGGGCCACTCGATCGAGAGCTAGCAGTCTGCTGAAAATCGTGGGGATTTGGGGAATTTTTTAGAGATATTTTAGGATTTTAGGGTTCCGGAACTACCGGAACCCCATCTCTGTTGCGACTCGCGAAAATGGCTTCGGAATCCCTCCCTTTGAGGACGCAATTTGCGTACTAGCACGCCCGTTCCCAGTAGGGAACGGGCAGCAGCTTTGAGTGGCCACGTGATGTATGGGTCTTATCCATACCGTCCATCCATTTTTTTGTATCATTTTAGTATCTAATCCCAAAAATAGGCAGATCCAAGGCTCAGGTGGACTACACAATGGAGATTAAACTCTTGTCGTTGAAAACTTCTTGGGGGCCACAGAAGTTTTGGATGGACCTGATATTTGTGTTTTCTCTTCATCCGGGTGTACATAACTTTATGAATAGGTTGGATGGTAAATAAACATCATGGTGGGCCCTAGAAAAGTTTTAACGGTGAGAATCATTATCACCGCTGCTTCCTGTGGTGTGGTCCACTTGGGACTTGGATCTTCCTAATTTTTTAGCTTATACCCTGAAATGAAAAAATAGATGAACGATGTAGATAAGACCCATAAATCACGGATGCCACTCAAAGCTACTGTACTTTTCTAGCTAGAGACGGGCGGGGTAGGACACAATCCGTGTACTTTTTTTATGTATGAATGCAGCACACATACGAGATGTATAGACAGACATCACGGGCTCCTTGGGAACCACCTTGATGTATATGTTTTATCTAGGCCGTCCATACGTTTTTTCATATCATTCAAGGACTTTATGCCAAAACTTAAGAACATCCAGATCTCAGGTGGACCACACCATAAAAAGTGGTGAATGACCATTAAAAATATTTTATAGACCACGAAAGTTTTGATTTAAGCTAATATTAGTACATACCCTTCACCCGGCTCTGATTGACCATATCAACGAGTTGGATGACAAATAAACATCACGGATCTACTTAAAGTAGGCCTTGATATGTTTTTAATGGTGAACATTCAATTATCACTGTTTCACGTGGTCTGGTCCACCGAGATTTGGATGTATTTAATGTTTGGGACGACGTCCTAAACTGATCTGTAAAAACGAATGGACAGAGTCGATATACAACATATCATCAGAGGGGGCCTACAGTAGGGTTAACACCTAGTGAGTACCTACGTAACAACTAATCCACGCCCCTCAAGTCAAGGGAAAGTGGATTTTGTGCTACTTGGTTGAACTAAAGACGGTGTGGCCCTTACCATGGGGCCCACATAGATGTATGTATTGTATATCCACTCCGTTCATCCATTTGGAGATATTATTTTTGTTCATACCACAAATAATGGGTCAAATCCAAAGCTCAAAGTACCCCACCATACAAAACAGTGAGGATTGAACTCCTACCATTAAAAACTTTGTAAGGGCCACAGAAGTTTTCGATCAAGCTGATATTTGTGTTTTACCTTGGCCCATATTTGTGTGAACTTATGAACAGGTTGGATCTCAAATAAACATCATGGTGGACCCCATAGGAGTGGTTTCAAGTTTCAACGATGGGTGTTATTACCCCATTGTTATATGTGGTAGGGTCCACTTGAGCTTTGGATAGGCCTAATTCTTTCGATCAGGCCATAAAATGATCTCTACAAACGGATGGATGGCGTGGATACAACACATACATAATGGCTAGGGCCACAATCAGGTCCCACGCACCTTGTTGGTTCCGTAGCAAGGCCGAACGTGAAAATGGTGGGAGTGGATTTCCTGATGACCCCTTTCGCAGGAAGTTCTTAGGGATGCTAGGTGGGGCCCACCATGATGTTTTAAAAAAATCCACACCGTCCATCTGTTTGTCCATATCATTTTAGGACACGAGACCAAAAATCAGGTGGATTCAAAACTCAAGGATTCAAAACTCAAGTTTCATATCGTTGAAACCTTCTTGGGCTCCACCTTGATGTTTATGTGCCATCCAAACCGTTTATAACATCATTTCCACTGGGATGAAGTGAAAAAACAATGGTGATTGAAGGCTCTCCATTAAAAACTTGATGTTTATGTCCATTTTTTAAGATCATTTTAGGCATTAGCCCAAAAATGAGGTAGATCAAAATCTCATGTGAACCACAGTAAAGGAAACAATGGTGATTGAAGGCTCACCATTAAAAGCTTCATGAGGGCCACAAAAGTTTTGGATGAAGCTGATATTTGTGTTTTCCCTTCATCTAGGTTGTTGTGACCTAATCAGCAGGTTTGATGCAAAATAAACATGGGCCCTACGAAGTTTTTAATGGTAAATGTTTAATCACCACTGTTTCCTTGTAGTGTGGTCCACTTGAGATTTGGACCCGTTTCAATTTTGGCCACATCCCCTAAAATGACTTGAACAAATAGATGGACCATGAGGATAAAACAAATATCATGGTGGGGCTCACAGAGCATTATCCAGTAGCCACCTCGCTACACCCTGGCAGCATCAGTACATAACCTGCATCCCACTCGGTGGATCCCTAACTATGGGGGCCACTGTAAGGTATGTGCCTTACATCCACATTGTCCATCCATTTTGAAAGCTCATTGTGGACACTGGAAATCGACACCCACGTTGATTTTGTATGTTATGTTTTTGGTGGTGGGGGTGATTTGTGAATGTTGGAGTCGCCACTAGCCAATAAATCTCAAAATTCCGCAGTCGGCTAGAACCTGCAGAATATGTAAGGTTGGAGAAATCCGAAGACTCTCCTACATTAGATTGACTCCTGGTCTGCGATCCGAGATTTCGTGGTAAGGGACCTCGGTTACAAAGAGGAAAGGTGTTAGGCACCCTCTGTGCCCGTACAAATGTACGGTCTCTACTTTGTGTGGTAGAACAATCTCAAGGGAATGATGGATGCTATGGTCGTGATGGGACTAGGCACACATGGATTTCTGATGCGGCGAGATCCGAGATTTCGGCAGGCCACAGAGCATACGTCCAATAATGTGTCTAGAAGGCGGATGTGATGATGCTTTATGTAAAAAAGTAAAAAAAAAATGGACTAGGTCACTAGGAATTTCTGATGTGACAGAATCTGATGTATGGCAAGCCACAGAGCATACGTTCACTAGAGATCTAGAGAAGCAGGGGGATTGAGAAGGAAGTAGATGTCATAATGAATGCTTGTAGGATGATGGATCTTTGGCTTGATTTTTGAATAGGCTAAGACATAGACTGAATCATGACTAATCTGGGCTGAGCTTTATGGGTTGGAAAGGTTGAGAAGAAGGCTAGGGGGTGGCTAAAAAAATCAGGATTTTGAAAGCTTGGGAGCTCCTTCCCTTTTCCTCACTCTCTTCCTCTCCCACTCTCCTCCTCTCTCACTCTCTCTCTTGGTTGTTGGGTGTGTGGAAATAAGAAGAGGATAGGGCTATTTATAACCTTCTCCAATGGCATTGCTGTAATTATTGGGTTTGAGAGGGTTGAAAGCAAGTGGTGGTTGGAAATAGTGAAGAGGGGGGGGGGGGGGGGGGGGTAAATTCATGGGAAAGTTAACTTTTGATAATCCACACGCAGCCGCGCGCGGCGGCATTCTGAGTCTGCAGTGGTAGTCGACTCCCGCAGATGTCGGAAGGCCGGCCCGAGTCGCGTGGGCTTTATGTGATGCGCTGGTTCGTCCGATGGTCCTTTCTGGGGTTTTTGCAGCTCGGATAGGTGGGTTTAGGTTCGGGTAAAGGGTTCTAACCAAGGTGTAGGGTAAAGATGAGGCTACATGTGGGTTAAATGGTTTGGATCGCGGTTCCTGGTTGTGGATTGGCAATTTGAGACTTTTGGGTTAGGTTTTTAGGTCTAAGTTGGGATCAGTGCTTGGTTCAGGATATGATCATGGTTCTTGAACTGTCTTAGCCTTCTTAAGGTGTTAGCCTGGGTGGGGTGTCTACACTCATCCAGGTATGTGTGACCTTATGAACAAGTTGGATCTCAAATAAACATCATGGTGGGCCCTAGGAAGGTTTCAACGGTGGGCGTCACTGTCCCCACTGTTTTGTTTTGTGGCGGTGCCCACTTTAGTTGTGTTTTCATACATGTTTTGATACATTTATAAATGTTATACATTATATTTGAATATAATTGCCTTAGTTCAATCAAAGGTGTGTGATTTATAGCCCTATACAAAGGAAACCTATTGTGTGCACTTTTTTTAAAAGATGCTATGATTTAAAGGTGTGTATTAAAGTCCTCTTTAACAATCCATGAAGTTTCATTGAAAAATTCAACCATTTTCCTAATGTTTCCCCATGTTTCCCAAAAAGTGCGATAAATTATGCGATGCAAACGATATATCCCATGCGATAACCGATACGTATCTGTATCCCAAGGGTGCGATACATTGTGCAATACCAATATTTCGAACATTGGATGTACCTTCTAGCAGGAATGACAACCAAGAAACAAACAATGTGGCAATACAGGGTCAATTTTAACTTGAACAATTTCAGGATGTGCGGAAAACAAATAGAAAACAAAAAACACATGGCTTGTTACTTTTTAAACCATAAATTCAATTGAAAGTCATTGCTGCCACGTCTTTTGTAGCCTGTTTAATTTACAGTAAAAAGTTTTTCTACCAGATTTTAAAATTACAAAAAAGTACAAAGGCATTGAAGAAAAACTTTTTTTTTTTTGAGAGAGAACAGAAATTTCATTAAAAGAGAGGAAGGAAACAAAGAGGGGATTACAAAACAGAAATCACTCTGTTAGCCACAAGATTAAAAATTACAACAGACAATCACTCTGTTAGCAAACAAGGGTGAAGGGACAGAAAGGATTTTAATAACAGACCTGGTCAGTAGAACCTCTATTGGGCATGCTTTGGAATTGCTCAGACATAACTCCTGAACTAAAATTCCCTTGAGAAAGTTTTTGTAGAAGTTTCGGCTGTCGATCCATAGGCACAAAATCATGAATCTCGTTCATATATCCAGACCAATCACCCATGCCTAATTAGAATAAAAAAGCGAAACATAAATATTTTAAGTACAATAAGGATGTGAATGATAGTATGAAGATGTACACTAAAATTTTCTTTTTAAATTTTGTTATTATAGAGATCAGGCCTAGTAGGCTAGTAGCAAACCTAAAAGACAGCTGACCAAGCGCTTCACATCAAAAACCTCAAACTCATCCATGTGTTCTCCAGTACCAATGAATATCACTGGACACTTCGTCCTAGCAAGACTGCAGATATACAAAGTAAAAAATTTAATTTAAAAGTTGAAACTAATAAGAGTGCAATTTGGATCATAACATAATAAACAACACTAAAGCAAGACCTATACGATTGGTGATGCATGCAAGGTCAGTGGCTCAGTGCCAACAAACAAATAGAGAAAACCAAAAGGGAAATGCACTAGTAGTAACTACCAATGATAGAAAAGGATAGATTTCACCCAAAAAAGAAAAGGCTAGACTCCACAACTGAAAGATTTTTGGTCCATATAGGGAAATCATGTAGTGATTTCCAATACTATATATTTAGGGCCTGTTTGGTTGGGATGTATTTCAGGGGAATTGCAGTGCATTTTGCATTTTTTAAGCATTAATTACATGCTACAAGAATTTGTGGTGGAAGGGATGCTGTATGACATTGACAGCGGCAACTTTTAGGTACGGAAAACATGATGTAGTGTGGTCCCACCATGATGTATATGTTTTATGCACATTGTCCATTCATTTGGCCGGATCATTCTAGGGTATGCCTCCAAAGCTCAAGTGGACCACACTGTGGGAAGAACATTTAAATGGTTAGCACGTTAAATCTCCAGTATTTTATGTAGTGTGGTACACTTGATCTTTGAATCTGCCTCATTTTTGGGCCCATGCCCTAAAATGATCTATACTAATGAATGGATAGAGTGGATATAACACACCCACACACACACATATCATGGTGAGGCCACCAAGCTTTGGCTTCGAATTATCATGAAATCTGATCCGGGGCAACTCCTCTTCCCTTTCAAACGCATGTGATGCTGTTTGATGTATGCATTTGGTGCTGATTTGAGAGAAATTACATGAAAATGCATGTAATTACATCAAACCAAACAGGCTTGTTGTAGCATCCAAGAAAAAGAACCAAAAGCATAGTCCAAGCGTATCAATGAAAGACAGGAAGTTTCTTATCTGATTATAAAGTAACCGTCTTACGAAGATTCCAAGTATCAGGTAAATAAAAGCGTTACCCCTCCACACTAAATACTCGCAAATGTGATTACAAAAGTGCATCAAAGTAAATACTTTAAAATACTTCTAATGGGATCAGTGTTCGAAGTATCGGTATTGTTACAAATTTCGCCGGCCCTGGATACAACAACAATATCGAGATGGCTGATAACCAGAATGTGGGGAAACATGGGGAAAACAGTGGAATTTTTAAGTGAAACTTCAGAAGATGCTAAAATACAAATATTTGCATATTTAGAAATAAAAAATTTGCAAAAAGAATGCAGACATAATAAGTTTCCATTTAATAGGGCCCAAAAGCATGTACTATATCGTAAGAAATCAGTCCGACCGTCCCATCAATCCCGTTAATCTATCCAACCATCCAACCTTCCATCCAAACATCCATAGATATTTCAGAATATCGACAACACATGATATTTTGCCAAGAAATCATTGACAACTTGAAAGAAAACGAAGGATTGTGGTCACGAGATTTCCCATGTTGTGATAACAATAATATCGTGATATTATCATCAACAATTTGAACACTGCGTATAACCATGTGCCCATAAAAAAAATTGAAATAGAATTTTTTTTCAATTGTTTTTAACTATTTTAAAAAATTTTAATAAACATATTTGTGGTGATATCAATACATTGGCAATATTATCAAAATATCGTTGATACACTGGCGATACAAGCGACCTCTGGAATTTACACAGTAAAAAATATTGGCGATATCGATATATTGGCGATACTTAGCGATACATCGTCGATACTTGGAATTTCCAATACTACCAATGTTATCGGTATCACCGAGCTAGAGGATACAGATAATATCGGGGAATTTCGATAATATCAGAGACTTCGAACAATGGATGTGATACATGTCATGAACATTGTGCAATAACATCGTGCATTAGAATACAACATAACCACAATACACATCAATGCATAATTGACTCATCAATTATTTCTAGCCGAGTCAGGAAATTTATGCAACAATGCATTGCATGGCCTACAGAGCAAGCTGGTAAAACTTGAGACACACTGCGTATATTATCGTATTGTAAGGAGTATCTGTCCCATTAAGATTCATCGTCCATTTCTATTCACCACGATCCAATCTTATGCATATAGCCTTATTGATACATGGAGAGGTGTGCATGTTAAGTGGTAGAGACACTCTTGCCTGAAGGACCGTTCTTGCCTAAGAAATCCCCACCTATTCACTGTACATAGCTTATATTTACTCTTTTCCATGTATATTATCGTATTGTAAGGAGTATCTGTCCCATTAAGATTCATCGTCCATTTCCATTCACCACGATCCAATCTTAAGCATATACCTTTATTGATACACGGAGAGGTGTGCATGTTAAGTGGTAGCGACACTCTTGCCTGAAGGACCGTTCATGCCTAAGAAATCCAAATTAACCCCTAATCACTGTACATAGCTTATATTTACTCTTGTCTGTATTAACAAAGCTCCCTATTTCGGTTCTCGTAATGCAAAGATCCTTTTCTTATCTCGTCCTGGTGCATGGGGTATTTGAGTAGTGTTGCTAGTATTGCAAGTAAAAGACTATATATGTAGTGACCTAAGGCTTAAAAAATATCTTAATGGAGCTTTAGCCACAGGTCTATGAGTCAAGGCTCAGAGAAATCAAACAAATTTAGTGAGCCTTAAGTTTGATGCAAGAGCTAGTTCTCTCTAAGAACTTAGCTGTATTCATGAGCTGATATCTAACTAAATTCGGACAACAACTTGGCCAAGTCATCATCACCATCTAGGCATTGTCTGAACAAATTGGGGTCAGCTACATAAATCTTGTTCTGTTATTCCAATCTATCTAGTGCCACATTCTTAGTTAACTTGTAGGCCACCAAATCTTTCTAACTACCGCCACATCTGTCCTTTTAGGCCTTCCCTTTGCCCTTTTTATCGCCTTTAATTTGAACCAACTCACTCCTAGCCAGTGCAGTTCTTGATGTCTAATGGTAAGCGTAACAATGCCCACCATTTCCGTTACAGGTTACATCCATTACAGAGGCAATGGTTTTTTTTTTTTTTTGGCTAGCAAATTCAGGAAATCCCATTTAGTTAGAGCATTCAATGCCATTCTTATCAAAATGAAACTCAACGTCTTCCAAGCCTCACACCAACGAATTGGTGTTGTCTAAGAGAAACGAGCCAATGAAATACATTCAAAATAATGCAACTAGGAAAGAAAGTGTAGTCTAACCAGATCAGACAACGATTGGGGGAACGAAAAAGAGAGACTAATATAAATGACGATACTCACGCACTAAGTGCACCAACTCCTTTTGCATGACCATCCACATTGGTGACAATCACAGCACCAACTGAAATGGTTTGTTTAAATGCTTGAACATGGTCAAATGCAGCTTGGCCAATACTGCTATTCATAACATATACAACGAGATCGGGTTTCTGAAACATCGAGGAATTATAGTTAGATAAACAGTACAATTTGGCAACAAACATAAATAAATGAGACCAATGGACCTTAGGATATTGAAAATGAATACCACTGCTTCAAACATGTGGTGCATTTCTTCAAACAGGGGAGCTTCCTCTTTTTGTCCACTTGTGTCTACAATTATAAGATCAAAATTTTCCTCCGTAAACTGTTCCACACCCTCTGTTGCAATTTTTACAGGGTCTGTCTCCATGGAGCTGTGGATACAGCACAGATGATTTGTTATGTGAAAATGCTGGGTAAAGAACAGATGTAACAAGCAGTCTTATATAGATATAACCAGATTTTATCTGAGCAAAAGACAACTAGCACTGGTAGCTGAAAACAAGCAATTCTGGCACTGCCGTCCATATTTACCTTTTTTTAAAGGATTATTCTCAGAGATGCTGCACTAAATAAATTGCAATAACCAATGGTACATAAGTGTACATGCACATGGTGCATGGATTGCAATTTGGTGGCTCCTGCTCTCCATACCTCGTTGAAAATAGTGCAACTTGCACTCACACAAGCATGAATTTATACTGACTAGTGCCAAGATTTTTTGTGGCACCGCACCATCATGAGACCACATATCTTGACAGAGGAGGCACCTTGATGTTTATTACTGACCATATATAATGTGTGTTTGTAGCAGTGGCAACTTTATCACAGATCATGGCAGCTGCTTGTCCAAAGACAAGCAGCACTGGCAGCTAAAAACTAGCAATTTTGGAACTGTTCTGCATATTTCCAGATTTTATATTTTTTTTGAAGGATTATTCCCAGAGATGCTTTACTAAATAAATCATAATAACTAAAAGTACACAGGTGTACAAACACCTGGACGAATTACAATTTCACGGCTCCACCTCCGTGCATTTTTTTTTTTCATTTTTTAAGAAAATTGTAAAAAAATCTAACGATTTACGATACAATTTGTGATTCGATACGATTCACCCCCTACTATGATTTGTGACACGAAAATGATTTTGACGACATTGTTTATAACCGCATAACGTGTAGCGGTTGCCACCATTACCTTTATGCAGTGTTTTAAATATTGATGATATCAACCGATATATCCCACGATACATCTTGTATCCCACTTGTACGATACGAAATGCACGGGTAGTGCCGATATATCCCACCTATTCGATCCAGTGAGCATTTTCAATTATCGATCCATGTTTTTGTTGTAAATCATGTTAAACAAGTGTCAAATGGTTACAAATCTATAATTCTTCATGTTTCCTATGAAAAATCATGGATTTGGAACTTCGATTTCAATATTTGGGGGACATGGGTCAAGTTACAGAAAATTGAGAAAAATCAAAATTTCTCAATTTCTCACAAATCAGTTGCAATCTTTGTATCCAAACACAAAATTAAACATGTATGTAACCTGATCTAGTAATTCTTCCTTTTCTTTTGAATGTATCGATTGTGTTTCCATACATGTCTTCTTATGTTTATAAATTATATGAATAGACTTTGAATAGACTTGAATCAATTCAGTTGGAAAGCACATATATTATGACCCCACACAAAGGAAACCCCTATTATGTGTACTTTTTTTTGTAATGTTTTGATCTCTAAGTGTGTATGGATCAAGGTGTCCCGTATCGGTATCAGTTGGCGTAACGGTGACCTCCAAAACCGATACGGATACGGGGCGTAATTTGATCAATTAATGGCCCGTAGCAAAAAAAAAAATTTTGCCAAAAAAATATGAAAAAATATGGATTAAATCTGGAATATTCTAAGCATTCCAAATATGCATTTATTAATAAATTGGAACATGGTTATGATGGTGTAACGGTCCACTCTTTGGTGAGAAGTTGTATCGGACTGTCTGATGAATTTATGAACCAGATAACCTAAATTTGACTACAAAATTCATATTTTTAATTTTCTAACTATCTATTATCAATGATAGATATATTAGAATGAATGTAATATGAAAATATCTTACATTAAGTGTTTGCAATTATTTTTGAGGAATTTCTAGAACATACTTGTGCACGTGACTGTGATTCCTGTCTATAACATGTCATCCTCAAGTCAAGAATATTAAAAAAAAAAATTTAGTAGTGTCTGATATACTCCCCTGCAACTTGATTAAGGATTACTTGATTGGTTGTCGGGGGTTAATTAAATACAAGTTCGACATGATGTCAGTGTGTGCATGACTGCATGGCTTCTTTAGCATATACTAGTTGAGTCAACAATCACTACAAATACTTACCTTAATACAAATATATACTCACAATCACAAGTCACCACCAAAATAAAAATCGCTTTTTGTGGTTGCTCGACCTCCACATCATCGTCATCGTCACCATCGGTGGTCATCCAATAGGTGTAGGTGCTGCATATCCATAATATCTAGTGCCAGAAGGAAATACTAGATCAACGAAACCAGAGGACGACTGATCCTGACTAGGCAACGACTTTGACCCCGAGTAAGGATATCCACTAGTGCCCGTCGAATAGCCATATTGGTGCTCATACTCAGGCTGTTGAGAATCTTAAGATTGAGAGTGCGTCTGCTGCGATGAGTAACTTGGATTTGGATCTGGATATCTATAATCATATGGATATTGATTGGGAGGGCTACTCCAACATGAATGTGATGGAACAGGCTCAGTATAACCATCATAATCATAATCCAATTGACCATAAGAATATCTATCATAATAACCAAGACCATGAGCCTGCTGATGTTCCGGACCTCCCGGACCCCGTGCACCACTAGATGTACCCTCCTCCCGTTGGGTATATGTGACTCGGTACACTCGTAAGTCCGACCTCGTGTACCACGTCGTCGATGTTCATCGCCATCGCGATCTGTAGACGGCTGTATAGGGGGATAAGCAACACCAGAAGTGCCAGCACCAGGGGCAGGGGGGTCGTCATTATCCGACACGGTCACGCTACCACTGCTCGTACTCTTTTGTTGATCTTGAGCCGTATCCGTACGTGGCATAAACGCTGCCCCTCTTACTAGGTCCAACACATCTGCACGACTCTCTTGTTGCGCTCTGCGTATTTCTGAGTCATCAATTTCCAATTCTTCACTATCCTCTTCAATTTGTTTTTCCCTTGTTTCCAACCAAGGTAGAAGTGGGTTATCCTCATCATAAATATTGTCCAAGTTTATTGGACAGTAGTCTCCGTCATCGGCAAATTGTAATGCTCTATGATGTCGTCGCATTCTTAGTTTTATATTGTAGTGCATGAAG
This sequence comes from Magnolia changhungtana, assembly GCA_030180095.1. Lineage (NCBI taxonomy): Eukaryota > Viridiplantae > Streptophyta > Magnoliopsida > Magnoliales > Magnoliaceae > Magnolia > Magnolia changhungtana. The sequence continues at coordinate 9,622,823 of JASAUF010000546.1, read as the reverse complement.
ACAAGTCTATCTAATGTTCTAGTCTGCAATCTATTCCTATTCTTTGAATGAATGAGCGCAAAACAACTCCAATTCCTTTCGCAACTAGAGGAAGATGTTGTCTGGCTCAAAACTTTTACTACAATTTTTTGGAGAGCCTTCGTACTCTCTCCGAAATTAATCCACCATTCAGCCGGTTACAACCTAGACACTGCATGCTGTGCAAGAACATCTCCAAAGCTACCAAGGAGATTTTCAAATGTATCTAATTCATTCAACGCCTTTATTTGCAGATCTAAGTCAGGCTCTAATCTCTTTATCACATTTTTTAGCCCGACACGAACTTCATCATCCTCAACAAATGATTGGGCATATCTATACCTAGGATTTAGGTAGTAACCTGCTGCATGAAGATCGTGATGGAATTGTTTTGTTCATCTCTTGTCGATCATCTTCCAATAAGTCTCTCAACTTCTACAATCACGTTGAATTGCAAGCTTTGCCTTATCTATGGCATCATATAGGAAGCCCATGGTAGGTGTTTCATCGGTTTCAACAAGACGGAGTACCCTCATTAGTGGCTTCATCACCTTTAGGATCGCCTTGACCTTCTTCCAATATTTGTTGTCCCGTATGGTGTTCGCAATATCCACCGGTGTGCCTGATGTCTTCTTCTCATGTTTTGTGTTGAGCCATTCTCGAGAAGCGAACATCTCACTCAACTCTCCCCTATGCTGGAATAAACTCTCTAATGCTATAAAGTTTGTTGCGAATCTAATCGCCGCAGGCCTCAACAACTCTCGTCCTTTCGTGAACTTTCTCATTATTGCGACTACTTGATTATAGTTGTAAATAAACGTCGTCACTTCCTTTGCCCTTTCGACCATTTCCTTAACATTCTTCTTCCCAATATCTTCCAATATAAGATCAATACAATGGGCAGCACATGATGACCAAAAAAGATGTTTTCTCTCATCCATCAACATGTCCTGCAAGCTTATATGATGCTTCATTATCTGTCACAATCTGCACTACATTCTCCTCTCCAATCTCATCCACAACTTTATCCATTAGGCCCATAATATATTAAGAATCTTTTGTTGCTTCTGAGGCATCAATTGACTTGTGGTATATAATTCTTAAGTGGCAGTACACCATGAAGTTGATCATGCTACGTCTGGTTGGGCCAGTCCAACCATCACACATGATCGTGCATCCTCTAGCTTGCTATACAAGTTTAAAGGTAGTCACGTATGCTTTCACATCCGCATACTCTGCATCTGTCCATTTCCCCCTAATCTACTTAACTGTGGGAGCTTTTATTCATTCACCTGCTTCTGCTGCTACATCGATTACCACCTGCCAATATGGAGAATTGGCCGCGTTAGGAGGTATGTTGGCATGTATAAATAACTTTGCTGCTGCTCTACCTAATTTCTCAACGAAAGTTCTACTCCACATTTGTTTAATCTTCTTTTGTTTAGTTGATTCTTTCTTAAACAGGATTGGATTAATAGAGGGTCTCCTAGGCTCATTTACTTCTTCATCCAAACGTATAGGGGCATCACGTGAAGATGTCTGTCGTCGGCTCCCAAACATACGTCGTAACCAACCAAACATCCCCCCCCCCACCCTCAGTCCCACCTGCAGAAGCAGTTGCACTCCCTGTCCCACTCCCACTCCCCTGTATCACGCACTAACCCATGCGTGCCAAACATGCGGCGACGTTCTTCCTCTTCACGAGCTAGACGCACGCTCTCTCCTAGCTATAGTTAATTCTCGATCTGAATCTTCGTCAGAATCAATAATATCTTCATCACGAACGCCCATATATTCAGGACCGACACCTCCTGTCGAAAACATCCAAAATATCATCTTTCTTCTTTTGTACAGCAGCACGTTTACCCTTCGACTCATCTAGACTAGCTTGCATTAAAAGCATTATCTCTTTCGGTAATCTAACACATGGCGCAACTTAACCCTTTCGGTGTGCTAAATGTTATTTGAGACAGGTAATTCCACCAGTCACTAGTCTATCACAATACTTGCACTTGATTTGGTGCCTAGTACCACCAACCCTCTCACAATGTTGTCATCCAATATCCTCACTTGTTGTTGGCTAGACCCAGACATTTCTTTAGGTTTAGGATATGAGTATGAGTGTATGACCTATGTTAATAAAGATAATTTTATGTTCTAACTAAACCCTAAGAAGCTCCAAAACCTGTCCAATATAAGCAAATAAAAATATAAAGTCGCTAATTCGAAAATACAAAAAAAATTTTATAAAATGACACCACAAATCTGTAAAATGCACATTAACATATTTTACACTTCTACTATGATTAACACATCATATGACATGATTAAAACAGCAAAACAACCATTAAAAATTGATCTTTCGAATTTTCAAAAAAAGGGCAAAAAAAAATGCGTAAATAAAAAAATATATATAAAATATATAAAATGGCACCCCAAATCTGTAAAATGCACATTAACATGTTCTACTATGATTAACACATTATATGACATGATTAAAACAGCAAAACAACCCTTAAAAATTGATTTTTCAAATTTTTAAAAAAAATGGTCAAAATTCATGCATAAATAGAAAAAAATATTTAAAAAATATTAAATGGCACTCAAATCTGTAAAATGCACATTAATATATTCTACTATGATTAACACATCATATGACATGATTAAAACAGCAAAACAACCCTTAAAAATTGATTTTTTCGAATTTTAAAAAAAATGGTCAAAATTCATGCGTAAATAGAAAAAAATATTTAAAAAAATATAAAATGGCACCCCAAATCTGTAAAATGCACATTAACATGTTCTAATATGATTAACACATCATATGGCATGATTAAAACAGCAAAACAACTCTTAAAAATTGATTTTTTGAATTTAAAAAAAAAAGGGTCAAAATTCATGCGTAAATAGAAAAAATATATAAAAAAATATTAAATGGCACTCCAAATCTGTAAAATGCACATTAATATGTTCTACTATGATTAACACATCATATGACTTGATTAAAACAACAAAACAACCCTTAAAAATTGATTTTTCGAATTTAAAAAAAAAAATGGTCAAAATTCATGCGTAAATAGAAAAAAATATAAAATGGCACCACAAATCTGTAAAATGCACATTAACATGTTCTACTATGATTAACACATCATATGGCATGATTAAAATAGCAAAACAACCCTTAAAAATTGATTTTTCAAATTAAAAAAAAAAAGGTCAAAATTCATGCGTAAATAGAAAAAAAATATAAAAAAAAATATTAAATGGCACTCCAAATCTGTAAAATGCACATTAATATGTTACTATGATTAACACATCATATGACATGATTAAAACAACAAAACAACCCTTAAAAATTGATTTTTCGAATTAAAAAAAAAGGGTCAAAATTCATGCGTAAATAGAAAAAAATATAAAAAAAATATTAAATGGCACTCCAAATCTGTAAAATGCACATTAATATGTTCTACTATGATTAACACATCATATGGCATGATTAAAACAGCAAAACAAGCATTAAAAATTGATTTTTTGAATTTGAAAAAAAAAATCAAAATTCATGCGTAAATAGAAAAAAATATTAAAAAAATATTAAATGGCACCCCAAATCTGTAAAATGCACATTATCATGTTCTACTATGATTAACACATCATATGGCATAATTAAAACAGCAAAACATATTAAAAAAAGTAAATACCTATTTTTGACGAATTTCTAAAAAATGGCCCACCGAGCTTTGATTCAACCAAATCCGTAATATAATGTGTTTTTGTCCTAAATAACCAGCCAAGGTTGGTCGAAATTACTATTAGAAGGAATGAAAAACAGTTTGGAAGCAAGAAATTTGGAAAAAACAACAAAAAAATTCCTTAAAACGAAAAAAAAAAAAAAAAAACAAACCGTTTTCAGGCGATTCGGTGGCTAGATTACTGACCCGATCTGGTACAAAAAACGTAACGGCCAATACGACCCCGTATCACGTATCGGCCATTGCCGTTTCCGTTACGTATCGGCCGATACGGCCGATACGTAACCGATACGGGACACCTTGGTATGGATGTCTTTTTCAATAATCCTTAAAGTTTCATTGAAAAATTCGATCAATTTCCCAATGTTCCCGTTTCCCAACAACATCAATATATTACGCAATACAACTGATATATCCTATGCGATAACTAATATTTATCCATATCCCAAGGGTGTGATACTTTACGTGATAACGACATTTAAAACATTGCTTTTACGTAACAACCTTTACGGCCCCATAAAGGCATGACATAAATGGGATGGAAGATACGTGGGTACTCAAAAGTTGCACAATGGAAAGCAAGTATTCGAATTAAACTATCCAAATTATGTTACCCGTGTACATGGATCACCAACCAAAAATTAAGCTTATATGAATATCTAACTACCAATTTAGTAGACATTTATTGATGCAGGACGTGAAATTTTAAACATGATATGCGAGATTCCAGGCTTTAGATCATACTAGTTCAAAACAATCACACAAAATTCCACATCCCATATAAAGTCAAGCACTCAATCAGGAGGAATTATGCGGGTCCAGGCCTACACATGCTAGGGTTGGATCAATTAAAATTATAGACTAAACAATACTCGAAGGAAAGTAGATTCAGTCACACATGCACAGGAATAATTTCCCTAATCTAAGGGATCACAAGTTTCAATTCGGGAAACCCTAAGGTTGGAAAAAGGCAAAAAAATTGGGAGTTTAAGACAATTTAGGGTTAGGGTTAGGGAAATCAGGTAAGAGAGGAGTAAAAAAGAAGAAAGAGTGAACCTGAAGGCCGCCCGCACATGTGGACAGCAGGCCACAGCTGACGCACATGCGCTGAGGGCAGTTTGCACGTGCATGGGGCCCACGAACCCAAAAACCCCCTCCTTGGGGCTGGTCAGTTAGGGTTGGACTACAAACCCCCCGAGTTTCGATCCGATCCAACATACGGTCCGTGCGTGGTGCTCCATCGAAGTTTCAGCCATCTTGCAGGGCCAGATTCCAAAAATCTATTGTAGAGAAGGAACGGGTGCCAAATAACGATGGATTTGCAGGTGGAATGACTATAGGAGAAAAGGAATATGGACGGTAGAAAGTGGGGACGAATCAGGATGGGTGTAGCTTCGCACCATGGTAGTTAGCCCTTCGAAGAATGGAGGGTTTCGCACCTAATTGAATTTTCGCAACTCGAAGAGGAGCAGGAAAACGCAGAAATTTTATTCAATCATCAATGACAAAAAAGACTATACGGGGTGCCTATTTATAATAAAATCTTATACCCCAAAACTTGCGCCATGTGGGCACCCTATTACTTGGAGACGAAGTAATAAAAAATAACAACTAATCAAAGCAATCTAAATCGTCCATGATATTCCTAATAACAATAATAAGCAAAACCCAAAGTACTGGATCATCTCAAATAGTGGGCCACGATCATGAGATCCCATGGTGGGATTCACATGATGATCGGGTCCACTCCAAGGAACCAAAACACAATCCCTAGCTAAGGGGTCTCCCTTGGACGTCGTCATCGATCCAAATCGATGGTAGGGCCCTCCTCCTCCTTGCGTACGTGCGTAGGGGGCGTGCGTATGCGCGTGATGTCCCCATCATTTATCAAATGATTAAACATGAAATAATCTACTGATCTTATCTTCATGAAGAAATGTACATGATTCAGAGGTTACGATTCTTCTACCAATACAATCTCGGATTATGAACTGAAGACGGTGGTTTTACATTTTACCCTATTTATTTGAATTAATATACGACATGCAGAGTTCCAATGTTCAAGCCTAAGTTATTAAATTCCTTTTTTAACAACTATTAAAGTCATTGCTGGCCATTGCACGTGGGGACATGTGTTGCATACTGACCCTGCCAGTACCCACATGGCTACTAGTCGGTTCTCTGTGTGACTCATCAAGATGTATGTGTTTTATCCACCCCGCTCGTCCATTTTGCCAACTTTAACAACTATTAAAGTCATTGTTGGCCATTGCACGTGGGGACATGTGTTGCATACTGACCCTGCCAGTACCCACATGGCTACTGGTCGGTTCTCTGTGTGACCCATCAAGATGTATGTGCCTTATCCACCCCGCCCATCCATTTTGCCAGCTTATTTTAGAGGATGAGCCTAAAATAAGGTAGATCCAATTGTCAGGTGGATTACACCAAGGAAAACAGTAGTGATTGAACACGCACCACTAAAAACTTCCTTGGGCTTATTGCAATGTTTATTTGCCATCCAACCTATTGTCTAGGTAAGAGTAAGACATACATGGACAAAAACACAAATATCAGATTTTTCCAAAACTTTTGTGCTCACAATAAGTTTTTAATGGTGGCCATCTAATCGCCATTGTTTCTTGTGGCGCGCTCGACCTAAGATTTGGATCTATCTCATTTTTTTGTCTCATGACCTAAAATAAGCTGGCAAAATGGATGGACAGCGGATAAATGCATACATCATGGTGGGACCCACAGAACACTGACCAGTGACCAGTAGCCACATGGGTACTGGGAATAAGAATAAAATGATTTGATGTGTAAACTTTATCGTGCTTAATCAGACTGCACTGTAAATCTGTGGAATAAATGTGTGGATCTATTGGCTGCACTTGTTATTCCCAAGATGAATTTGATTGAACTTTGGTAGCCTGCTTAGTATGATTTAAGATCTTGTAGACAATGTTTAATAAGGCATTATTGCATAGTACCAATCATCTATAAGGATTATTTTCGTGGATCCATGGATAACATGACACTGCCCACTTGATGGACTGGTTTGATACCCGATAAACATTAATTTGGCCCCACAAGGGCTGAAGTTGCATGGTACTAAAAGAACCAATTCTTCAGCACTTACAACAACTTTTTGAAGTGAAGAAGTTCACCACTCAATAGTGTTCCTGACAATAGTTTGATACTTAAAAGTTACTTTAAAAATTTGCATTAAATAGCGTAAAAGTAGGCAGGATTAAACCATTCAAATGCTGGCTTCCAGTTGAGATATATAATGAGTAAAAGAATTATGTTTATTTTGTTATTTGCATCTCAGATTGGTGGACATGTATTAGACGGTTTGGAATTGATAAACACAATGGTTGTATTTCCACAAACATGTGTCCACGAATCACAGGTTACGATTGTTAAAACAATCGGAATTTGGGACTCTGAGTTGATAGCAGTGAGTTTCACAACTTAGCTGATTTAATTTGAGTTAATGTATCACATGTAAAAAGTCGTAGTGGCTGTGTATTAAGTATCATATGCTGCCTAACTATCATATCTTAAAGTTCTCTTTCCTTCAATGAATAAGCCATAACTATGTGCCATTATAACCGGGTTTTTTTTTTTTTACTCGCAGGATCCATGGACAGCAGGGATTGCTTGTCAAACCCTGCATGCACCTCTCTGGAGTTGGACATGCACACAAATCTAATGCAAGGGCATTTTCACACTGGGCTCGAGTGGGGTCGCTTGTGGGATGCAGGGGCACACTCGGGGTGGGTGCGGCCCACGGAGGAAGTTTCGTGTTCAAGACTCCTCACCGGGGGTGATTAATGCGCATTTCACACCAGACTCGAGTGGGGTAGCCCGTGGGAAGCGGGGACACACTCGGGGTGGGCGGCCCATGTGATTTGGGGCCCACGAAGGGGGTTCGGCCGAGGTCCTAAAACCCATGAGATGTGAAGCCTGGGCTATGAGATAAAAGGATTAATTTGCCATACTCTAATAGTTCGAGCTTTTAGAGCAAGTGGTTAATTGTCCTGCATCAAATTGGTATCAGAGCGGGAGGTCTCGTGTTCGAGACTCCTCATCGGGGGTGATTAATGCAGGGGCATTTTCGCACTGGGCTCGAGTGGGGTCGCTTGTGGGATGCAGGGGCACACTCGGGGTGGGTGCGGCCCACGGAGGAGGTCTCGTGTTCGAGACTCCTCACCAGGGGTGATTAATGCGCATTTCACACTGGACTCGAGTGGGGTAGCCCGTGGGATGCGGGGACACACTCGAGGTGGGCGGCCCATGTGATTTGGGGCCCACGAAGGGGGTTCGGCCGAGGTCCTAAAACCCATGAGATGTGGAGCCTGGGCTATGAGATAAAATGAATAATTTGCCATACTCTAACAGTTCGAGCTTTTAGAGCAAGTGGTTAATTGTCCTGCATCGAAATCTCCATAGAAGCTTGGGTTATGCCTCATTCGATCGACTCTCTCTATCGAAAATGGCACATCAAAGGGGGAGGTTGTATGAGGATTTCGAGATGGAGGGTTGCGTTGCTTGCTTCCCTCTGGTCAGTTGGTTGGAAAGGAATAACCATTGCTTGCTTCCCGCTGCTCTACTGGCTCAATCAGCATTATCCCCACCTGGCATAGATTAGTTATGCTGCAGAACCGGATGAGAGCTTCTACATGTAGAAACATAATAATCTGGTGAAAACTATTAATCTCCAAATATCCTTATAATGAAACTCCACCAATAACTGCAAGTTCTATAAGAACTAAATAATGCATTTGTGACAATCATGTGGTTTCACCATTAGGTTTCCAAATGCTTAGGGTCTTAAGAAAAAAAAAATCTCTTTTGATGGATGAATAGAGTCAACAATATTTCAACAATATTATCATTAGCATTTGACCTTACCTCAAGCTTCTAGCAAACTAACATCAATACAGAATGACCTAGAATAAGAGCCAGACATATTACCTTCCATAAAAAGGAATCGTAGCTTTCAAAGCATTTTCTTTCAACTGATCAAATGCACCAGTTCTGACGGTATCTGCGCAGACTAGAGCTGGTTTCCAACCTTTTTTCTTATGATAACATGCGTTTTTTGTGCACGTTGTCGTTTTCCCGGAACCTAGATATTTAATAGAAAAGCAAAGCAAGCAACAGTCAAGGATAGCAATAGAAGAAACAACCCTCCGGTTCCAGCCATTGATCCAAACTTTTTTAAAAATAAAAAAATTTATTAAAATTTTTTAAATAAATAAATAATAAAAAAATTAATAAAAGATCGCCTTTTTTATTATGGAAAATAGTAAAACAGAATCATTTTTAAGGGCTCGAATGAATGCTGCTAGGTGCCAATCGAATTGGATGGGTTAGCCCCATTCATTTCGTTTAGAGCAAGAGAGGAAAGATGAAATAGAACTGGAATGGGTGCCAAACGTCCTACTTTATCAGATTCATATCCTTCCAAAATCAAAAACCGCTGGGTTTCCCACTGCTCCAAATAGGCACTAGATTATTACTTAAACCTCAGAAAGTGCATATCAGAGTATGAAATGCAAACATCTCCAAGCGAAGCAGCAAAGCCAGCCTGTGATTCAGTACCCAGCTACCCACTACTTAACTAGATCATATACAACCATTGAAATAAAGCCAAGCCCAAGCTAGCAACAAGGATATTCAACCGCCTAAAGCAACATACCCTGTAGACCAACAAATATCACGACACTAGTTCTCCCTTTCTTCAGGTGAATGAAGGCTTGCCAGGATATAACAGTTTGCAGAGCTCATTGGCTACTTCCTGAAAACAAACTAGTAACCATGTTTATGCAACAATTATATTATAGCTGACAAGAATGCACGATGCTTGTTCATACATCCATACAAGATACATCTTCACTGTAACAGAAAATGAATGAAAGAGAAACTTGTGAATTGTGTTCTTAAAAGCAGCTAGTTTGTCATAGTCAACCAAGAGGGTGGCGTAAGTACACATGCTATGGCAATCAAAAAGCAAGGGTAGAGTAAGGCAATGGTTGACCATCATTTTTTTGTGGTATCTCGAACACCAAACATGTGTGACAGGTAGGGCAATCTAACTTGTGCAATTTGTAGGCACTATTCTTGGTGAGGTGAAGTCCGAAATTCACACTGATTGTATGATCTTAACCATCTGTTTTCAGTTGTTGAATTCCGACCACTGAGCATTTCATTTAGCCATCTATTTGACAGCAACCAATCAGTTGGATGGGATCATTTTATCAATGTGTTTTACAGGCTATGCTCCATCCACAATGAGTCCCATGATGTTGATAGCCTAGATTGATGACTATATATGCCCCACATTTACATTGGAACTATGTATTCCCCACATTTACTTTGGAATTTGGATGAGATACCGCGATGGGGATAGTTGACCACTAAGTGGTGGTATCTCAATCAACATACATGTGCTACATATGTAGGGCAATCTGAGATTGACGACTATATTTGCCCCCCATTTACTTTGGAATTTGGATGAGATACCGCGATGGAGATAGCTGACCACTTTTTTTTAAGCAGCGGGTATCTCAATCAACATACATGTGCTACACGTAGGCCAATCTTAAGGGTTCAAATCGCAGGCCCCATTAATGATGGCTCACAATCCAAAATTCACAGTACTGAATGATGTCAGCCATCTGATTACACTTGTTGAATTTCAACTGCTGAACATTTCATTATTTAATAACATAGCCTCCCAAATTTGTAATAAGATAGCCCCAGAAAATACCCTCATCTTTAATCTAATAACAAAGAACTTATTCTTCTAAAAAAATACTTTGAAAGGATAAAATTTTACATTAACATATACACTTGTTCCTTTCCAACCCGAAAGCCCAAATAATTGCAAATAAGGTCCCTTGCCAAATTCATTTTCCCAACCTTGCCCCATGCCATGGTTGTCCAATTTTCATAAAGTTGAGGCACTCTTTACAAAAAAAGACCTGAGCACTAATAATTTAGCTAGCAAGTACAGGGTCCAGGAAGGGCGTGGTGGGTAAAGGCTTCATCCCTTTATAGGGCTTCAAGTGGCTACAAAGTTTAAGGAGGAGGTGTCTTCTGCCCTCGGTGAGAGAGGCATATGCGATTTTGGAAGGATGTTTGGAATGGGGAAAGATCACTCCAGGTGGAATTCCGCAAGGTAGCTTGCCTCTCTATGGAGAAGAATGTCACAGTGGTTCATTCTTACTCCATGTGTCACAATGGACACCATGCATATTGCCAATATATTTTTTAGAGAAATTGTGTGACTTCATGAGTACCAAAGACAATAATTTTGCACTGTGATTCGAAATTTGCGAGCCACTTCTAACACACGATATTGAAGCAATTAAGGACTAAGCTTCAATTTTCTAGCACATATCATCCTCAAACAGACGACCAAACCGAGGAGACTAAATCAAGGATTGCAATTTACTATTTTTGGAAGATATGGAAGGTTGATTTAAAGATGTAACTTATGTGATTGAAGATATAAAGGGGATGTGATTGATATGATTGAAAATATGGAGATTTAAAGGTATAATTACTTTTGTCATTTGCTTTTTATTCTTAGGCTTTCACCATAGTAAGGAAGATTATATTGGTTTGAAATAAATTGTGATCGATTTGAATTCAATCTCTTAGTTGGGGGATTTTAATTAAAGATTCATATAGGAATTAGGATCTATAAAAGGGAGGGATGGTGGTCTAGGAGTTAGTTATTCATATATTTTAATTAAAGAATCATTTAGGAATTAGGATCTTTAAAAGGGAGGGATGGTGGTCTAGGATTAAGTTGTTCATATATTTTTATAAATGTGAGTTTTCTTAAAGTTTTTGTAAGAAAAGTAAGGTTGACATCAATGAAGTTCTCTCCCTTTCTACTCAATTATTCTTGTGGGTATACCTTCTAAATTTTTTGCAAATTGGGTATTGAGATTTCATTGACTCGATAATCAGGTTGCACCACACATTTATCTTCTCCATGATCTTCAAGTACGCAGTTTTCAGTCTGCCCTCTTGTTTTTGAGACAATCAAACAACATTACATGTTGTTGTCAATCCTGTTTTTCATGAATGCACCAAACACATTGAGATTGGCTGCCATCTTGTTCGTGAGAAGATTTAATCTGGCTTGATTTGGGATTCCTACATTCCGTCGAAATTGCAACTAGCAAACTTATCTACCAAAACTTTGGGCAAAGATATATTCCAACAATTGAGCTCCAAGTTGGGTATTCTCAATCCTCACTCTCCAACTTGAGGGGGAGCATTAGCATGTAAAATATCTTGTACAGATAAGGTTTTTTTTTTTCCTTAAATTAGCATAATCATAGATTAGCCAACTCCAAAGATAGCTTGTATATTTTCTATATAAAGGGTTTCTCCCTCTATGAATCATAGAATTCCCAAACTTAACAGCTTGGATCTTCCAATCCGGGAGATTCTTAGGGCATGGTTAATCGATGGCAGAACAGAACAGACCAGAGGTCGATCACAGAACCACGGCCTCACTTGCAGAATAAAAACAATGCTCAGACTAAGCAATGAAATGGGTTATGCATCATGAAATTCCTCAGGTACGTAATTGTTGAAAAACGCAAACTTGCATATCAATAAATCCATCAAATTACAATCATCAATGACATTTCAGGGGTTTCGAGGTGCGAAGGCGATCACAATACCTGCTGGATGATCTTGAACTTGTTGTGGCCCCCAGAGAGGTCATGGAGGTTGACGTTCTTCCAGACGTTGGTAAACATGTCGTGGACCATCCTGAACTGGACGTCAGCCTCGAGGAGGGCCAATTGGATCTCACAGAGGCATTCATTGAGTACCTTCTCGTCTACGATTGGAGCATCTCTCATCTGATGCAGGGCGCGGGAGATTCTCCCACCAAGCTTTGCTAACGCCATCACTTACCGGTCGGAAACGAGCCTCCTAAAACCGACCGAGGGGAGTTTATAGGGTTAGGGTTAAAGAAGAATTTCTTAACGATGGGAGTTCCTTTTTACCTCGAAACTCTTTCATTCGCGGACGCCGATTTCGCGGGAAGTTCCTGATTCTGTGGGTCCACTGCGATTTTCGAACTAGTTTTAGTACAAGCCGAGACGGGACGGGATTCCCTGCGAAAGGCTTTCGCAGGGAGTTCCTTTTTACCTCGAAACTCTTTCATTCGCGGACGCGGATTTCGCGGGAAGTTCCTGATTCTGTGGGTCCACTGCGATTTTCGAACTAGTTTTAGTACATGCCGAGACGGGACGGGATTCCCTGCGAAAGGCTTTCGCAGGAAGTTTCTGCGCTGGGAACTTAGGTGGGGCTGCCGTGATGTTTGTGAGAAATCCACTCCATTCATCCGTTTTGTGAGTTCATTTTACGAAAAAAGGACAAAAGTGAACCGTATCCGATACTCAGGTGGGCCAAAAATGTGAGTATTGGACGTCAACGGTTGAAATATTTGTGTGGCCACAGAAGCTTTGAATCACGAATTTTTTTTTTTTTCATTTCATCCCAGTATAAATGACGTTATAAACGGTACAGATGTCATATAAACATCACTGTCTATGCCAGGAACATTTCAACGGCAGGAATTTTCCTATACACATTTTCCTTTGTTGCGGCCCACTTGAGACTTGAATCCTTACCGATTTTGGTCTAAGTCCTAAAATGATCTCAAAAAACGGATGGACCGGGTGGATTTCTCACAAACATCACGGTAGGCCCCTCCTAAGTTTCAGCGCATGCTAAATCCTTTTGGCAGGATATCCGCGTACAAAATAATGAGTATTCAAAAACTTAATTTGCGAGGAAACGGTGGGGATTTGGTTTGAAACATTTATATGGCCACAAATGTTTTTTTTTTCTCGGTTTAAGTTCTCAGTGTTTTCGCTTTATCTCAGTGAAAATACCTTATAAATTCTTTGAATGGAATATAATAAAAGGTTGAGCTTAGAAAGGTTCCAATAGTAGGCATTCTTTTCCCACTGTTTCATAATGGTATGGCCCACTTAAGTTTTGGATCTTCTTCAATTTTGATCGCATGTCTTGAGTTGAGCTCAAAAAATTGATGAACAAATTAAATTTCTCAAAAACAACACAGTGAGCCACACCTAAAATCTTTGGCAGGAACTTTTTGCAAAAAGGCTTTCGCATGAAATCCTGCGTATTCGTATTCGTGGGACAACGACTTACTGCGACAGCCTTTCCCACGAAGTTCTGGTACAGGGATGGGTGGGGCCACAGATGTTTGTGAGAAATCTTTCCCACGGGTACGAAGTTCCTGCACAAGGATATTAGGTGAGGCTCATTGAGATGTTTGTGAGAAATCTACCCGTTCATCCCTTCTACGAGCTCATTTTAGGATGTAAGACAAAAAAAATTAAGTGTATCCAAGACTTAAGTAGGCCACACGAGAAAACATTGGGCAAGTATTCTTATGGCCATAAAAGTTTTGTATCAGCTATCCTAGTGTTTTCGCTTCATCCCATTGATAATGACCTCATAAACAGTTTGGATAGCATTTTCACTTTATCCCATTGATAATGACCTCATAGTTGGTTTGGATAGTATATAAACATCAAGGTGGAGCCCAAAAAGGTTTCAATGGTTCCCCAATATTACCTCTCGTGTGACCCACTTGAGTTTTGTATACGTCTTAAATTAAGCTCGTGAAACGGATGGACGGAATGGATTTATCACATACATTGCAGTGGGCCCACCCAGATCCTTTTGACGTCCACTTCGTCCACCGGTTTTGCCTGCTCATGATACGACCTACATTATTCAAAAAATGACATATATCCAGCACTTAAGCCGGCTTCTCAAGAAATAGTGAACAGGGATTCAACGTCCGCGTTGAAACCTTTACAAGGCCACAAAATTTGGTGCGGGGTAATATGTATTTTTTCGGTTGATCTCAGTGGGAGTAAACTTATTAACAGTTTGGTGCAGGCTAACATGTGTTTCAACAATGAGTCTTTCTATTCCTACTGCTTTTTGTTGTGCAGCCCACTTGAGTGTTGGAACAGTCTAATTTTTTGGGTCATAATGGATAGAGTGGATGTCTTATACGACATTACAGTAGGCCCCACAAAGCTTCCACACACCTACAGGGACTCCCACTGATTAGAGTAAGGCGAGCAATAGGCCAGTCGTGGCCCAGCAAAGTCAAAGTTTTTAAAAGAGCTTCCAGAGAGCCCAGCTCGAACCAGCTCTAAATTCAGGCCTAGGCCTGGCCCATTGTTAGTTATCTAGTCAGTGTACTAAGCCCAATTTAGTGAGTGGCCTGGCCTTATTTCAATGCCAAAATAGAAGCCACTCAAAAACTTCAATGGGCCATGCAGCACGGAACAATGTAAAATGACCCTAAAACCTCTAAAATCAAGTGTTGTGGCTAACTTAATAAATTAGATTGATTTTTTAGTGCACTTTAATTTTGGTGGGGTGAATTATAAATGGTTAATGGAAGGCATAAACATAGCATGTCATGTCACTCACACAACGTACAAGAGTTTTTTCTTAAGCTGGCTGTAGAATCTAGGCCTAACATTAGAGGGCACATCGGTGTTGGAATTGTGGGCCACCTGTGGCATTACCTGGCTTTCTAGGAGTTATGTTATTCTTGTTGTCATCTTCTAATCATCCCAAGCTTCTAACGATGGCAGATTTTGGTATGTTATGTTATTCTGGTTGTCATCTTCTTGTACAAATTATAGAGAGATATGGAAAATGAATTATTTACGTTTGGTATCAGAGCAAGGTTCCACACACACACACACATTGCATCAGGCATCTGACTGCCATATTCTCTTCTCTTCCTCTGTCGAATATGGCAGATTCAACTGTAGTTGGAGGCGTTGCCACCATTTTTCATGGAGCTTCGTGATGGAGATTTTCTCCTCATTGTTGCGTTTGATGAAATCGAACCAGTTTCGATATCATTGATAATTATCGGGATTTTCACTGCTGGTCGCTGGACAGTTTTGGTCCTATTTCGATATCATCGAAGGACCTTAGATGATATTAAATGCTGTCATCGAGAGACCTTCGATATTATCGAAGAGTTAGGCAGATGCGATTGAGGAAACGCAGATTCTGCGGAAATTGTTTCCTATTTTGATTATACCTCTTTCTATTCTTATATAAAGGAGTGTATGTGGGATTGGGGTGTATGCCAGGGTATTCTAAGGTTTCCTAAATGTTTTCTAGGAGGGCTTAAGGCTATCAAAGGTGTGTGAGAGAGAGAAGAGAGAAAGAGAAAGAGGAAGCTTGTGGAAGGGAGACTATGCTCGTAGAGGTGATCTACCATATCTCAGCGCTTCCACGTCCTCGTAATCAGTGAGATCTCTCTGTTTTCTTTGTTTCTCTTATTGTTTATCTACTCCTACGTGAGTGAAGAAGTTTTAATCTAAGCGGTGTGTGCTTGTGATCGGTTGTAACGTTCTGTTTTATGGTGGATTGTTGATCTGGACGATGTCCCGTGGTTTTTACCTCTTTGAGGGTTTTCCACGTAAAATTCCCTGGTGTTGTGTGGTTTATGTTTTGATTTATTTCATTGCTTTATTATTCCATAATTCTGGTTTATTTCAGGAGGCTAGATCCTAAGGTTTTGTGCAAGGCCCCCAGTAAAGTGGTATCAGTGCTAAGTTCATTGAACGAGTAGGATCGATTTTGAATTATGGAAGGTAGCTCATCACAGACGATCGGCCTCAATGGTTCTAACTGGACCATATGGAAGGCTAAGATGGAGGACTTGCTTTATTGCAATGACTTATTGTTCACACCCCAAGTATAGGGTTGTGATGTAGTAATAACTCGGTAAGACCGAGGTCGAATCCACAGGGACTGAAACCTGTACGTTATCTGAAACCAACTAGAACTAGAACTAGAATGAGATGAAATCTAAATTGATTTGTGATTCGAGGAATAATGGTGAAATAATTAAACTAAAATTTAGGAAAAATCAGAGAAGAGAAACTAGGGATTCAGAGGATCCACTTGTAGAGATCAGGGAGATCTTATGCCTGTATTACAATTTAGGAAAATTAACTGAACTGCCTTTAATGTAATTTTGATAAGATGAAAGGTATATGAATTAGAATGGATTCCATCACCAAACCATGCCCAGGAGACAAAGCAAACAACAGAATTAAACTAATTACCAACCAATCAATGTATGAAGGTTAGGAAGGGTACCGACATCCAACCATGCCCAGGAGACGATGGTGAACAACAGGGCTTCCTGACGTCATAAACATAAAAGAAAAAGAACATGCTCAAAGCCATTGCAGACCCATTGTAATTTCAGTCACAACAGACCATTAAAGACTGAAAACATTCCCTTAATAAAATTAAATCAAAATCGATCAGTCTAAACAAAAGGCACAAGTGAAGAGTTCCCATCACACTACAAGCTTCCCCTCTTAGCCCTAGCTAAGAGGTTTAGCCAACCATGAAAGGCTAGATCTCTTAGACCAAATAAAATAAGAATAAAATAATAAAAATAAAAACAAAAAAAAATAAAACTCCCTGTTTCTCTCTCTCGCTTTCTCTTTCTTCCTTCAACTCCAGCCGTTTTCCCTTCGTTCTCTCTCTCTCCTCTTTCTCTTTCTTCCTTCAACTCCAGCCGTTTTCCCTTCGTTCTCTCTCTCTCCTCTTTCTTATAGGTGTGAAAAAGAGTCAGTTCGTAGCCGGAATCACTAGAAAACTTACGTAGCCAGCACATTCAAACCGCTTACGTAGAAACATGGACTGACTTGCGTTTAGAATGCGCTCGCAGGACAATGATCGTCCTTCCATTCAAAATTTCTTCATGGTTAGAGTAAAGACTCCCTGGGTGAGATTTTGGACGGTTCGGATCAGAGATCCGATCGCTATATGGGCCGTACCTCGCTCCCACGAAGACCGGACGCACGTCCGTGCGTAACGCACGCGTAAGATCTGGTATGCGTAACTGGTGGGGTCCACTACGATGTATCTTGAAAGAATCCAAGTCGTCCATTAAATTGTACTCGAAAAACCGTCTAGATATACTAAGATCGAACTGATTTCAGTGTGGCCCACAGAATATTGTACTCCGCCGTCCATCGTGCATTCAACGGCTAGGATCTCACGATACCTTGCATGGGGTCAAACTGACACCTAGGCGAGGATAAGAGGGTCGGTGTGATTCCAATGGACGGTCCGGATCGGACCTTCGGTGTACGGTGGTGGCCCACAAAACTCGCCCGCAGGCTCTGTTGCGAAACAGAGCCGACGCAGCGGCACTGTGATGATCGGTGGGTCCCACAGTGTCATTTTCAACGAAATCCACTCCGTCCATTGGTTTTAGGCCGAAAAACCGTCTGGGAAAGAGCGTTTTTGAAGCGAAATCGGTGTAGCCCACTTGTTCTTTTGTACCGCCGTCCATCTTGCGTTTGACGGTGGAAAACCAATATCAGTAATATCTTGAAATTATTCCTCCTAGGCAGTGATGAGATGCTCGCTGGGAGGTCATTGGACGGTTCGGATCATCGAACCCGATGATGAGTGGGGCCCACAAACACGACCCCACCGTCGGTTGAGAAGACGCTGTGGCGTCTTACATTTTAACGAATCGTCGGTCGGCGTTGGCGACCGACCGACTTGGCTTCTTTCGGTGCCGCGAGTGCACTGTTCATGTGCACTTCGCCTACATAAGGTGGGCCCCACCTTGATGTATATGTAACATCCAATCCGTCCATCGTCTTTTACAGCTCATTTAATGGGTTGATACCAAACTTAGAGTATATCCAAATATCAGGTGGGTCCCACTTAAGGTTTAAAGGGGCTGATCTGTCCATTCGGCCACTTCCAGAGGGATCCAATAGCTGAAAATTGACGTGTACGGTTCATTTACGCTCCTCAGCTTATGTATAAAGTTTCGAGCAAAACGGATGGTGGGAACCCTGTGATCTTGCATTTTGTCTGACTTTCAGGCCACTTGAGCTTCAGTTTCTCGATTTCCGTGGATCTCTGGCGTGTAAATTCGTCGATCTTGGTCCCCTGGGGTCCATCCCTTGCTGTGGTGATTTCAGAGCATCAAATACACACTTTTAGTACCTTTTTGTAGTCCATTCTTGCAAATGTACCTTGCATCACAAACATGATTAAATTAGGATTTTAAACGGTGGCATGTTCATAAATCCGGTAATAACTGAGGTCTAATATGCAATATTTGACCCTCAACACAACCCCCAACCAGCATTTTGCTAGTCCCGAGCAAAATATGCGAAAATTAACTTAAGAATTATGAGACAATCCCTGTGAAGCCGAGTGATATTTTGAAAAACAATTCAGATATGAGAAATCTTGAGATTCATGAATGGTGATTATCAATTTCTCCTTGCCTCTCATGCACGGTGAATTTCATAATTAAGTTCAAATATTAATCCATAAACTAGAATAATTTTAAACATTGAGTTCCATGGTTGTATAGTGAAATCTCAGCCTAACAACATTAAGAGATCAAATTGTCGATGTCATGATATTATTAGTAATCAATCAGAAAATTCATAACAACCATCACCTAAACCAGTACTTTGCCTCACAGATCATTCTTTCATTTTCTAGTTTTTTTCTTTGTTGTTTTTTTTTTTTTTTTTCTTTGTTTTTTTTTTTTTTTACTTCAAGATGGGAATCAAATTTTCACTTATAGGGAGCAGACCTATGGTGAAACTAGTCGCCCAACTCTTTCTTAACTGTTAATCATAGAGAATCAAATCCTCACCTATAGGGAGCAAACCCATGGTGTAATTCTCTTTTTATACCCTGATGGCCAAATCATTTAGGCTTGGTTTCTTTCATGCTCAAGTGATTACCAAGTTAATCATTCAATATCAAACTGAAATCTCAATGTGTAAGTGAGATGTGATATGTGAAATCATGACTCAATCAATGTTCACAACTTCTAATCATGGATTAACAATTCAAACTTAACTGTGAAATCTACAGATAACTGAATCCAAAAGTAGTAAATTTCCAACATCACGTATCTTGAAATTCTAAATCCAGGATAGTCGTCAAAATCACTTCAAATTCACAAGGATTTCCAGAAAAAAGTTAAAAATTTTCACAATTTTTGCTTAAGACCAAGAAAATACTGATTAGGTTACCTAATCTCCCACCCCCAACCTAAAATCTACATTGTCCTCAATGTAAAAGATATGAGCATGGAATGTACATGGGACAACGAAAGTAAAAGAGAAGTGATGGGAAGATAGTACCTGAATGATGAATCGTGAGAGACTTTCCAAAAGATCGCAGCATGGAATCCGTTCAGCACAAAAGAGAAAGCAGAGCAAAAATAACAAAAAATAAAATCCTACCTATACCACTTTCGCAGGTGCTCTCGATTGCATTTAGCGCATGCAACAAGCCTTTAAACCCCTAGGTTGCCCCTAGTGGACGAGTTGTAGTCTCGTGAGGGTTTGCAGCAATGTTACCCACAAACATTGAACTCACTACTCATGCTGCAAGGTTCATCTTCTGGCCAGTATCTTGATAAGTTCCTCAGTAAGTTCCTCAACAAGATCATCCAAAAGCCCTTTTTGCAAAAGGCTTGGGTGCCCTGGAGCATGACTTTCCAGAGAGACTTATGTACCTCATAAGAAATTTTCCATTGCATTGCTTGAGGTAACCAGAGTATGTACGATTCACCTGTGACAGAAGAAGTTTCAACGTTAGTATCCCATGGTGAATCAGAGACTACAAGTAGATAAAGTTTAGAAAACTTCACAAAAAGTGATGTAGCCTCAACACATTTCGAAGTGTCAAACTTCGGTTCAATTTTCAGCTTCTCCTCCTTTAATGGTAGATGTTTAGGATCAGGGGAAGAAGGGGCTTCAAAATAAGGGTTCTCTCGGTCAGTGATAACTACCGAGATGTTGTCTTGCAAGGCATCCACTTTGTCTTTTGACATGGGATCGTTTGACTTTGCAAAGTGTGCCCAGCAATTATCAAAAGAGTCGGAAATTTCAACTTGAGAGTGACTTATTTTCCTCATGGAAATCTGAATGAGATGCTCAAGGACTCCTCGCCCTTAAAAGTATATGAAGATATGTTCTCTTGCTCCAAATTTCGCATAAACATATTGAAGATCAATAGGGGAAGCATCGATGGGATCACTTTGTTCATTGAAACTACTCAATCGAGGCGTTGAACTGTCAGACGTGTACAGCTCCGATGGTGGTCTTAATTGAGTTGTTTCAAATTCTAGAGTCGTAGCGAGCAACTCGTCCTTCTCCCGAATCACATTATCATTCAATTCAAGAGAGTGGTCTAAACATGTCTCACAGAAGTTGGAAGGGTCGGTTTTAATGAGCTTATCTTCCACTTTTAAATCAGACATGTTAAGTGAGTGGAGTAGCTCAGTATGACCGATCACTTCGTGTGCTTCTTGAGCATTGACCTGGACCATACTTGAGATTGATTCCAGGGGAATTTGGGTTGTGCTCTCATGAATCTCATCCCAATGCTTCTCACCTTCCAATTCAGTGCAGTACACACTTGAGATGGGATCGCTTTCCTCACAATCTATTCCTAAATTCACTGAGGTTCGAATGAACTAACCTCTACCTCATCATTGAATTCATGTGTGTCAAGTAAGGGAGGTGTGTCATCATCACTGTATTTGAAAGACACCCATGTATCTCCACCATTCTTTTGAACAGTCATCGAGATCGGCTCATTGGGAAATTGAACCACGTGCTCGTTAATGGAATCCAACTCCTCATTCCAAATTCCGATTTCGTCAAAAGCGAGTGAGGATCACTTTCCGGCATTGTATTTCTCGGATTGGATTGTAGTTGGGATGCACGAGCTTCTTCTATCCTTTCAAGGCGCGAATTCAGTGCTTCCATTGCTTTCATCGCTTCTGCAACATGTTGGTTGAATTGTTCTAGATTAAAACATGAATCCTCTTGGATCGTTTCTGGTTGGATCTCAAAGGTATGGGATCCAAGAGAATAATCATTATATGTTGTTGGTTCATCTTCCCAGTTTTGATGGTTCCACTGATTATAGTCATACGGATCATAGGTGGGAGAATCTGATGGTTGGTAATACTTATTATCACTCATAATATAATCACGCATTGTTTTCTTTTTCTCGATGGGTGATAGTAATTCTCACTCCCATAGTTATGATAACCCCAACATTCACGTACGGTCCGTGGGGTGGAATTGTTCTCCGTATATGATCGCGTAAGGACTTCTTAATCGGTGGCTTTTTGTATTCCTGTCGATTCTCGATGATAGTTTCGAAAAGTTTTGAGACATTGGTGGATTTCTATCATAATCATCATCCCAATATAGATTATTCTTCTCGGCATACTGACGTTCCCACTCGTACATATACATGGTGAAACTCTAACTCTGAATCTAATCCTAGAAGAAAGCAAAATCCTACAGCAATACAGAAAGTAAATGAGAAGTTAGTAAGATGTTACCAGACTAGAAGTTCCTATGTTAAAAACCTGCAAAACAAACCAAAACACGTTAGTTTCTGAAGTAAACCAAATCTAAAGAGTTAGAAAATCTAGAAATTTAGAAAGAGTTTACCAAATTAGAAGTTCTATCCTAACAACCTACAGAATAGGAAATAGGTTAGTTCTATAAATAAAATAGAAAACAAAATTAAAAATTAAAATTAGTAAAATCATAATCTTAAACTAACTCTAAATCCAATTAATTTCAGAAAATCGTAGCCGTCAGTCCTCGGCAACGGCGCCAAAAACTTGTTCACACCCCAAGTATAGGGTTGTGATGTAGTAATAACTCGGTAAGACCGAGGTCGAATCCACAGGGACTGAAACCTGTACGTTATCTGAAACCAACTAGAACTAGAACTAGAATGAGATGAAATCTAAATTGATTTGTGATTCGAGGAATAATGGTGAAATAATTAAACTAAAATTTAGGAAAAATCAGAGAAGAGAAACTAGGGATTCAGAGGATCCACTTGTAGAGATCAGGGAGATCTTATGCCTGTATTACAATTTAGGAAAATTAATTGAACTGCTTTTTAATGTAATTTTGATAAGATGAAAGGTATATGAATTAGAATGGATTCCATCACCAAACCATGCCCAGGAGACAAAGCAAACAACAGAATTAAACTAATTACCAACCAATCAATGTATGAAGGTTAGGAAGGGTACCGAAATCCAACCATGCCCAGGAGACGATGGTGAACAACAGGGCTTCCTGACGTCATAAACATAAAAGAAAAAGAACATGCTCAAAGTCATTGCAGACCCATTGTAATTTCAGTCACAACAGACCATTAAAGACTGAAAACATTCCCTTAATAAAATTAAATCAAAATCAGATCAGTCTAAACAAAAGGCACAAGTGAAGAGTTCCCATCACACTACAAGCTTCCCCTCTTAGCCCTAGCTAAGAGGTTTAGCCAACCATGAAAGGCTAGATCTCTTAGACCAAATAAAATAAGAATAAAATAATAAAAATAAAAACAAAAAATAAAACTCCCTGTTTCTCTCTCTCTCTTTCTCTTTCTTCCTTCAACTCCAATAGTTTTCCTTTCGTTCTCTCTCTCTCCTCTTTCTCTTTCTTCCTTCAACTCCTGCTTTCCCTTCGTTCTCTCTCTCTCTCTTTCTTATAGGTGTGAAAAAGAGTCAGTTCGTAGCCGGAATCACTAGAAAACTTACGTAGCCAGCACATTCAAACCGCTTACGTAGAAACATGGACTGACTTGCGTTTAGAATGCGCTCGCAGGACAATGATCGTCCTTCCATTCAAAATTTCTTCATGGTTAGAGTAAAGACTCCCTGGGTGAGATTTTGGACGGTTCGGATCAGAGATCCGATCGCTATATGGGCCGTACCTCGCTCCCACGAAGACCGGACGCACGTCCGTGCGTAACGCACGCGTAAGATCTGGTATGCGTAACTGGTGGGGTCCACTACGATGTATCTTGAAAGAATCCAAGTCGTCCATTAAATTGTACTCGAAAAACCGTCTAGATATACTAAGATCGAACTGATTTCAGTGTGGCCCACAGAATATTGTACTCCGCCGTCCATCGTGCATTCAACGGCTAGGATCTCACGATACCTTGCATGGGGTCAAACTGACACCTAGGCGAGGATAAGAGGGTCGGTGTGATTCCAATGGACGGTCCGATCGGACCTCCGGTGTACGGCGGTGGCCCACGAAACTCGCGCCGCGCGCTGCTCATGCGAAAGCAGAAACGTAGCCGACGCACGGCACTGTGATGATCGGTGGGCCCCACAGTGTCATTTTCAACGAAATCCACTCCGTCCATTGGTTTTAGGCCGAAAAACCGTCTGGGAAAGAGCGTTTTTGAAGCGAAATCGGTGTAGCCCACTTGTTCTTTTGTACCGCCGTCCATCTTGCGTTTGACGGTCGAAAACCAATATCAGTAATATCTTGAAATTATTCCTCCTAGGCAGTGATGAGATGCTCGCTGGGAGGTCATTGGACGGTTCGGATCATCGAACCCGATGATGAGTGGGGCCCACAAACACGACCCCACCGTCGGTTGAGAAGACGCTGTGGCGTCTTCTGTTTTCGCCCGAAATCGTCGGTCAGCGTTCCGCTGACCGACTTGGCTTCTTCCGTGCACTGCGAGTGCACCGTTCATGTGCACTTCGCCTACATAAGGTGGGCCCCACCTTGATGTATATGTAACATCCAATCCGTCCATCGTCTTTTACAGCTCATTTAATGGGTTGATACCAAACTTAGAGTATATCCAAATATCAGGTGGGTCCCACTTAAGGTTTAAAGGGGCTGATCTGTCCATTCGGCCACTTCCAGAGGGATCCAATAGCTGAAAATTGACGTGTACGGTTCATTTACGCTCCTCAGCTTATGTATAAAGTTTCGAGCAAAACGGATGGTGGGAACCCTGTGATCTTGCATTTTGTCTCGACTTTCAGGCCACTTGAGCTTCGGTTTCTCGATTTCCGTGGATCTCTCGGCGTGTAAATTCGTCGATCTTGGTCCCTGGGTCCATCCCTTGCTGTGGTGATTTCAGAGCATCAAATACACACTTTTAGTACCTTTTTGTAGTCCATTCTTGCAAATGTACCTTGTATCACAAACATGATTAAATTAGGATTTTAAACGGTGGCATGTTCATAAATCCGGTAATAACTGAGGTCTAATATGCAATATTTGACCCTCAACACTTATATTCTCCAAATTTAGGCATATCAGCAAAATTCAAGGATATGTCTGATGATGATTGGAAGAAGATGGACCGAAAGGCGGTGGGGTTTATTAAACAATGGTTGGATGATTTTGTATTCCACGATGTGTCTACGGAGACCTCAGCCACTAGCCTATGGCTAAAATTGGAAGGGTTGTATGAGAGGAAGACAACTGGTAATAAGATTTTTCTGATAAGGCAACTCGTGAATCTCAAATTCAAATATGGTGGTTCTGTGGTCGAGCACATAAATGAGGTCAGCAATATAGTGAACCAACTCTCTTTTATGAAGATGGTCCTGGATGATGAATTGCAGGCTTTGTTATTGCTTAGTACATTACCTGACAGTTGGGAGACATTGGTAGTGTCTCTAAGTAACTCCATACCAGACGGAAAGGTATCCATGGAACAAGTAACCAGTTGTCTCTTCAATGAGGAGACAATAAGGAAGTCTCAGGGGTCTACTCAGCAAGAGGCTCTTGTGACACAGGAACGGGGGAGAGAAAAAAACAGGAAGGGCGGAAAAGCCCGAGATAAATCAAGAGGTAAGTCGAGTACCAGAAAAGATGTTGATTGCTAGAATTGTGGCAAGAAGGGCCACTATAAGCGAGAATGTCGTGATAAGAAGAACGACAAGAAAGGAAAAGAAAAGGGGAAGGAAGATGAATCAGATTCCACTCCGGTCGCTTCAGATGACGACGTTGTAGTTATTCTTTCAGTAGATCACGATGTATGTCTCACGGCTACGAGTCAGCATACCGACTGGGTAATTGACTCAGGAGCTTCTTTTCATGCGATTCCACGCGGGGACTTCTTCACGAGGTACAAGTCAGGAGGTGACTATGGGACCGTGAAGATGAGAAATTTTGGCGTATCGAAGATCGTAGGAGTCAGTGATATTTGTATGAAGACCGATGTGGGCTGCACATTGGTTCTCAGGGATGTAAGGCATATCCCAGACCTTCGCCTCAACTTGATGTTGACAGGAAGGTTGGATGATGATGGTTATGAAAGTCGGTTTGCTGGTAGGTGATGGAAGCTCATCAAGGGTTCGTTGATCGCAGCCAGAGGAAAGAAGTGTTGCACCCTTTACAAGGTAAGTGTCGGTGTGTGCAAGGGTAGGTTGAACACGACGGAAGATTCAGCTATTGACATGTGGCACAAGCGTCTAGGCTACATGAGTGAAAAAGAGCTTCAGCTACTAGCGTGGAAGCAGCTCCTTCCATACGTGACAGGTATATCTCTCAAAACTTGTATTGATTGTTTATCAAGGAAACAGTAAATAGTTTCATTTGTTAAATATGTTTCTCATGTTAATAAAGTGCATGCACTAGATTTGGTTTATTCCCGTATTTGTGGTCCTATGAGGACAAAAACCTTGGATGGGGTATTATATTTTGTCACTTTTATAAATGACGCATCTAGGAGGGTTTGAGTTTATGCTTTGAAATCCAAGGACGAGGTCTTTAATGTGTTTAATTATTTCATGCTATGGTCGAGAGAGAGACAGGTAGATCATTGAAGTGCATCCACACTGACAATGGTGGTGAATACATTAGCGACTTTCATGAGTATTGTAAGTCCCTAGGTATACGGCATGAACAGACGGTTCCCAAGTCCCCCCAGCATAATGGTGTAGCTAAGCGAATGAATCGCACCATTGTAAAGAGAATCGGATGCATGTTATCCAATGCGAAGTTGCCCAAGACGTTCTGGGGAGAAGCAATGCACATAGTAGTGTATTTGATAAATAGGTTTCCATCAGCCCTATTGAGTGAAGAAGTACCTGAGAAGGTGTGGACTGGACAGGATCCATCATATAATTATCTCTGGGTGTTTGGATGCAGGGCATCTGTTCATGTACCAAAGGACGAGAGGTTCAAGTTCGGTATGAAGATCAGGCAGTGTGTATTCTTGGGGTACGGTGATGAAAGTTTAGTTACAGATTGTGGGATCCGACCGAGAAGAAGCTCGTCAGGTGCAGAGATGTGGTATTCTTTGAAAATCAGTGTATCGAAGACATTGGTAAGCTAGAAAAGAACCAGCCTAGTTCGGGTGAGTTAGAGGACAGTATCCGATTATTCCTCCCTTAGTGCCTGATGACGGGGGAGTACAGTAAGGTACAGAGGATGAGGGAGTTCATTCAGAAGATGGACCAGAGGAGCAGTCCCCACTTGATCCACCTGTTGAGCCACAGGTGAGGAGGTCATCTAGGGACAGATAACCGTTAAAGAGGTACTCGCCATATGAGTACATTATGCTCACTGATGGGGGAGAGCCAGAAGATTATTCTGAGGCTTTAACTGACAAGCATAAGGGGGAGTGGTTGAAAGCTATGCAAGAGGAGATGAAATCCTTGCATAAGAACCACACCTATGACATGGTGAAACTGCCTAAGGGCAAGAAAGCTTTGAGCAACAAGTAAGTATTCAGAAAGAAGGTTGAGCAGAAAAATTCATAGACGAGGTTCAAGGCCAGACTTGTGGTGAAAGGGTTTGGTTAGAGGAAAGGCATAGACTTCGAGGGGATATTTTCACCAGTGGTGAAGATGACATCCATAAGGGTGTTGCTTGGGTTGACGGCTAACATGGATCTGGAGATAGAGCAGTTAAATATTAAAACTGTCTTTCTCCATGGTGACCTGGAAGAAGAGATCTATATGCACCAACCAAAGGGGTTCAAAGTCAAGGGCAAAGAGCATATGGTTTGTAGGCTGAGGAAGAACTTGTATGGGTTGAAATAAGCTCTACGGTAATGGTATAAGAAGTTCGACTCGTTCATGTTACAACATAGGTATGACAGAACAGAGTTAGACCACTGTATGTTTACGCGCAAGTTCTCATATGGTGATTTCTTAGTTCTACTATTATATGTTGATGATATGCTCATCATGGGTAAAGACATCAAGAAGATTGATAGGCTAAAACAGGAGATGGGCAAGTCGTTTACTATGAAAGACTTAGGCCCGACTAACAGATCCTGGGAATGGAGATAACCCGTGACAAAAGTAGCAGAAAGCTTTGATTGTCACAAGAGCAATATATTGAGAAAGTCGTAGAGTGGTTCAATATGAATGCAGGGAAGCCGGTCAGTATTCCACTGGATGGTCACTTCAAATTGAGTGACAAGCAGTGTCCTAAGACGAATGCAGAGATGGATGAGATGAAGAAGATACCCTACGCGTTAGCGGTAGGAAGTTTGATGGATGCTATGATGTGTACACGCCCAGACATAGCATATGCGGTTGGTGTTGTCAGCCGGTATCTTGTCAATCCTAACAAAGAACATTGGGCAGCGGTGAAATAGATACTACGGTATCTGAGAGGCTCATCCAGGTTGAGCCTATGCTATGGTGAAGGAAAACATGTGTTAGAGGGCTACACAGATGCAGATATGGCAAGCGACATAGACTTCAGGAAGTCTACATCAGGGTTCATGTTCACATTTGCAGGGGGAGCGGTCTTCTGGCAAAGCGAGCTATAGAAGGTCGTAGCATTGTCGATGACAGAGGCCAAGTACATTGCGGTCACAAAGGCATGTAAATAGATGCTTTGGATGAAGAGGTTCCTACAGGAACTTAACCTGAAGCAGGAGCAGCACGTGGTCTATTGCGATAGTTAAAGTGCTATACACTTGAGCAAGAATCCAAGTCAACACTACAAGTCGAAGCACAGAGATTTAGTATCACTGGATCAGGGATACTTTGGAACAGAAGGTGTTACAGCTTGAGAAGGTTCACACGGACGATAATGAGTCAGACATGATGACCAAGGCTTTGCTCAATGACGAGTTTGAGGTTTGTAGAAACTAAGCTGGCTTGAAGAAGGTGAATTCCTCCTGAGTTAAAAATGGAGAGATTTGATAGAGATTTTCTCTTCATTGCTGGGTTCGATGAAATCGAACAAGTTTCGATATCATCGATAATTGTTGGGATTTTTCACCACTGGTCGCTGGACAATTTTGGTCCTGTTTCGATATTATTGAAGGACATTAGATGATATCGAAGGCTGTCATCGAGAGACCTTCGATATCATCAAAGAGTTACGCAGATGCGATTGTGGAAACATAGATTCTGCATAAATTGTTTCTTATTTTGATTATACCTCTTTCTATTCTTATATAAAGGAATGTATGTGGGATTGAGGTGTATGCCAGGGTATTTTAAGATTTTCTAAAAGTTTTCTAGGAGGGCTTAGGGCTATCAAAAGTGTGAGAGAGAGAGAGAAAGAAAGAAAGAGAGGAAGCTTGTGAAAGGGAGGCTATGCTCATAGAGGTAATCTACGATATCTCAGCGCTTCCACGTCCTCGTAATCGGTGAGATTTCTCCGTTTTTTTAATTTCTCTTATTGTTTATCCACTCCTGCGTGAGTGAAGAAGGTTTGATCCAAGCGGTGTATGCTTGTGGTCGGTTGTAACGTTCTGCTTTATAGTGGATTGTTGATCTGGACGAGGTCCTGTGGTTTTTACCTCTTTGAGGGTTTTCCACGTAAAATTCCCTGGTGTCGTGTGGTTTATGCTTTGATTTATTTCATTACTTTATTATTCCATAATTTTGGTTTGTTTTGGGGGGCTAGATCCTAAGGTTTTGTGCAAGGCCCCCAACACTTCGATCTCTCCAATCTCTCTCTTCTTCTCACTCGGTGCGGACCACATCAAGTGTGATGCCTTTGCCACTACTGATTTCATCAATTAAACGGCCATCTCAACTCATTGCTGCCAGCATCCATGGCAGTTCTTGCTGCCTGTGGGGTATAAAGACGTTATACAGGCCTTAGTTTTCAATGGTTCGCCTAGTCATGGGCTAGCATATGGGATTTGGGGTGTGCAGCCTAGGCTGCATTAAGGGCAGATAGCTTTCAGATAGCTTTTTTTCTTTATATATGTCGTTGTTTTTTTTTTTTTGGTTATCGTACACCCACTGTCAGTTCACACATCACTGTTAGCCACCCGCCACTCACTGCCTTAATTGTTGTGAGCCCACCATATATTGTCAATGATTCCAAACTCCGTCAGGTGGGCGAGTTTTTTTTTTTTTAATGTTATTGATTCATATCTAGAAGACCCAACGTATTAACCATCATTTAGATTTTGTGGACCTCCTACCCAAGCTATCCCAATGATTCTGTAATTGCTGCCCATTGGAGATACAGTTCATGTGGGCCTGTTTCTATTTTAGAATTGTGTTTTATCTACGGCGAACGATTATCTTTTATGGACAAGCTTTGTTCTCTGTGTTTCCCTTTTATGTGAAATTTTCAAGCATATCAATCTACTGGAAGCCATTCATGACTGCTACTTGTTCCCAACACCATCTCATGCCTTCAATAGGTAGTTTGTTGCTTGTGAGTAATTCATCTATGGCTAATGAGATAGTCGTGATTAACAACGGTTGTCTTTATTGTAATACCCTTAAAAATTTTAGTTCCTACCTGTACATAGGTGCCTAAACATGTCCACATTCCTAATTTTGAACCTGTTTTTTTTTTCGGAGAATGATCCCTGAACTTGTGCACATCTTTACACCCATAGACCCTCATTTACTTACATAACAACCTTAAAAACTTGGGGTAACTAGGCTTAACGGTGCATACTGAATGAAAAAAAAAAGAGTCTGAAATTAATTCAACTATTGGATCTATTATATACTATATTTAATGTACTGATAAGTGTTGGAATGCCGGTTTGGTAAATTGTTCGTAAACACTGAAATCTAGTAATGAATTCAAAATTTTCTGATACAGGTAGATTTCTCACAAAAATCACGGTGGCCCCACGTAACTTCCATGCTTCTCACAAAAATCACAGTGGCCCTACGTAACTTCCACACCACACAAAGCATGGGTACAATGATTTTTATTGTTGAAACCTTCCTATAGATGTTTGTTTGTCATCCAACCTGTTAAAGAGTTTACACGGACGTGGATGAAGGGAAAAAACAAATATCAAATTGATCCAAAACTTATGTGGCCTCTGACAAGTTTTCAATGGTAGACGTTCAATTCCCACTACTTAATGTTGTGTGGTCCACTTGAGCTTTGTATATGTCTCATTTGTGGGTCCATGACATAAAATAATCTCGTAAAGTGGCTGAATGGTGTAGACAAGATACATACATTATGGTACAAAACCTGGTGATGTCAATGCAGTGGTGTGTGACAGACCACGCAAGTTTCCCTGGAGGATTGCCTAGCATAGAATAGAACAGGGCACTAAGGCCATTACTGTGTTGATGTGGCAAAGTTCCGTACTTACCACCATGATGTATGTGTTAGATCCACACTATCTATCTATTTTTTCAGATTATTTTAGGTCATAATCCAAAAATGAGGTGGATCCAAAGCTTAAGTGGACCATGCCACCAAAAAAAAAAAAACACAGCAGGGATTGAATATCTACAATTGAAAACTTCTTGAGGCCATAGAAGTTTTGGATCAATATGATATTTATTTTTTTTCCATTCACCAGGTTTATCTGACCTTATTAACAGATTGGATGGTAAATAAATATCATTGGATGGAAAATAACCATCATGGTGGGCCCTAGGAAGGTTTCTAGGGTAGGTGCCATTGCTTCCACAACTTTTTGTGGTGCAGATTTGCCTCATTTTTCATATCATATCCTGTGATCTAAAAAATTAGATAGACCGCATAGATATAATAAATACATCATAGCAGGTCCATGTGACTTTGCCACCTAAAAATGAAGTCCATTCTCGATCATGATCACCTAGGGAAGTAAAAGGGGCAAAGTAGCTATGGGGGGGTGCAAAGTAGGTTTTGTGAGGAATAAAAAATTACCGCAAAGCCACTTACCGCATTTTGGATCCATTACCTAGCGCTGTTGGCCCATGGACCACCCTGGAATGTTTATTTTATATTAATGACCTGTTTGGTAAAATTTAATCTAAACATATAACAAAAAATGACATTTTTAAGTGATTTTAGATTTTATTTTGAACAAAGGTGGACAGAAATATTCTACCAACATTTTAAAAAGACAGTATTATACTTTGAAGTTTTGAAAAAATCAGGTGGCCATATTTAAAAGTTTTATGGGCTCCACTGTGATGAATGTGTTATATCCACATTGTCCATCCATTTCTCGGGATGATTTTGAAGCGTGAGTCAAAAAAATTGAGGCAGATCCACACCTCAAGTGGACCACCCATAAATCTGAAAATATATTAGGTGGCCATGTGAAAAGGTTTTATGGGCCCCACTATGATGAATGTGTTGTATCCACACTGTCCATCCAATTCTCTAGATCATTTTGAAGCTTGAGGAAAAAAATTAAGGAGATACGCACCTCAAGTGGACCACACCAGAAATCAATGCAACAATGACACTTACTATTGAAATCATCCTGGGGCCCACCGTTATGCTTATTTTCCATCAAACCTCTCCGCAAGGTCACAGCAACCTTGATGAAGGGAGAACACAAATATTTGTTTTGATCCAAAACTTTTGTGGCCCAGGGAGTTTTCAATGGTAGGCATATAATTCCTACCGTTTTCTGTGATGTGGTCTATTTGATCTCTAAATCTACCTCATTTTCAGACTTATGCCCCAAAACTGATATGAAAAAAAATAGATGGATGGTGTAGATATAGTCCATACATCATCATGTCATGTTACTAACACCCGCAGGGAGCCGACTAGGTGACATTGATGAGTAAAACGATGTGCGGTTACCCCCTAACAGCTTTGTGCGTGTTACCCTACTCGTGTGGAGCCCACCTTGATGTACTTGTATGCCATCCAAACCGTTTATAAGGTCATTACCATGGGATGAAGTGAAAATTATATATATATATATGGGAAATGGTACTATGCGCTCGAGCTGATTTTAACCTCCCGTGAGGTTGAGCAGTGTGGGCCCCACCATGATACGTGTCGACCATCAAGACCGTGCATTCGATGGCTACCCTTTAAATTATGAGATATCACAAAAATCAGCAATATACGGAACTTAGGTAGGCCATACCATCTAAAATCATGTGAAGACATGCCAAAAATATATAAAAGCACTTGGTGGGGCCCACCTGATTTTTGAATGCTGCTGAAACTTGGTCTGAACCCTCATCCAAGTGGGACACACATAATGGATGGGATGGATTTACAAACAACATCTCGGTTGGCCCAAAAAATGATTATAAATGTTTTAATGGTGCACGGCCCCTCTCTACTTCTGTATGTGGTGTGGCCCGTACAAGTCACGGATTGACTTGGTTTTTGAGATCTAGGCCCACGATGGAATGGTGCATCTGACTGATGGGGTAGATGTTCGAAATGCATCACAGTGTGGCCCACACTGCT
Source organism: Magnolia changhungtana (assembly GCA_030180095.1). Taxonomy (NCBI): domain Eukaryota; kingdom Viridiplantae; phylum Streptophyta; class Magnoliopsida; order Magnoliales; family Magnoliaceae; genus Magnolia; species Magnolia changhungtana. Next base: position 9,589,498 of record JASAUF010000546.1, on the reverse strand, counting down.
CGACCTCATGGGGTATATGCACGCTGACACAAATATTTTAAGGATCCAAGAATGTTTGACTCACACTGAATCCCCACTATTTCCTCTCATGTGACTCAATTAAGTTTTGATACACATTATTTTTAGTCGAATATTCTAAAATGATCTATTAGGATGAACGGGGTGGATTTCTCACAAACATTTCGGTGGACCCCACCCAGCATCCTTGCGCAGAAACTTCCTGCAAAAGGCATCTGCAGGAAATCCCCGTCCTAATTATGAACTACCTCGTTGCTAACTCATATTATCAAAATCTTATTCGTCGAACAATCCTAGCCTCTGGATCTTGGAGACTTGATCGTTGGGATATGACCATTGGGCGTTTTCAATTGCAACCTTTCAATAAATGTCAATGTCCACCAAGCCGATTGTCGAACAATTGCGTCTGCCCCGGCCTGGATGGAAGGCGGTACAGGCAGGGGCACACCGTGACGTGTGGGTTTTATCTGCGCCGTTCATCCATTTTTTCAGATCAGTAGGATATAGCAAAAAAAAAATAGCCAGATCCAAGGCTCAAGTGGACCACACCACAGGAAGCAGCAGTGGTAATAACACCCGTTAAAGCCTTCCCAAGGCAGGACCGGTTCCGTCCAGGCAGGAGTATCATCCTTCAGTCTTTGACAGAGTATAAAAGTTTTTCTCACGTGGTGAGCTATCTCTCCACGCTAAATGGGCCAGGGTGCTCTATTTAGGGACCGCCTATCTAGTGGGCCCAATCGTGTACAGCGAATGGTTCAAGTTACACACAGAACAAATGATCCTAGCCATTTCATAATACCCTTTAAATCAACGGTCGAAAACAGACGTAGTTGAAAGGTAAAATGTGATGGCTAGAATTGTCTGATAGGTGTGATCATCCATGGTAGGGCCACGTATATCCCAATAGATGCACGTTTATATAAAATACAGAGATTCACCCCCACCGCATTCTCTTCTACCGTCTTTTACTCGGGCGTTGTTGTTTCGCCTGCCACTAGTGAGGGACTCGGGTTCGGTAGTGACCCCTACGGTACCGAGCCGGTACAGGTTGGCGAAAAAGCTCCGTAGGCCCATATGATATATGCCTTTTATCTACACCGTCCATCCATTTTTTTTCAGATCTACTTATCCCGTGATCCCAAAAACGAGACATCCAGATATCAGGCAGACCACACCATAGGAAACAGTGGTGATTGAACTTTCACCATTAAAAACCTTGGGGCTACAAAAGTTCCTGATCAAGCTGATATTTGTATTTTTGCTTCATCTAGGTCTGTGTGAAGTGGGCCTAGACTCAATCACTGTTGTTTCCTGCGGTGTAGTCCACTAGAGAATTGGATCTAATGGACTTTGCGGAGAAGACATACATCATATTGGGCCACAAATCTTTTCCAGCACTGGCGAGTACCGAGCTCAGTACTGGAGGGGTCATTACTGAAGTCGAGTCCACTGGCGGTCCTTTAAATCCTGGACAAATCTGTTTTACGCTATAACCAGATTTTTTAGTCCAGCGAGTGGGCCCATCGATAATCCAAACCATTGGTCTTTTGTATACCACTGGGGATAGACCATGGCTAAAAAATGGTCCGGCTCATTGGAACATCCTAGCCATGAATATTAGAACTCTTTTTTTTTTTTTTTTTTTTAATCAGCGGTTAATTGTGGACCATTACCGTATTTTTTTACCGGATTGGCTGGTGTAACCTGATTTCAGGTTCCTCCAATGTGGGCACAGGGACCAACTCGAGTGGATTTGTTTAATACAATGAGCGGATTGTAGTGACTGTGTCAATCACAGCTGGCAGAGATGTAGCTCAATCCAAACCTTCCATGTTTTGGGCTTATGAGGCTCCCCATATGGTCACCATCAAATGTACAGCTAAAATAGAAAGGTAAACTACTCAAATTTCAAATTCAATCAATCAACGGTTAAAATTCTCCAATTAATCTATCAAACCATAGTAGTAGGGTCGATCAGATTTGAAACATTAAAACATTCATCCGCTTGAAAACATACTCCATAACAAATCATGAAAAGATAAACCAAATCAAATTATCCAAAGTAATTCATTCAAATTGGACTACAAGAGGCAAAACAATATCATCCTGACATCCCAAATGCAATTCATGTCGAGTTTATTGTCTACCATGACGGTCGTAAACATAAGAGGAGTGTGTAAGTTCCAAACCTATGAAAGCTTTGTTGCAGATGAATAGTCGACCCATACAATCTTCAATGTGAACTTTCAAGTGGATGACGTCAAACACCCTGACATTATTTATCACAGACATCTTAAAAGACAAGTTTTCTAGATTAAAAGACATTTTTATATCAAAATGAAAAGACATAAATTCTATACTTAAACTATGTAATGTGGATATCACCAGATCTGACTCATCTGACCCTGTAACTACCAAGTTGCTAAGTATAAGACTCTCCAACAGTGGGCAAGCCACGACCAACTTATCCAAATCTAACGCTGAAATGGTGAGAGACATCAAGGACACGGTATGCAGACGTTCAAAAAAATTAACGGGTGTCACGTTTGGAGAATGAAAGGCCAAAGTCAATGATTCGTTTTTCATTCTCCAAACGTGACATCCATTAATATTTTTGAACGTCTGCATACCGTGTCCTTGATGTCTCTCACCATTTCAATGTTAGATTTAGATAAGTTGGTCGTGACTTGCCCAATTTTGGAGAGTCTTACACTCAGCAACTTGGTGGTTACAGGGTCAGATTAGTCAGATCTAGTGATATCCACATTACGTAGTTTAAGTATAGAATTTATGTCTTTCCATCTTAACATAAAAATGACTTCTAATCTAGAGAAATTGTCTTTTAAGATATCTATGATAAATAATTTCAGGGTGTTTGACGCCATCCACTTGAAAGTTCACATTGAAGATTGTATGGGTCAACTATTCATCGGCAACAAAGCTTATACACTCCTCTTATGTTTACGACCGTCGTGGTAGACAATAAACTCAACATGAATTGCATTTGGTATGTCAGGATGATATTGTTTTGCAAGGTGGTTACAGGGTTAGATGAGTCAGATCTGGTGATATCAACATTATGTAGTTTAATCATGCAGGAGTTGCATGCATGATGTCGATATATGTATTCCAAACGCAGTACATCAGATAACGCAGCATCTCTTTGGTATGTGAGAGCCACGACGTCACTGAATCTAGAGTGAATCCAACGTGATTGGGATGCATAATAATTGACAAGGACACTAACCCCGTAGTTTGATGCACGAGCTGATCTATGTGCATTTCTAGTTGATGGGGAGGAAGCGAATTGTAACCTATCCAGTTAAAGCAAATGAAGTGAAGGGAAGTGATGGTAGGGAGGGCATGTAGCCATGCCTGACAAGTAACACATGCACTTACCACATCATGTGCTTCTTCCAATCGGTTTAGTATTGATTGAATTATTTCCATTGGAAAATCCTCCATACCTGAAAAGATATTGAATCAATGCAAAACAATCAACAGTCAGGAAATAAATCGTATGCTGTGTAAATAGAAGTCGAATCAATTTAATAGCAAAATAAACCTTATTCTTTGCACTTACCACATCATGTGCTTTTTCCAATCGGCTTAGTATTGATTGAATTATTTCCATTGGAAAATCATCCATACCTGAAAAGACATTGAACCAATGCAAAGCAATCAACGGTCGGGAAATAAATCGTATGCTACATAAATAGAAGTCGAATCAGTTTAATAGCAAAATAAACCTTCTAAACATAATAATAAAATTCTACCATCAAATTATATTTCTATGCAATCCAAACATATCTACTTCAAAAGAAGAAAAGAAAAAAAAAAAGGAAGAACAGATGCAAATTCACCCAAAATTTAATAATATTTAGATCCAATTACAATAATAAGGGGGTGAAATCCCTGTTAGCAAGATCAAGCACCAAGGGATTAGATCTACCACTGATTGAGAGGGATTTCTCTGAGCCAACATTCATGATCACCCTTCTAATTTCCTACTCAGTGAGCTCTTTTCCAGCAACCTGTCATCCTTGAAAGATAGAGATTGAAAAACAATCCTGTCAAGGGTAATTCTAAGGACGCTATCCCCTAAATAAATCTTTTTGTAGAATTTCATCATTTCTTCCTTGATCTCATCTCTATCTTCCAGAGAAATTCCATTAACAGTCAGCTTGGAGATAACATCTCTCTTTTCCGACCATTCACTCGCCTGTGTAAGAAGTCGGTGTTTCTTTTAAATACTTGAAGCCACACAAGCCTTGGACCTTTGATTCGAAGCAATTTCTTCACATGGGGATAGCTCACGTAGGTCTTTCAACTGGTTAAGCCATGAAGCCCTCTCTTTAAGAGTCGGGCGGAGATAGCAAGGATGGATTATTCAATGGTGTCCTCTTTTCTTCCCGATTCGGCTACTTCCATTACTGTATTTCACTTGTTCGGTTTAGATTTTAATACTATAGCTTCTTCATCATCCTGAATCTTACCCACCACCGAACCTGATAGCTCTTCTACCAGTCCACCATTCTTGTAAGTACTGATTCGTAACAATTTATTTTTGGATCAAAATGGCTAAGGAGCCCTCCTTAAATCCTCTATCCGAAAGAAGATAGGCCAGTGGTCTGAAGCAGGCTTTAGGAGGGCTTGTTCGGAGAAAGGAAGCTTTTTGTCCCATTCATCGTCAATAAAAAATCTGTCCAGTCTACACAAGACTGGACAACTTTTTTTTTTTTTACTTTCTGACCAAGGTATTCCATAATCACCATTTACACCGTTTGATTGTAGACCATGGTCTTCTATATCTAGTTCAGTTTCTTAGTTCTCATATATTAACATCATACATCTTCGACGCCGTCTCCTTAGGAGCCATGTTAGCTGACACAACTTGAAGTTCTGACACGACCTCAAGTCTAAAAATTAGTCAAAGCTAGTACATGATCAAGTCAATCCAATCTGGACATGAAGGGTCTCCTGAATTAGAGACTTGATGCGATCCTTAGATGCAAGCATCTAGTTAAGCCTAAACATAATAACCAGCATACATATTGAACACTCATGCTCCCAACCCTACTACAGTGGTCATGGACATTTAAGGTACCAAGATCCAAGCAATTCTCCCTTGGACAATGTTTGTTGTGACCAAATTCATCTCCCCCTAGGACAACTGGAGAAATACTTTGTTGTAACCCATAAAATCATAAACATGTAAAGTTTCTCACACATTAATTATGGCATCCATTGTATATATTACATGTAGGTGGTCATTTGGATTCATTGTTAGTGTTGTGTGCCTTGAAAAGCCAATGTACTGACCTTAACCGTTGAATTGATGATCTTGTCCATAAATCATGATGACTATTGGTCATGTGCAGACATGCAAATTAATTCCATAACTATTATGAAGATATATCTTGTGGAAATACATGCAATTGTGTTTGTGTGTGTATGTATGTTTTATAGTCCTATGAAGCATTACATGTCTCTTTTAAGTTAATATACATACACACACACACACATGTTGTGTAAGTTAGTCAAGTTCTCTCTCCACTTCCTCTTCCTCTTCCTCTTCCTCTTGGAGATTTATTCTCCAATCAACTTCTACTTGGTATTAGAGCGGTTTGTGGATCAAATTGCAACCTACAAAAAGTGGAGCCCATGGTACAGATAGGTAGTTCTTTTGAAGAAGAAAAATATGGGATCTAGAAGATAATGATTTGAAGAAGAAAAATATGGGATCTAGAAGATAATGATTTTAGAAGAATAATTGTGATTTTTCTGTAATTTTTGTATTAGTTTTTTATGACTTTTTAGTGAAAATAGAGAAAAGTCAGAAAAAGTCCAGATTTTGGTTTTCTTGTTGTACTATTTTTTTAAAATGATTTTAAGGTAGATTTTTGTAACGCCCAGTGTTTTCAGGACCCGAGTATATAACCCGTTTCCAAAAAACCAGAGTGTTAGCTTATAAAATCCAGTGTAAATTTGAACCATTTATCATTAATCAGAGTTAACGGCAACGGAGCTAAAATAAACCATGCATTGTATAAAACATTCTGATCATTCTAAAATTCCAAATGTAGCGCCCATACAGGACTTATACAATCCCAAATAACAAAGTTCGTATAAGCAGTAATAAGAATCTATCAGCTAGTGGTGGGGTTCAATATGGGCCGCAAGGACCCCGTCTAGTTTCTCAGCTACCCGATCTGCTCTAGCAACCCAATGAACAACATCGACTTGCTCTACACCTGCATTAACTGTTACGGTTTGATAGCATCAATGGCTATCGCAGTGAGGAGCACCCTCTAAGATTACGCACTAATCATTCACAATCTAATATAGATTGCAAGTCATGAAATTGGATACACTAAATAGGGCATTTCATAATCATACTCATATTAAGAAAATCTCACCAATCAACAGAATTTCATCATAAGCAAAATATAATGGCAATCGTAATACAAGGAAATATCTCCAAATAACCAAACAATTAAACATACGATTTTTTATTGCGCCCGAAATCACATTGTACGTGAACTCCTCAAGATGGCTAGAAAATTGAGAAGCGAACTTCGCCTCCATCCAGAAATCATGGTACAAGTGGAATTCGCAAGGCGAATAAAAAATCACCCCTTAAACCCTCACTTCACTCGGGAATCATGTTGTACGTGAACTCAACAAGATGGCTAGAAAATCGCTAAGCGAACTTCAGCTCCACTCGAAAATCAGGGTACGACTGACACCGTAGATGAAGAGACAATCAACATACAAACTCTAGACCACTTGAAAATCATGTCGTACGTGAACTCCGCAAGATGGCTAGAAAATCGCTAAGCGAACTTCAACTCCATCCGGAAATCATGGTACGATTGAACTCCGCAAGATAGCTAGGAAACAACATGGTATGCGAACATATCCAACAAGCCATAAAATGGTGTTATTAAGCCATCAAAGCCATGAGGGCAAATATACGATCCAAGCCCCATGGGCGATGTGTGGTCCAAGCCACATAAGCAAATATGTGATTCAAGCCATGTAAGGCAAATGTGGACCGCATGATCATAAGTCCAAGGTAAGTTTCATTCAATTCATCATTCAAGCACCAGTGGTAACATATAAATAAATTAATACATGTACAATGAAGGATAGCATGTTATCATCGAATCATTCACGCATGTTATAATTTAAAGGAACATTTATCGTCCAATACATGAATTAACTATATAACAAGTTAACATGTTCGAATGTAAAGTAAGTAACTCAGTTAAGGGAATCATGTCATCATCTATATCTAGATTGATGAAATCAAGTGAGAAGCTTAAAGGGTGAGTCCTCACCTTGGTCAAACAACCTACTTGTGTGGCCTGCTAGATAGCACGTTTGAAGTCCGATTGAGTCAAATCTAGTTGATAAACATGTGACCACAACCAATCAAAATATCAATGAAAATGGTAATGCTTGTTTTCTACGGTTAATGAATTTAATTAGTGAAGACTCACTGAGTCAACTCAGTAGCAAATAAATGAGATGGGTTTTGATTTACCTTAGGTTTATGTCACTTGGCAGCTATAAGGCTCGAGTGGGCCAACCCAAATTCAGCCCAACTCCACCGAGTTGACTCGGTAGCCACCAACAACCCCAAACCCTCTATCTTCCTCTCCTTCCTTTCTTTCTCTTTTCTTCTTTCCCTCTCTCTCTCTCTCTCTCTCACCTGTTGCTGGAACACCCAGCAGCAACCTGGACCGAGTCAACTCGGCGACCACAACTCGGCAGCGAGTTGACTCGACTCCCCTACTCTCTCTCTCTTTCTCTCTTCTCTCTCCTCTCTCATCTATCTTTTCTTTTTGCCTCTATTGATGGAAATATCCAGCAACACCTGAACTCAGATGGAGTTCAGCTGGACTGTGACGGGGTAGCAACACAGCCTGACTCGTGGAGTTCAACCGAGCCAACTCGGTCGAGTGTTGTTGGTGGTGAACGGCCACCACTCCCTGCCTTTCTACCTTTCCTTCTTCCTCTCACTGCCCTTCTCCTTTTCTTTCTTGCTATCTTCTGCTACAAGGATCAGCAGCCCCGCCCTACAACCCGACCGAGTCGAGCTGCCACGGCAATGGGTCAGCGGCAATGGCAGCGGCAGCAACGCTGCAACACCTCACCCTCGTTCTCTTTCTTTCCTTTTCTTTTCTAACACCCTCTTTCTCTCTGAACCATGCTCAGCAGCATGACACAATGAGCCTGCTTCGGTGCAGGTTGCGACAGCAACGGGGCGGAGCTTGTGCTCACGAGGAAGAAGCTTCGGCTTCAATGGCAGTCTCCTAACGGAGGCTATTTTCTTCGAACTGTTGATGCTGGAGCATGTAGTTCCTCCACACAAAGCTTCTGGAAGAGGAAAAACGAAGCTCGGTGGAGGTTTTCCAGGTGGGTTTGAGCTCGGAAGGAAACGGGCGAGTCTTCATTGAAAGACCATGAGCAACGAATAAACCTACTGTTGCTCGATCCCTTCTAATTTTAAGCGTGCCCTAGACTCTCCCAGATCCGTCGGATGAGCAATGAACGGCCATGATCTAATACCGCTATCTGCCCTTTTGAAACAACTTAGCAAAACAGTGGGCTTGGCGTCGGTTTTCTACAGGAAACCAGATCCACGGGAGCAGGAATGAATGGCTGAGATCAGCTTAAATGAAAGGCTAGGATGGATGGACGCACAGGCACACGGATGGCTAACGTGGAGAAAAACAGATTGTGTTTTTGGACAGAAAGGAAACACAAATGGCCCCCTGCGCTGGTGTTTGTGGTCATCTGTGTGAGATCCACTGAGTGAATTTTCGCATTTTTAGTCAGAATTCTCCCCTCTCCAATATGGACGGTTCAGATCATAGAACTGATCCATGATGGTGGGCCAAAAATCGTCGACAGCATCTCCGTCCGTCTCCTGACGAAAATTTTTTAAAAAGAAAGAGTGGGAATTTCTTTCCTCCTTCGGGCGGGCACGGGTCAGCGATCGTCTGACCGTGCCAGTGGCCTGGTGCACCTCAAGTGCGCATGTAGGTGGTGCACATGCGTCAATGGTGGGGCCCACAGGGACGTTTGTGATGTGATCCACTCCGTTCATCTGCTTTTTCAACTTGCAATAAGGCCCAATCCAGAGTATGGGGTAGATTCGAGCCTTAGGTGGGTCGTATCGTCTGAATTATGGCCATTAAATGCTTGTTGTCACTGATTTGGGGCAGAACATGGTCCACACCTGTGATCAGCACCGTTCATCTAGCTAGTGGGCCACCCAGGGCCACTTTCCATTTTAAATTATCCAATAGAAATATATATACACATTTGTTTAGACTAATATATCAATAGTTAATAATAAATATTTATTTACAATTATTAATACTTATAATGTGTGTGTGTGTATATATATATATATATATATATATATATATATATATATATATATATATATATATATATATATATTTGATTATATATGCATTTATAGTATAGTAAAACTAATATTAAGTGGTATATATTTTATATATAGTATGATATAATAACCTATAGCTTAAAATTATAAAAATGTAAATGTTAGTTAATATATATCATAATGTGTTGGTATACCATTTATTTTATATTTAGTTTAAATAATATACATGATTTAATAATTCATGTAACATATGTATCTTTACGAGTAATTACAAAGTTATCTTGTATTATATGATTACGTCACATTTATAATGAATCATTTGGGTATCAACTTAAGATGGGCCACCCATTTGACTTAAGGTAGATTTACATCTCTAGATTCGACGATCACTCCTACAATTAGATTCCCTTACATCTCAGTTGGACGGTAGATCTCGAATTTCGTAGTTGCTCCATCCCTTGATGGTTGGATTTAGGCCATAGTGAATGTTCCCATAGATCGGGATTGTATTTATACTAAGTCAGGTTCTCATGGTAACACCCGAGTACAGAAAAGTATGAGGTGTTACAATTTTCCACATGGAGCAGGTGCAGTTGATCATTTGCAATCACCAAAAACAAAAATTGTGAAGTTTTGTCAAGATTTGGTTAGGCTATGACATTTTTTGTGTGTGAGAAATGGGTGTCATTGACCCTTGTTTTTCAGTTTTTATTGGAATTTCTTTATTCCTTCATGTTTTAATGTTATGGGGTTGTGAAATGTAATGTAAAATCATGTTGATGGTGATGGTGTAGTTGATGTTCTTGTTCCGTGGTTAGAGGTACTGTGCACACAAACTATTCGACATTATACTTGACTCAACTTGACATTGGGAGTTTTTACAAGTATTGAGCTTTTCCTTTCCATTCATCATCTCTTCATTTATTAGGCCCTTATTGTTTTTTATGAGTGTAATTCACTCACATAGTGTTGCATGTGTTGCATGCATGTCTTCGCATGTCATTGTGTGTGTATTCTCTCAAGTGTTGTAACTGTAGTTTACTCATTGTACAATGTTGCATGAGTTTGTAAGAAGATTTTGCATGTGGATGATGAGTTGGTGATTTGATGGTTGTGGCCTCCTATTTGAGTAGAAGATTTAAGGAATAAAGAAAATTCAAGCTACATTCTATAAACAACCAACAATTGAAGATCTTGTATCTTGCCATGTTGTGTTTGAGGGAGATCAATGGTCCATGTTGATCATCATATTCTTCTTTGTAAGTATTCCAAGTTGTGCATGATCAATATCTATGCTACAGCTTGAGGGAGAGAGTGGAAATACATGTAATTGTGCTTGTATGTATATGTATGTTTTATACTCCTATGGAGCATTGTATGTCTCTTTTAAGTTAATATATATGTCTGTGTGCGAGTTAGTCAAGTGACTAACATAATAACACAAGTTACCCTAGCCTCTCTCTTTCTCTCGACTTCCTCTTCCTCTCTCTTGCCTTCAATCAACTTTCATTTATCTTAAAGCATACGTGTTATAAGGGTTAAAGGAGGGGGTTTCATTGGTTTTCCTTAGGAACTTGAGTTGAGGCGCAATGGCTATTGGTAAAGGGAAAGTTGTGTTCCAGGGATCTTAGTACCCTGTTGTTTCATGACCTTCTAGCAAGTTTTAAGATGAACCAATGATTATACTTATATATTCATCCTATGAGAGGGGACCTGATGTAAGACGGCCTAACTAAAAGAACCAAAGAAAAACTTGTAGAAAAAAAAAAAAAAAACATACACACACACACACACAAATGTGTAAGCATAAAAATGATCCAGCGAAATAAACTAAGCAAATCAATTAAATTATTTACATTCTACATTATAGTAAAGATAATAATGAAGGGAGCATGCAATGGTTGTAGACCATCATCACAATCCTGCGATACTCTATTCGAATCATACGTAAATTGGATCCGGCGAGGGATAGGACCTCCCGATCTTGCATGGTTTCAATCCAACAATCAATTTGGCTTCTTTAGCCTAGGAAATCAAAGGATTTCTGGAAGAGGGACGATTGGAGAATCTAAGAGAGGGTTGGAATCAATTCTCACAGATTTTCAAGATCAATAGCACCAAAATAAAATAAAATACTAGGCATAGAAAGAGAAGAAGAAGAAGAAGGTTGGAGGGCTAAAAATAGAATTTAGAAGAAGAGAATGGATTATGGGAAGAGAAGAACTTACCACAGAGAGAAAGGGGATGGAGGCACCAAGCTTTCATTAAAAAACATCATTAGGTTTATGGTAGAAAGCACCCTATTTATAAAATTCGGATTTAACTAAAATACCCCTAACAAAAGCAAAAATAAATGCGCAAAACAAAGCTTTCTAAAAAATTTTAAAAAAAATCATGCATAACAAATTAGTCTTCTAACTCATCCTACACGTGTGTCCTCCTAATATGGGGTGATGTAGGACATGAAAATTAACTATGATATGCAAGATCTCAGGCTTTAGATCATATCATTCAAGCAAGGGCAATTTGTGCGAGTCCCACACAAAAATTCAAACATTCAAGCAAGGGTAATTCAGAAACAATCACATAAAAATTTCACGTCCCACACAAAAGTTTAAACATTCAAGCAAGGGCAATCTATGCGGGTCCAGGCCTACACTTGTTAGGGCTGGATCACTAAAAATTATGGACCAAACAATACTCAAAGGGAAGTATAGTAATCCACATGCACAGAAATATATTCCCAATCCAAGGGGATTCATAGGTTTCAATCCAGAGAACCCTAAGGTTAGGGAAAAAGGCAAATAAATTGGAATTGATATAATCTAGGGTTAGGGCTATGGAAGGTAAGTACAAGAGGGATGAGAGAGGTGAGAAAACGGAACCTATCGATAGTCCTTGCGAGCGGACAGCGGGCCAGACCTAACGCACGTGCACAGGGGTCTGGCCGCACGTGCGAAGGGGCCACAGATTCAGAAACCGACTCCTTGACTCTGGTCGGCCAGGGGTGGGATCCAAAACCCCCGAGTTTCGACTCGATCCGATGTGCGGTCTATGCGTGGTGCTCCGCCGAAGTTTTAGGCCAGATTCTGAAATTTTGCTGTAAAGAGGAAAATAGTTGCAATAAAATAAGGATTTGAGGTGTAGATGATTGTAAGAGATGAGAAGTATGGATAGTAGAAGATGGATGTGAATCGGGATAGATGTGGCTTCGCATTACGGTAGTCAGCCCTTCGAGGAAGGGAGAGTTTCGTACCCAATTGAATTTCCACAACTCAGAAGCTTAGAGGAGTAGAAAAACGCAGAATTTTTTTTTTATTAATCTTCAATGAGAAAAAAAACCTACAAGGGGTGCTTATTTATAAGAAAATCCTATACTCCAAAACTCACGCCATGTGTGCAACCTTTTACTTGGCGATGAAGTAATAAAAAATAACAACTGATCAAAGTAATCTAAACCGTCCATGATACTCTACTCTAAATAACAATAATAAGCAAAACCTAAAATACGAGATTAATTAGACTAGTGGGCCACGATCATGAGAACCCATGATGGGCTTTACATGGCTATCGGGCCCACTCCAACGAATCAAAACATAGTCCTCTAACTAGAAGGCCCTCCCTGGACGTCATCATCGATCCAGATCAATGGTGGGATTCTCCTCCTTACGTACGTGCACAGGGGGCATACGTGTGCGCGTGATGTCCCCATCAACTCTCCTCGGCTGTGAAGATTTTGCCACTGGCGAAACAAAACTCCTAAACCACTCTAAGATATCAGGATTAAGTCTCTGAAACTCCTCTTCAATGAGGCACGTTCTGTCTGAAGCTGGATGTGACTTCCACTTAACCAAGTACTTCTGAAACTCGTTGCCCGACGTTGATACTATCTGATTGTCCAGAATATCCTTTATCTCCTCTTTGGGTGTGGGAATGTTAGGTATGGGAGGCAGAGGTTAGGAAGAAAGGTCGAGAAGAGGCCATGGATCAAAGGACAGATCTGGGGAATGAGGATGGGTGAGGGAAGGGCCGGACAAAGTATCAGTGGTCCCCTGAAAAATAATTAGATCCTCCACGTTAAATGTGGAACAAATTCTCATGGAATGTGGAAGATCTACCACATATGCATTAAGACCGTTTCGTTTTCTACTTTTGAAGGGTCTAGCGCTACGCGCGTATAATTTACGAACGACCCCTTAAGGATACCGCTCCGCCCTAATGCAGACCATCACAAAGTCCCCTACATTGAATTCCTTGAAACGTTTATGTTTGTCTGCAGAAAATTTGCAATGTTTATTACTAGTAGTGATCTTTCGCCTGATTTCTTAATGCAATGAATGAATGTGATGCGCAAAGGACTCTGCAGACTCTGATGGCCTATGGGACAGTGACATAGGGACAAGATCAATAGGCTTCATAGGCTTATAACCAGTAATGACTTCAAAAGGAATTAGACCCGTGGACCTATTGACAGAACTATTGAACGCAAACTCGGCTATACGTAGTATGGTGTCCCATGTCTTAGTGTGCTCCCCCACTAAAAATCTGAGCAAGCTCCCTAGGCTCCTATTGACCACCTCAGTCTGACCATCGGTCTGAGGGTGGTAGGCATAAGAAAATTGGAGCCTAGTATTCATCATGTGCCATAGCATCTTCCAAAAGTAGAAAATTGAAGCCTAGTATTCATCATATGTCATAGCGTCTTTCAAAAGTAACTCATAAATCGCACGTCCCGGTCAGACACTGTGGTTTTTGGTAACCCATGTAGTCTGACGACCTCACTAAAGAACAGCTTGGCAACATGAGATGCGTCAGAGGTCTTAGAACAAGGAATGAAGTGGGCCATTTTAGAAAAATGGTCAATGACAACAAATATAGAATCGTGTTTCCGAATAGTCTTGGGGAGTCCAAGCATGAATCCATACTGATGTCCTACCAAGGGATGAATGAGGCTGGCAAAGGTGTGTATAATCTTGTGTTTTATTTCCTTTGCTTTGCCAGTTGACAAGTACGACATTGCCCTATAATTTTGACCACATCTCGCTTGAGGCTTGGCAAATGAAACCTATCATTCACTAGTGCAATGGTCTTGTCTCGACCGAAATGACCCGCGACCCCTCCTGAATGTAACTCTTAGACAAGAAAATCGGGGAGGGAGGCCATGATCATGAGAACCCATGGTGGGCTTTACATGGCTATCGGGCCCACTCCAATGAACCAAAACACAGTCATCTAACTAGGAAGCCCTCCCTGGACGTCGTCATCAATTCAGATCGATGGTGGGGTCCTCCTCCTTGCGTACGTGCGTAGGGGGGCGTGCGTGTGATGTCCCCATCATGGGGCCTTTAATTAATCCAAGGACACGTGTAAGGTTTTCAAAATCATCCTTAATTGTGCCATTAATAAGGTCTTCAAAATCATCCATAGTTGTGCAATTAACCAGATCTTCAAAATCATCTTTGGTTGTGCCATGAACCATCATCGAGCTCATCGAGCCATAAAGATGTATTCATCGGCCACCTTCATCTTTGATAAACTTCGAAGGGCCTGATGTCCGCATCAGGACCGATGATGAATCGAGATGGAAGGTCTCCACCATCTGGTGCCTTTGCATACCTCAAATGGGATTGTTAGTATTATAGAAATAGGATCTTGGCATTAGACCCATTGGTTGCTTAGATTGGAGGATCAATTCAAGTCTCCAGATCGAGAGGCCCATCATGCCTAGTCCAGATCGACTTGTGTATGTATTACCTTTGACTAATCCTTAGACCTGAGGACATCGGGATACTCAAGTCCCTAGTGCAATGTACTTTGGACTGCATCATGAAATTAATTATAGTGAGTCATATGTGGTTGTTGCAGGTTCATACTTAGGATACGGTTGAGGCAAATGATCCAACAAAGGATTCACTAATTACCTAAGAACATTTTATGGTTGAGATCTAGTAACTTGAACCATACATCAAGTGGTTTTTTACTATGCCCAACACTCAAAAGGTTTTCAATGGTTTCATGAATGTTTTCAACCACCGATCTTTTGTTTTTACTATTAAAATGTGTTAATTGAACTTGATGGTAATTCTTGAGATTTTGTGGTCCATCACGTGATTTGCATGGGAATTGGATCAAGAGTGGATGACCATGGATAATGGAGAAATTGAGTCAATTTGGGTACATGGTTACCGCTGAGTTGGGTCACTAAAGGTAGCATTGAACATTTTGGCTTTACCCGATAATGTACTAAGGGCGAATTGCCACCTATCTAATATCTAAAGGCGATTGGTTTCTTAAAGAAAACACTAGTAGAATCGAAAACTCTAATTCCATTCATTGTATAGAATGATTCAAAGAGATAGTCATTCTGCTCACTTTTCTCGTTAGAGTTCCTTTGTCCATCTTCTTTCAAGCAATTATGAAGCGACATCAATATTTTCCGCCTAAAATCTAAAATCCTAACCCAAAACCTCAACCCTAATGTTCCAAACCCTAATTCATCGAAGCTTAGATACCCAAACTCATTCCCCACATTCTCTAGCTTGTAAATAGCCCTAACACGTCAAAACTCATACTAAACACGTGATTTCCATTGAATTCATATTTAACCCTAGCTAGGATGGGGGTTCTATCTCCCATAGGTCTCCCATAGGTTGTAGGCTTGAATTTGGACGTCATGAATATGAAATTTCTAAATTTATGGTAAATTAGTTTTATTTTGCCATTCCATTGCTCTAATTAATCTGTCTTGTAATTTCATGGCATCATATTAAGTTAGATCATTCCGTCGTGCATCAAATTTTGGTATCGGAGCCAGGTTAGCATAGGGTTTAGCATCCAACACATTTAGAGTTTAGGATTAGATATAGAAATATATTGAATTGGACGAGGGCAATATAATACATTGTTGGGTCTAGGTGGGATGCTAGATTGCCTATCTTTTTTAGTAAAGGTCGGTTTGAGTCAAATCATGATTAAAAAGTAATCACTTACGGCCTTCTTAAAGACAAAATGTGTTGGGTTGACCTAGCAGTTTCGATGATTAGGTAGGATGTGCTTTAGTACATTAGGGCATACCAAAGTTTATAGGGTAGTAGAGCACCATATTGGTCTCTCCTTGAAACCCTAGCTCCTTATAAATAGATCCTCTCCTCATCCATGCATCCACACATAACATGTGGGGTCCATTGTTGTGGGGATGAATCTCAGTGCGTTGTTGTAGCCTTGCTCTAGGGTTAGGCATGTTGACACATCTATTCTCCTCATTTGGGATAGATTTGAGAGAGAACATTCTCAATTAATGGTATGGCATTAGTAATCTACATGTTTTAAACGACGGTGATCTATAGGTAATTTTAGATTCAGAATTCTCAGAATTTTCTTTTTCTATAAAAACTTGACAATATCTTAATGGAGATCATTAGGCCTAACATATTAAATTTTAATTTTCTACTACATTTGAAAACTCTAACAAAAGTGGTATCGGAACAGTCCCTTTGATATTTATCAATTTATATGTTTTATAAAGCCTATGAATATGTCTGTTTTGCACTTTGAATGACCAAATTGTAGAAACCTTAATGAGGAGCGTCCTTTCCAAATTTGATTCTTACATTGTGGCCCACCTAAAGACTACAATTGTCTAATTTTTTAAGCCATAGATCTAAGCATTATTTCCAACCCTTTTTAGAGAACGCAAGTCGTGTATTATATTTTGTACTTCTCCTTTATTTCTTTTTGGGTGTATGCATAAGCATAATATTGTGTGCTCCTGTGGAATATGTATATAATAAAAGATGTGTTAGGGCTGGCTTGAAGCCCTAACACACAACACAAGCTTCTCTCTCTCTCTCTCTCTCTCTCTCTCTCTCTCAGCTCTACTCTTTCCTCCTATTTTCTTTTCCCTTTTCCCTCCTTTCACACCCTAAATCCATCCCAAACAACTGGAAGAAGACAAGGCGTCGCTACTCTTAGCATCGCTTTAATGCAGGCGCATCTCCACACTAGGGTGAGGTGGCCCACGAGGTGGGGTTTATGAGATGCAGAATGGCCACGGGGTGGGGCCCACTGTGGGACCTGTGAGATGTGAGGTAGCCCACGGGGAGGTCTCGATTGGTTTGCCTGGGAGGACCTAGATAAAGGGAAATTTCGGTGCTTCCCCAACAACTCTGGAGCTTTTAGTGTATTGGTCGATACTCCCTACTTCAAGTGGTATCAGAGAAGAAGACTAGTGTTCGAGTCTCCTTACCGTTGTGGGGTGGATGATGTAAGTGCATCTCCACATTGGAGTGGGGTGGCCCACAAGTGGGGTCTGTGAGATGTAGTATGGCCACAGGGTGGGGCCCACTATGGGGCCTGTGAGATGTGAGGTAGCCCATGGGGAGGTCTCGGTCGGTTTGCCTGGAAGGGCCTGGATAAAGGGATATTTCGGTGCTTCCCCAACAACTATGGAGCTTTTGGTGTGTTGGTCAGTACTCCCTGTATCATGCTTCCCTCCGCTTATGATCATCTTGTCACAACCCTACTTTATGGGAAGGAGACTAAAAACAGAGGAAGTTACTATAGTGCTTTTGTCAAACAAGATGAGAGGAAGAAACCCAACAGTGAGGAATCCTGGGCAAAAGGGCTAATAGCGAAAGGAAATCAATGGCATTGGAGACCAAACGAGAAATCTGGAACAGACAGGATGACATCTAGATTGAAATCAAGGCCAAATGATGGTTGTTACTACTGTAAATAGAAGAGACATTTTAAAAGAGTCAACTAAAAACGTCAGAAAGACATGGAAGACAAGAAGAAGGAGAAGTTCAAATACCAATGATGGGGACCTGTTCTCGTTCTCCTGAGGTATGAGTTATCTTGTTGATGCTTGGATTTCAAATTCTGGTTATTCATATCATATGTGCCCTAATAGGGATTGGTTTGAAACACATAAATCTTACAACTATTGTACTGTTCTAATGGGTAATTATGTTGCATGTAAGGCCATTAGAATAGGGACAATACAAATAAAGATGTTTGATGGAGTTGTAAGGACCTCGGGTGATGTCATGCATTTCCCTGAATTAAAAATAAAAATAAAAATCCGATATCCCTGGGCACATTAGATTCGAGTGGTTGCACATACATGGTAATAGGTGGAGTTATAAAACTTACTGGTATTAATGAAGGGATAGAAAGTGGGAAATCTGTACAAATTGACAAGGAGCACAGTTATAGGTGGAGTTGTTGTTACTTCACTTGCAGAATCCTATACATACTATTCAAATATGTGGCATATGCAATTAAGGCATATGTGTCAGCGTGGCATGATAGAACTTCACAAAAGAAAATTGTTAAAGGAGGTAAAATCATATAAAGTGGATTTTTGCAAATATTGCGTATATGGAAAATAATGTAGGGGTCTGGTTTAAGACTGAGTCTCATAAGAGTAATGAAGTTCTGAACTATATTCGTTCCGATGTCTGGGGGCCTATGACAATACCTTCAAAAGGTGGAGCTTGCTATTTTGTGAACTTTATCGATGATTATTCAAGAAAGGTTTGAGTCTACTTCATGAAGCATAAGTATGAGGTTTTCACCGAATTCAAGCAACGGAAGGTAGAGTAAAAAAAAGAAGAAGAAATATGATTTAGGGAGAGGAGAGAAGGGGAGAAGAGAAATGGCCAGGGCAACAATTGTTGTGTTGTAGTTAGTCGAAAGACCAACACACACACACACACACACACACACAATTTGGAAGGAAATGTTGCAATGCTCCACAAGAGTACATGACAACCATACGCACACAAAATTACACATAATTATATACACCCCCTTAAGCTGGAGCAAGTATATTGATCAAGATTAGCTTGGAATACATAAAAAGAAAATAATGGTGGTAAGCATGGATTATCACTCCCCCTCATACACAACGTGGCAGGATATAGACTAAGACTTGAACTTCCTCCATCCATTGAACATTCTCTTCAAGTACATGGCCACAACTAAACTCGACAAACATCGAGTCACAACTTGTCATCCACATGAAAAATTCTCTCACAAACAAGTGCAACTTTCATAATAAATGAGCGTGCGTTACGTGCAACACTCGAGAGAATACACACAATAGCATGTGAAGACTTGTGTGCATCATGAGCAACACAAAGTGAGTGAACCACACTCACAACTAACAACATGGCCAGATAAAGGAAGGGAAGATAAACTGAGAAAGAAAGATCCACCATTTGTAAAGAGACTCCCATGTGAAGTTGAGTGACGCTTTTCGTCAAACACCTTGTGTGCGTAGGATACTTCTAGGCATAGTACAAGCAATCCCCGCAACATGATATTACATAGGATCGCCATAACTTATATAAAAGAAGGGAATAAAGAAATCCCAACAAAGGATTCAAAAATAAGGGGCCGGCGACACACGCTCCTCATGAAACACGCCATAACATCAAGGTATTCAAAATCGGTTACGTAACGGCTGTAACGGCTATTACGTAACGGTAACTGTCATAACCGTTACGCGTTACGGGGTCGAAACGGCCGTAATGGCCATCACGGAAAAAACAGGCTGTAATGGGCCCGTAATAGTCCTGTAATAGTTTTTTCCAAAAAAAAAGGGGGGGGGGGGGGGGGGCATAACTGCCGTTGCAACTTGTATCATAACATTAATAGTGGTGGCATGCATCTAACCCTTGTTGAAGATTTGCTTAAAAGTCCTTAAGAAAAACAACATAGTAGAAAGAACAAAATCTGGACTTTTTCAATTTTGTTTTCATTTTTTTTGAAACACCACAAAAACTACAAAATATGGAGAAAAATCTCCATTATTCATTTAGTTTCCAGATCTACCATATCCTAGCTTTCCGCTCCAAAAGAACTGTCAGCTGCACACTGCTGACGTCATCGGTATGTACGGACGTCATCAGTAATGGGCCCCACTTCCGTAGGTTTTGATCGAGTCTCAGCTCACACTCTCTAATACCAAGTAGAAAAATAAAGAAGAAGAAATATGATGTCTGGAGAGGAGAGAAAGGGAAGGAGAAACATTTAGGGCAACAAGTAGTGGTGTAGTTAGTCAAAAGATCAACACACACACATTACTTGGAAGGAAATGTTACAGTACTCCACAAGAGTACATGACAACCATACACACGCACATACAAAATTACACATACTTCCATAGGTAGAAGTAGAAAAGCAGACGGGGAAGCAGATAAAATGTCTTATGTCAAACAATAAGATAGAATATAGGGAGAAGGAATTCATTGAATTATGAAAGAATGAAGGAATCACTCAACATTCCACCACTCTAGGAACCCCACAATAAAATGGGGTTGCAGAACGTATGAACATGACTCTTTTAAAGAGGGTTAGGAGCATGAGGTTACATGTAAGGTTGCTGAAGAGCTTTTGGGCTGAAGTTGTAAATAAGGTATGTTTTATAGTTAACAGGTCACCATCCACACCATTTGACTTCAAGGTTGTAAAGTAGGTTTGGACAGGGAAGAAAGTTGATTACAACTTAGGGTGTCTTGCTTATGTTCACGTGCAAAGTGGACAACGATCAAAACTAGACCCAAAGTCAAGAAAATGCATATTTCTCAGGTATGAGAAAAGAGTGAAAGGATTCAAACTATGGGATCTGGTTGAACAAAAAATAGTCATCAGTAGGTATGTCGTAGTTGATGAATCCTAGGTGGTGAAAGCCAATGAGGAAGATGAAGAAAAGTTGCAAAATGGTAATAGTAACAGATAGTTAGTGCAGGTGGAGCTAGATGAGTTAGAAATTGAAAAAGAAAATCTTTAACAAGAAAGGTATCTAGCGGGACAATTAACAACAAACTCAAAAAAGCATAGCTAAAGGTAAAGGAAAATGGACCACTAAAGCCCCAGTAAGGTATGATTTTAAAGATATGGTTTCTTTTGCTCTGATAACTGGTGGTGGAGACCCATCTTCTTTTTAGGATGCCATCTCGAAAGAGAATGGTGATATGGATGATGACCATGGTAGAAGAGATGGAGTCACTTCCCAAGAACAAAACTTGGGAGTTAGTTGAACTGGTTTAGAGAGAGAGAGAGAGAGAGAGAGAGACTATAAGGCCCACCCCCACAGCACATGATATTGTTCGCTTTGCCGAAGCTCACGGCTTTAAAACGCGTCATTTAGGATAAGGATACTGGTAGCTCACCCAGACCCGGAGCTCCCGTGGTCCCGCCCACACAGCACCTACCCGTCCATGATATTGTCCAACCCAACTGCCATCAGAGTGCACAGCGGAGGTTTTGCTTGGCGCATAAGGCCAACGCGTCATGTTTGTTAAGGAAGAAACCCAACATATAACCACCACAACTCCAGACAACTCTTCCGATGTGGGACAAGTTACGCTCAGATCAATCGCAACAAGAGTAGCTGACAAGTCCCCACCGCACTGGGGCCCGCCCACATGTGCCCGCCACCGATGTATTATTTAAACCATGATATTGATTTTTAAACTCGCAAGTATACGAATCCGATGTAGATACGGTCGTATTACGAGATGCACGGCGGAGGTTTTGCTTTAACTAATCTAACAAAGAATGAAATGAACTACTAAGCACAAGGCCAACGCACTAGGACTCAATGTTTGTCTAAGGATTGAACCACTTATTAGAAAAGCCCTGTGTGTCCTTAATCACATCTGAAATTCCTTTAAGCAATGCCATGAATAACATATCCCATGTCCTTGGTCGGGCACATGGAATGTACATTCATTAAAGCATCTATGAACTTGATCAAAGTATATAGATGGATGTTATTTGGATGCTTATTACAGGTGCTTATGTCTGATCAAGAACAGGTTTCCTCTATATAGAATTTAAACCCATAAAGCCCACTTAGAGAAAGAAACAAATTAATTAATATTCAAAGTAAATCAACCAATACAAGAGCTGATCAAATTAGGGGCTTCATCTCAGCCCTAGCTGAGAGATTAGTGACCCATCAAATCCATAAAAAATATTAAATAAAATTTATAAAAATTAAACACCAAACCAATCGATCTCTCTCTCTTCCTCCTTCTCTTTCTTCTCTTTCTTCTCTCCCTGGCTCTGGATCTCGAATTCCCTAGTTCTGAATGCCTTTCCCACGTCCAAAACTCCCCTTTTATAGCTGCTGGATGGCTGGGCCGGTGCGCAGTCGCCCACCAATTTTCGCAGCCGTGATCGATGGGCCCCATAGAGGTATTTTTTGAAAAATCCACCCCGTCCATTGGATTCAGGACGAAATTTCAGTCAAGAATGGGTGGTTTTGAACGTCCATTGACACGGCCCAGCAAAAGATCGGTTTGAACGTCGCCCGTTTGTGGCCTCTCGTCACACCCGTGTACGCATGGGAGTGAACAATCAGCATGGTTTTGTAGTATTCATGGCCCTCTACACGATGGACGGCTCGGATCGGCCGTACAGTTCACGGGTGGGGCCCACTGTCTTCCGCAAAATCGACCAGCGGTCCGTTCGCGCAGAGCGTAAGCGACGCCGACGTGTTCTGGTGATCCCCACGGTGATACATTCGTGGAAATTCGACCCGTTCATTGGATTCCTGGCACAATTTCGGTCAGTAATGGGTGGTTTTCATGGAGTTTTAGTGCGGTCCACTGTATAAAATCAATTCACCGTTCATCCGGTGTTTTTCAACGATTTACGTGTTTTCGTATGTATGGGACCAAAATTCCACCTAGGCGAGGGGTATGTCCGCCCCAGAAAGCGGATGGACGGCTTGAATTGTTCATTTGGACAACGAGTGGGACCCACAACTCGATCCAGCGGTCGGACAACGTTAACGCTGGACGGCTCTACCGTTTCTGAGAAGATGGGCGCGGGTCAGCACCTCACTGACCCGTCTGGCGGTGCGGTGCACGTGTGCTGTGTGCACACTCCTGGTACACATGGCCCTCCGTGATGTTTACGAGAAATCTACTCCGTCCATCCTCTTTATCTCCCTAATTAATGGGTTGGGACCAAAGTTGAGGCATATCCTGCTATCAGGTGGGCCTGAAATCAATGATTCGTGGGCTGATTTGTCAGTTGAAGCACTTCCCGAGATCATCAATAGCTGAAATTTAATATGTACGGTTAATTCACGTCCCCCATCACATGTATGAAGTTTCGAGTCAATTGGATGGTGGGAACCATGTGATCATGCAGTTTTCACCAGTTTCGGGCCTCTTTGGCTTGCTTTCCTTAGATCCCAGGCGTGTAAAATCTTCACTATTGGTTTTCTGGAGTCCATCCCGTACTTTGGTAATTTTAGAACGTTAAATTCATGCCTTTGACATCAATTTCCAATTAACGCTCCTGATTTCATCCTGTAATAAAAACACGAGTAATATACTCCATTAAACCTTATCATGTATGTAAAATTGGGCAATTGCTGGGGTCTGATATGCAATATTCGACCCTGATCACTCACGGCTTTAAAACGCGTCATTTGGGGTAAGGATACTGGTAGCTCACCCAGACCCAGTGCTCCCGTGGTCCCGCCCACACAACACCTACCCGTCCATGATATTGTCTAACCCAACTGTCATCAGAGTAAACAATGAAGGTTTTGCTTGACGCACAAGCCCAATGCGTCATGTTTGTTAAGGAAGAAACCCAACATATAACCACTACAACTCCAGACAACTCTTCCGATGTGAGACAAGTTACGCTACGATCAATCGGCAACAAGATGGCTCGCCCACACACAGTGCTCGCCACACTGGGCCCACCCACATGTGTGCCCACCCACATGTGCCCGCCCACATGAAGCAGTGACCGGGGCGTCACAGAGACTTATTACGAAAGTTAACATAATAATGATAAATACTAAAATAATGCTAAAATGTATTGACATCTGCTTCTTAAGAAACAACTAGAGATGAGTTTTCTTTAAAAATAAAGGAAATACTGCAAAAAAAGAAACAGACATGGAAGAAAGGAAGGAAGCCAAAGTTAAAAACCAAGCTTAGTCATCAGTTAGGAGTGAGACCTCATGGTCAACCATTCCTAGTATTTAATCCCCTCTTCAATCATAAAGTCAGCTCCCCGTAATAAAGAAAAAGAGTCATGTTGCGTAGCATTCGCCTTGGTCTTCCATTCACCTAAGACCATTACTTCATAACATAAATTTGTTATTTCAATTATAGGAATGATGATTTCCTCAGAAGATTCATGCTTCGAATTGTAAGAAACATATTTCCTTTTTTTTTTTTTCTTTCAAAGATGGGACGAATTTATATTTATCTCCTCCATACGTGGGGGTCACCATTTTACCACAAAAAAAAATAAACAAATAAAATTTGAAGCCATCAAATATTCCATTTCTCAATAAACTTAAAATCAATATTTTGAAACTCACCCGAGTCCCACGCGACTCATCTTAGGTGACTCAAACTTGGTCTGACCCAGTCCAGTTTGACCATCAGAGTCAGAAATGAAAATTGGGGGTGATTCTGCTTAACTTGGCCAAGTCGCCTTCACTTGGCCGAGTCATGACTTAGCTCAAGAACAAACGAGTCAGTCCAAGTCATTGAGTCTTAAAACCATGCTTAAGATTATAGCATATTCATTATACAATATGTATTTCTATAAATATAATTTAATACAACTATGCATAGGAACACTCATATAGTACTTAATATAATTATGCACAAGAACACACACATATATAGTACATATTCATGCAACTAAGGCATTGCGAGAAGGAATCCCAAAAGCATTTAAGAGTACTGCTTATCAAGATGCATCAAGGGAATACGATGCAAGAATATGACATTTCAGCCTTTAATATTAGATTTTTTTTTGTGTGTGTGTGTACTGACTATGAGAAATTAAAATAATACCCACTGCTTAAGAAATCTCTGGCACAATAAAATTAATTCACTGTGGTTGTTTAAAAGCTTCAGAGGTGTATGACTCTAAGGCACATCTCAAAGCAAAAATCTCACAGGGCACATGCGTTACTCACAAAGCATGCCTCAACAGTCCAGGTGTGTGCCCCCTCAAGTAATGTTCAAGAGGCAACATGAGTTTGGATCATTTTATCCTTTATTATTATTATTATAGAAGTTTATCCTTTCTTTTCTCAACTTCTTTCCATCATTGGCCCTTAGATTATTTAGTGTCGTTATGATAAGTTCAAGTAGGAGGTATTGAAACATAAAATAGAACTTGTAGATATTCATTTGAAATAATCATAATTGATACATGCGCTCCAGTGAAACACTGAAGCAAAGGCAATAGTAGAAGTCAAATACAGATAATGTAGGACCACACATGCATAACCCTCCCACATGAACAATGTCAAATGGAGAACCATGATTTTATACGAATATGACATTTTTTTTTGGCAACTAATAATTTCATAAAAGGAAACAAGGTGTGTCGAGTAAATGGAAGAGACTCCCCTATATTAAGGGACCAATACAAGAATTTCTCATCAACGAATTGGTCGATGAGAGTGGCTTTAGGAGTTCTAAACTAATCAAGCAATAATTAGTTACTTTTGCTTTTGGTAAAGTGCTCGAAATGTTTTGAATCATCACCTCCTTTGAGAAGCATATCAGCCAAACTGCAGCCTCACAAATTCTTTGGGCAAGACTGGCTGCAATTTCAGTAGGAGGTCTCCAATGTGCACCCACACGTGTTGCTTATGGGATTTGCAGTCCGCAAATTTCTCAAAACACAAGCAACACGCCAATATCAAATGGAGAACCACAAATTTATACCAATACAAGATTATTATTATTATTATTTTCAAATGACAATTAATAATCTTATAAAAGGAGCCAAGATGCATCAAGGAAAATGAAGAGAGTCCCCTGTATGGGAAGGTCGATACAAGATTTTCTCATAAACTCATTGGTCAATGAGAGTAACTTTAGAAATTCTAAACTAATCAAGTAAGAATTAGTTACTTCTTTTCTCTCTCTCTCTCTCTCTCTCTCTCTCTCTCTCTCTCTCTCTCTTTTTAAAGCTTAAGTGCTTGAAATCTTCATGTCTGCTAGTAGCTGGGAAAGCCAATAGTCTGATTGTAATCACATATCAACATGAAATAAAAGAAAGGCCTAAATAGTTAATCGCAATTTAAACAAGAATGAGAAAAATGGGGGGGGGGGGCGTTACACAGCTTTTGTAAGGTCAGCTTCGAATCTTTCCTCATCGATTTGAGAAGGGTTGTCCTCATGGTGTTCGTTCTCAGATAAGGTTTGGGAATGTCCATCACTTGCAGGGTTCTGACTATGAGCTTGCCTTCCACTTGGTGAAAGACTATCCTCCGAAATTCCTTGGTTTGTTGCGCCTGAAAAGACAGATGATATGAAACACATTTTAGACAAAAGCATCCATATTAATGCAAAAACACCAAGCCTAAGCTTGAGCATTGGATCTGTAATCTTCCGAGGTTCTAACAAAGATAATATAAAACCATGCATGCAATTAAGGATTTTCTCACATGAGTAATATCAAATGGAGAACCACAAATTTATACCAATAAAATATTTTTGTTAATGCCAACTAATAATTTTATAAAAGTAAACAAGATGCATCAAGGAAATGAAGAAAGTCCCCTATACAGGGAGGCCCCACAAAGATCAATTCCATGGATGTGTAAAGTGATGTGATATTTACCAAGGCTCTCTTGTATAGCTTTTGTAAGGTCAGCTTGGAATCTTTCCTCATCATGCTCCTCTGCAGAGAGATGTCCTAGTGCCTTTGTTTCATTATCTTCTAGATGTGGATCAACTAATTTTCAAAGTATATGATCATCATGTTAATTCCATGTTTCAAAAGCATTTCAAACTCTTACAACTGATTGAGCCAAGTAAACAAAAGCAAAACAATTCAGTCATACTGCAGCCAACATGAAAATAATCCTTACCCCATAGATGAGTTTGCTCCTTGAAGCAACCTTCAATTTGAGAAAGGCTGGCTTCATTTTCTTTCTCAGATAAGGTTTGAGAATGTTCATCACTGGTAGGGTTTTGACTATGAGCTTGCCTTCCACTCAGTGAAAGACCATCCTCCGAAATTCCTTGGTTTGATGGGCCTGAAAAGACAGCATATGACAGATATTTCAGACAAAAGCATCCATTTTAACGCTGGGCCCGTTTGGGAGCTTGGATTCAGAACCCCCTGTATTTGAAACCCCCTGGATTTGAAATCCTCATATTGTGTTTAGCACCTTGGATTGGGAATCAACTTTAATCCAAAAGTAGCTATGAATGATATATGTATAGGGGTTTGAATTTAATTACTTAATCAACTTTAATATCTCTAATTAGTGACGTATGTAATGTTTGACACAATGGTTGTAATAAGCCTGCTGAAATATATGCTTTGCCTGAAAATGATGAAATTTCAAGTCTCGGATGGGCCACAAGCACAAGATCATGTTTGAGTGACTAACCAACGATTTTTAGTCATTGATTTACATGGACAATGTTTGGATGGTGCTGGTCATCATATTAAAGTAATTATAGTGATGCAATTGATAATCTAATTGTTTTTGGATATCATTAGTGGGTCATGTGCCCAATAGAATAATAGTATGGTAACACATATGTTACGCATGCAACTATTGAAAGGATTTTAGGTGTAATCCAAGCTCTCACCTTGGATTTCAAACCCCCTCTTTGAGGGGATTTGGAAAACTCCGGTTACTTTATGCTGCCAAGCAACCAGGGGATTTGAAATCCCCTCAAATCCTCCCAAATCCATGGTGCCAAACAACCCCTAAAGAAATTATATTAATGCACAAACACAAAACAAAAGCTTGTTGTCTTAGAATATTTACCAGGGACTGCAGTCCTCTCAACGGATCCTGTATGCAAGCCCACTGAAGAACCCTCAGATTTGTCTGTGAGGCATTTCTGTTTAGCCTCATTTTCTATTCGAATTTGATACTCAAGCTTTTCCACAAGCTTTCTTTCAGCTGCTTCAAGCTCCTCTTCTAGTTCTTTCAGTTCATCAACACTTTCAGTGGCTGCAAACACCGACACTCTCTGATGAACATCAGTTGCATCAACCAAGGTACTGCTGCAAGGTACAAATAGTGAATTGGGGCGGCGGATAAACTTCCACCTTGTATCAAACACGTATGTGGCAAATAAAATAATTACAAGTTTATTTCCAATTCACTATAATTACAACAAATCAAACAGGTTCTTATATTTTTTTACTTTTTTTTTTTAACGTGGTGTGGCCCACCTGATGATTGGATTGGCATGATTCTTTTGGTTTGTAAGCCAAACATGGGACACACCCAATTAACAGTTTGGATGACATATACAAAGCACAGGGAACACACTTTTGCTGGACACCCACCCAGTACATACGCACCCTCCTATTTTAAGGCATGGACTCAAAACTCAGGCCAATGCGTGACTTAGATGGACCATACATTGGGAATCGGTAAGAGTAGATGCCCAACCATTAAAACCTTCCCGATTGTTTGTGGCCCACCTAGATGTGGTTCAGACATCTGTCCGTCCAATGTGTGTTTCACAGGGGCCACACAAAACTACAGGCCATTCCAAAAGTCCGGTGGGCCCAACTAACCGATTTTAGATGTCTTAGGTATGATTTCACACGGTTCCAGATGGTGTAGCCGACCTGATTCTCTTATTTGTCCGATGTTTGGGAGATCCCGTAACCAGGAGGGGACTGATCAGATGCACGGTTCAGATGTCCACGACACATTGTGGTGGACCAAAATGAATGGTCCAACTAGTTGCGTGTGAGTCTCTCTCTCTATATGTATATATAGATAGAACCAGGTGAGTTTGAATTTTCAATTCAATGGTAATTACCGGAGAAATGCGTAATAATTATTTCACCTGTATTGCCGGCACTATTTTTAGTGCTTGATTTGACTGGCTGCTCTTTAGATAAAAAAAGGTCATACAATATTTGTGGGTCCCACCATGATGCATGTTAATTATCCACACTATTCATCCATTATGCCAGCTGAATTTATGGCATGAGCCAAAAAAATGAGGCATATTCAAAGCTCAAGTGGACCAAGCCATGGGAAAAAGGAAATTCGAATACTTATATATTAAAAACATCTTGAGGCCACTATTTCTTTTGGTGTGCGCCACTTGAGTGTGGTATTTTCCTCGTTTTATGTATCATGTCTTAAAATATTGTGGTAAAAATGATGAACAGAATAGATATATAATACACATCACCCTGGGCCCACAAATTTAATTTAATTCTTTTGAACCAGTTTTCAAGGCAGTAATCCCTTTCATTTTCAACCGGGTAAAATGGTAATAATTACCTATTTATAGGAGTAATTACACAAGCTCTCAAAAATCAAACTGGCAAAGATTATTATATATATATATATAGAGACTCGAGAGAGACGTACGCTTGTTCTTTAGTTTCCTGATGAATGACGGTCTCTTTGTCACGACCAACGCAATGAAAAAGATTTTTTGTTTTTTTTTTTTTTTAAATAAAAAGAAGATTAGCAGGTATCAAATGAAAGCGGTCCTAATAAAAGAAACGAAACCAGACCCAACACAACTGAAAAC
The DNA here is from genome assembly GCA_030180095.1 of Magnolia changhungtana. NCBI lineage: Eukaryota > Viridiplantae > Streptophyta > Magnoliopsida > Magnoliales > Magnoliaceae > Magnolia > Magnolia changhungtana. Next base: position 9,559,510 of record JASAUF010000546.1, on the reverse strand, counting down.
CTCTGGATTCTTAGTTCTTCTACAATCCTTCTTCTTCTGTTTTCTTTGACTTTGCCTGTTATCTGTTTTGAATCATCACCTCCTCTTTTGTTGACATTGCTTTTGGCTTCAAGCTCAAGCACCAGTAAAAGTGCTTCACTGGCAGCATCAGATTTCTCTTAATTTGGCATCTTTGCGTGCTATATCCTCCAAACGTACCTGCCAAAAGAAGATAACCACCAAAAACATTTAAAACTCGACCTCAATCAGGCAAATAGAGGAAAACGGTTAAATCAAATCAATACAGACCAGCACGAACTTCTCCACGAGGAATAACATAACTTCCCAATAATCAAAGCCGCAGATGACCTCAAGCTCACGTTCCAACTGCTGCATAGCATCAAGCTTTTGCATGATCCTTGCATCAAATCTACTCCTCTGCAGGACAGCAACCTACTACTAAGACCTCACTAAAATGTCATTTCTTCGTTAAAGATTCAAATAGGGAAAAAAAACAAAAAAAAAAAAAAAAAAACTAACCTCCAGATCTGAAGACGGCTTTTGTTTTCCGACTACTATTACTAGTCTCTCGTCAACTTGATGCAGGTTGTCCTGAATTCTCAAATCCTCCTTGTTGTTGGACGTAACATTCGAAGCCTGATATTCTTTAAGAACAGTTGAAATAGCATCCCGCCCAATCTCGATGAGAACTGGATCATCTTTTCTTTCTGCAAGCTCTTCCTGCCGCTTCCTCAAGACAGCCTCCCAACTTCGATGAGGTACGTATTCTACAGAGTCCTGTTCCCTTTTCCCAATTTCTTCAAGACAGAGATCTTCAAGATCACTGAAAGCTTCCATATAGCACTGATGCTTAAATTTCTCTTCACAGAAGCTCTGGTAGAGATCAAACTCCTTTAGCTTTTGAAAAATTTCCATTCCCCGACAGAGTCTGTCTTTCCTCAGATAAACCCATGATAAAAGTTCTACATCAGTCCGAGAAGGGTGAAATACCCCATATAAAATATTATCCCAGTCTGACCTTCCTCCATCTTCACTGAGAGCAGCATTTCCAGCTTTATTAGAATCAGTCCCAGCTGCCAACAAAAACTCATTCAAAATGAGATGAGTTGAATCGTCACTGAGCGCAATCCGCTCTAGAATATCACTCACCGGAGCGTCTACACCACGGGTATCATCTGCTGAGGTGGTCTTCTCAGGGTCTTTGCCTAAGGGCCTGTTTGGATGCCTGTAAGTTGGGTAAGTGGGAAGTAACTTACAGGGAAGTCACTTACAGGTGGTGTTTGGGGGAGAAAATTCACCTGTAAGTCACTTAACAGGCAAATCTACCAAAAAACTGCAGGGGGTGGGGGTGAGAAGTCACTTCCCTGTAAGCCACTTACAAGCTCAACGGTCAGATTTTTAAAAATAGGGGAAGTTGGAGAAACGCACTCTCCCTCTCTGCAATCTCTCGCTTTCCATCTCTACAATCTCTCTCCGTCTGCAACGACTGCTCTCCGTCTCTGCATTCTCTCTTTGTCTGCAACGATCGCCCTCCCTCTCTGCAATCTCTCTCTGTCTACAACGACCACCCTCCCTGTCTGCAATATCTCTCTCTGTCTGCAACGACCGCCCTCCCTGTCTGCAATCTCTATCTCCATTTGTAACGACCACCCTCCCTCTCCACTCCTCCCCAAAACGGTAGGGTTTTATCGCAACGTTTCCTTTTTTGCTTTGAAAACGGGAGTGGATTAGGTATTACTCGTACACATGCTCACATGTGCACGTGCGCACGTGCGATCCTTTACACACGTATCATGGGACTCTAATCCAAACGGTTCATGTGATGAAATATCCCGTTAAGCTCCCAGGGACTAATTTGCACTATGATCTGAAACTCCGATGGGCCATAAAAAAGTGATATGAAAATCAAAGGAGAAAACTGTTTTATTTTGCTATGCCCATGAAAGTTTTGGATCAATGTAAAAGTTGAGCCCCGTGGGTTTCATGGGATGCTTCATCACGTGGACCATTCAGATTTTGGAGTAACATAGCTTATTATGAGGTCTCAAAAAGTTCTCACAAGAACTCGTGCCAACTACGTGGCTAAGCATTTTGATGGTAGGGGATCGGATACGGAGTAAACTCTATAAGATCCACCGTGATTTATGTATTTGATCCACCCAATCCATCCATTTTAATAATAAACTCTGTATGTGATCCACCCAATCCATCCATTTTAATAATAAACTCTGTAGATGGTTTAAAGTAAGACATGTCCAGTGGTATATATACAATGGTACGATGTAAAGTCATTAGATGGCTAGTTTGTGTGATGGAAGTTACCTTTATTCATGATTCATTCATAGTTAGGGCTGAAAGTTGTGCAGGTTGGGCAAGTTGGTGCTCAACCCTAGCCCAACCCAAGGTTCTTATACCTCAACCCTAACCCAACCCAACCCAACCCAACCTCAGGTTGGGAATTCTCAACCCAAGCCCAACCCAAGTGGGTTTGGTCGGGTTGGTCGGGTGGTCGGGTGCATACATGCTAATATTTTAATGATTGCATTGATTTATTATATTTTAATACACATTTTATTTTTTTATTTATGATTTTATTAATTATATGTGTAGCTATTTATCATAAAGAACTTCATTTATTCTAAACAAACAAACTAAAATATAGGACAACTACTCATTTAAAAGTCGTGTTGTGTAGCACACAATTTATTTGGGAGAGAGAAATCCAACATTTCTTGTTAGCTTGAGTCACTGGAAATGATGTGGACCAATGGGACCCGACAACACTGGAATTTCCTATGTCTTCAACACATATGATCCACACTCAATTATAATTTATAAGTTACTTATATATTGATCCGGTTCGGGTTGGGTCAGGTAACCCAATACCTCAACTCGAGCCTGACCCAAGATTTATCGGGTTGGTGTTTGTATAGCCCAAGCTTGAGATCGGACTCGATATATCTTGCCCAAGCCCAACCCAATGTCGGGTCGATCATGGGTCGATCGGGTTCGACCCGCTCAACTTTCAGCCCTATTCATAGTGCACCAGAAATATGATCTGGGTCACTAGAAGGTGGGTGCACCTACATTGTATGCTACTTACATATTGTGTTGCTGCTGTGGTTTGAGAACAAACTGCCAATTTAGAAATAATTAGAACTGTAAACAAGTCTGTACAATGCCTTTTTGATTTTTCCGCCCGGAAACTTATTTTGCAAAAAGCGACCTTTTAGGGTTCGGACACTGGTATTTTGATCAAAATACCCCTTGACTATTAGGGTAAGCAAGGGTATTTTGGTCTTTTGGGGTTCATCCGTACGACCTAAGGTCTAGTTTCGCAATTAAGGTTTCTTTTGGGTGAATGAAATTGCTGGGTAGTACGTTGGGTCTATACACTTTAAGATCCCGCCAATTTACCTTATAAAATTCATATATTTTTTTCAAGTAAAAAACAGTACGAAACGAGTGTATACTCATTTTAGGATTATCCAAATCTCATGTGAACCCCACCACAGAAACAGTTGTGACTAGTTTAATGAACCCATGGGCTGTTTGCCTATTTCTAATGGTGTGGTCCACCTAGGATGGATTCTTTTTATACATTTATTTATTAATATATTAAGGTGGGCTGCATATGGGTTCTTTTATGCATTTATTTATTAATATATTAAGGTAGGCCGGCACAAATCTTATCCTAAAATGCTCCCTTGGATTCTGTTAATGCATTTATTTTTTTACTTTTTATTTAATTATTTTCATGCATTGGATTCTAAAAATTGGGCGATAATGATAATTCTAATTTTGTTATATATGGACCATTTATGCTTAATGGTATGTATTTCATCCACTTTTATGGCCCACTTGATAATTAGTTTCGCCTAAGAATTAACTTAAATATTCATCTTGATGGGCTTAGTAAAATTACATATTTGATCCCATGCATTTTTATATGATCATAACATTTTGAAACAATTTCCTAATCTAAGTTCTGCTCGATGTGAATATATAATTTTTTACCTGTAAGTAACTTACAGCTTACCCAAATAGAAAAACTAACTTACCTGTAAGTGACTTACAACTTACATCCAAACAGGTTACCTGTAAGTGACTTACAGGTAAGTCACTTACGACTTAAAAGAACTTACAGGCATCCAGACAGGCCCTAAAAAGAGGGGAAGAGGGAGAAACGCACCAAAGGGGATTGAAGGTTTCGTCTCTCCATCCCAAGCTCTCTCCTCCTCCCTATCTGCAATCTCTCTCCCCCTCCCTCCCTCCCTCTCTACAATCTCTCTCCGTCTCTGCAATCTCTTTCTGCAATTACCGCCTTCCGTCTCTTCTCCTCCTATAACGGTAGGGTTTCATCAACCCTTTTTTTCTCTTTGAAAACGATAGTGGCTTGACGTTACTCAATAAGGCACGCTCAGTTATTCGCACCTGCACATGTGCGCATTTTTTCACACATGTCATGGACCTCTAATTCGAGTGGTCAATGTGATGCAGCTTCCCATGAAACCATTAGGGACCAATTTTCACCCTGATTTAAAACGCTGGTGGGCCATAGAAAAGAGAGATGCAAATCAAGGTAGGAAAATGTTTTCTTTTATCATGGCCCACCAATGTTTTAGATCAAAGTAGCAGTGGGTCATAGGGGTTTCATGAGGTTCAACATCACGTGGACCGTTCAGATTTTGGACTCAAGTCACGTGTGATGAGTTCTCAAAAAGTTCTCAAGAGAACTCTTGCCAACCTATGCGCAGCTGAGTATTCTGCGGGAAGGGTTGAGTGTTGAGTAATGCTTAAATTCTGTGGGATCCATCATGATATATGTATTTGATCCACACTATCCATCTATTTTAATACTTAATTTTTTAAGTCCTGATCCTAAAAATTAGCTATATCCAAAGATCAAGTGGACCACACCACAGGAAATAGTGTGAATTGAGTGTATACCGTTGAAAATTTCTGGGGGCCCATAGAAGTTATGGATCGAGCTGATTTTTTTCCCCTCATCCAGGTGTTTGTGATCTTATGAACATGTTGGATGACAAATAAAGATCACTATGGGCACTAGAAAGGTTTCAACAGTCCAAATCAGTATTTCCATTATTTCCCGTGGTACGGTCTACTTGATCTTTGGGTATACATTTATAGTGGGCCCAACTGAATTTATTTAGTGTAATAAAAGTATACTAGCAACTCGGTACGCAATCTGATTGCATTACTGGTAACACGGTAGTGGATGTTACCCCCGTCGTGGGCCCACCTTGATGATTTGTTATATATCCACTTCGCCCAACTGTTTCTCCATTGGGGATTTTAGGCCCACCTTGTTTATGTTGCCAAGCTTTTCACTAAGGAAGTTTATTCTTAATGTTTAAATTGAGTTATTACTCTATATTATGGATATTTTGAATTCGTGGGCCCACTTTTATAGCTCACTTGATGATTGGTTTAACTTAATAATTATCTCAAATATTCATTTTGATGGGCTTAACAAAATAACATATTTGATCCCATGTTTTTTTTAAAAATATTTATTTATGATTATAACATTTTAGAACAATTCCCTAATCTAAGCTCTGGTTGATATGAATATACAACTTTCTACCTATTAGTAACTTACAGGTTATCCAAACAGAAAAACTTACTTACCTGTAAGTGACTTACAACTTACATCCAAACAGGTTACCTATGAGTAACTTTCACTTGTAAGTGACTTACTGGTAAGTCACAACTTAAAAAGAACTTACAAGCATCCAAACATGCCCTAATTGACACAATTTCCGGAGATCATGCAAGTAGAAGAACATATTCGTAAGCTTCTCTGCATCTAAGAAGCAAATACATTCAAGTGATTTGTCCAGCCCATGATCTATAAATTCCAAATTTGGATCTAGTTTCTGGAGCCCATTCATGGCTTTTCGTATCGCCGTCTTTACATTATTATCAGCAAGACACTTATTCTTCAGGAGCAACTGAAACATAAACTGAATACTTTCAAGGTGTTTGGCACGTTTGGGATCATCAACCACTGGCCATCTTTAGTTGATGTTGAGAGACCGGCTTGTGGCAGGATTTTCTAGAATTTTCATAGCTGCATTGAAATCAAGTGGTTTCCAACAACCACTGCGAATCATATTGACCGAGCTACTGTCCGCCTCTTTTGGTAGGACTTCCCGCAATTTCGCTACCAGGTTGCTAATGTGCGTCCGGACATGATGCTCGTGGGAGTTGTGGTCACTGAATTTCGATCGGTAATAATAGCACACCTAGAACTTCAAGGAATTGTTATACTTGGCATTTGAGAGAGCTTCCAAAATCACATTCACTGCTAACATATCATCTTCCGAGATGTAATGGGCCTTAAGATCCTGAAAATTCACTTTAAGAACCTCCCTCTGTTCTTGACACTCAACGTCTTCTAATACTTTTGAACTCGATTAAAAATTTGGAGCCACTCGGTAGTGGGTTTGGGTTGTTTGGAAGGCTCATCTTGGACAGAAGAGGTGAAGCCGGATGGGGCTGGTGGTGGTTTTTTCGGGGGTGCGGCAACCAACTTCATTTTGTTCTTCTTACCTTATTCATTTTGATCAATGGCTAAGTCTATTAAACCATGGGCTCACTTATCATGTGTATCTATAGATAACGCACATTATTTCTTTTGTATCATTGCATGTATCTTATGGCCTTTGATCTAATCAAGTTCAATATAACATACTCATTTATTCCTTGTGTGCACTCATTATCATAAAGGTCATTCATACCAATGGTTGGTTTACATTATAACTTAATTTTTAGGTCACTATAAATACAAAGAATAACCCACTAATAAACTATTCATGTTACAAACATATGTGCAGTGACGCCTTAGTGTGAAACCGTGCATTCTACTGCATTTCTAAAGATCAACATTAATGTAGATATTCATTTTATGCGCATCAATCACACAAAAATCAACTCCTTAACATTCACTTGATCAAAATGATATGTTATATTTGTTCTAACACCAACAATATATTAGGCCCCATTTTTTCACGATTTAGACCATGCACTCTTGTGCCACCCACCATTAGTCGCCATCAAATATCTTCTCAAAATCTCCCATCATAAAGTAGATAATAAACCATCCACTTGCAGTCTATAAGTTGGACATGTAAGATTGTCCAATGAGAGAATAATTTGGTGATACACATTATACATGGTCCTGCATATTAGTTGAATAGTTTTGATCATTAAAATTGGGCCCGGATTAGATTATTCAAAGATATATATCATATAGAATTATAGATTTCATGTGTATGAACCACGGTGCTTTGTTAAAGTATTAAAAGGTTGCCTATGAGAGCAAACTTACAAGAAAATAAAACCACGAGCAATTAAGATAGATGATTCTAACTGTGCATTTTATTCTCACTGAATAATTGGTTAGATTATCGGTTTATCTATCAAACTATGGGCTCACTTATCACTGTGTATCTATAGATAATGCATATTATTCATTTTGTATCATTGCATGTATCTTGTGGCCTTTGATCCATCCTATGTAGATTTATGATTGATATGTTTGAATATTGTCTCCATGTGTCACATGTATAAAATATAGTCTTCCTAATATTATAATATGAAACATTAGACAATGTATGACACTTGATACGTAGACACCTAGAAATTGTACATATGTGGAAAACATCCCATTTATAAAGATTTGAAATTGTGGGGGTTATGTACTTAAAAAGTTATAAATCCATACAGATGCTCTATTGACTCATGTGGGATGATTAGGCTGGTGTATTTTTAAAATATTATATTTTGCAGGCCCAATAGATGAAAGGTTTAGGTCTTACATACATATTACTTTTATGAATATTAAGTACTTGATAACTCACATTATATGAATGCTTGTCTCTCTAGAGTTTCACTTACCATGAAATAAATGGTGACTTCAGTTTCTCAAGTAGACTAGTAGTGAATGTGTCTTAATTCAATGTTAATTCTGACTTATATTTTATTATGTAGAAAGTAATATAGAATATTGGGTCCAATAACAAACAGACCATCTGATGCAGGACATAAAATTCAAGTATGATGTGCAAGAATCAAGGCTTAGATCATACCAATTTAGAAACAACTACACAAACTCCACATCCCACGTGATAGTCCAGACATTCAATGAAAGGGGAATCTATGTGAGTCCAGGCTGACATAGGGTAGGGTTGAACCAATAAAAATTATAAGCCAAACGATGTCAAAGGGAAATAGAAATTAACTACACATACATAAGAATCAGTACATAATCCAAGGGATTCCCCACTTTCAATTTAAGGAACCCTAGGGTGAAAAAAAGGGACAAATAAATTAGGGCTAATGCAAACTAAGGCTAGAGTTTAAGAAATAAGAATGAAAAGAGGAAAACCTAACCCAAAGAAAGCTTCTGCGTGCAGATGGTAACCAGGAGCTGACGCACGTACGTGGGTGGGCTAGCCGTACGTGTGATGAAAGCCAGTCTCCCTAAAGTGACACCTAGGCCTTGATCGGCTGGGGGAGACCTCCAATCTCTCCAATTTTGACGATGATCCGAAGTAAGATCGAGGCGTAGTGCTCTGCCGAAGTTTCAACCCTCCTACAAGTCCAGATTATGAAAATTGGCTGTAGGGGGATGAATAGCTGCAAAGGCTGAGAATTTTAAAATAATATGATGATAAAAGATGAGGTATATGGATGGGAGATGGTAGGGACAGATGGGGATAGACGTGACTTCACATCACGTAGTTAGTCCTTCGAAAAGGGAGGGCTTCGCACCCACTTTTGAATTCTTCCACAACTCACGAAGAGAATAAAAAAATAAAGTAGGAATTTTTTTATTAAGCTTAAATGAATGAAAAGAACTACAAGGGGTGCCTATTTATAGGGAAAATCTTATACCCAAAACTTGCACTATGTGCGCAACCTATTACTTGGCGGTGAAGTAAACTAAAATAAAAATCAAACAAAGAAATTCAAACCATTCATGATGTTTTAAATAATAACAATAACCAAAACCTAAAATATGACATCCATTCGATGATTGGGCCATGATCATGAGATCCCATGATAGACTTTTCTTGACTATCGAGCCCACTCTTTTAAACCAAAACTTGGTTTTCTAGCTAGGAGGCCCTCCCTGGACGTTGTCATTGAGCCAGATCGATGGTGGGGCCGTCCTTCTGCATATGTACATGCATAAGGGGATACACATGCGCGTGTGTGCATGATGTCCTCATCAATTCTCCCCATCTGCGAAGATTTCGCCACTAGCGAAATAAAACTCTTGAACTGATCCAGGATGTCAGGATCAGGTCTTTGAAGCTCCTCGTCAGTGAGACACGTGCTGTCTGAAGCTGGGCGTGACTTTCATTTAGGTATGTGAGGTAGAGGCTGAGAAAATGGGTCGGGAAGGGTAGGTATGAGACGTAATAGCTGGAAAGATGTGTCAGGATAGGTAGGTATGGGAGGTAGAGACTGGAAAAATGGGTCAGAACGGGTAGGTATGGGAGGTAGAGGTTGAAAAAATGGGTTGGGAGGGGTAGGTATGGGACGTAGTAGCTGGGAAGATGGGTCTGAACGGATAGGTATCAGAGGTAGAGGTTGGAAAAATGAGTTGGGAGGGGGTCATGGATCAATGGAAAGGTCTGATGAATCAGGATGGTTAGATAAAAGGCTGGACAATACATCAATGGCCCCTTGAAATGCAACTAGATCCTCCACATTGAATGTGAAACTAATTCCCGTGGAGGGTGGAAGATTTGCCACATACGCATTGAGACCGTTTCGTTTTATAATTTTAACGGGTCCAGCGCTACGCGCGTGTAACTTACGAACGGCCCCCAGAGGATACCACTCGGGCCTAATGCGGACCATCACAAAGTCTCTTACATTGAATTCTTTAAAACATTTATGTTGGTCTGCAGAAAATTTGTAATGTTCATTACTAGTAGTGATTTTCTGCCTGATTTCTTGATGCCACAAATAAATGTGATGCACAAAAGACTTTGCAGGCTCTAACAACTTATGGGACAGTGACATATGGACAAGATCAATATATTTCTCAAGTTTATAACCAGTAACGACTTCATAAGGACTAAGACTTGTGGACCTATTGATAGAACTATTAAATGCAAACTCGACTGTAGGTATTACGGTGTCCCATGTTCTGGCGTGCTCTATATCCCTCATAGGGGGAGACTCATCCAGTAGATCATCAGGAAAGACATCATGAAACTCATCCACTACCAGAATGACCTCAGTAGGTAACTCTATACTAGCCTTTGGTGCACTATCTTTAGCCACGAGGCCGCACATGTTGTACCTCTCAAAATAATAGTTTTGATGACCCTCATGGGGTGGGGGTACGGGTGCATACTTATGACTGATTCCTTGGCTACCTCCATTCATTGGTCTATCTTCCTGGCCACCTGCCTGAGATTAGCCATCTTCTCTAATGGTGGGGTTTGTCCTGAGGGAAGCCTCTATTTGGTCAAGGCGTTGATTTATGTCTTGTTCCAAGCGCTTACCCTAAGACTCAATCTGTTGGGATAGCTTGTTTAGTGACTCTAGCAGCTGTTCCATGTTTAATGTATGGTGTTAGCCAAAATTCAGCAATATAGTTGTCAAAATATAAGAAAGTTTTTTTTTTTTGTTTTTTGGTTTTTTTTTTTTTTTAAGAAGCAACTTAGTTTCTAAAAATGAAAAAAGAAATTTTCTAAAACAAATTAGGAAAGTTTCTAAAAAAAATAACCTAGTTTCTAAAAATGAAAAAGGAAAGTTTCTAAAAATGAAAAAGGAAAGTTTATAAAAACAAATTAGGAAAGTTTCTAAAAAGCAACCTAGTTTATAAAAAAAGAAAAAGGCAAGTTTCTAAAAATAGAAAGTAAGCTAGTTTCTAAAAAAGAAAAGGGAAACTAAACTAGTTTCTAAAAAAGAAGAAGGAAAGGAAATTAGTTTCTAAAAATAGATTAAGAAAGTTTCTAAAAACAGAAAAGGAAAGTTTCTAAACCTAGAAATAGAAAGCTAAGTTAATTTCTAAAATAATTCAAATAAGGAGATAACAAAAAATTTCAGCAGCTTATGTCAAGGTTTATGGACCTCTAAACAGCCATATATGATGAGAATTGATGCGTAATGGACATAAACAACTAAACCCTAAACATGTAATACATTCCCTTATAAGAACCATAAGCTATGATACCAAATTTGATGTAGGACATGAAATTCAAGTATGAAGTGCAAGAATTCAGGCTTAGATCATACCAATTCAGAAACAATTACACAAATTCCACATCCCACATGATGTCCAAACATTCAATGAAATATGAATCCATGTGGGTCCAGGCCAACACAAGCTAGGGCTGGACCGATAAAAATTATAAGCCAGACGATGTCAAAGGGAAATAGAAATCAACCACGCATGCATAAGAATCATTCCTAATCTAAGGGATTTTTCAATTTCAATTCAAGGAACCCTAGGGTGAAAAAAGGGGCAAATAAATTAGGGCTAATACAAACTAAAGTTAGGGTTTAGGAAATAGGAATGAAAAGAGGAAAACCTGACCCGGAGAAAGCTTCTGCGTGTAGATAGTGACTCGGAGCTGATGCACTTACGCGGGTGGGCTGGCCGCACGTGTGATGGAAGCCCGCCTCCCTAAAGTGACACTTAGGCCTTGATCGGCCGGGGGAGACCTCCAATCCCTCCAAGTTTGATGACGATCCGACGTAAAGTCGAGGCGTAGTGTTCCGCCGAAGTTTCAACCCTCCTACAGGTCTAGATTATGGAAACTGGCTGTAGGGGATGAATAGCTGCAAAGGCTGAGAATTTCAAATCAATAATGATGATAAAAGATGAGGTATATGGATGGAAGATGGTAGGGACGGATGGGGATAGATGTGGCTTCACATCACGTAGTTAGCCTTTCGAAAAGGGAGGGCTTCGCACCTACTTTTGAATTCTTCCACAACTCACGACGAGAGTAGAAAAATAAAGCAGGAATTTTTTTATTAAGCTTGAATGAATGAAAAGAACTATAAGAGGTGCCTACTTATAAAAAAAATCGTATGTTCCAAAACTCGCACCATGTGCGCACCTATTGCTTGACGATGAGGTAAACTAAAATAAAAATCAAACAAAGAAATCTAAAGCGTTTACAATGTTCTAAATAATAACAATAAGCAAAACCTAAAATATTACATCAATTCGACAAGTGGGTCACGATCATGAGATCTCATGATGAGCTTTTCTTAACTATCAAGTCCACATTTTTTAACCAAAACTTCGTCTTCTAGGTAAGAGGCCCTCCCTGGACGTCGTCATCGAGCCAGATCGATGGTGGGGCTCTCCTTCTGCATACATACTTGCATAAGGGGGGTGCATGTGCGCGTGTGCGCTTGATGTCCCCATCACCATTGGCATATATCACTTAACTGTTTAACACACTTATCGTTGCTTTTCTATAAACGGTTCATATTATTGATCTTAAACATAAAATTATTGATAAGGTGACGAGTACACATGTCTAATTTATGAGACAAGTTACATTCACTTTTGGCATCATTCACCATACTTTCTAGACAATATTACTTAGAAAGGTAGAGGAAATGCTAATTCCATCCGATCATGTACCAACCTAGGACATATGTTAGTTAATTCGATTTCTCTTAACTCTTGGTTAATGGGTTTATCAGGTGGGGCCATAAATATATCTATCAAGGCTAAATCTGAAATTGTGGGAGTGCTCTCGGATACATAAACCACTTAATGAATGGAATACAAATTTAGTCAATATATATTTGATAAATGGGTTAACATACATAAAATTGAAGTTTTGCACTAAAGAAACTATATGTTGAATGTTATGGATCAATATACACATATTTTATGTTGAGATGTAGATCTTTAAGACAAGTTGTCTGAAATTAAACATATTGCATGTTTTAATAATCAAATTGGTAGCCATAAAATAAATGGTCAGAGAGAAAATTATTAGTGGTTTGAATTCAAAGATGATTGTTGGATCAATGAGATTTTTAGGCTATATTTTGATTTTCATTTGTAGTTAGATTTGGACATTTGAGATTGGTATTTATATGAGAATATAAGTTCATTTGATGAACTATATTGTTTTACCATCAACAAATGTATCTAATAGACAAACTTATGCACCTATAGAGCCCATTGTTCAATCCGTCAATCAAGATACTTGATAATGAACTTGGACATTCTCCTCCATATTCAGTTGTCAAATATCCATTAATTGTATTGAATTTTAATCACTAATTGATAAATTGGCCAACATTTTATGTGTTAGGGAACATGTGATAACATGATAATGTTACAATATGATTACATAAGGTTATTCTCTATTTTAGTTGTCATATGTCTATGCATGACAGATTACTCCAGTCTCTTTGTACTGCAAATACAATAAATTCGATTTACTTTACCACCAGTTGGTTGAATGTGGGCTAGTGAAGTTGGTTGAATGGTAAAAATACATTCAAGCCTAAAAAAGTTGGTTGTATTCAGAGTCGGTGATACGACAACTATCATAATAAAAGTGATGCTTAGTATCTGTTTCATGATGAAATCATAATTATTGACTCTGTGAGGTTAAAAATGAGTTTGGTATACCCTGGCTTGAGATATGAATAGTCAAAGAGGATGCGGCTGACTGTCGAAGACTTGACTGAGCAAAAGGAGGAATCCGCCTAAGCAGAGACTCATTTCTAAGTAGCTACTTGGTGAGGCAATAACTTGCTAATATGATGATCCCTAGCTAATCTGAAAGGATGATTAGCCACAATAAAACTAAGACACGATCAAACTCGTATGAGAGGTAACAATGGTGAATTTTTCGTAATAGACAAAAACCTGACGGAGCAATGACGGGTAGAGATAAAAGGCCTACGGGTCATAAATCCTCTAACCAAATAACTTTCTAAAAGATTAATCAATGATACATCGAAGGGAATGAGATTGAGCCTAATATATGAGCTACCAGTGTTGGCAACCCAACTTATATGAGTAGAGATCTTATTAGATAGGCTCAATGGGTAAACAACAAGACACTAGGTAGACGACTGCATTGATATAAATGAGCCCCTTCTATGGTGTACAGTGCGAGCAGCAATGAAGAATGATGAGTTTTTGAACTCTTAATGAATTCATAGCCATATATTTGGTGGTGTACCCAATTGTTGCATTCACTTGATGGAATTCATCTATATGGGTGTGGAGGTGGAGGCCGCTTCCTATGAGAATCTAGGTGAATTCTCTAGAGCACTCATGAAATCCAGGTAATGGTGCATGGCCGAAACGCATCGAACCATAGAATTACTTGTAGCGAAAAAGTTGTGTGAGTGGCATGTACTTGCGATCTACATCAAAAGAAATTAGGTTTAAGACTATGGTGTCACCTGATTCCTGTAAACCTATCATGCTTACTCTAATGTCGGTTCAAGTCTATGGTGACACAGACACCATTGCACAACTCTTCCATCTTAACCCGAAATGTTAAAAATTTTGAAACATGTGGGGAATTGTTGAATTTTAAATTATTTTAAAATAATTTAGTGTTTCAAAATATCCATTGGGACGGGCTATGGCTGTGGCCATAGGTGCCCTATGGATGTGTCTTTTCACTTAAGTCTGAAAGGTTGCATCCTTTTAATTTTTGTTTTGAAAAGTTATGTCTTTTGAAGCCTAAGGGTCACACCAATTGAGTTTAAACCCAATAGTCACAATCCTTTATGAAAGGGTGTCTCCACGCCCTTAAGGGTGTCTTCACAAAGTCTATAAATAAACTTCTGATTTTAAGTTTTGGAATGGATTAGAAAATTGGTTTTCTCTTTAAAAATTTTGTTTAAGTATTTTCTAGTTCGGGTTAAGGCTACAAGTGGTTTGAGCCCATGTACAACGAGTGTACCACTAAGACCGAGTCATAGTCGTTGTATCCTGGAGGTCGATTGCTCTGGAAACCTGTTGCACTTGGGACGCTGTCCAAGGGGACCAAATTCGATTTCAAGCCGAGTGACTTACGTCACGCCTTAACTTCTATAAATCGATAAGTTTTCTATTTTCTCATTTTAATTTTAATTTTATTTTATTTAAATAGTTTTTCAAACTCCATATCCCAACAGTTTTTTCGGGGGTGCGGTAGCCGGCTTCATTTTGTTCTTCTTACGCGGCATGCTCTAGAGCTAGTTCGGGTTGCACGTGTATAACAGTAGAGGCTATCTCTAACAAGTAGAGATTTTTTTTTAAAGAAAAAAAACACAAATATATTGAGGGCAATGTAGGGAAGACGGTGAGATTGATACGTATCGATCGAGCTCGCCTACCAAACGCGTAGATGAGGAGAATGAGATTGAGTTTTGGAGAGTTCTCTCTCTCGAATCTTGATTTCTTTATTTTCTTAATCTTTGAATCTAGAAGAGGAAGATCGAGTTGTTTGTTTGAAGAGAGTGTGGGATTTTTTAGAGTGGAGGAGATTAACGAAATGCGTAAAGGTAAGAAGGGAAGATGAACTAGAGAGATTTATATAGTCGACTTGGACAGTTTGCAGTACCCACAGGCGTATGAAGCATATAACCTACACGCAATCATGCGTGTTAATATCGAATATGTTGGCCTGATCCAAGCGGTCTATCATTTGTACCACACTCTTTAGATTATTTTTTATGAAAATATGATAGTTATATCCTTTATAAAGCTTACAATATAAAATTAATTGGATAGCTAGATGATTGGTTTAGTTGTCCGTTTGTTTTATATAATGCGTCCAACATTAGTATTGAAATGGCCCTATTATTATATTGCAAGATCCTAACACCGTGGTCCTTCTGATGAACAGATCCGATCTTGAAAAACTGTTCATATGTGCATGCATTTTGATCGGGAGGGCACACAGGCGCTTTGCAAAGCGGATAGACTAGGTTCATTAGTTTTTTTTTTTATTTTTAAACACCCACACACCACCACACATGCATGCAATCACACGTGTTAATATCGGATATGTTGGCCCAATCCAAGTGGTCTATCATGTTTACCACACTCTTTAGATTCCTTTTCATGAAAATACGATAGTTATATCCTTTAGGAAGCCTATAATGTAGAAAATAATTGGAAGGCTAGATGATATGTTTAGCCGTACATTTGTTTTATATAATATGCCCAAAATTAGTATTAAAATGAACTTGTTATTTATATTGAAGGATCGTAACACCGTGGTCCTTCTAACGAATAGATCCAATCTTGAAAAACTATTCATGTGTGCATGCATTTTGATCGGGAGGGCACACAGGGGCTTTGTAAAACGGATAAGGTAGGTTCGTGAGAAATTTACCAATGTACGACCCATTTACGGCCCATTTACCCACTTAAGCCCACCCCTTTTTACCTGACCAGAATAAGCCCCAGCTATACGGACGACTTGCCAAAGGTCGAAAATGCCCTTGCTTTTTTCCTTCAAGCGGATCGGTTGGTGCTCGAAGACGAGCGCTGACGCTCATCGATCTCCGAGTTGTACGAACGGTTCAAAAGAGATCAAAGTTACATGGCCCTGCAGTTATGTATTTATTATATCCACAATGCTCATCCATATTTCAAGATCATTTCAGAGCATTATGAAAAAAAAAAAAAAATCATATCCAAAGATCAACTGGACCACACCACAAAGAGCAGCGGAAAATTGCTTTTCATCATTGAAACTTTTGTAGGGCCCACCATAACATTTATTTTCCATCCAATCTATTCATAAGGTCACAGAGACCTGGATGAAGAGGAAAAACAAATTTCATAATGATCCAAAACTTCTGTGACCCCCAAAAGGGTTTCAATGGTAGACGTTCAAAGCACAATAGTAATGTCGTATGCTACAGTCAGACCTATGGCTACGGATTATAACCATAGCCATAGATACCATAATCCGTAACTATAGAACTATCCGGGGTAGGCTCGCTGAACTAGCGGCCCCCACGCCAGTTACTGGCCTGTCCGGCGAGGCCACGTCCATCTAGCGGCCCCTATAGCTACGGATTATAACCGTACCCATAGATGGACTGCCGTGACGACAGTCTGTGCATTATTTTTTAGTTATTTATTATTTTTTACATGGAGAACTTTATTCTACCTACAATTTTCTCTAACACATATTTATATAAATATGTATATATAAGCATATAAAATTTTTTTTCTCTTTTTTTTCATTTCTTTCTTTATTCATTTAACAAGAATATCTTCTAAACCAAAATTAGTTACTTGATGCACCCTATATGATTTTAGGGTAGGAGAAGCTACTTTAGCCAACCAACCTGGTTATTTTCCAAGATTCCATCAGGTCGATGGTCGAAAATCCATTTCATTCACTTCACGGTCAATTTCAATCAGTTCGCGGTCAACTTCATTCATGTCATTTACTTCGTGATCAATTCCATGCATTTCACGGTCAATCCCGGCGATTCCCCTTCACTTCACGGTCAATTCCATGCATTTCACGGTCAATTCCCTTCACTTCATGGTCAATTCCGTGCATTTCACGGTCAATTCCCTTCATTTCACGGTCAATTCCAGCGATTCCCCTTCACTTCACAATTAATTCCATACATTTCACAGTCAATTCCCTTTACTTCACAGTCAATTCCCTTCATTTTACGGTCAATTACATGCATTTCATAGTCAATTCCAACAATTCCCCTTCACTTCACGGTCAATTTCATGCATTTAACGGTCAATTCCCTTCACTTCACGGTCAATTCAATGCATTTCACGATCAAGTCCGGCGGTTCCCCTTCACTTCACGGTCAATTCCATGCATTTCACGGTCAATCCCTTTACTTCACTGTCAATTCAATGCAATTTACGGTCAATTCCCTTCATTTCACGGTCAATTCCATGCATTTCACGGTCAATTCCGGAGATTCGCCTTCACTTCACGGTCAATTCCATGCATTTCACGGTCAATTCCCTTCACTTCACGATCATGGAACATTTCTATGCATTTCACGGTCAATTCCCTTTACTTCACGATCATTTATATGCATTTCACGATCAATTCTAGCGATTCCCCTTCACTTCACAATCAATTCCATGCAATTCACGGTCAATTCCCTTCACTTCACGGTCAATTCAATGCATTTCACAGTCAATTCCCTTCACTTCACAGTCATTTCCATGCATTTCAAGGTCAATTCCGGCAATTCCCCTTCACTTCACAGTCAATTACATGCATTTCAAGGAATTGACCGTGAAACGCATAGAATTGACCGTGAAATGAAGGGAATTGACCATGAAATGCATGGAAATGACCGTGAAGTGAAGCGGAATTGACCATGAAATGCATGGAAATGACCGTAAAGTGAAGCGGAATTGACCGTGAAGTGCATGGAAATGACCGTGAAGCAAAGGGAATTGACCGTGAAGTGCATGGAAATGATCGTGAAGTGAAGGGAATTGCCGGAATTCCCTCCCTTTCACAGTCAATTCCCTCCATTTCACGGTCAATTCCCTTCACTTCACGGTCATTTTCATGCATTTTACGGTCAATTTTCTTCACTTCACGGTCATTTCCATGCATTTCACGGTCAATTGCGGCGATTCCATTTCAATTCAAGGTCATTTCCATGCATTTCACGGTAAAATTTCATGCATTTCACGGTCAATTTGCTTCACTTCACGGTCATTTCCATGCATTTTATGGTCATTTTCGGCGATTTCGTTTCATTTCATGGTCATTTCGATGCATTTCACGGTCAATTCCCTTCACTTCACAGTCATTTCAATGCATTTCACGGTCAATTCGCTTCACTTCATGGTCATTTCCATGCATTTTACGGTCATTTCCGGCGATTCCGTTTCATTTCACGGTCATTTTCATACATTTCACTGTCAATTCACTTCACTTCATGGTCATTTCCATGCATTTCACGGTCAATTCTGGCAATTCCGTTTCATTTCACAGTCAATTCCATGCATTTCACGGTCAATTCCCTTCACTTCACGGTCATTTCCATGCATTTCGTGGTCATTTTCGGCATTCCGTTTCATTTTACGGTCATTTTCATGCACTTCACGGTCATTTCCATGCATTTCACGGTAAATTCGCTTCACTTCACGGTCATTTCCATGCATTTCATGGTCAATTCCAGCGATTCCGTTTCAATTCACTGTCATGTCTATGCATTTCATGGTCAATTCTGGCAATTCCGTTTCATTTCACAGTTAATTCCATGCATTTCACGGTCAATTCCCTTCACTTCATGGTCATTTCCATGCATTTCACAGTCAATTCGCTTCACTTCATGGTCATTTCCATGCATTTCACGGTCATTTTCGGCGATTCCGTTTCATTTCACGGTCATTTTTTGCGATTCCATTTCATTTCACAGTCATTTTTAGCGATTCCGTTTCATTTCACGGTCATTTCCATGCACTTGACGGTCAATTCCCTTCACTTCACGGTCATTTCCATGCATTTCACGGTAAATTCGCTTCACTTCATGGTCATTTCCATGCATTTCATGGTCAATTCCGACGATTCTGTTTCAATTCACGGTCATTTCCATGCATTTCACAGTCAATTCCCTTTACTTCACGGTCATTTCCATGCATTTAACGGTCAATTCACTTCACTTCACGATCATTTCCATGCATTTCACGGTCAATTCTGGCGATTCCGTTTCAATTCACGGTCATTTCCATGCATTTCACTGTCAATTCCCTTCACTTCACGGTCATTTCTATGTATTTCACGGTCAATTCCCTTCACTTCATGGTCATTTCCATGCATTTCACGGTCAATTCACTTCACTTCACGGTCATTTCCATGCATTTCATGGTCATTTTCGACGATTCCATTTCATTTTACGGTCATTTCAATGCATTTCACGGTCAATTCCCTTCGCGTCACGGTCATTTCCATGCATTTCACAGTTAATTCGCTTCACTTCACGATTATTTCCATGCATTTCACGGTTAATCAATCTTACTTGTACGGTTCATTATCAGTACCAGCTACGTATAGGCTCACTTCGAACGTCAAGGGTCAGCAAGTGACGACGTGGGCTAGTATATAAAAATTTTTAAAAAAAATTTTAACGATTTTTGAAAATTTCAAAATAACGAAAATTCGGGGTGTTACAATCTACCCCCTTTAAAAATAATTTCATCCCTCAAATTGCCTATGGGTAATAAGTAAAGATTTTATTATTTCATTTGTCTAAGTTTTATTGATTTCAAGTTTATATGCGCGATAGGGTGTATACTATTTATGCTAGTCTAACTCATTTTAGTCTACCCCCTTGCTCTCATAAATCACATAGAAGCCCTAGGGACTTCACTTAGGGCCATTTCTACTTCATTTATGCCCAATTTCTAGTCCATTGTACCCTTTTCACTCTTAAGTCATCACCCCATTCTCTTCCCAAGCTCTCAAAACTCAATCCCTAAGTCTCAAATTCCCCTTCCAACCTACCTCCTTCAGAGAAATTTCACCTTCCACTACCTTATTATTCAAATCTTTCTAAGCACTTTCATATTATACACAAATCCTAAAGCTTAAAGGATAAAAAACTAAAATTAAACTAAAATTTACTATAAATAGTAAAAATGTAAATAAAATAAATTTTTGACCATTAAGATAATCGAATCTTACAAAATAACCTAATTTTTTGGATAAAGTGTCTCCTCATACCCCAAATTCATATATGGCACGTCGAATAACTCATTCCGGTTTGCAAGATACACCATTTTCCAACAAAGAGGGCAGGAAGTCCACCCAAAATCGGCCAAACGGCGATCCGCCACCCAGGCTATGATCAATCACGCCAGGGACCAGATGCCCATGGTGGAATTACAGGATCTGCGATCCATCGCCGCTGGAGGGCAGCGGGCGGTGGCGATCCACCTTGGAATCGGTGATCCACGCCCGAAATTTTATGTGTTTTTGGATCAACTTGAAAAATTCATATCTCCTTTGTTACAAATCCAATTTAGGTTATTCAAAATCCAGATTGAATATTTATATGTATAGTTTTATATAAAAATAAAATAAAATAAAATAAAATAAAAATTATAATATAGTTTATTTTAGGATGTTTTGACAACTGTCCAAAATTTTTTAATGTCATACAGCTTTTACTTCTAAAATTTAAATAATTTATTTACAACTCCAAATGATATAAAATTTTGTGGGATAACTTTAAACTTAATGATAAAACATTAAAAAAATTTTAAAAATAATTCAATAACTAAATATATAAGAAACGTTATAAGAAATAGAGATATTTTGAAATCATACAAAAATTCATTGGTTTTGGACAACCGTTACTTCCAGAAATTTTTATAATTTTTCTGGAGCTTAAAATGAAATAGAATTTTGTTATAAAAATGTTAACCTAATTATGGATTACCAAAAAAAATTATAAAAATAATTTAGTAACTAAATGTGACAAAAACGTTATGAACAATAGATGGGTTAAAACAAAAAAAATTTGCAACTTTGAGTTGCCGATAGTCTGGACATATCTTTTTTATATTTGAGTTTTTGAACTTTGTATCTTTTTAGAAATTGCTTCTAATCATGCCAGGGATCATCCTGTATAATTAAATTAGATTATTTTTAGTATATTTTTTTTTACTTCAAATAGTTTATAGTACAATTGAACTACGGCTCTAGAGTAGAGTAGAGTTTGATTGTTTAATACTCTCTAAGTTCGTATTTGGGGCGAACTTCACTAAAATAATATGAGTTCCTTATTCATTTTTGAATTTAAGGTTCATACAAAATTGAGGAGATGATATTCTTCCTCTTTCATTTTTCGTGCCCTTCTTAGTGTCATTAGTCCTTCAAACCTTTGAAATATCCTAGAACTTTCAGTTCTTTATTCTCTCTCGAAATTAACGAAACCTAAGCACGGTTTGCTCA
Source organism: Magnolia changhungtana (assembly GCA_030180095.1). Taxonomy (NCBI): domain Eukaryota; kingdom Viridiplantae; phylum Streptophyta; class Magnoliopsida; order Magnoliales; family Magnoliaceae; genus Magnolia; species Magnolia changhungtana. The sequence goes on along the minus strand of JASAUF010000546.1, from coordinate 9,537,560 downwards.
TAACCCACTAGTCATAGGATCGAGATGATAACATAGAGATGCAATCTTAGGCCACTGAAAATTTTTCTCGGATATTCGTTTGACCATAGGCAGTGAAAAATTTATTAATCACTAATTTGGACATGAATTAAAATGAGAACTCCCTTTGACAAAGACCCGAAGGACAACTTTAAAAATATGAGATTTTAACCTTTTAATGATATGAGATATTCCCTGAACATTTAAATTGATTGGACTACGGAATTACGGGACCATACACTTGCGAAGCATTCATGGCTTGACCCAATTCTCAATCTTGGGCGACTACCAATGGATTCACTGCTTTGATCGAGCAGAAGACCAGGATCCACGAGGACTAAGAAGGGATATAATGAGCCTTCTACCCTGGTCAGGTAGATGATCAATGTATCAAGCCCACTACAATCGTCCCTCCGTGTTGGTCAAACATTGAAAATAAATATTTTTACTCTAGATAGAGGGGAATCATCGTCATGAATCCAAATATTTAAAAATAAATAGATAAATAAATAAATTGTAATAAACCATCAGGGTGAAAAAGTTTTAAGGAGGGTAGACTAAAATGAGAGCAAAGGGTCCCTTCTATAGCTGAACCCTAGGCTAAGACTTCAGTGTTCAAATTAGTCGGATGGCTTGGTCCTAGGGTCATTTCACGTCGTTAATTTCGATCGCTCCCTCCTAAGTTGATAAGGCGTTATGATAGACCTATTGCCCAAGGCCCAGCTTAACCCAAACCATGCTCTGATACCAACTGTAACAGCCCCACCGACGTTGTACGATATTGCCTGCTTTGGGCACGCACGCGCACCCGCACGGTTTTGTTCTCGAGGTTTCCTCTAAAAGGCCTCATACAAGGAAGGTGGGAGCTCCACATATAGCCCATGGTCAGGGCGCCCATCCATCCGATGTGGGACTAACCTTATCCAACACCCTACCAACTGGAGCGTTATTTTCGAAGCCCGACTGATCCCAATGGGACCCAAATGACAACCCACGCTCGGACCACAGCCAGGCTGGATCGGGGTGTTAGAGGAATTGACCGTGAAATGCATGTAATTGACCGTGAAGTAAAGGCAATTGACCGTGAAGTGAAGGGGAATCGCCGGAATTGACTGTGAAATGCATGGAATTGACAATGAAATGAAGGGAATTGACCGTGAAATGCACGGAATTGACCGTGAAGTGAAAGGAATTGACCTTGAAATGCATGGAATTGACCATGAAGTGAAGGGGAATCGTTGGGATTGACCGTGAAATGCATGGAATTGATTGCGAAGTAAATGCATGAAATTGACCGCGAAGTGAATGAAATGGATTTTCAACCATCGACCTGATGTAATCTTGGAAATAACCAAAATGGTTGGCTAAAGTTGCTTCTCCTACCCCAAAATCATATAGGGTACATCAAGTAACTAATTTTGGTTTAGAAGATATTCTTGTTAGATGAATAAAGAAAGATTTTTTTTAAATATGCTTATATATACATATTTATATAAATATGTTTTAGAGAAAATTGTAGGTAGAATAAAGTTCTCCATGTAAAAAATAATAATAATCCACAGATTATTGTCGCGGCATTTCGTCTATGGCTACAGTTATAATCCATAGCCATAGGAACCGCAGATCGGCATGGCCCTGTTGGACAGGCCAACAACTAGCGAGGGGGCCGCTAGTTTGGTGAGCGCACCCCGGACAGTCCTCTATAGCTTTGGATTATGCTATCTGTGGCTACGGTTATAATCCATAGCTATAGGTCTCCCTGTAGCATATGCCATTACCATTCTACTTTGAACGTCTACCGTTGAAACCCTTTTAAGGATCACAGAAGTTTTGGATCATTATGAAATTTGTTTTTCCTCTTCATCCGGGTCTTTGTGACCTTATGAATAGATTGGATGGAAAATAAATGTTATGGTGGGCCCTACAAAAGTTTCAACAGTGAAAATCAATTTTCCGCTGCTCTTTGTGGTGTGGTCGAGTTGATCTTTGGATATGATTTTTTTTTTTTTAATGCTCCAAAATGATCTCAAAATATGGATGAACGTTGTAGATATAATAAATACATAACTGTGGGGCCATATAACTTTGATCTCTTTTGAACCGTTTGTATAACTTGGAGTTCGAGGAGCGTTAGCACTCGTCTTCGAACACCAGCCAATCCACTTGAAGGAAAAAGCAGGGCCATTTTTGACCTTTAGCAAGTCATCCATATAGCTGGGGCTTATTCTAGTCAGGTAAAAATGGGTGGGCTTAAGTGGGTAAATGGGCCGTAAATGGCTCGGACAGTGGTAAATTTCTCATAGGTTCGTTAGTTTTTTCGCGCATACACTACTACACACATGCAATCACACGTATTAATATCGGATATGTTGGCCTAATCCAAGCGGTCTATCATTTTTACGACACTCTTTAGATTAATTTTCATGAAAATATGATAGTTATATCCTTTAGGAAGCCTATAATGTAGAAAATAATTGGATGGCTAGATGATATGTTTAGTCGTTCATTTGTTTTATATAATGTGCCCAAAATTAGTATTAAAATGGCCCTGTTATTATATTGTAGGATCGTAACACCGTGGCCCTTTTAATAAATAGATCCGATCTTGAAAAACTGTTCACGTGTGCATGTGTTTTGATCGGGAGGGCACACAGGGGCTTTGCAAAGCAGATAGGGTAGGTTCGTTAGCTCTTTTTTTTAACACACCTACACACATCACTACACACGCAATCACACGTATTAATATCGGACATTTTGGACCGATCCAAGCGGTCTATCATTTGTACCACACTCTTTATATTATTTTTCATGAAAATATGATAGTTATATCCTTTAGGAAGCCTACAATGTATAAAATAATGGGACGGCTAGATGATTGGTTTAGTTGTCTATTTGTTTTATATAATGTGTCCAACATTAGTATTGGCAACGCCACAAGTTTTGCAAGGCCATCATCCATTCTCTTCTTCACATTCTCAAATTCGTTTTGCAGGGCCACAAGTTTGTCACTATTGTTGGCAACGCTAGCAAGACCATAAGCATTACCAGCCGGGAAGTACATCAGATCTTCTTGGCATGCATCGTGTGCTTTAATAAATTCATCAAGAGATTCATCCTAATGCCCCATCGCCACACAAAGAAATTGAACCTCTTCCTTTATCAAAGAATCAGCCTACAAGAAAATTTTGGGTTCTCACAATGTTTGATACTAAAACAAACCATAAAGATACGTAATTAGGCTTAGAACTCGTGTCTCAATGCCAAATGCAGAAATAATCCGTCAGACTCAGAACTTGATCAACTGACTGGTCCATACATTAGATCCACAAGGCTAGAAATATTATATGAATAATAGCAACAACAAGAACAAAAAAAAAAAAAAGACTTAAGGACTTGTTACTAAAAAACTTGTAGCCATGTGTCCATAACATGCATCCAATAGCACCAGAAAAATATTCATTTAAACTGTGGAGGTCCATTTTACACTGATGTATATGGACATTCAACCCAAAAGTGTCTTGCCTTTGCCATAACAGAGCAGTTGAAGTTACAAGTCAATAGGCATCAAAAGCCATGGAACTACCCATGAGCAAAGAGAAGCTATCCGAACATGTCTTCATCAAATTCAAGGCTAGTGGAGAACTTTCACTCCTTCATTTAGCTGATTCATTCCAGGTTTACTTCATGTTTTGTGAAATCTGCACTACATCAGTTTGCTCTTGTTTGAAAACTTAAGTAATATAATATGATCCTGTGAGATACCTTAACATATAGAAATAAACATAACATTTTGAATCAGACTCAAACATCTAATATCCTCATCATCATCATAGCCTTCGCACAGCTATTTGGGGTCGGTTGCACTAACAAGCCCTTTTTCGCCTACTGATCCTGCCTAAGGCCCAATCCTTTGAAAACAAACAAGCCTTCATACCCCTTCTCACCACCTCAACATGACCAATTCAGGTACATGTTCCTTTACAGACATTGACAAGGTGTATGAGTTGCAAGCTCTAAGCACGTGGGTAGACAAGTAGTATACACTTGCAATTTCCTTTTTCCTTTTCTTGTATTCATTTGGTGATTATGACTACAGTTAAAGAAACCAATATCTCCAAGTTGAGATCACTCAGATCTACAGACATCAACCTCACCAACATATTAATTATCAGCATATTGTCTACAAAATTCTGCACTTGCTTTAGAGGGTGTTTCTTGCACCAAATTTCATGAAATATCATGAAATTTTGCACCCAATAAGACTGATTAATCATTATATTTCATGACATTTAGCACAATCAAACACACAATTTGATGTAAATGTTGGGAATCTGGTAATGGGTTGGGCTCTGGCTGACCCTAAAACAAGGTTTTAAATATCAGTAATAGGCTTCAATCACTGATATGATATGGCCACCAATAGATAGAAGTAATAAATAGAATTACAGAAATGAAAAAACACTTCACTCATTTCAAACAGATTAAAAAAAAAAAAAAAAAGTAGAACAATAACAAATGGCAACCAATAAATGCCCACCAATCAGATAATTAAATAATCAAATGAGCATTGTTTTTTTGTCATGATACCTCTACAATGGAATCTGTGGACAGTCTAATTTGATCCATGTTTTGAGGAAGAGAGAGAGAGAGAGAGATGTGAAGAAGTACGAAGAGGATTAAGGAAAAAGCAATGAGTGAGAATGAGAGGGAGAGAGATGTAAAGAAGTGTGGAGATTAGGGACGCAGCAACGAGTGGAGTACGTGGTTTTTTTCTTCTCTTCTTCTTCTTTTTTTTTTTTTTTTCATAATGGTTTGGAGTCTCATTTTTTCTTTTAGTATTTTTTTTAGTGGTGACATGGACCAATGAGAATTAGGCAATCAGAATCCTGTTTACCAAATAACAGAGGATCCGGACTCCTGCCTCCCGAGTCAGTATTCGAGTCTCATCCATTTTAGCCGTCCATTTTTCTACTTTCCAAAGAAAAAGAATGTGGGTCGTTGAAGTGGTCGTTATTGGATACTCTAGCAGAGCATAACGCTTGATATGCATAGATCCATAGCTGTACACGTGGCATGTATTAACAAATAAAACCGACCTAACTATGGGGACGCCGATTTCCTGCGAAAGCCTTTTGCTGGAAGTTCCTGTCCAAGGATGCTGGGTGGGGCTCACGAAGATGTTTGTGAGAAATCCACACCGTCCATCCGTTTTCAGTACAAATTTCAGGAAATTAGACAAAAAATGAAGTGGATCCAAAGCTAAAGTGGATCACACGAGAGGAGAATTTGGGGAAAGAAATTCCTACCGTCGAAACCTTCATGGATCCACCTTGATGTTTATATGCCATCCAAACCGTTACCACTGGGATGAAGGGAAAATACCAAAAAAAATAAAATAATAAATAAATATACTGACACAAATGTTTTAAGGATCCAAGAATGTTTCAACGATTCACATTGAATCCCCCACTATTTCCTCTCATGGGACTCAATTAAGTTTTGGATACGCATAATTTTTGGTCGAATGCTCTAAAATGATCTATCAAATAGGATGAACGGGGTGGATTTCTCACAAACATTTCGGTGGACCCCACCCAGCATCCTTGTGCAGGAACTTCCTGCGAAAGGCATATGCAGGAAATCCCTGTCCTAATTATAAAGGAAACTACTCCCCCTGACACACCAGCCAATGGCTGCTGTTCGGTTCTCTGTGGGCCCCACCATGACGTATGTCTTTCATCCATGCCGTCCATCTAATTTTATAGATCATTTTATAATATTATACAAAAATCGATGTATATCCCAATCTCAAGTGGACCACATTACAGGAAACAGTGTTGAATGAACGTCGACCATTAGAAACTTTTTGGGGGCCATGAAAGTATTGGATCAAGCTGATCTTTGTTTTCTAACTTCATCTGGGTCTTTATGACCTAATCAACAGATTGGATGTCAGATAAACAGTACAGTGGGCCTTAGGAGGATTTAAATAATGGATATCCAATCACTATTGTTTTCTTGTGGTGTGGTCCATATAAGATTCGTATTCCTTCTTATTTTGATTTTATAGCCCTAAAATGATTTTTAAAAATGGATGAACGGAATGGATGAAACAAATACATCATGGTGGGCCCACAGAGTACCGACCATCAGCCACGGGGCTGGTGTCAGGGGAGTAGCCAATCCGTTTCTAATTATGAACTACCTCGTTGCTCACTCATTTTGTCAAAATCTTATTGGCCGAACAATCCTAGCCTCTGGATCTTGGACAGTTGTTGGTTGGGATATGACCGTTTGGTGTTTTCATTTGCATCCTTTCAATAAATGTCAATGTCCACCAAGCCGATTGTCGAACGATTGCGTCCTGCCCCGGCCTGGATGGAAGGCAATCCAGGCAGGGGCACATCGTGATACGTGGGTTTTATCTGCGCCGTTCATCCATTTTTTCAGATCAGTAGGATATAGCAAAAAAATTGCCAGATCCAAGGCTCAAGTGGACCACACCACAGGAAGCAGCAGTGATAATAACACCCTTCCCAAGGCAGGACCGGTTCCGTCCAGGCAGGAGTATCATCCTTCAGTCTTTGCCAGAGTATAAAAGTTTTTCTCACGTGGTGAGCTATCTCTCCACGCTAAATGGGCCAGGGTGCTCTATTTAGGGACCGCCTATCTAGTGGGCCCAACCGTGTACAGCGAATGGTTCAAGTTACACATAGAACAAATGATCCTAGCCATTTCATAGTACCCTTTAAAGCAACGGTCGAAAACAGACGTAGTTGAAAGGTAAAATGTGATGGCTAGAATTGTCTCATAGGTGTGATCATCCATGGTAGGGCCCACGTATATCCCAATAGATGCACGTTTATATAAAATACAGAGATTCACCCCCACCGCATTCTCTTCTACTGTCTTTTACTCGGGCGCTGTTGTTTCGCCTGCCACTAGTGAGGGAGGGACTCGGATTCGGTAGTGACACCTACGGTACCGTGCCGGTACAGGTTGGTGAAAAGGGCTCCGTAGGCCAATATGATGTATGCCTTTTATCCACACCGTTCATCCATTTTTTTGAGATCATCTTATCTCGTGATCTCAAAAATGAGACAGATCCAAATATCAGGCAGACCACACCATAGGAAACAGTGGTGATTGAACTTTCACCATTAAAAACCTTGGGGCCACAAAAGTTCCTGATCAGGCTGATATTTGTATTTTCGCTTCATCTAGGTCTGTGTGACGTGGGCCTAGACTCAATCACTGTTGTTTCCTGTGATGTAGTCCACTGGAGAATTGGATCTAATGGACTATGGAGAAGACACATCATAGTGGGCCTCAAATCTTTACCAGCACTGACCAGTACCGAGCTCAGTACTGGAGGGGTCACTACTGAAGTCGAGTCTACGGGTGGTCCTTTAAATCATGGACAAATCTGTTTCACGCTATAACCAGATTTTTTATTCCAGCGAGTGGGTCCATCGATAATCCAAACCATTGGTCTTTTGTGTCCCACTGGGGATAGACCATGGCTAAAAAAGGGTCCGGCTCATTGGAACATCCTAGCCATGAATATTAGAACTCTTTTTTTTATCAGCTGTTAATTGTGGACCATTACTGTATTTTTTACGGGCAAAATTTACCACCGTAGACAATACCTTTTATCCAGCGGTTTTTATGAAGTAATACAAACTTAAGTTACCAACTTAGACTAGCACGTGCTGCATCGAATTTGACGATGAAAATACCCTTGCTTTTTAAGTAAGCTAGTCTATGGATATGGATTTGGTAGCCTTCTATAGCTACCGATTATAACCGTACCCATAGATACTGTATCCGAGCTGGCAGCCGACCTCGATAGTGGGACATGTCATTGAATCAGGGTCGATCGGGTTGACCCGGTCAACTGGGTCAGTGGGATAGTGACTCAGGGTTGATCAGGTCAGCGGGATGTGGCTTTTTTTTTTTAGTTAGCTTGTTAGTACACACCCAAGTTTATGCACACACTCCAGAATGAGTTAGTCAATATGTCATATATAAATTAAGGGTAGGAGAATCTACTCTATCCAAATATCATAGTTATTTCGCAAGATTCCATCAGGTCAATGGTCTAAAATTCATTTTATTTATACTTTTACTTTTTATTATAAGTTTTAGTTTAATTATAGCTCTTTATCCCCTGAGCTTTAGGAGTTGTGTTCAACATGAAAAGTATTAGAAAATTTGAAGAACGAAGTGGTGAAAGGTAAGATTGAACTTAGGGATTGAGTTTTGAGAGCTTAGGAAGATAATGGGGTGATGATTTAAGAGTAAAAAAGGTTTTAAAAAAAAGAGTAGAAATAGGCTAAGAATGAAGTAGAAATAGTCCTAGGTAAGAATGGAGTAGCTATGCATAGTATATTTATGGGGCTTTGAATTTAATTATTAAATCAATTTTAATATATTTAATTAGGTATGTATGTAATGTTTGACATAATGTTTATAATAATCCCATTAAAATATATATTTTACCTCAAAATGATGAAATTCCAAGTCTTGAATATGCCACAAGCACATGATCACATCTAAGGCAACCTACAAATTGAGCGAGGCAACGTAGAAATTGAGCGAGGGAACCTAAATATTGAGTTAGACAACCTAAAAATTGAGCGAGGGGACCTAGAAATTGATCGAGAGATCCTAAAAATTGAGCGAGGCAACTTAGGAATTGAGTGAGGCAACATAGAAATTGAGTGAGGCAACCTAGGAATTGAGCGAGGCAACCTACAAATTGAGCGAGGCAACCTAGGAATTAAATGAGGGAACGTAGAAATTCAGCGAGGCAACCTAGAAATTGAGCAAGGCAACCTACGAATTGAGTGAGGCAAGCTCAAAACTGAGAGAGGAAACTTAGAAATTGAGTGAGGGAACTTAGAAATCAAGCGAGGCAACATAGAAATTGAGTGAGGCAACCAAGGAATTGAGCGAGGGAAACAAGGAATTGAGCGTGGGAACGTAGAAATTGAGCGAGGCAACCCAGGAATTGAACGAGACAACCTAGAAATTGAGTGAGGCAATGTAGAAATTGAACGAGGAAACCTAGGAATTGAGTGAGGCAACCAAGGAATTGAGCGAGGCAACGTAGAAATTGAGCGAGGCAACCAAGGAATTGAGCGATGCAACCTACAAACTGAGCGAGGGAACACAGGAATTGAGCGAAGGAACCTATGAACTGAGCGAGGCAACCTACAAATTGATCGAGGCAACAAAGAAATTCAGTGAGGTAACCTAGGAATTGAGTGAGGGAAGCTAGAAATTGAGTGAGGCAACCTAGGAATTGAGTGAGGCAACATAGGATTTGAACGAGGCAACATACAAATTGAGAGAGGCAACGTAAGCATTGAGCGAGGAAAGCTAGAAATTGAGCGAGGCAACGTAGACATTGAGCGAGGCAAATTACAAATTGAGCGAGGTAGCGTAGAAATTCAGCGAGGCAACCTAGGAATTGAACGAGGGAAGCTAGAAATTGAGTGAGGCAACGTAGGAATTGAGCGAGGGAAGCTAGAAATTGAGCGATGCAACCTAGAAATTTAGCAAGGCAACCTAGGAGTTGAGCGAAGCAACTTAGGAATTCAGCGAGGCAACCTAAGAATTAAGCGAAGGAACCTAAAAATTGAGCGAGGGAACCTAGAAATTCAGCGAAGCAACCTATAAATTGAGCGAGGCAACCTAGGAATTGAGAGAGGCAGCGTATAAGTTGAGTGAGGGAAGCTAGAAATTGAATGAGGGAACTTAGAAATTCAGTGAGGCAACTTAGGATTTGAGCGAGGCAACCTAGGAATTGAATGACGGAAGCTAGAAATTGAGTGAGGCAACCTAGGACTTCAGCGAGGCAACCTAGGAATTGAGCGAGGTAACATAGGAATTGAGTGAGGGAAGCTAGAAATTGAGCGAGGCAACCTAGGAATTGAACGAGGCGACCTAGAAATTGAGCGAGGCAATCTATGAATTGAGCGAGGGAAGCTGGAAATTGAGCGAGGGAACCTAGGGAATGACCGAGGGAACATAGGATTTGAGCAAGGAAACCTACAAATTGAGCGAGAAGCTAGAAATTCAGCGAGGGAACATAGGATTTGAGCGAGGCAACCTACGAATTGATTGAGGGAAGCTAGAAATTGAGCAAGGGAAGCTAGAAATTCAACGAGGGAACCTATGAATTGAGCGAGACAGCCTAGGAATTGAGCGAGGGAAGCTAGAAATTCAGCGAGACAACCTAAAAATTGAGCGAGAAAACCTAGGAATTGAGCAAGGGAACCTAGGAATTGAGTGAGGCAATATATAAATTGAGCGAGGCAACCTACCAATTGAGCGAGGCAACCTACAAATTGAGCGAGGGAAACTAGAAATTGAGCGAGGGAAGCTAGAAATTCAGCGAGGGAACCTATGAATTGAGCGAGACAACCTAGGAATTGAGCGAGGCAACCTAGCAATTAAGTGAGATAACGTAGAAATTCAACGAGGCAACCTAAGAATTGAGCGAGAGAAGCTAGAAATTAAGCAAGGCAACATATAAATTGAGTGAGGGAACCTAGCAATTGAGTGAGGCAACCTATGAATTGAGCGAGGTAACCTAGGAATTGAGCGAGGGAAGACCTATGAATTGAGCGAGGGAACCATATATTCAACTAGGCAACGTATAAATTGAGCGAGGGAAGCTAGGAATTGAGCGAGGCGACGTAGGAATTGAGCGAGCCAATGTAGAAATTGAGCGAGGCAACATAGGAATTGAGCGAGAGTAAGTATAAGGTGAGATAGGGAAACTTGAAATTAGGTGGGGCAAACTAGAAGTTGATTAAAGCAAGCATGAAAGTTGAGCGACAGAAATATTTACACGTTATGAAATTTAATTTATTATAAATTTTCCTGAAGTACAAATTATGTGGGGTATATACAACACTATATATAATACAACATTCTGCAAATTTATCATCTTAATCTCATGCCTACAACAAGTATCATTTATAGGTTACAAACAAACAGTCATACGTTATCGACTTCCTCCAATGTATACTAAATTTTTGCATGTTTGTTCCCTCCAACGTATGACCGTTGCACAGTATATCGATGAATTTCATTACAAATATGCCACAGTTAAAACCATTCACTACCAGAAAAAGGGGTAAAGGCTATGGATAAAAACCGTAGCTAAATCCCTATTGCTACGGTTATAGTCCGTAGCAGGACTGTAGTAATTAGCGGTGTAGCTAGAGGTCAAAAGGATATGGCTACGAATTAAATCCGTAGCAATAGATATCAATAGCTACGGATATAATCCATAGATATGTGTACAGCTGCGGATACTATCTAATGCTACAGTTTTAGCCGTAGCGAATTAAAAAAAAGATTGTAACAATGGTGCCTATCATTGCAAGAACCTGCTGTGATACCAATTCATCTAAGCTAATACAATTAATACGGCTAGGAATAGTACATAAAATGCCATCAGGAAAGAAAACGATGCATTCATATTACAAATAGCAATCAAATCACACAATGCATCTTACATTCACAATTCTAAATAAACAAATTTTAGAATACAACAGATCGCCGGTTGTAAGTATAATAGGAGCAAAGATCATCCAAATGCAAGATCGTCCAAATGCCTGTTAGCTCTAGCACCACAATAGTATGGCCCTGCACAAACCGATACACACAGCCTCAGCTCTGGTAACATGAGAGATATCTAAATAGCAAAGAAATACATTGGCTGAGATCCTTTTTTTTAAACTATGATTTGTGTAGTTAGTGACATTTGGGACCATTTATGCAGATCCTGTTTCTCAGAAAAGGCAATTTTTGAACATAAAACCTGAAAATTTTGATACAAGTGCCAAATCAATAAGAAGGTAGAAACATTTAGAAGGTTCCATGGCCAGAATGTCCAATGTGCTTACCATTCATCATACAAGTGCAAAATCTGCTCTTCTCCACTGTGTTCATTCAATAACCGAAGGACCTGTGGAAATAACATCTTCATTACTTACCAAAACATACGAAAAATAGTGAAATGGCGATGCCATTATGGCAATCCTTGCAGGCAATCATGATAGAGGTTCAATGCGCACCTTAAAAGGGTTTTGGGCACATGATGGATCTGGACCTCTGCACTTCTCAGAAACCTGGTCAATGTTTACGGTAAAGATAGTGAAATCACTAAGAAGATTCATCACTGCACGGAGATGACCATAAGCAGAGAAGAAGCAGACCTCCAATACAAGAAAAGTTACACTGGAATGACCATGACAGACCCTTTCTGACGGAATGATTAATGCTTTCTCCAGAGGATCAGTTCCCACAGACATCTCATGAGACATCTTATCCTGATCATCCAATAAATATTCATGCAATGCCTAAAAGAAGGGAAACAATAATAATAATATTATGATGGTGATGGTGGTGAATAATGTTGAGACCTGAGGTACGGTCGAATTTAATAAACATTTCTATGTGAAGATGAATAAAGCTTTAACTTAAGCAGTTGAACCTTGCTCAACCATTGAGCGCGAGGAATGCTATGGCAAGACAATACACACAAGGACTTGTATAGAATGGTAATTACAAAGTCAAAAAAGGGAATAATATAACCAAAAAATAAGTAAAAAATGCAGAACTTGCATATTATGAAAAGATGTGTACCTTTCGACTTCCATTTAGTTTCTTATGATTTGTCCAAGAGTCATCTAGAAAAGGGAAAACAAAAGCTTGACTATAAGTATGTCTATACTGACAGCAGCAGTGGCAGAAAGAATATTAAGTGATATTAAACAGCTTGTGGTGCCTTTTAAAGCTCCTGCTTTCAAAAACCTATGACATGGCCAGAGGAAGAGAAGGATGAATTATCTTTCTTTTATTTTATCAATATCTGTGGGATTGAGAAGCAAAGAACGAAGAAATTCGACATGTAACTACATACAAGAAAGATAAAGGATATGCATATCTGGAGTGCTGCTATTCTCACATTGCTGTGAGAGAGTAGGGTTTCATCATATATTTGTGGGGCATTCATGCACACCCAAGAAAATGCAGCGGATGCTTTAATAAAAAATAAAAAAATTAAATTAAAGTAAATACTGTAATAGACAAGAACTGAGGGCGTGGACTGGAATTTCATAATAGAATTTGTTAAAATTAAAATTTTCAGAGGATGATTGAAACCTCAATTGATGACCATTAAAGAATAATTGCATAATGAATCCCAATGGAAACTCCTTGCAGGCAATTTTCTCCCATCTCAATCGTAAGCTTTGCTTTATAAAAAAGCATTTGGTCCATGGATGTGCAAGTAAGATGATGATTGAACACAAAACCTGAAGCCTCAATATCCCAGAGGCTGTTAAAATGGTTTGTTTAAAGCTATGAAATGCTTGCAAGTTACACCTAGAACTGTATTGAAATGGTCAAAACTTGAAGTCTCAAGTGTCCGAGATGTCCGACATAGAGACATTGGTACATAATTTAGTCAGTTTAATTTGAGTTTAGATCGCCTCGCATAAAAGTGAGGCCATTTAGCACCCGTGCACCTCATTGGCAGATGCAATGCATGTTGGGCTGCCTTTTACAAGCATATGGGATTAGCCAACCTCTTGTTTGAAGGAAAACATTCTGTTGACATCAATCTTACGATTAAAAAAATGTAGATTTTGAGAAATTGGGTTGATTACCTTGAAATCTTCATATCCTACCTCCGTTGCATCTTCAAGTGCAGAAAGACCAGCTTGCACCTGCAAAAAGGGAACCAAAATAGCATGACAAGGATTTCAATACTCTTTTAAGGGTAGAATTACTCTAGTGATGAAGAGAGACGACAAAAAATAGATAGCTCAATGCAGGTTAATAACTGGTACTTCTGCTAACAGGGTTTTTCTAATCCCAATCTAAGAACATCTGAAGAATTTCTCAAGTCAAGGCACTAACTTTAAGAGATAGAAGCCCACTGTGTTTGCTATCATGCAAGGCCTATGCATGGACAGGAAAACTTACAACAAGCTTTAAATATCACATAAGACAAATAGAATATTTATCACTTGAGATTATGTTGGTTGCATAAACTAACCTTCACCCATTTTGCTGCGGATCCCATCTGCAAGCATGAGGAAATAAACACCATGAGGAGAAATCCATAGAATGGAAGCACAATGCTCATAAAACCACCCATCATGGACGAGCAATGAAGGAAGAAATGACCAAAAACTATCAATTCATGAATCTGCACTCACACACATGCACACATAAAAATCTTACACAAGACAAGCCCTTCATGATGGAAAAAAAACATGAATATACAGACCTGTTCCATTCCAATCCAATAAGGAATCCAACTTCTGCCAGTGCTGCCAAAAGACTTCTAATGTCAACATCTTTTCCAGTCACAGCATACTCACTCACAAAAGCCTAGAATTGAATTCACAAAGTTGTTATCCGTAGACACTAATAACCAACCTTTCACATTCAGATGCGGTGGTTCATCTGGATATTTTTTGGTGTGCGAAAAAATCAAAGCTAGTTCAACTGCAACAAAAGTTTAGTAATGAGACTCATTTGGAACTTAAAATATCATGCAACTATAATACCAATAATGAGGCTGCTATTATGAGTATAGGCATCCAGATTTGTCTTCAAAGTGGATTGAATTTTTATAAGGCCCCATTTGGGAGCATGGTCTGACTTTTGGGAAAAGGATTATTTCATTGAAATGCGTTCACGCAGAAATTAGTGGAAAAGGAAATGGAATGTTTGGGAGTTCTTTCCATTTCGTCAAGAAAAGTGATGTCAATAGCACTTTTTCTAAAGTCATTTATGTTTCATGTGTTTGCAAGATTTAACAAATTCTAAGCTCCAAACAAAATCTGGCTGTTGTAGCCCAAGAAGTGACTATTATGAACTATGGAACTGTTCTCTTCCAAGAAAATCAGACATGCTTAGAGAGTAATAATGACTCATTTACCGGAATCTATGAAAAAGAACAGCCCATATACGTGCAACCATGTGTAAATATGAAGAATGGGTACTACACACCAATGTGGCACATTGGAGCAAGATCCAATCCATCCATCAAATGGGCCAGAGATTATCTAATCTGTGCAGCATCATGTATGCACCCCTGCCCATGGTGTTGCAGCCATCAAGATAAATTTTGGATTAAGGTTTAAGAAATGTAGTTGTCTTTGTAACATTGAATTGGCCGCTGATCCCAATTGAGAAAGGTGGTCTCAAGTCCAATTGATAGCATGGTTTCATCCAAAAAAGGATTTGGCTAAAGGATTTCATCAAACAATTAGCATGCTGTCCCTGTCCATGTGGAGAGTGATGTCCCTGTCCACTCCATATAAAAATAATTAATTGAACAATTTACAGAACTATAAATGCAACATTTCAGCATTCAGGAGGTTTGCTATTTCCACATGTGGAGAGTGCTGTCCTTGTCCATCCACACTCAGCCACACGTGTGCTTGATCAGATTTTTCCACCATGTATGACATGTATGCAATTTCTAAGTGCCTGCGTATCATCCATCACACTCTGCAAGATCTTTGACTTGTATCCTCGGAAGCTGAAAAATGCATGGCAATTGCAGCAAAATGGAACGCAACACACAATTCAAAGGTAAAAAAAAGCCAAATGATTTCACTAAGCGATTCAGGCAAACTAGTGAGCATTTTAGTTTGGGGACTATTCGGGTATCTGCCAAATTGATATTTGGTTAGATATCAATTCAAATTTGAAACAAAATGAAAGCAGGCACATGTTTTATAGCATTGTGATATTCATCTCAAATGACAGCTGGCCTGTTTTGAACTCACCGACGACTTAGGCAGAGCAGTTGCATTTTGGAACATACCCAAAGGTCATGTTAGTCAGAGAGGGAGAGCCAAGTGAGGAATTAGAGTAGTGATCAGTTTTGAATAGGAGAGACATGAGTCATGGTTACATATAGAAATTGACAAAGACAAGTGAAAAAGAAAGAACTCCATAATCAGGGTAATGACCATATCTGTTGAACAAAAGTGACCCTTGACGGCACTTTCAGCTGGCCACGAAAACCATGGAGGGACTGCACAAGAGAGGTGGATGGTGTTCCTGGATACTTCACCAATGGAGTTCACCAATGGCGAGCATATGTAACATATTACAAAAGCCATAAGGGGTCATTTGGATGGTGGTAAATGGTAAAAACTTGCTTTATAGGCTTTCATTCAAAGAAAAAAAAAAAAAAAAAAAAAGAGCCTTGCCATCTCCTCGTTTACTATTAAATGAAAAATCACCCTTTGCTGGTAAATGAGAAGGGGGCTTTGCTAGTAAATAATTTACAAGAAGTAAATGATTTACAACCAAATTAGAGCATCCAAACACAAGTGGTAAATGATTTGCTACTAAATCATTTACTACTTGCCCCATTTACACCATCCAAACGACCCCTAACAGTTCCTCAAGGACACATGAGCATCCATTTTTAACTCGGAAAGAAGTGACTTGTCACTAAAAAATGTTAGGATTCATGACAATAGAGCCACCTTAAAATAAAGCTTCTTGTTTTTACAGGGAAGACCCATAAGAGTCCTGCAAAATGGAAATAAATCACAGGCTTGGAACTGCTTTTTAGACTATTTACCCCTGTAATAAAAAAATAAAAAATAAAAATTGAAAGGCTACACCTGCAATGATTTCTCTGCTTGGATAACCAAGAGCTTGGTTTTAGGCGATGACGAAAAATATTGAGGTTCATAATCATTTTATATGGATGATTCCTAGAGAAGAGACCCTTTACCTGTGCCATAAAGTCTTCTAACTGATCAGAAGAATGTAGATCACATCTAGTCTATGCACTAACTCATGTTGCTAAATTAAGCACCCCACACATTTTCTATGGCAATTCATAAACAAAAACAGATCTGGTGGACACATGGCTCCATCTGATGCAATAGCTCATATCCCTGCAAGAAATCCAGGTCAAAAGCTTTTAGAGAAGCACCAAAGAAGAGCAGCAAACTACATTTAATAGGACAGTGAACAAGGAAATCATATGCGTACTTGTTTGAAATAACGAATAAGGTGAGCATCCATTGCCTCACTAACAGCTTCCAAAAACTCAAACCTCTT
Source organism: Magnolia changhungtana (assembly GCA_030180095.1). Classification (NCBI taxonomy): domain Eukaryota; kingdom Viridiplantae; phylum Streptophyta; class Magnoliopsida; order Magnoliales; family Magnoliaceae; genus Magnolia; species Magnolia changhungtana. The sequence continues at coordinate 9,520,415 of JASAUF010000546.1, read as the reverse complement.
CTTGGCCTCGACATTAGAAAGAACTGTGACCTGGAAAGAGAGAATATGACAATTAATGGCACCGGCCACTGGCTATCATTAGATATCTGTATCCAGGATCTCATATCAATGCATCTCTGCTGGAAGTATTAGTGTTGAACATGGATAGAATAGTCTGCGTGCATAAAGTTGTAAATACCAGATTGAAGCGAGCCTGCTCGAATGAAGACCTTGCAATGTGGAGGTCCTGAAATATGCCTATAACTAAATTAATATTTCTATCTCAAGGAATTAAGCTGACAAATGAAATACCAAAAGCAAAATGTCAGATTTTCTATGAGTCAGGATTAGAAAAGGGCCTTTCAGTTGAAAATAGGACAATACCTCTTCTAAGATATTGTATTGGATGAGAGGCACCAGGTCCGGCTTCTCTAATCCAAGCTGTTTTATTGGATGGAAGTTTGCCCAAATACGTTCATATGTTGGTATTTGTTGGAAGGGACAAAATTGTGGAGAGGTTGTTGATAGGGAGATTGAAGATTGGAGATTCGACCTATATCTGAAATTTCCACCAAGTATGCGGCATCTCTGCAACATAACAGTAATTTCGATTAAAAATTTTACTCTAAAACCATGTATTAAAAAAAAAAAAAAAAAAAAAACCATGCATGTACCTTTGAGCCATCGGAAAATTGAGATCTTCGCTTAAGCTCCCCTTTGTTGCCATGAACAGGGAACTGCAGATGGCGATGTTCCCTGTAGACATCGCTAAACATTTTCATAAGTATTTCTACCAATATTACTATTTGAGGGACTATAAAATCCAAAACGAGAGACCGTATATCCTGGATAGGTAGAAATGATGCATAGCTTTGTATACATATATTGTTCTCCACATTGAATAAAGAGAATCTAAAACATGGACATGCAAAGGCTCACAAATATATCATCTTCACCTCTCTTCCAGCAAGTTGTGGTTGGCTTTAAATGGTAGATTGGCAAATAAGGGTCTACAATCAGCTGCCCTACGAGCATCGGCCACATTTTTCTAAGCACTTTGCTTTTGAAAATATATGATATTATTTTCATAGGCAAAACTGGAAACTGAAGTTTTGGCATAAAAATCTTGATTGCAGCATACAACTGATTGTAGGTGATCCGTCCTCTTGAAATTTAACTAATGTTTAAGCTATACAAATGCCAATAAAATAGAGTACAAGTATTAAACCATGTTCTAATAGTATTTCATCTATTTTAATACAACATATCAAAGTCCTTTACAACTGATCCCAGCCAACCTTAAAAATTGAGCGAGGGAACCTAGAAATTCAGCGAGGCAACCTAAGAATTAAGCGAGGAAAGCTAGAAATTGAGTGAGGGAACCGATCAATTGAGTGAGGCAACCTAGGAATTGAGCGAGAGAAGCTAGATATTGAACGACGGAAGCTAGAAATTGAGCGAGGCAACGTAGGAATTGAGCGAGGCAACGTAGGAATTCAGCAAGGTAACCTAGGAATTGAGCGAGGGAACCTAGGATTTGAGCGAGGGAAGCTACAAATTGAGCGAGGGAAGCTACAAATTGAGCGAGGAAACCTAGGATTTGAGCGAGGCAACCTACGAATTGAGCGAGGCAACGTAGGGATTGAGCGAGGGAACCTAGGAATTGAGCGAGGCAACGTAGAAATTCAGCGAGGAATCCTAGGAATTGAGCTAGGGAAGCTAGAAATTGAGCGAGGGATCCTAGGATTTGAGCGAGGCAACCTAGGATTTGAGCGAGGGAACCTAGAAATTCAGCGTGGCAACTTAGGATTTGAGCGAGGGAACCTAGAAATTGAGCGAGGCAAGGTAGGAATTGAGCGAGGCAACCTAGGAATTGAGCGAGGCAACCTAGGAATTGAGCGAAGCAACCTAGCAATTGAGTGAGGGAACCTAGGAATTGAGCGAGGGAACCTAGGATTTGAGCGAGGCAACGTAGGAATTCAGCGAGGCAACGTAGGATTTGAGCGAGGCAACTGAGGAAACCTAGGAATTGAGCGAGGAAAGCTACAAATTGAGCGAGGGAACCTAGAAATTGAGCGAGGCAACCTAGGAATTGAGCGAGGGAAGCTAGAAATTGAGCAAGGGAACCTATCGATTGAGCGAAGCAACCTATGAATTGAGCAAGGGAACCTAGAAATTGGGCGAGGCAACCTAGGAATTGAGCGAGGCAATGTAGAAATTGAGCGATGGAACCTAGAAATTGAGCGAGGGAACTTAGAAATTCAGCGAGGAAACCTAGGAATTGAGCGAGGCAACCTGGGAATTGAGCGAGGGAAGTTAGAAATTGAGCGAGGGAGCCTAGAAATTCAGCAAGGCAACCTATAAATTGAGCGAGGCAACCTAGGAATTGAGCGAGGCAACGTGGAAATTCAGCGAGGAAACCTAGGAATTGAGCTAGGGAGGCTAGAAATTAAGCGAGGGAAGCTAGAAATTGAGAGAGGGAACCTAGAAACTCAGCGAGGCAACCTATATATTGAACGAGGCAACCTAGGAATTGAGCGAGGGAAGCTAGAAATTCAGCGAGACAACCTAGAAATTGAGCGAGGCAACGTAGAAATTTAGCGAGGCAACCTAAGAATTGAGCGAGGGAACCTAGAAATTGAGCAAGGGAAACATGAATTTGAGCGAGGCAAGCTTGAAATTGGGTGAGGCTAACATGAATTGAAATGAACTTTAAATGTAATTGACCTAGCCTAACAATTTGCTCTTTGGTGAATTTGACCGAGCTTTACATGAAATTCTCTTCGGTGAATTTGATTGAGCAATTAATGAAATTGACTGAGCAGTTCATAAAATTTTCCGTTATATTACATGAATCCGTGGACGTTCCCCATCATATTTTTATGATATCTCCATCAAATTTATGAATTGCTCGGGGAATTTCACCAATCATTAACCGATAAGTACGTCAAATGGACCAAAACCTCTCGCAAATTGGATTTATAGTTTGCTCAGTACGCTCTTATAGTGTTGAGTTAACTGAGTTGGGCACACCCAGATCCATAGCTCAATTGGCAGACTGAGTGGAGATACCTCCATGTCAACACTTGAGGTCTTGGTATCAATCCCTAGTGGGGGAGGCTAACATGGAGTGTGTGTACTGACATGAGTGTGTACTAACAAGCTAACCCCAAAATAAAAATAAAAAACTGAGTTGGGCCCACCTTGAATGTATGTGGACAATCCACGACGTTCATCCGTTTTTCCATCTACAGTAAGGGTTTCAACTTTCAACCTAAAATGGTGGCATATCGAAATATCAAGTGGATCATACCACAGGAAACAGTGGTTCCATCGTAAAAACCTTGTTATGCCCCCACAATGATGTTTTCTTTGTAATTCATCATGTAAAATAAAATTTTACACCATTTAGGTAATGTACTACATTATACCTGTGGTGTGTGCTTTTTTCCGTGGAGGGACCATTTTCAGAAAAACGAGATAATGCTGATGAATAGAGAGGGTGGGGCGATCCAAGCAAGCGGAAGTAGTGCAAGATTTTTCGTCTCTTGTTTTTCGATAATGGAGCGAGGGAAGGGAGGGAGAGGAAATGCAACAGTAGTGAAAGGAGGGGTAGTTTCATCCTCAAATTCGTTGTCCGCACGTGCTAGTCTAAGTTGGTAACTTAAGTTTGTATTCCTTCATAAAAACCATTGGATAAAAGGTTTTGTCTACAGTGGTCATTTTCTCTTTTTACCAAATTGGCTGGTGTACCTTGATTTCAGGTTCCTATACACGCTGCGCTAATGGGGGCACAGGGGCCAACTCTAGTGCATTTGTTTAATACAATGAGCAGATTGTAGTCGCTGTGTCAATCACAGCTGGCACAGATGAAGCTCAATCCAAACCTTCCATGTTTTGGGCTTATGGATTGACCATGAGGCTCCCAGATTGTCACCATCAAATATACAACTAAAATAGAAAGGTAAACTACTAAAATTTAAAATTCAATCAATCAACGGTTAGAATTCTCTAATTAATCTATCAAACCATAGTAGTAGGGTCGATTAGATTTGAAACATTAAAACATTCATCTACTTGAAAACATACTCCATAACAAATCATGAAAAGATAAACCAAATCAAATTATCCAAAGTTATTCATTCAAATCGGACTACAAGAGGCAAAACAATATCATCCTGACATCCCAAATGCAATTCATGACGAGTTTATTGTCTACCACGACATCGTAAACATAAGAGGAGTGTGTAAGTTCCGAACCTATGAAAGCTTTGTTGCCGATGAATAGTTGACCCATGCAATCTTCAATGTGAACTTGTGGATGGCGTCAAACACCCTAACATTATATATCACAGACATCTTAAAAGACAAGTTCTCTAGATTAAAAGCCATTTTTATGTCAAGATGGAAAGACATAAATTCTATACTTAAACTATGTAATGTTGATATCACCAAATCTGACTCATCTGACCCTGTAACCACCAAGTTGTTGAGTGTAAGACTCTCCAAAATTGGGCAAGCCATGACCAACTTATCCAAATCTAACGCTGAAATGGTAAGAGACATTAAGGACATGGTATGCAGACATTCAAAAAAATTAATGGATGTCACGTTTGGAGAATGAAAGGCCAAAGTCAATGATTCCAACCTATGAACGTATGCATACCGTGTCCTTGATGTCTCTCACCATTTCAGCGTTAGATTTGGATAAGTTGGTCGTGGCTTGCCCAATTTTGGAGAGTCTTACACTCAGCAACTTAGTGGTTACAAGGTCAGATGAATCAGATCTGGTGATATCCATATTACATAGTTTAAGTATAGAATTTATGTCTTTCCATCTTGACATAAAAATGGCTTTTAATCTACATCTGGTGATATCCACATTACGTAGTTTAATCATGCAGGAGTTGCATTCCTGCATGATGTCGATATATGTATTCTGAACGCAGTACATCAGATAACACAGCGTCTCTCTGATATGTAAGAGCCATGACGTCACTGAATCTAGAGTGAATCCAGTGTGATTGGGATGCATAATAATTGACAAGGACACTAACCCCATAGTTTGATGCACGAGCTGATCTATGTGCATTTCTAGTTGATGGGGAGGAAGCAAATTGTAACCAGTGTTTTCAGTAGCATGCGTAGCGTACGCTACGTAGCGTAGCAAAATCGCTACAAAGCGTAGCAGGTAGCGCATATCCCCTGTAGCGTGCGCTACAGGGGTCGTAGCATATGCTACGGCTTCGTAGCGTGCAGAGCAGGTAGCATGCGCTACCTGTAATTTTGGGGAGAGCATCGTAAATGCCAAAAAAATAAAATATAAAACATAGAAAAATTATAAGAAGGTGATTTCGGTACCTATAGAAGAAGTACGCCTGATCGGAAGAAGAATTCGGTGGGCCTTGATCGACAACAGTTGAATTTCGGTCTTCCGCAGGTACGAAAAAACCTCCCCTTTTTCTTTTTTTTTCTTCGAATGGATGAAAATTTTCAAAATCAACGAGAATTCCGGCGAATAATCTGCAATCTCTCGGGAATTTTGGTTCAATTCGGAGATTTGGGTTCGAAATGGAAACCTTCATATTAGGATTTGGGTTCCAGATGGAAACGGAAACCCTATTCCCCTTTCGAAAATGGCATCAGACCCTTTTTTTCATGCGCGGATTAGCTACTGACAGGTTTAGTAGCTAGACTCGCTACTGAAGTGACATCACCAAGTTCCGTGGGCCCCACCATGATGTATGTTTTGTATCCACACCTTCCATCCATTTGTAGATATCATTTTAGGACAAGATCCAAAGAATGAGTTAAATCCAAAGCTTCAGTGGACCCCAGCACAGAAAACAACGGGGACAGTGACGCCCACCATTAAAAACTTCTGAAGGCCACAAAAGTTTTAGATCAACTGATATTTGTATTTTCCCTTCGTGTTTTTTGGAACATTTGAACAGGTTGGATTTCAAGTAAACATTATGGTGGGCCTTAGGATAGTTTCAATGGTGAGAATCACTTTCCCTATTGTTTTCAGTGGTGGGGTCCACTACAGCTTTTTATCTGCCTCATTCTTTCGTTCATGCCCTAAAATGATATCTCAAAATGGATGGACGGTGTGGATACAACGCATACATCATAATGGGGCCCACGGAACTTGGTGACATCACTTCAGTAGACCACTCGCTACTCAACCTCTCAGTATCTAATCCGCGTCCTTTATTTTGGGGACGCTGCTCATGTTACAGTCGTGAGTCACAGCGTCATGAGCCCCATTATGATGTAACATATTTTATCTGCTTCGTCCATCTATTTTGGACACTCATTTTATGGAATGAGCTAAAAAAATGAGTTAGATCCACATTTCAGGTGGACCACACCACGAGAAACAATGTGATTGAACGTTTGCCATTAAGTTTTTTTTAAGGCCCGTTGTTCCTTTTTTTTGAATTTTTTTCGATGTGGAGACAAAATAACTTGGTATTTTCAGTTTTTTCCTGATTTTTTCCCTTTTAAAATGCCGGTTACTATCGGTTTTATGTTCTTTATACTTGTATTGTACTTAATGCTCTTAACTTTGAGATTTTTATTTTGAAGAATGTGACATTTATATATTTTGCTTTTTTCTTACTATTTAATATTTATCATATACATATATATATATATAATTTAAAAAAAAATAGAAGTATTGTGTAGCTTACGCTACACGCTACGGTATTTCGCTACACGCTACGGAGGGTTGAACGCTACGTAACACGCTACCGCTATTTAAAACACTGATTGTAACCTACCCAGTTGAAGCAAATGAAGTGAAGGGAAGTGATGGTAGGGAGGGCATGTAGCCATGCCCGACAAGTAACACACGCACTTACCACATCATGTGCTTCTTCCAATCGGCTTAGTATTGATTGAATTATTTCCATTAGAAAATCCTCTATACCTGAAAAGACATTGAACCAATGCAAAGCAATCAACGGTCAGGACATAAATCGTATGCTGTGTAAATAGAAGTCGAATCAGTTTAATAGAAAAATAAACCTTCTAAACTTAATAATAAAATTCTACCATCAAATTATATTTCCATGCAATCCAAACATATCCACTTCAAAAGAAGAAGGGGAAAAAAAAAAGGAAGAACAGAAGCAAATTCACCCAAAATTTGACAATATTAAAATCCAATTACAACAATAAGAGGGTGAAAATCTTGTATCCCTTCCCATACAGGGGACTCTCTTCAATTTCCTTGATGCATCTTGGTTCCTTTTATAAGATTATTAATTATCATTTGAAAATAATAATAATAATAATCTTGTATTGGGCTGATATGCTTCTCAAAGGAGGTGATGATTCAAAACATTTCGAGCACTTTACCAAAAGCAAAAGTAACTAATTATTGCTTGATTAGTTTAGAACTCCTAGAGCCACTCTCATCGACCAATTCGTTGATGAGAAATTCTTGTATTGGTCCCTCAATATAGGGGAGTCTCTTCCATTTACTCGACACACCTTGTTTCCTTTTATGAAATTATTAGTTGCTAAAAAAAAAATGTCGTATTCGTATAAAATCATGGTTCTCCATTTGACATTGTTCATGTGAGAGGGTCTTTATATGCATGCGTGGTCCTACATTATCTGCATTTGACTTCTACTATTGCCTTTGCTTCAGTGTTTCACTGGAGTGCATGTATCAATTATGATGATTTCAAATGAATATCTACAAGTTCTATTTTATGTTTCAATACCTCCTACTTGAACTTATCATAACGACACTAAATAATCTAAGGGCCAATGATGGAAAGAAGTTGAGAAAAGAAAGGATAAACTTCTATAATAATAATAAAAAAGGATAAAATGATCCAAACTCATGTTGCCTCTTGAACATTACTTGAGGGGGCACACACCTAGACTATTGAGGCATGCTTTGTGAGTAACGCATGTACCCTGTGAGATTTTTGCTTTGAGATGTGCCTTAGAGTCATGCACCTCTGAAGCTTTTAAACAACCACAGTGAATTAATTTTATTGTGCCAGAGATTTCTTAAGCAGTGGGTATTATTTTAATTTCTCATAGTCATTACACACACACAAATAAAATAAAAATCTAATATTAAAGGCTGAAATGCCATATTCTTGCATCGTATTCCCTTGATGCATCTTGATAAGCAGTACTCTTAAATGCTTATGGGATTCCTTCTCGCAATGCCTTAGTTGCATGAATATGTACTATATATGTGTGTTCCTGTACATAATTATATTAAGTACTATATGAGTGTTCCTGTGCATAGTTGTATTAAATTATATTTATAGAAATACATATTGTATAATGAATATGCTATAATCTTAAGCATGGTTTTAAGACTCAACGACTTGGACTGACTCATTTGGTCTTGAGCTAAGTCATGACTCGGCCAAATGAAGGCGACTTGGCCTAATTAGGCAGAATCACCCCCAATTTTCAATTCTGACTCTGATGGTCAAACTGGACTGGCTCAGACCAAGTTTGAGTCACCTAAGATGAGTTGCGTGGGACTCGGGTGAGTTTCAAAATGTTGATTTTAAGATTATTAAGAAACAGAATATTTGATGGTTTTCATTTTTTATTTTTTATTTTGTGGTAAAATGGTGACCCCCACGTATAGAGGAGATAAATAGAAATTCGTCCCATCTTTGAAAGGAAAAAATAGGAAATATAATTCTTACAATGTGATGCATGAATCTTCTGAGGAAATCATCATTCCTATAATTGAAACAACAAATCTATGTTCTAAAGTAATAGTCTTAAGTGAATGGAACACCAAGGCGAATGCTACGCAACATGACTCTTTTTCTTTATTACAGGGAGCTGACTTTATGATTAAAGAGGGGATTAAATACTAGGAATGGTTGACCATGAGGTCTCACTCCTAACTGATGGCTAAGCTTGGTTTTTAGCTTTGGCTTTCTTCCTTTCTTCCATGTCTGTTTCTTCTTTTTTTTTTTTGCAGTATTTCCTTTATTTTTAAAGAAAATTCATCTCTAGTTGTTTCTTAAGAAGCAGATGTCAATACATTTTAGCATTATCTTAGTATTTATCAATATTATGTTAACCTTCATAATAACTCTGGCTCTCTCTCTCTCTCTCTCTCTGAACCACTTCAACTAACTCCCAAGTTTTGTTCTTGGGAAGTGACTCCATCTCTTCTACCATGGTCATCATCCATATCGCCATCCTCTTCAGAGATGACATCCTAAAAAGAAGAAGATGGGTCTCCACTACCAATTATCAGAGCAAAAGAAACCATACCTCACTGGGGCTTTAGTGGTCCATTTTCCTTTGCCTTTAGCTATGCTTTTTTGAGTTTGTTGTTAATTGTCCCACTAGATAACCTTTCTTATTGAAGATTTTCTTTTTCAATTTCTAACTCATCTAGCTCCACCTACACTAACTATCTGTTACTATTACCATTTTACAACTTTTCTTCATCTTCCTTACTGGCTTTCACCACCTAGGATTCATCAACCACGACATACCTACTGATGACTATTTTTTGTTCAACCAGATCTCATAGTTTGAAGCCTTTCACTCTTTTCTCATACTTGAGAAATATGCATTTTCTTGACTTTGGGTCGAGTTTTGATCGTTGTCCACTTTGCATGTGAATATAAGCAAGACACACTAAGTTGTAATCAACTTTCTTCCCTGTCCAAACCTCCTTTGCAACCTTGAAGTCCAAGGGTGTGGATGGTGACCTGTTAACTATAAAACATGTCTTATTTACAACTTCAGCCCAAAAGTTCTTCGGCAACCTTACATGTAACCTCATGCTCCTAGCCCTCTTTAAAAGAGTCACGTTCATACGTTCTGCAACCCCATTTTGTTGCGGGGTTCATAGAGTGGTGAAATGTTAAGTGATTCCTTCATTCTTGCATAATTCAATGAATTCATTCTCCCTATATTCCGTCCTATTGTCTGACATAAGACATTTTATTTGCTTCCCCGTCTACTTTTCTACTTCTACCTATGGAAGTATGTGTAATTTTGTATGTGCGTGTGTATGGTTATCATGTACTCTTGTGGAATACTATAACATTTCCTTCCAAGTAATGTGTGTGTGTGTGTGTGTGTTGATCTTTTGACTAACTACAACACCACTTGTTGCCCTAGTTGTTTCTCTTCCTCCCCTTTCTCTCCTCTCTGGACATCATATTTCTTCTTCTTTATTTTTCTACTTGGTATTAGAGAGTGCGATCCGGGACCCGATCAAAACCTACGGAAGTGGGGCCCACTACTGATGTCGTCTGTACATACCGATGACGTCAGCAATGTGCGGCCGACAGTTCTTTTGGAGCTGAAAGCTAGGATATGGTAGGTCTGGAAACTAAATGAATAACGGAGATTTTTCTCCATATTTTGTAGTTTTTCTGGTGTTTCAAGAAAAATGGAAACAAAATCGGAAAAGTCCAGATTTTGTTCATTCTACTATGTTGTTTTTCTTAAGGACTTTTGAGCAAATCGATGCATGGTGGCCGTAACGGCCACCACCATTACTGTTATGAAACAAGCTGCAACGGCCGTTATGCCCCCCCACCCCCCCTCATTTTTTTGAAAGAAACTATTATAGGACTATTACAGGCCCGTTACGGCCTGTTTTTTTCGTGATGGCCGTTACGGCCGTTTCGACCCCGTAACACGTAACGGTTATGACAGTTACCATTACGTAACCGATTTTGAATACCTTGATGTTATGGCGTGTTTCATGAGGAGCGTGTGTCGCCGGCCCCTTATTTTGGATCCTTTGTTGGGATTTCTTTATTCCCTTCTTTTATATTTGTTATGGCGATCCTGTGTAATATCATGTTGTGGGGATTGCTTGTACCGTGCCTAGAAGTATCCTGCGCACACAAGGTGTTTGACGAAAAGTGTCACTCAACTTCACATGGAGTCTCTTTACAAACGGTGGATCTTTCTTTCTCAGTTTATCTTCCCTTCCTTTATCTGGCCATGTTGTTAGTTGTGAGTGTGGTTCACTCACTTTGTGTCGCTCGTGATGCACACAAGTCTTCACATGCTATTGTGTGTATTCTCTCAAGTGTTGCACGTGACGCACGCTCATTTATTATGAAAGTTGCACTTATTTGTGAGAGAACTTTTCATGTGGATGACAAGTTGTGACTCGATGTTTGTCGAGTTTAGTTATGGCCATGTACTTGAAGAGAATATTCAATGGGTGGAGGAAGTTCAAATTATAGTCTATATCCTGCCACGTTGTGTTTGAGGGGGAGTGATAATCCATGCTTATCACCATTATTTTCTTTTTATGTATTCCAAGCTAAGCATGATCAATATACTTGCTCCAGCTTAAGGGGGTGTATGGAATTATGTGTGTGTATGGTTGTCATGTGCTCTTGTGGAGCATTGCAACATTTCCTTCCAAATAATGTGTGTGTGTGTGTTGGTCTTTCGACTAACTACAACATAACAATTGTTGCCCTGGCCATTTCTCCTCCTCCCCTTCTCTCTTCTCTCCCTACATAATATTTCTTCTTCTGTTTTTTTACTCTACCTTCCGTTGCTTGAATTCGGTGAAAACCTCATACTTATGCTTCATGAAGTAGACCCAAACCTTTCTTGAATAATCATCGATAAAGTTCACAAAATAGCGAGCTCCACCTTTTGAAGGTATTGTCATAGGCCCCCAGACATTGGAATGAATATAGTTCAGAACTTCATTGCTCTTATTAGACTCAATCTTAAACCAGACCCCTACATTATTTTCTATATACGCAATATTTGCATAAATCCACTTTGTATGATTTTAACTCCTTCAACAATTTTCTTTTGTGAAGTTCTATCATGCCACGCTCAATCATATGCCTTAATTGCATATGCCACATATTTGAATATTATGTATGGGATTCTGCAAGTGAAGTAACAACAGCTCCACCTATAACTATGCTCCTTGTCAATTTGTACAAATTTCCCACTTTCTATCCCTTCATTAATACCAGTATGTTTTATTACTCCACCTATTACCATGTATGTGCAACCACTTGAATCTAATGTGCTCACGGATATCGAATTTTTATTTTATTTTTTATTCAGGGACATGCATGACATCACCCGAGGTCCTTACAACTCCATCAAACATCTTTATTTGTATTGTCCCTGTTCTAATGGCCTTACATGCAACATAATTACCCATTAGAACAGTACAATAGTTGTAAGATTTGTGTTTCAAACCAATCCCTATTAGGGCACATATGATACGAACAACCAGAATTTGAAATCCAAGCATCAACAAGATAACTCGTACCTAAGGAGAACGAGAACAAGTCCCTAGCATTGCTATTTGAACTTCTCCTTCTTGTCTTCCATGTCTTTCTGACGCTTTTAGTAGACTCTTTTAAAATGTCCCTTCTGTTTACAATAGTAACAACCATCATTTGGCCTTGATTTCAATCTAGATGTCATCCTGTCTGTTCCAGATTTCTCGTTTGGTCTCCAATGCCCTTGATTTCCTTTCGCCACTAGCCCTTTTGCCTAGGATTCCTCACCGCCGGGTTTCTTCCTCTCATCTTGTTTGACAAAAGCACTACAATAACTTCCTCCGTTTTTAGTCTCCTTCCCATAAAGTAGGGTTGTGACAAGATGATCATAAGAGGAGATGATACAGGGAGTACCGACCAACACACCAAAAGCTCCATAGTTGTTGGGGAAGCACCGAAATATCCCTTTATCTAGGCCCTTCCAGGCAAACCGACCGAGACCTCCCCATGGGCTACCTCACATCTCACAGGCCCCATAGTGGGCTCCACCCCAAGGCCATTACGCATCTCACAGACCCCACTTGTGAGCCACCCCACTCTAATGTGGAGATTCACTTACATCATCCACCCCACACCAGTAAGGAGACTCGAACACTAGTCTTCTTCTCTGATACCACTTGAAGCAGGGAGTACCGGCCACTACACCAAAAGCTCCAGAGTTGTTAAGGAAGCACCGAATTTCCCTTTATCTAGGTCCTCCCAGGCAAACCGATCGAGACCTCCCCGTGGGCTACCTCACATCTCACAAGTCCCACAGTGGGCCCCACCCCGTGGCTATTCTGCAACTCATAGACCTCACCTCGTGGGCCACCTCACCCTAGTGTGGAGATGCGCCTGCATTAAAGCGAAGCTAAGAGTAGCGACGCCTTGTCATCTTCCAGTTGTTTGGGATGGATTTAGGGTGTGAAAGGAGGAAAAAGGGAAAAGGAAAAAAAAAAAAAAAAAAAAAAAAGGGAGGAAAGAGTAGAGAGCGAGAGAGAGAGAGAGAGAGAGAGAGAGAGAAAGCTTGTGTTGTGTGTTAGGGCTTGCACACACACACACACATACACACACACACGCACACGAGAGAGAGAGAGAGAGAGAGAGAGAGAGAGAGAGAGTGTTGTGTGTTAGGGCTTCAAGCAAGCCCTAACACATCTTTTATTATATACATACTCTGCAAGAGCACACAACATTATAAAGGAGAAGTACAAAATATAATACACGACTTGCGTTCTCTAAAAAGGGTTGGAAATAATGCTTAGATCTTTGGCTTAAAAAATCAGACAATTGTAGGTCTTTAGGTGGGCCATAATGTAAGAATCAAATTTAGAAAGGACGCTCTTCATTAAGGTTTCTATAATTTGGTCATTCAAAGTGCAAAACAGACATATTCATAGGCTTTATAAAACATATAAATTGATAAATATCTACAAAAGGGACTGTTTCAATACCACTTTTGTTAGAGTTTTCAAATGTAGTAGAAAATTAAAAATTTCAAAAGGTCCAAATTTAATATGTTAGGCCTAAGGATCTCCATCAAGATATTGTAAAGTTTTTATAGAAAAAGAAAATTCTGAGAATTCTGAATCTAAAATTACCTGTAGATCACTGTCGTTTAAAACATGTAGATTACCAATGCCATACCATTAATTGAGAATGTTCTCTCTCAAATCTATCCCGAATGAGGAGAATAGATGTGTCAACATGCCTAACCCTAGAGCAAGGCTACAACAATACACTGAGATTCATCCCCACAACAATCGACCCCACATGTTATGTATGGATGCATGGATGAGGAGAGGTGATCTCTCCCCCCCTAATTCCTCCAAAATAGGATCTATTTATAAGGAGGAGCCAGGGTTTCAAGGAGAGACCAATATAGTGCTCTACTACCCTATAAACTTTGGTATGCCCTAACGTACTAAAGCATATCCTACCTAATCATCGAAACTGCTAGGTCAACCCAACACATTTTGTCTTTAAGAAGGCCGTAAGTGATTACTTTTTAATCATGATTTGACTCAAACTGACCTTTACTAAAAAGATAGGCAATCCAGCATCCCACCTAGACCCAACAATGTCTTATATTGCCCTCGTCCAATTCAATACATTCCTTTATCTAATCCTAAACTCTAAATGTGTTGGACGCTAAACCCTATGCTAACCTGGCTCCGATACCAAAATTTGATGCATGACGAAATGATCTAACTTAATATGATGCCATGAAATTAAAAGATAGATTAATTAGAGCAATGGAACGGCAAAATAAAACTAATTTACCATAAATTTAGAAATTTCATATTCATGACGTCCAACTTCAAGTTTACGACCTATGGGAGATGGAACCCCCATCCTAGCTAGGGTTAAATCTGAATTCAATGGAAATCATGTGTTTAGTATGAGTTTTGACGTGTTAGGGCTATTTAAAAGCTAGGGAATGTGGGGAATGAGTTTGGGTATCTAGGCTTCGATGAATTAGGGTTTGGAACATTAGGGTTGAGCTTTTGGGTTTAAGATTTTAGATTTTAGGTGGAAAATATTGATGTCGCTTCATAATTGCTAAAAAGAAGATGGACAAAGGAACTCTAACGAGAAAAGTGAGCAGAATGACTATGTCTTTGAATCATTCTATACGATGAATGGAGTTAGAGTTTTCGATTCTACTAGTGTTTTCTTTAAGAAACCAATCGCCTTTAGATATTAGATAGGTGGCAATTCGCCCTTAGTACATTATCGGGTAAAGCCAAAATGTTCAATGCTACCTTTAGTGACCCAACTCAGCAGTAACCATGTACCCAAATTGACTCAATTTCTCCATTGATCATGGTCATCCACTCTTGATCCAATTCCCATTCACATGATGGACCACAAAATCTCAAGAATTACCATCAAGTTCGATTAACACATTTTAATAGTAAAAACAAAAGATCAATGGTTGAAAACATTCATGAAACCATTTAAAACCTTTTGAGTGTCGGGCATAGTAAAAAACCACTTGATGTATGGTTCAAGCTGCCAAATCTCAGCCATAAAATGTTCTTAGGTAAATTAGTGAATCCTTTGTTGGATCATTTGCCTCAACCGTATCCTAAGTATGAACTTGCAACAACCATATGACTCGCTATAATTGATTTCATGATGCAGGCCAAAGCACATTGCACTAGGGACTTGAGTATCCCGATGTCCTCAGGTCTAAAGATTAGTCAAAGGGAGTACATACACAAGTCGATCTGGACTAGGCATGATGGGCCTCTCGATCCGAAGACTTGAATTGATCCCTCCAATCTAAGCAGCCAATGGGTCTAACGCCAAGATCTTATTTCTATAATATTAACAATCCCATTTGAGGTACACAAAGGCACCAGATGGTGGAGACCTTCCATCCCAATTCATCATCGGTCCTGATGTGGACATCAGGCCCTTCGAAGTTTATCAAAGACGAAGGCGGCCGACAAATACATCTTTATGGCTCGATGATAGTTCATGGCACAACCAAGGATGATTTTGAAGATCTGGTTAATTGCACAACTATGGATGATTTTGAAGACCTTATTAATGGCACAATTAAGGATGATTTTGAAGACCTTACACGTGTCCTTGAATTAATTGAAGGCCCCATGATGGAGACATCACGCGCACACACACACCCCCCCTACGCACATATGCAAGGAGGACCCTACCATCGATCTGGATTGATGACGACGTCCAGGGAGGGCCTCCTAGTTAGAGGACTGTGTTTTGGTTCGTTGGAGTGGACCCGATAGCCATGTAAAGCCCACCATCGGTTTTCATGATCGTGGCCCACTAGTCTAATTGATCTCATATTTTAGGTTTTGCTTATTATTGTTATTTAGAATATCATAGACGGTTTAGATTACTTCGATCAATTGTTATTTTTTATTATTTTATCGCCAAGTAATAGGTTGCGCACATGGTGCGAGTTTTGGAGTATAGGGTTTTCTTACAAATAGGCACCCCTTGTGGGTTTTTTTTTCTCATTGAAGATTAATAAAAAAAATTCTGCGTTTTTCTACTTCTCTGAGCTTCTAAGTTGTGGAAATCCAATTGGGTACGAAACTCTCCCTTCCTCGAAGGGCTGACTACCGTAGTGCGACGCCACATCTACCCTGATTCGCCCTCATCTTCTACTATTCATACTTCTCATCTCTTACAATCATATACGCCTAAAATCCGCCTTTTATTGCAGCTATTTTCCTTTTCACAGCAGAATTCCATAATCTGGCCCTGCAGGAAGGTTAAAACTTCGGCGGAGCATCACACATAGACCACACAAAAAGCTTCCTTTCTCTATGCAAGGAACCCTCCTAAAGCCTGCTTCAGACCATTGGCCTATCTTCTTTCGGATAAAGGATTTGAAGAGGGCTCCTTAGCCATTTAGATCCAAAAATAAAGCTTCCTTTCTCTATGCAAGGAACCCTCCTAAAGCCTGCTTCAGACCATTGGCCTATCTTCTTTCGGGTAAAGGATTTGAGGAGGGCTCCTTAGCCATTTAGATCCAAAAATAAATTGTTACGAATCAGTACTTACAAAAATGGTGGACTGGTGGAAGAGCTAATAGGTTCGGGGGTGGGCATGATTCAGGATGATGAAGAAGCTATAATATTAAAATCTAAACTGGACGAGTGAAATACAGTAATGGAAGTAGCAGAATCGGGAAGACAAGAGGACACCATTGAATAATCCATCCTTGCTATCTCCGCCCGACTCTTGAAGAGAGGGCTTTCTGGCTTAACCAGTTGAAAGACCTATGCGAGCTATCCCTGTGTGAAAAAATTGCTTCAAATCAAAAGTCCAAGGCTTATGTGGCTTCAAGTGTTTAAAAGAAACACCGACTTCTTACACAGGCTAATGAATGGTTGGAAATGAGAGATGTTATCTCCAAGCTGACTGTTAATGAAATTTCTCTGGAAGATAGAGATGAGATGAAGGAAGAAATGATGAAATTCTACAAAAAGATTTATTTGGGGGATAATGTCCTTAGAACTACCCTTGACAGGATTGTTTTTCAATCTTTATCTTTCAAGGATGAGAGGTTGCTGGAAAAGAGCTCACTGAGTAGGAAATTAGAAGGGCAATCATGAATGTTGGCTCAGAGAAATCCCTCTCAATTAGTAGCAGATCTAATCCCTTGGTGCTTGATCTTCCTAGCAGGGGTTTCACCCCCCTTATTGTTGTAATTGGGTCTGAATATTGTCAAATTTTGGGTGAATTTGCTTCTGTTCTTCCTTTTTTTTTCCCTTCTTTTGAAGTAGATATGTTTGGATTGCATGGAAATATAATTTGATGGTAGAATTTTATTATTAAGATGAGAAGGTTTATTTTGTTATTAAACTGATTCGACTTCTATTTACGCAACATATGATTTATTTCCTGATCGTTGATTGCTTTACATTAGTTCAATGTCTTTTCAGGTATGGAGGATTTTCCAATGGAAATAATTCAATCAATACTAAGCTGATTGGAAGAAGCACATGATATGGTAAGTGCGTGTGTTACTTGTCGGGCATGGCTACATGCCCTCCCTACCATCACTTCCCTTCATTTCATTTGCTTCAACTGGGTAGTTTACAATTCGCTTCCTCCCCATCAACTAGAAATGCACATAGATCAGCTCATGCATCAAACTACGGGGTTAGTGTCCTCGTCAATTATTATGCATCTGAATCACGCTGGATTCACTCCAAATTCATTGACGTTGTGGCTCTCACGTACAACTAGAAATGCACATAGATCAGCTCGTGCATCAAATTACAGGGTTAGTGTTCTCGTCAATTATTATGCATCCCAATCACGCTGGATTCACTCCAGATTCAGTGACGTCATACCAGAGAGACGCTGCGTTATCTGATGTACTGCGTTCGAAATGCATATATCGACATCATGCAGGAATGCAACTCCTGCACGATTAAACTAAGTAATGTGGATATCATGTGCTTCTTCCAATCGGCTTAGTATTGATTGAATTATTTCCATTGGAAAATCCTCCATACCTGAAAAGACATTGAACCAATGCAAAGCAATCAATGGTCAGGAAATAAATCGTATGCTGCGCAAATAGAAGTCAAATCAGTTTAATAGCAAAATAAACCTCTTAAACTTAATAATAAAATTCTACCATCAAATTATATTTCCATGCAATCCAAACATATCCACTTTAAAAAAAGAATGGGAAAAAAAAAAAGGAAAAAAAGAAGCAAATTCACCCAAAATTTGACAATATTTAGACCCAATTACAACAATAAGGGGGTGAAACCCCTGTTAGCAAGATCAAGCACCAAGGGATTAGATCTGTCATTGATTGAGAGAGATTTCTCTGAGCCAACATTCATGATTGTCCTTCTAATTTCCTACTCAATGAGCTCTTTTCCAGCAACCTGTCATCCTTGAAAGATAGAGATTGAAAAACAATCCTGTCAAGGGTAGTTCTAAGGACGCAATCCCCCAAATAAATCTTTTTATAGAATTTCATCATTTCTTCCTTGATCTCATCTCTATCTTCTAGAGAAATTCCATTAACAGTCAGCTTGGAGATAACATCTCTCCTTTCCGACCATTCACTAGCCTGTGTAAGAAGTCGGTGTTTCTTTTAAACACTTGAAGCTACACAAGCCTTGGACCTTTGATTCGAAGCAATTTCTTCACACAAGGATAGCTCGCATAGGTCTTTCAACTGGTTAAGCCAGGAAGCCCTCTCTTCAAGAGTCGAGCGGAGATAGCAAGGATGGATTATTCAATGGTGTCCTCCTGTGTTCCCGATTCTACTACTTCCATTACTATATTTCACTTGTCCAATTTAGATTTTAATACTATAGCTTCTTCATCATCCTGAATCTAGCCTACCCCCAAACCTGATAGCTCTTCCACCAATCCACCATTCTTGTAAATACTGATTCGTAACCATTTATTTTCGG
Organism: Magnolia changhungtana; assembly: GCA_030180095.1. Taxonomy (NCBI): domain Eukaryota; kingdom Viridiplantae; phylum Streptophyta; class Magnoliopsida; order Magnoliales; family Magnoliaceae; genus Magnolia; species Magnolia changhungtana. The sequence goes on along the minus strand of JASAUF010000546.1, from coordinate 9,501,223 downwards.
ATCTAAATGGCTAAGGAGCCCTCCTCAAATCCTCTATCCAAAAGAAGATAGGCCAGTGGTCTAAAGCAGGCTTTAGGAGGGTTCCTTGCCTGGAGAAAGGAAGCTTTTTATCCCATTCGTCGTCAATAAAAAATCTGTTTAGTCTGCACGAGATAGGGATTTTTATTTTTTTATTTCCTTTTCTTTTCTTTCTGACCAAGGGATTCCATAATCACCATTTGCACTGTCTGATTGTAGGCCATGGTCTTCTATATCTAGTTCGGTTTCTTAGTTCCCATATATTAACATCATACATCTTCTATGCCGTCTCCTTGGGAGCCATGTTAGCTGACACAACTCGAAGTTCCGACACGACCTCAGTCTAAAAATTAGTCAAAGCTAATACATGATCAAGTCAATCCAATCTGGACATGATGGGTCTCCTGAATTAGAGACTTGATGTGATCCTCAGATGCAAGCGTCTAGTTAAGCCTAAACATAATAACCAGCATATATATTGAACACTCATGGTCCCAACCCTGCTACAGTGGTCATAGACATTTAGGGTACCAAGATCCATGCAATTCTCCCTTGGACAGTGTTTGTTGTGACCAAATTCATCTCCCCCCCAGGACAACTGGAGAAATCCCTTGTTGTAACCCATAAAATCATAAACATGTAAAGTTTCTCACACATTAATTATGGCATCCATTGTATATATTAAATGTAGGTGGTCATTTGGATTCATTGTTAGTGTTGTGTGCCTTGAAAAGCCATTGTACTGAGCTTAACCGTTGAATTGATGATCTTGTCCATAAATCATGATGACTATGGGTCATGTGCAGACCTGTAAATTAATTCCATAACTAATATAAAGATATATCTTGTGGAAATACATGTAATTGTGTTTGTGTGTGTATGTATGTTTTATACCCCTATGAAGCATTGCATGTCTCTTTTAAGCAAACACACACACACACACACACACACACACACACACACACACACACACACATGTTGTGTAAGCTAGTCAAGTTCTCCCTCCACTTCCTCTTCCTCTTCCTCTTGGAGATTTATTCTCCAATCAACTTCTACTTGGTATCAGAGTGGTTTGTGGATCAAATTGCAACCTACAAAAAGTGGAGCCCATGGTACAGATAATTAGTTCTTTTGAAGAAGAAAAATATGAGATCTAGAAGATAATGATTTTAGAAGAATAATTGTGATTTTTCTGTAATTTTTGTATTAGTTTTTTATGACTTTTCAGTGAAAATAGAGAAAAGTCAGAAAAAGTCCAGATTTTGGTTTTCTTGTTGTACTATTTTTAAAAAATGATTTTGAGGTAGATGAGCGGGTGTAGTTGATCATTTGCAATCACCAAAAACAAAAATTGTGAAGTTTTGTCGAGATTTGGTTATGCTATGACATTTTTTTGTGTGTGAGAAATGGGTGTCATTGACCCTTGTTTTTCAGTTTTTATTGGAATTTCTTTATTGCTTCATGTTCTAATGTTACGAGGTTGTGAAATGTGATGTAAAATCATGTTGATAGTGATGGTGTAGTTGATGTTCTCGTTCCGTGGTTAGAGGTACTGTGCACATAAACTATTCGACGTTATACTTGACTCAACTTGACATTGGGAGTTTTTACAAGTAACTGAGCCTTTCCTTTCCATTCATCATCTCTTCCTTTATTAGGCCCTTATTGTTTTTTATGAGTGTAATTCACTCACATAGTGTTGCATGTGTTGCACGCATGTCTTCACATGTCATTGTGTGTGTATTCTCTCAAGTGTTGTGAGTGTAGTTTACTCATTTTACAATGTTGCATGAGTTTGTAAGAAGATTTTGCGTGTGGATGATGAGTTGGTGATTTGATGGTCGTGGCCTCCTATTTGAAGAGAAGATTCAAGGAATAAAGAAAATTCAAGCTACATTCTATAGACAACCAACAATCGAAGATCTTGTATCTTGCGCTGATCATCATATTCTTCTTTGTAAGTATTCCAAGTTGTGCATGATAAATATCTATGCTACAGCTTGAGGGAGAGTGTGGAAATGCATGTAATTGTGCTTGTATGTATATGTATGTTTTATACTCCTATGGAGCATTGTATGTCTCTGTTAAGTTAATATGTATGTGTGTGTTAGTCAAGTGACTAACATAATAACACAATTTACCCTAGCCTCTCTTTCTCTCGACCTCCTCTTCCTCTCTCTTGCCTTCAATCAACTTTCATTTATCATAAATCATACGTGTATAAGAGTTAAAGGAGGGGGTTTCCTTGGTTTTCCTTGGGAACTTGAGTTGAGGCGCAATGGCTATTGGTAAAGGGAAAGTTGTGTTCTAGGGATCTTGAGTTGAGGGGCAATGGCTATTGGTAAAAGGAAAGTTGTGTTCTAGGGATCTTAGTACCCTGTTGTTTCATGACCTTCTAGCAAGTTTTAAGATGAACCAATGATTATACTTATATATTCATCCTATGAGAGGGGACCTGATGCAGGACGGTCTAACTAAAAAAACCAAAGAAAAACTCGTAGAAAAAAAAAAAACACACAAATGTGTGAGCACAAAAATGATCAAGCGAAATAAATTAAACAAATCGATTAAATTATTTACATTTTACATTATAGTAAAGATAATAATGAAGGAAACATGCAATGGTTGTAGACCATCATCACAAGCCTGCGGTACCCTAATCGAATCATGCGTAAATTGGATCCAGCGGGGGATACGACCTCCCGATCTTGCATGGTTTCAATCCAACAACCAATTCGGCTTCTCTAGCCCAGGAAATCAAAGGATTTCTGGAATAGGGACGGCTGGAAAATCTGAGAGAGGGTTGGAATCAATTCTCGCAGATTTTCAAGATCAATAGCACCAAAATAAAATAAAATACCAAGCATAGAAAGAGAAGAAGAAGAAGAAGGTTGGAGGGCTAGAAATAGAATTTAGAAGAAGAGAATGGATTATGGAAAGAGAAGAACTTACCACAGAGAGAGGGAAAGGAGGCACCAAGCTTTCATTAAAAAACATCATTAGGTTTATGATAGAAAGCACCCTATTTATAAAATTCAGATTTCAAAGAAAATGACTAAAATACCCCGATAACAAAAGCAAAAATAAATGCGCAAAACAAAGCTTTCTAAAAAATTTAAAAAAAAAAAAAAAAAAAAACATGCGTAACAAATCAGTCTTCTAACTCATCCTACACGTGTGTCCTCCTAATGTGAGGTGATGCAGGACATGAAAATTAACAATGATATGCAAAATCTCAGACTTTAGATCATACTAATTCAGAAACAATCACATAAAAATTTCACATCCCACACAAAAGTTCAAACATTCAAGCAAGGGGAATCTGTGCGGGTCCATGCCTACACATGTTAGGGCTGGATCACTATGGACCAAAAATACTCAAAGGGAAGTATAGTCATCCACACATGCACAGAAATATATTCCCAATCCAAGGGGATTCATAGGTTTCAATCTAGAGAACCCTAGGGTTAAGGAAAAAGGGCGACTAAATTGGAATTGATACAATCTAAGGTTAGGGTTATGGAAGGTAAGTATGAGAGGGATGAGAGAGGTGAGAAAACGAAACCTTTTGATAGTCCTTGCGCGGACAGCGGACCAAACCTGACGCACATGCGCAGGAGCCTGGCCGCACGTGCGAAGGGGCTGCAAATTCGGAAACCGACTCCTTGAGTCTGGTCGGCCAAGGGTGGGATCCAAAACCCCCGAGTTTCGGCTCGATCCGATGTGCGGTCTGTACGTGGTGCTCCACCGAAGTTTCAGCCCTCTTGCAGGGCCAGATTCTGAAATTTTGCCATAAAGAGGAAAATAGCTGCAATAAAAGGCGGATTCAAGGCGTAGATGATTATAAGAGATGAGAAGTACGGATAGTAGAAGATGGAGGCAAATCGGGATAGATGTGACTTCGCACTACGGTAGTCAGCCCTTCGAGGGAGGGTTTCGTACCTAATTGGATTTCTACAACTCAGAAGCTTAGAGGAGTAGAAAAATGCAGGAATTTTTTTTATTAATCTTCAATGAGAAGAAAAAAAAAAAAAACCTACAAGGGGTGCTTATTTGTAAGAAAACCCTATACCTCAAAACTCGCGTCATGTGCACAACCTATTACTTGGCGATGAAGTAATCAAAAATAACAACTGATCAAAGTAATTTAAACCGTCCATGATACTCTAAATAACAATAATAAGCAAAACCTAAAATATGAGATTAATTAGACCAGTGGGCCACAATCATGAGAACCCATGGTGGGCTGTACATGCTATTGGGCCCGCTCCAACGAACCAAAACAGTCCTCTAACTAAAATGTCCTCCCTGGATGTCGTCATCGATCTAGATCGATGGTGAGGTCCTTGCGTACGTGCGTAGGGGACGTGCGTGTGCGCGTGATGTCCCCATCAACTCTCCCCGGCTACGAAGATTTCGCCATTGGGGAAACAAAACTCTTAAACCATTCCAAGATGTCAGGATTAAGTCTCTGAAGCTCCTCTTCAATGAGCCACGTACTGTCTAAAGCTAGGGCATGACTTCCACTATACCAGGTACTTCTAAAACCCGTTGCCCGACGTTGATACTATCTAATGGTCCAGAATATCCTCTATTTCCTCTCTGGGTGTAGGAAGGTTAGGTATAGGAAGTAGAGGTTGGGAAGAAAGGTCGGGAAGAAGCCATGGATCAAGGGACAGATCTGGGGAATCATGATGGGTGGGTGAAGGGTCAGACAAAGTATCAATGGTCCCCTGAAAAGCAACTAGATCCTCCACATTGAACGTGGAACTAATTCCCATGGAAGGTGGAAGATCTATCACATACGCATTGAGACCGTTTCGTTTTCTAATTTTGAAGGGTCCAACGCTGCGCGCATATAATTTATGAACGGCTCCTTGAGGATACCGCTCGGGCCTAATGCGGACCATCACAAAGTCCTTTACATTGAATTCTTTGAAACGTTTATGTTAGTCTGCAGAAAATTTGTAATGTTCATTACTAGTAGTGATCTTTCGCCTGATTTCTTGATGCAATGAATGAATGTGATGCGCAAAGAACTCTACAGACTCTGATGGCCTATGGGACAATGACATAGGGACGAAATCAATAGGCTTCATAGACTTATAACCAATAACGACTTCAAAAGGACTTAGACCTGTGGACCTATTGAAAGCAAACTCGGCTATAGGTAGTACGGTGTCCCATGTCCTAGTGTGCTCCCCCACTAAAAATCTGAGCAAGCTCCCTAAGCTCCTATTGACCACCTCAGTCTGACCATCGGTCTGAGGGTGGTAGGCATAAGAAAATTGGAGCCTATTATTCATCATGTGTCATAGTGTCTTCCAAAAGTAACTCATGAATCGCACGTCCCGTTCAAACACTATGGTTTTTGGTAACCCATGCAGTTAGACGACCTAACTAAAGAACAGCTTGGCAACATAAGATCTGTCGGAGGTCTTAGAACAAGGAATGAAGTGGGCCATTTTAGAAAAACGGTCCATGACAATAAATATGGAATCGTGTTTCCGAATGGTCTTGAGGAGTCCAAGCACGAAGTCCATACTAATGTCCTGCCAAGGGATGAATGAGACTGGCAAAGGTGTGTATAATCTTGGGTTTTGTTTCCTTTGCTTTGCTAGTTGACAAGTACGACATTGCCCCATAATTTTGATCACTTCTCGCTTGAGGCTTGGCCAATGAAACCTATCATCCACTAGGGCAATGGTCTTGTCTCGACCGAAATGACCCACGACCTCTCCTGAATGTAACCCCCAGACAAGAAAATCGTGGAGGGAGGTGCGTGGTATGCACAAGCAGTTACTCCTAAACAAATACCCGTCTAAAATCAAGTACTCACTGCTAGCTCCTGACGAACTCTCTGACAACGACACGTACACAACTCCAACATCTGGACACTCAAAATAATCTTCTTTGATACGCTCGAGGCTCGTGACTTCGACAATCATGGAATTGAGTAACGCGACTCGACGACTTAACGCGTCGGCAAGCTTATTCTCTACACCGGCCTTGTGCTTAAGCACAAAATTGTACTCTTGAAGGAATTGAATCCACTTGGCATGCCTCTTGAAGGAATTGAACCCACTTGGCATGCCTAGGGTTTAATTTCTTCTAAGAATTCAGATATCTCAAGGCCTCGTGATCTAAGAATAAGACGAATTCTTGCAGCAATAGGTAATGATGTCAATGGCCCAGTAATTGCACTACCGTATAGAACTCTGTCATAAGTGAAATATTTTTGCTTCGCCTCATTCAGTTTCTACAAAAAAAAGGCGATAGGGTGCCCTTCTTGACTAATCACTCCTACGCCAACTCCTGACGCATCACATGCAACTTCAAAAGCTTTTGAAATATCCGGAAATCGCGTGACTGGAGCTTCGGTCATCTTGACCTTTATCTTCTTGAAGGCATTCGAGGCTGCCTTTGACCATTGAAACTCTCCTTTTTTTAATGCAATCCATGATGGGAGCCATAATGGAACCAAAACCTCGAATGAACCGCCTATAGAAGGTGGCTAGGGCGTGAAAGTTGCGCACCTCATGAATATTGTGGGTACGGGCCAATTGATGATGGCCTTGACCTTCTCGGGATCCGTCGATACGCCCTCAGCTGACACAATAAAACCTAAGAAGATAACACTACTACACAAAAACGCACACTTCTTTAGGATAGCCTACAATTTCTCGGCTCTAAAGATCCCACAAACCTGCATCAAATGGTTGAGGTGTTGTTCCTTGGTCATGCTATAAATCAAGATGTCATCAAAGTATACGACCAAGAACTTCCCCATGAAGGGCCTCAACACTTGGGTCATCACACGCATGAAAGTGCTTGGGGCATTAGTTAACCCAAAAGGCATAACTAGCCACTCGTATAGCCCATCATTCATCTTGAATGCCGTCTTCCACTCATCACCAGGGCGTACATGGATTTAGTGATAACCACTTCTAAGGTCAATTTTTGAGAAGATAGTAGCATTGACTATCATATCCAACATGTCATAAAGACGCGGTATGGAAAACCAACACTTGACTGTGATTTCGTTTATGGCCCTACTATCAACACACATCCTCCATGTGTCATCCTTTTTAGGTGTAAGGAAGGCGGGCACGGCACACAGGCTCATGCTCTCTCGAGTGAAACCCTTCTCTTGGAGTTCGTAAATCTCTCTTCAACACAGCGTGCTCCTTTGGATTCATTCTGTAATGCGGGAGGTTTGGTAGAGTCGCCCCAGGGATTAAATCAATGGCATGTTGTATATCCCTCACAGGGGGAAACTCATTCAGTAGATCATCAGGAAAGACATCACGAAACTCATGCACTACCTGAATGACCTCAGTGGGTAACTCTACGCTAGCCTCTGGTACACTCTCCCTAGCCACAAGGGCGTATACCATCGAGTCCACCTCCGTTTCTCGCTCAAAGTCCTTGGCATTTAGAATATGGAGTGGTTTGGACTTGGACTTCGATTCCTTCAATTCTTTTGAGCCGCTCACACCACTCTGTGCAATGGATTCCTTTCCAGTCGTGTTCTTGGGTGGCGGTGGATTTAGCTTGACCTTCTTACCCTCGAACCAGAATGTACACACATTTGAACGACCAAATATGGTAACATCCCTGTCATAGAGCCACGGTCTACCCAGAATGATATGGCCGACATCCATGGGAACAACATCACACCAAAGTGTCTTTCTATGATCCAAACTAAATACGAACAAGACAACGGTGCGAGACTGGAACGGAAGTTTCATCAACCCATGACACTCTATAGGGTTGAGGATGGGCTTCAAGCTTCAAGCCCAAACGGCTCACAGTGCTAGTCGATGTCACGTTGTCACAACTACCACTATCCACGATCATCTTACAGCACTTTTCTTCACAATTTGCATAAGTATAGAAGATCGTGTTGCAGCGCCAACATCAGTGTTCTTGGCCTGAGCCAAGGCGCAACGCACAATCGCCAGGGTCACAAACTCTTGCACTCCCTCTTCCTCATCACTAGGGGTTTCTACTGGCTCGTATTCTTCCTCTTCACCATAACTCTCTGGGGGCACTACTTCTACTTGTCCATCAATAAGGAATACCTTGGTGCCCTTCGTGCCGCACTGGAGGGCAAAGTGACTAAACCCCGGACACCTAAAACACCTAGTTGCCCCACTTCCACATGAGCTAGACCTGGCAATTTCTTTACCGTTATCATCCTTGGGCCTCGGTTGAAAACTATTGAAAGGTTTGTTCTGGTACCCAGTGTTAGGTTTAGCCCTAGAGGGGTTGGCCCTAGCATTAGAATCGCGAAAGTCAAACCGGCTTCTCACATATGCTTTGAGGTATTGCTCGATATGCTCTTTCTTTCTTTCGCTCTACCGTCGCCCAAAACCTCTTTGCTTGGCACACATGCTTCATATTGGCGAATCGGACTTGGTGAGCATCCGACATGTCATACCACTCAAAATAATGGTCCATATTCGCCAACCAATCTAAAAAGACTTTAGGTCTAAGTGGCCATCAAACGTAGGGGCATCTACTCTAACTCCCTTGAGGAGTTGCACACCTGGATCATATTGATCATGATGTCCCGTGCGGGGTGGGAGCACGGGTGCGCGCCCATGACCAATTCCTTGGCCACCCCCATTCCTTGGTCTAACCTCCTGACCACCTGCTTGAGATTGAACATCTTTCTCAATAGTAGGGTTGGGTTTGCCCCGAGGGAGGTCTCTAGTTGGATAACACGCGCATTAAACTGTTCAAGGCATTGGTCCATACATTGTTCCAAGCGGTAACCCGAAGAATCAACCTGCTGGGTCAACTTGTTCACTGATTCTTGCAATTGCTCCATGTTTAGTGTCGAGTGCAAGCCAAAACCACGACCCGTACATGTGGGCATACAACTACAAACTCAACCTAAGGACCTTCTACTGCGACTATATGTGTCTATGGGACTGTATATGAGGGAACTTACACAATGTCACCAAAATTCAGCAAAATAGTTGTCAAACTAAAGGGATAACAGAAAATTACAGCAATGTGAATTGCTAACTTTCTGATAATAGAAATTTCAACAATTTATATCAGGATTTATGGACCTATAAATAGTTATATATGATGAGAATTGATGCATAATGGACATAAACTAACTAGACCCTAAACATGTAATGCATTCCCCTATAAGAACCCTAAGCTCTCTGATACCAAATTTGATGCAGAACATGAAAATTGACTATAATATGCAAGATCTCAGGCTTTAGATCATACTAATTCAGAAACAATCACATAAAAATCTCACGTCCCACACAAAAGTTCAAACATTCAAGCAAGGGGAATCTATACAGGTCCAGGCCTACACATGTTAGGGCTGGATCACTAAAAATTATGGACCAAATATTTCTCAAAGGGAAGTATAGTCATCCACACATGCACAGAAATATATTCCCAATCCAAGGGGATTCACAGGTAACCCTAGAGTTAAGGAAAAAGGGCAAATAAATTGAAATTGGTGCAATCTAGGTTTAGGGTTATGGAAGTTAAGTACGAGAGGAATGAGAGAGATGAGAAAACAGAACCTGTGGACAGTCCTTGCACACTGACAATGGGCCAGACCTGACGCACGTGCACAGGGGCCTGGTGGCACATGCGAAGGGGCCTCGGATCCGAAAACCGACTCCTTGAGTTTGGTCAGCCAGGGGTGCGCTCCAAAACCACCGAGTTTCGGCTCGATTTGATGTGCGGTCTGTGTGTGGTGCTCCGCCGAAGTTTTAACCCTCCAGCAGGGCAAGATTTTGGAATTCTACTGTAAAGAGGAAAATAGCTGCAATAAAAGGCGGATTTTACGCGTAGATGATTGTAAGAGATGAGAAGTATGGATAGTAAAAGATAAGGGCGAATCAGGATAGATGTGGCTTCGCATTATGGTAGTCAGCCCCTCGAGGAAGGGAGGGTTTCGTACCCAATTGGATTTCCACAACTTAGAAGCTCAAAGGAGTAGAAAAACGCAGAATTTTTTTTATTAATCTTCAATAAGAAAAAAAAAAAAAAAAAAAAAAAACCTACAAGGGGTGCCTATTTATAAGAAAATCCTATACCTCAAAACTCGCGCCATGTGCGCAACCTATTACTTGGCGATGAAGTAATAAAAAATAACAATTGATTAAAGTAATCTAAACTGTCCATGATACTCTAAATAACAATAATAAGCAAAACCTAAAATACGAAATCAATTATACTAGTGGGCCACGATCATGAGAACCCATGGTGGGCTTTATATGGCTATCGGGCCCACTCCAACGAACCAAAACAAAGTCCTCTAACTAGGAGGCCCTCCCTAGATGTCGTCATCAATCCAGATCAATTGTGTGGTCCTCCTTGCGTACATGCGTAGGGGGTGTGCGTGTGCGCGTGATGTCCCCATCATGGGGCCTTCAATTAATCCAAGGACACGTGTAAGGTCTTCAAAATCATCCTTAATTGTGTCATTAATAAGGTCTTCAAAATCATCCATAATTGTGCAATTAACCAGATCTTCAAAATCATCCTTGGTTATGCCATGAACTATCAACGAGCCATAAAGATGTGTTCATCGGCCGCCTTCGTCTTTAATAAACTTCAAAGGGCCTGATGTCCACATCAGGACCGATGATGAATCGGGATGGAAGGACTCCACCATCTGGTGCCTTTGCATACCTCAAATGGGATTGTTAATATTATATAAATAGGATCTTGGTGTTAGACCCATTGGTTGCTTAGATTGGATGATCAATTCAAGTCTCCGGATCGAGAGGCCCATCATGCCTAGTCCAGATCGACTTGTGTATGTATTACCTTTGGCTAATCCTTAGACCTGAGGACATCGGGATACTCAAGTCCCTAGTGCAGTGTGCTTTGGCCTGCATCATGAAATCAATTATAGTGAGTCATGTGGTTGTTGCGGGTTCATACTTAGGATACAGTTGAGGCAAATAATCCAACAAAGGATTCACTAATTTACCTAAGAACATTTTATGGCTGAGATCTGGTAGCTTGAACCATACATCAAGTGGTTTTTTACTATGCCCGACACTCAAAAGGTTTTAAATGGTTTCATGAATGTTTTCAACCACTGATCTTTTGTTTTTACTATTTAAATGTATTAATCGAACTTGATGGTAATTCTTGAGATTTTGTGGTCCACGTGATTTGCATGGGAATTGGATCAAGAGTGGATGACCGTGGTCAATGGAGAAATTGAGTCAATTTGGGTACATGGTTACAGCTGAGTTGGGTCACTAAAGGTAGCATTGAACATTTTGGCTTTACCCGATAATGTACTAAGGGCGAATTGCCACCTATCTAATATCTAAAGGCGATTGGTTTCTTAAAGAAAACACTAGTAGAATCGAAAAACTCTAATTCCATTCATTGTATAGAATGATTCAAAGAGAGTCATTCTGCTCTTCTCATTAGTGTTCCTTTGTCCATCTTCTTTCAAGCAATTATGAAGCAACATCAATATTTTCCACCTAAAATCTAAAATCCTAACCCAAAACCTCAACCCTAATGTTCTAAACCCTAATTCATCGAAGCCTAGATACCCAAACTCATTCCCCACATTCCCTAGCTTTTAAATAGCCCTAACACGTCAAAACTCATACTAAACACGTGATTTCCATTGAATTTAGATTTGAAACCCTAGCTAGGATGGGGGTTCTATCTCCCATAGGTCTCCCATAGGTCGTAGGCTTGAATTTGGATGTCATACTAAATTTATGGTAAATTAGTTTTATTTTGCCTTTCCATTGCTCTAGTTAATCTGTCTTTTAATTTCATGGCATCATATTAAGTTAGATCATTCCGTCATGCATCAAATTTTGGTATCGGAGCCAGGTTAGCATAGGGTTTAGCGGCCAACATATTTAGAGTTTAGGATTAGATAAAGGAATGTATTGAATTGGACGGGGGCAATATAAGACATTGTTGGGTCTAGGTGGGATGCTGGATTGCCTATCTTTTTTAGTAAAGGTCGGTTTGAGTCAAATCATGATTAAAAAGTAATCACTTATGGCCTTCTTAAAGACAAGGTGTTGGGTTGACCTAGCAGTTTCGATGATTAGGTAGGAAAGGTTTAGTACATTAGAGCATACCAAAGTTTATAAGGTAGTAAAGCACTATATTGGTCTCTCCTTGAAACCCTAGCTCCTCCTTATAAATAGATCCTATTTTGGAGGAATTAGGGGGGGAGAGATCACCTCTCCTCATCCATGCATCCATACATAACATGTGGGGTCGATTGTTGTGGGGATGAATCTCAGTGCGTTGTTGTAGCCTTACTATAGGGTTAGGCATGTTGACACATCTATTCTCCTCATTCGGGATAGATTTGAGAGAACATTCTCAATTAATGGTATGACATTAGCAATCTACATGTTTTAAACGACAGTGATCTACAAGTAATTTTAGATTCAGAATTCTCAGAATTTTCTTTTTCTACAAAAACTTGACAATATCTTAATGAAGATCCTTAGGCCTAACATATTAAATTTGGACCTTTGAAATTTTTAATTTTCTACTACATTTGAAAACTCTAACAAAAGTGGTATCGGAACAGTCCCTTTTGTGGATATTTATCAATTTATATGTTTTATAAAGCCTATGAATGTTTGTTTTGCACTTTGAATGACCAAATTATAGAAACCTTAATGAGGAGCGTCCTTTCCAAATTTGATTCTTACATTGTGGCCCACCTAAAGACTACAATTGTCTGATTTTTTAAGCCAAAGATCTAAGCATTATTTCCAACCCTTTTTAGAGAACGCAAGTCGTGTATTATATTTTGTACTTCTCCTTTATTTCTTTTTGGGTGTATGCATAAGCAAAATGTTGTGTGCTCCTACGGAGTATGTATATAATAAAAGATGTGTTAGGGCTTGCTTGAAGCCCTAACAAACACAAGCTTCTCTCTCTCTCTCTCTCTCTCTCTCTCTCTCTCTCTCTCTCTCTCTCTCTCTCTCTCTCTCAGCTCTACTCTTTCCTCCTATTTTCTTTTCCCTTTTTCCTCCTTTCACACCCTAAATCCATCCCAAACAACTGGAAGAAGACAAGGCGTCGCTACTCTTAACATCGCTTTAATGCAGGAGCATCTCCGCACTAGGGTGAGGTGGCCCACGAGGTGGGGTCTGTGAGATGCAGAATGGCCACGGGGTGGGGCCCACTGTGGGACCTGTGAGATGTGAGGTAGCCCACGGGGAGGTCTCGATCGGTTTGCCGGGAAATTTCGATGCTTCCCCAACAACTCTGGAGCTTTTGGTGTATTGGGCGGTACTCCCTGCTTCAAGTGGTATCACAGAAGAAGACTAGTTTTCGAGTCTCCTTACCGGTGTGGGGTGGATGACGTAAGTGCATATCCACATTAGAGTAGGGTGGCTCACAAGTGAGGTTTGTGAGATGCATAGTGGCCACGAGGTGGAGCCCACTACGGGGCCTGTGAGATGTGAGGTAGCCCATGGGGAGGTCTCGGTCGGTTTACCTGGAAAGGCCTGGATAAAGGGATATTTCGGTGCTTCCCCAACAACTATGGAGCTTTTGGTGTGTTGGTCGGTACTCCCTTTATCATGCTTCCCTCCTCTTATGATCATCTTGTCACGACCCTACTTTATGGGAAGGAGACTAAAAACAGAGGAAGTTACTATAGTGTTGTCATCAAACAAGATGAGGGGAAGAAACCCGACGGTGAGGAATCCTAGGCAAAAGGGTTAGTGGCGAAAGGAAATCAAGGGCATTGGAGACCAAACGAGAAATCTGGAATAGACAGGATGACATCTAGATTGAAATCAAGGTCAAATGATGGTTGTTACTACTGTAAACAAAAGGGACATTTTAAAAGAGTCTACTAAAAACGTCAGAAAGACATGAAAGACAAGAAGAAGGAGAAGTTCAAATAGCAATGATGGGGACCTGTTCTCGTTCTCCTCAGGTACGAGTTATCTTGTTAATGCTTGGATTTCAAATTCTGGTTGTTCGTATCATATGTGCCCTAATAGGGATTGGTTTGAAACACATAAATCTTACAACTATTGTACTGTTCTAATGGGTAATTATGTTGTATGTAAGGCTGTTAGAATAGGGACAATACAAATAAAGATGTTTGATGGAGTTGTAAGGACCTCGGGTGATGTCATGCATGTCCCTGAATTAAAAATAAAAATAAAAATCCGATATCCGTGGGCACATTAGATTCAAGCGGTTGCACATACATGGTAATAGGTGGAGTAATAAAACTTACTGGTATTAATGAAGGAATAGAAAGTGGGAAATTTGTACAAATTGACAAGGAGCATAGTTATAGGTGGAGTTGTTACTTCACTTGCAGAATCCCATACATACTATTCAAATATGTGGCATGTGCAATTAAGGCACATGAGTGAGTGTGGCATGATAGAACTTCACAAAAGAAAATTGTTGAAGGAGGTAAAATCATTCAAAGTGGATTTCTGCAAATATTGCGTATATGGAAAATAATGTAGGGGCCTGGTTTAAGACTGAGTCTCATAAGAGCAATAAAGTTCTGAACTCTATTCATTCCGATGTCTGGGGGCCTATGACAATACCTTCAAAAGGTGGAGCTTGCTATTTTGTGAACTTTATCGATGGTTATTCAAGAAAGGTTTGGGTCTACTTCATGAAGCATAAGTATGAGGTTTTCACCGAATTCAAGCAACGGAAGGTAGTTTAAAAAAAGAAGAAGAAATATAATGTAGGGAGAGAAGAGAGAAGGGGAGAAGAGGAGAAATGGCCAGGGCAACAATTGTTGTGTTGTAGTTAGTCGAAAGACCAACACACACACACACACACACATTATTTGGAAGGAAATGTTGCAATGCTCCACAAGAGTACATGACAACCATACACACACAAAATTACACATAATTCCATACACCCCCTTAAGCTGGAGCAAGTATATTGATCATGCTCAATTTGGAATATATAAAAAGAAAATAATGGTGATAAGCATGGATTATCACTCCCCCTCAAACACAACATGGCAGGATATAGACTATAACTTGAACTTCCTTCATCCATTGAACATTCTCTTCAAGTACATGACAATAACTAAACTCGACAAACATTGAGTCACAACTTGTCATCCACATGAAAAATTCTCTCACAAATAAGTGCAACTTTCATAATAAATGAGCGTGCGTCACGTGCAACACTCGAGAGAATACACACAATAGCATGTGAAGACTTGTGTGCATCACGAGCAACATAAAGTGAGTGAACCACACTCACAACTAACAACATGGCCAGATAAAGGAAAAGAAGATAAACTGAGAAAGAAAGATCCACCATTTGTAAAGAGACTCCCATGTGAAGTTGAGTGACACTTTTTGTCAAACACCTTGTGTGCGCAGGATACTTCTAGGCACGGTACAAGCAATCCCCGCAACATGATATTACACAGGATCACCATAACATATATAAAAGAAAGGAATAAAGAAATCCCAACAAAGGATCCGAAAATAAGGGGCCGGTGACACACGCTCCTCATGAAACACGCCATAACATCAAGGTATTCAAAATCGGTTGCGTAACGGCTATAACGGCTATTACGTAACGGTATCTACATAACATTTCCGATTTTGTTTCCATTTTTCTTGAAACACCACAAAAACTACAAAATATGGAGAAAAATCTCCATTATTCATTTAGTTTCCAGATCTACCATATCCTAGCTTTCCACTCCAAAAGAACTGTCGCGCGCACACTGCTGACGTCATCGGTATGTACGGACAGCATCGGTAGTGGGCCCCACTTCCGTAGGTTTTGATCGGGTCCTGGATCGCACTCTCTAATACCAGGTAGAAAAATAAAGAAGAATAAATATAATGTCCGGAGAGGAGAGAAAGGGGAGGAGGAGAAATAGCTAAGGCAACAAGTGGTGTTGTAGTTAGTCAAAAGATCAACACACACTTACTTGGAATGAAATGTTACAGTACTCCACAAGAGTACATGACAACCATACACACGCACATACAAAATTACACATACTTCCATAGGTAGAAGTAGAAAAGTAGACGGGGAAGCAAATAAAATGTCTTATGTCAGACAATAGGACGGAATATAGGGAGAATGAATTCATTGAATTATGCAAGAATGAAGGAATCACTCAACATTTCACCACTCTAGGAACCCCACAACAAAATAGGGTTGCAGAACGTATGAACGTGACTCTTTTAAAGAGGGCTAGGAGCATGAAGTTACATGTAGGGTTGCCGAAGAGCTTTTGGGCTGAAGTTGTAAATAAGGCATGTTTTATAGTTAACAGGTCACCATCCACATCCTTGGACTTCAGGGTTGCAAAGGAGGTTTGGACAGGGAAGAAAGTTGATTACAACTTAGGGTGTCTTGCTTATGTTCACATGCAAAGCGGACAATGATCAAAACTAGACCCAAAGTCAAGAAAATGCATATTTCTCAGGTATGAGAAAAGAGTGAAAGGCTTCAAGCTATGGGATTTGATTGAACAAAAAATAGTCATCAGTAGGTATGTCGTGGTTGATGAATCCTAGGTGGTGAAAGCCAAAAAGAAAGATGAAGAAAAGTTGTAGAATGGTAATAGTAACAGGCAGTTAGTGCAGGTGGAGTTAGATGAGTTAGAAATTGAAAAAGAAAATCTTCAACAAGAAAGGTTATCTAGCGGGACAATCAACAACAAGCTCAAAAAAGCATAGCTAAAGGCAAAGGAAAATGGACCACTAAAGCCCCAGTGAAGTATGGTTTTAAAGATATGGTTTATTTTGCTTTGATAACTGGTAGTGGAGACCCATCTTCTTTTTACGATGCCATCTCTGAAGAGGATGGTGATATGGATGATGACCATGGTAGAAGAGATGGAGTCACTTCCCAAAACTTGGGAGTTAGTTGAACTGGTTCAGAGAGAGAGAGAGAGAGAGAGACTTATTACGAAGGTTAACATGATAATGATAAATACTAAGATAATGCTAAAATGTATTGACATCTGCTTCTTAAGAAACAACTAGAGATTAATTTTCTTTAAAGATAAAGGAAATATTGCAAAAAAATAAACAGACATGGAAGAAAGGAAGAAAGCCAAAGCTAAAAACCACGCTTAGCCATCAGTTAGGAGTGAGACCTCATAGTTAACCATTCCTAGTATTTAATCCCCTCTTCAATCATAAAGTCAGCTCCCCGTAATAAAGAAAAAGAGTCATGTTGCGTAGCATTCGCCTTGGTCTTCCATTCACCTAAGACTATTACTTCAGAACATAGATTTGTTGTTTCAATTATAGGAATTATGATTTCCTCAGAAGATTCACGCTTCAAATTGTAAGAAACATATTTCCTATTTTTTTCGAAGGTCAGCTTGGAGAGAGAGAGAGAGGAGAGTATACAAGGATGTGTAAAGTGATATGATATTTACCAAGGCTCTCTTGCACATCTTTTGTAAGGTCAGCTTCGAATCTTTCCTCATCAATTTGAGAAGGGTTGTCCTCATGGTGTTTGTTCTCAGATAAGGTTTGGGAATGTCCATCACTGGCAGGGTTTTGACTATAAGCTTGCCTTCCACTTGGTGAAAGACTATCCTCCAAAATTCCTTGGTCTGTTGCGCCTGAAATGACAAAGGATATGAAACACATTTTAGACAAAAGCATCCATATTAATGCAAAAACACCAAGCCTAAGCTTGAGTGTTGGATCTGTAATCTTCCGACGTTCTAACAAAGATAATATAGGACCATGCATGCAATTAAGGATTTTCTCACATGAGCAATATCAAATGGAGAACCACAAATTTATACCAATAAAAGATTTTTTTTAATGGCAACTAATAATTTTATAAAAGTAAACAAGATGCATCAAGGAAATTGAAGAAAGTCCCCTATACAGGGAGGCCCCACAAAGATCAATTCCATGGATGTGTAAAGTGATGTGATATTTACCAAGGCTCTCTTGTATAGCTTTTGTAAGGTCAACTTGGAATCTTTCCTCGTCATGCTCCTCTGCAAAGAGATGTCCTAGTGCCTTTGTTTTATTATCTTCTAGATGTGGATCAACTAATTTTCAAAGTATATGATCATCATGTTAATTCCATGTTTCAGAAGCATTTCAAACTCTTACAACTGATTGAGCCAAGTAAACAAAAGCACAACAATTCAGCCATACTGCAGCCAACATGAAAATAATCCTTACCCCATAGATGAGTTTGCTCCTTGAAGCAACCTTCAATTTGAGAAAGGCTGGCTTCATTTTCTTTCTCAGATAAGGTTTGAGAATGTTCATCACTGGTAGGGTTTTGACTATGAGCTTGCCTTCCACTCAGTAAAAGACCATCCTCCGAAATTCCTTGGTTTGATGGGCCTGAAAAGACAGAATATGACAGATATTTCAGACAAAAGCATCCATCCTAACGCTAGGCCTGTTTGGGAGCCTGGATTCAGAACCCCCTGTATTTGAAACCCCCTGGATTTGAAATCCTCATATTGTGTTTGGCACCCTGGATTGGGAATCTTTAATCCAAAAGTAGCTATGAATGATATATGTACAGGGGTTTGAATTTAATTACTTAATCAACTTTAATATCTCTAATTAGTGACGTATGTAATGTTTGACACAATGGTTGTAATAAGCCCGCTGAAATATATGCTTTGCCCGAAAATGATGAAATTTCAAGTCTCGGATGGGCCACAAGCACAAGATCGTGTTTGAGTGACTAACCAACGATTTTTAGTCGTTGATTTACATGGACAATGTTGGATTTTGCTGGTCATCATATTAAAGTAATTATAGTGATGCAATTGATAATCTAATTGTTTTTGGATATCGTTAGTGGGTCATGTGCCCAATAGAATAATAGTATGGTGACACATATGTTACGCATACAACTACTGAAAGGATTTTAGGTGTAATCCAAGCTCTCACCTTGGATTTCAAACCCCCTCTTTGAGGGGATTTGAAACCCCCGGTTACTTTATGCTGCCAAACAACCAGGGGATTAGAAATCCCCTCAAATCCCCCCAAATCCATGGTGCCAAACGACCCCTAAAGAAATCATATTAATGCACAAACACAAAACAAAAGCTTGTCGTCTTAGAAGATTTACCAGGGACTGCAGTCCTCTCAACAGATCCTGTATGCAAGCCCACTGAAGAACCCTCAGATTTGTCTGCGAGGCGTTTCTGTTTAGCCTCATTTTCTATTTGAATTTGATACTCAAGCTTTTCCGCAAGCTTTCTTTCAGCTGCTTCAAGCTCCTCTTCTAGTTCTTTCAGTTCATCAACACTTTCAGTGGCTGCAAACACCGACACTCTCTGATGAACATCAGTTGCATCAACCAAGGTACTGCTGCAAGGTACAAATAGTGAATTGGGGTGGCGGATAAACCTCCACCTTGTTTCAAACAAGTACGTGGCAAATAAAATAATTGCAAGTTTATTTCCAGTTCACTATAATTACAACAAATCACACAGGTTCTTATATTTTTTTTTCTCTTTTTTTTTAACGTGGTGTGGCCCACCTGATCATTGGATTGGCATGATTCTTTTGGTTTTGTAAGCAAAACATGGGACACACCCAATTAACAGTTTGGATGACATATACAAAGCACAGGGAGCGCACTTTTGCTGGACACCCACCCAGTACATATGCACCCTCCTATTTTAAGGCATTGACTAAAAACTCAGGCCAATGCATGACTTAGATGGACCATACATTGGGAATCAGTAAGAGTAGATGCCCAACCATTAAAACCTTCCCAGTTGTTTGTGGCCCACCTAGAAGTGGTTCAGACATCTGTCCGTCCAATATGTGTTTCACAGGGGCCACACAAAATTACAGGCCATTCCAAAAGTCAAGTGGGCCCAACTAACGGATTTTAGTAGTCTTAGGTATGATTTCACACGGTTACAGATGGTGTAGCCGACCTGGTTCTCTTATTCGTCCGATGTTTGGGAGATCCCGTAACCAGGAGGGGACCGATCAGATGCATGGTTCAGATGTCCACGACACATTGAGGTGGACCAAAATGTATGGTCCAACTAGTTGTGTGTGAGTATCTCTCTCTCTCTCTCTCTCTCTCTCTCTCTCTCTCTCTCTCTCTCTCTCTCTCTCTCTCTCTCTCTCTCTCTCTCTCTCTCTCTCTCTCTCTCTCTCTCTCTCTCTCTCTCTCTCTCTCTCTCTCTCTATATATATATATATATATATATAGAACCAGGCGAGTTTAAATTTTCAATTCAGTGGTAATTACCGGAGAAATGCGTAATAATTATTTCACCCGTATTTACCTCACTATTTCTAGTGCTTGATTTGACCGGCTGCTCTTTAGATAAAAAAGAAGGTCATACAATATTTGTGGGTCCCACCATGATGCATGTTAATTATCCACACTATTCATCCATTATGCCAGCTGAATTTATGGCATGAGCCAAAAAAATGAGGCATATTCAAAGCTCAAGTAGACCAAGCCATGGGAAAAAGGAAAACAAATACTTATTAAAAACATCTTGAGGCCACTATTTCTTTTGGTGTGGGCCACTTGAGTGTTGTATTTTTCCTCGTTCTATGTATCATGTCTTAAAATATTGTGGTAAAATAGATGAACAGAATGGATATATAATACACATCACCTTGGGTCCACAAATTTAAATTAATTCTTTTGAACCAGTTTTCAAGGCAGTAATCCCTTTCATTTTCAACAGGGTGAAATGGTAATAATTACCTATTTACAGGAGTAATTACACAAGCTCTCAAAAATCAAACCGGCAAAGATTATTATATATAGAGACTCGAGAGAGACGTACACTTGTTCTTTAGTTTCCTGATGAGTGACAGTCTCTTTGTCACGACCAACGCCCTGAAAAAGATTATAAATTAAAAATTAAAAATAAAAAAACCAGATTAGGAGGTATCAAATGAAAGCGGTCCTAATAAAAGAAACCGAACCAGACCCAACACAACTGAAAACCTGTGGATTCTTAGTTCTTCTATAATCCTTCTTCTTCTTCTGTTTTCTTTGACTTTGCCTGTATCTGTTTTGAATCATCACCTCCTCTTTTGTTGACATTGCTTTTGGCTTCAAGCTCAAGCTCCAGTAAAAGTGCTTCACTGGCAGCATCAGATTTCTCTTTGGCATCTTTGCGTGCTATATCCTCCAAACGTACCTGCCAAAAGAAGATAACCACCAAAAACATTTAAAACTCGACCTCAATCAGGCAAGTATAGAGGAAAACGGTTAAATCAAATCAATACAGACCAGCACGAACATCTTCACGAGGAGTAACATAACTTCCCGATAATCAAAGCCGCAGATGACCTCAAGCTCATGTTCCAACTGCTGCATAGCATCAAGCTTCTGCATGATCCTTGCATCAAATCTACTCGTCTGCAGGGCAGCAACCTACTACTAAGACCTCACTAAAATGTCATTTCTTCGTTAAAGATTCAAATAGGGAAAAAAAAAAAAAAAGACTAACCTCCAGATCTGAAGACAGCTTTTGTTTTCCGATTACTATTACTAGTCTCTCGTCAACTTGATGCAGGTTGTCCTGAATTCTCAAATCCTCCTTGTTGTTGGACGTAACATTGGAAGCCTGATATTCTTTAAGAACAGTTGAAATAGCATCCCGCCCAATCTCGATGAGAACTGGATCATCTTTTCTTTCTGCAAGCTCTTCCTGCCGCTTCCTCAAGACAGCCTCCCAACTTTGATGAGGTACGTATTCCACAGAGTCCTGTTCCCTTTTCCCAATTTCTTCAAGACAGAGATCGTCAAGATCACTGAAAGCTTATGCTTAAATTTCTCTTCGCAGAAGCTCTGGTAGAGATCAAACTCCTTCTTTAGCTTTTGAAAAATCTCCATTCCCCGACGGAGTCTGTCTTTCCTCAGATAAACCCATGATAAAAGTTCTACGTCAGTCCGAGAAGGGCGAAATACCCCATATAAAATATTATCCCAGTCTGACCTTCCTCCATCTTCACTGAGAGCAGCATTTCCAGCTTTATTAGAATCAGTCCCAGCTGCCAACAAAAACTCATTCAAAATGAGATGAGTTGAATCGTCACTGAGCGCAATCCGCTCTAGAATATCACTCACTGGAGCGTCTACACCACGGGTATCATCTGCTGAGGTGGTCTTCTCAGAGTCTTTGCCTAAAAAGAGGGGAAGAGGGAGAAACGCACCAAAGGGGATTGAAGGTTTCGTCTCTCCATCCCAAGCTCTCTCCTCCTCCCTCTCTGCAATCTCTCTCCCCCTCCCTCCCAATCTCTCTCCGTCTCTGCAATCTCTCTCTGCAATTACCGCCTTCCGTCCCTTCTCCTCCTAGAACGGTAGGGTTTCATCAACCCTTTCTTCTCTTTGAAAAGGATAGTGGCGTGACATTACTCAATAAGGCACGCTCACTTATACGCACCTGTGCATGTGCGCATTTTTTCACACGTGTCATGGACCTCTAATCCGAGCGGTCCATGTGATGCAGCCTCCCATGAAACTAATAAGAACCAAATTTCGCTCTGATTTAAAACTCTGGTGGGCCATAGAAAAGAGAGATACAAATCAAGGTAGGAAAATGTTTTCTTTTGTCATGGCCCACCAATGTTTTAGATCAAAGTAACAGATGGGTCATGGAGGTTTCATGGGGTTCAGCATCACGTAGACCGTTCAGATTTTGGACTCAAGTAACGTGTGATGAGTTCTCAAGAAGTTCTCAAGAGAACTCTTGCCCACCTGTCCGCAGCTGAGAATTATGCGGGAAGGGATTGAGTGCTGAGTAATGCTTAAATCATGTGGGATTCACCGTGATATATGTATTTGATCCACACTGTCCGTCCATTTTAATACTTAATTTTTTAAGTCGTAATCCTAAAAATTAGCTATATCCAAAGATCAAGTGGACCACACCACAGGAAATAGTGTGAATTGAGTGTATACCGGTGAAAATTTTTAGGGGCCCACAGAAGTTTTGGATGGAGCTGATTTTTTTTCCCCTCATCTAGGTGTTTGTTATCTTATGAACATGTTAGATGACAAATAAATATCACTATGGCGCTAGAAAGGTTTCAACAGTCCAAATCAGTATTTCCACCGTTTCACGTGGTATGGTGTACTTGATCTCTGGGTATACATTTATAGTGGGCCCAACTGAATTTATTTAGTGTAATAAAAGTATACCAGCAACTCGGTATGCAATCTAATTGCATTACTAGTAACACGGTAGTAGATGTTACCCCTGCCGTGGGCCCACCTTCATGATGTGTTATATATCCACTCCGTCCAACTGTTTCTCCATCGAGGATTTTGTGCCCACCTTGTTTATGTTGCTAAGTTTTTCACTGAGGATGTTTATTCTCAATGTTTAAATTGAGTTATTACTCCATATTATGGATATTTTGAATTCGTGGGCCCACTTTTATAGCCCACTCGATGATTGGTTTAGCTTAAGAATTATCTCAAATATTCATCTTGATGGGCTTAACAAAATAACATATTTGATCCCATGTTTTTTTTATATGATTATAATATTTTAGAACAATTACCTAATCTAAGATCTGCTTGATGTGAATATACAACTTTCTACCTATAAGTAACTTACAGGTTATTCAAACAGAAAAACTTATTTACCCGTAAGTGACTTACAACTTACATCCAAATAGGTTACCTATGAGTAACTTTCACCTGTAAGTGACTTAAAGGTAAGTCACTTACAACTTAAAAGAACTTACAGGCATCCAAACAGGCCCTAATTGACACAATTTTTGGAGATCGTGCAAGTAGAAGAATATATTCGTAAGCTTCTCTGCATCCAAGAAACAAATACATTCAAGTGATTTGTCCAGCTCATGATCTATAAATTCCAAATTTGGATCTAGTTTTCGAAGCCCATTCATGGCTTTTCGTATCATCGTTTTTACATTATTATCAACAAGACACTTATTCTTCAGAAGCAACTAAAACATAAACCAAATACTTACAAGGTGTTTGGCACGTTTGGGATCATCAACCACTGGCCATCTTTAGTTGATGTTGAGAGATCGGCTTGTGGCAGGATTTTCTAGAATTTTCATAGCTGCATTGAAATCAAGTGGTTTCCAACAACCACTGCGAATCATATCGACTGAGCTACTATCCGCCTCTTTTGGTAGGACTTCCCGCAATTTCACTACCAGGTTGTGCATCCAAACATGATGCTCGTAGGAGTTGTGGCACTAAATTTCGATCGGCAATAACAACACACCCGGAACTTCAAGGAATTGTTATACCTGGCATTTGAGAGAGCTTCTGAAATTACATTCACTGCTAACATATCATCTTCCGAGATGTAGTAGGCCTTGAGATCCTGAAAATTCACTTCAAGAAACCTCCCTCTGTTCTCGACACTCAACGTCTTCCAATATTTTTGAACTCGATTAAAAATTTGGAGCCACTCGGTTGTGGGTTTGGGTTGTTTGGAAGGCTCATCTTGGACAGAAGAGGTGAAGTCAGATGGGGCTAATGGTGGTTTTTCAGGGGTGCGGCAGCCAGCTTCATTTTGTTCTTCTTACCTTATTCCTTTTGATCAATGTCCAAGTCTATCAAACCATGGGCTCACTTATCATGTGTATTTATATATAACGCATATTATTCCTTTTGTATCATTGCATGTATCTTATGGCCTTTGATCTGATCAAGTTCAATATAACATACTCATTTATTCCTTGTGTGCACTCATTATCATAAAGGTCATTCATACCAATAGTTGGTTTACATTATAATTTAATTTTTAGGTCACTATAAATACAAAGAATAACCCACTAATGAACTATTCATGTTACAAACATATGTGCAGTGACGGCTTAATGTGAAACCGTGCATTTTACTGCATTTATAAAGATCAACGTCAATATAGATATTCATTTTATGTGCATCAATCACACAAAAATCAACTCTTTAACATGCACTTGATCAAAATGATATGTTATATTTGTTCCAGCACCAACAATATAGTAGGCCCCATTTTTTCACGATTCAAACCATGCACTCTTGTGCCACCCACCATTAGTCGTCATCAAATATCTTCTCAAAATCTCTCATCATAACATAGATAATAAACCATCTACTTGCTGTCTATAAGTTGGACATGTAAGATTATCCAATGGGAAAATAATTTGGTGATACACATTATGTATGGTCCAACATATTAGTTGAATAGTTTTGATCATCAAAATTGGCCTGGATTAGATTATCCAAAAACATATATCATATAGAATTATAGATTGTACGTGTATGAAACACGGTGCTTTATTAAAGTATTAAAAGGTTGTCTATGAGAGCAAACTTACAAGAGAATAAACCCACGAGCAATTAAGATAGATGATTCTAACCGTGCATTTTATTCTCACTGAATAAGTGGTTAGATTATCGGTTTATCTATCAAACCATGGGCTCACTTATCACTGTGTATTTATAAATAATGCATATTATTCATTTTGTATCATTGCATGTATCTTGTGGCCTTTGATCCATCCTATGTAGATTTATGATTGATATGTTTAAATCTTGTATCTATGTGTTACGTGTATAAAATATAGTCTTCATAATATTATAATATGAAACATTAGACAATGTATGACACTTGATACGTAGACACCTAAAAATTGTACATATTTGGAAAACATCCCATTTATAAAGATTTGAAATTGTGGGGGTTATGTACTTAGAAAGTTATAAATCCATATAGATGTTATATTGGCTCATGTGGGATGATTAGGCTGGTATATTTTTAAAATATTACCTTTTGCAGGCCTAATAGATGAACGGTTTAGATATTGCATACGTATTACTTTTATGAATATTAAATACTTGATAACTCACATTATATGAATGCTTGTTTCTCTGGAGTTTCACTTACCATGAAACAAATGCTGACTTGAGTTTCTCAAGTAGACTAGTAGTGAATGTGTCTTAATTCAATGTTAATTATGACTTACATTTTATTATGTAGAAAGTAATATAGAACATTGGGTCCAATAACAGACGGACCATCTAATGCAGGACATGAAATTTAAGTATAATGTGCAAGAATCCAGGCTTAGATCATACTAATTAAAAAACAATTACACAAACTCCACATCCCACATGATAGTCCAAACATTCAATGAAAGGGGAATCTATGCGAGTCCAGGCTGGCACAGGCTAGGGTTGGACTAATAAAAATTATAAGTCAAATGATGTCAATGGGAAATAGAAATCAACCACACATGCATAAGAATCAGTCTATAATCCAAGAGATTCCCCAATTTCAATTCGAGGAACCCTGTGGTGAAAAAAAAAGGGTAAATAAATTAGGCTTAATGCAGACTAAGGCTAGAGTTTGAGAAATAAGAATGAAAAAAGGAAAAACTAGAGGAAAACCTGATCCAGAGAAAGCTCTTGCGTGTAGACGGTCACCCGGAGCTGACGCACGTGCGCGGGTGGGTTGGCTGTACGTGTGATGGAAGCCCGCCTCCTCAAAGTGACACCTAGGCCTTGGTCGGTCGGAAGAGACCTCCAATCCCTCCAAGTTTGATGACGATCCGAAGTAAGGTCGAGGCGTAGTGCTCCGCCGAAGTTTCTGCCCTCCTACAGGTTCAGATTATGGAAACTGGTTGTAGGGGGATGAATAGCTGCAAAGGCCAGAAATTTCAAAACAATAATGATGATAAAAGATGAGGTATATGGATGAGAGATGGTAGGGACGGATGGGGATAGATGTAGCTTCACACCACGTAGTTAGCCCTTTGAAAAGGGAGGGCTTCGCACCCACTTTTGAATTCTTTTACAACTCATGAAGAGAGCAGAAAAATAAAGCAGGATTTTTTTTATTAAGTTTGAATGAATGAAAAGAACTACATGGGGTACCTATTTATAGGAAAGACCTTATACCCAAAACTCGCACCATGTGTGCAATCCATTACTTGATGGGTAAGTAAACTAAAATAAAAACCAAATAAAAAAATTCAAAGCGTTTACGATGTTCTAAATAATAATAATAAGGAAAACCTAAAATATGATATCAATCCGACGAGTGGGCCACGATCATGAGATCCCATGATGGATTTTTCTTGACATCGGGCCCACCCTTTTGAACCAAAACTTCATTTTCTAGCCAGGAGGCCCTCCCTAGATGTCGTCATTGAGCTAGATCGATGGTGAGGCCCTCCTTCTGCGTACGTAAGTGTGTAAGGGGGGTGTGCGTGCGCGTGTGCGCATGATGTCCCCATCAATTCTCCCCGGCCGTGAAGATTTTGTCACTGGTGAAATAAAACTCTTGAACTGATCTAGGATGTCAAGATCATGTCTTTGAAGCTCCTCCTCAGTGAAACACGTGTTGTCTAAAGCTTGGCGTGACTTCCATTTAACCATGTACTTCTGAAACCCGCTGTCCAACGTGGATATTATCTGATGGTCCAGAATATCCTCTATTTCCTCTATAAGTGTAGGAAAGGTAGGTACGTGAGGTAGAGACTGAGAAAATGGGTCGGAAAGGGTAGATATGGGACATAGTAGCTGGAAAGATGGGTCAGGACAGGGAGGTATGGGAGGTAGAGGCTGAGAAAATGGGTCGGGATGGGTAGGTATGGGAGGTAGAGGTTGGAAAAATGAGTTGGGAGGGGTAGGTATGGGACGTAGTAGCTGAGAAGATGGGTCGAGACAAATAGGTAAGAGAGGTAGAGCTGGAAAAATGGGTCAGGAGGGGCCATGGATCAATGGAAAGGTCTGATGAATCATGATGGTTACGCGAAAGGCTGGACAATGCATCAATGACCCCTTGAAGTGCAACTAAATCCTCCACATTGAATGTGGAAGTAATTTCCATGCGGGGTAGAAGATTTGCTACATATGTATTGAGACCGTTTCATTTTATAATTTTGACGGGTCCAGCGCTACGCACGTGTAACTTACGAATGGCCCCCG
This sequence comes from Magnolia changhungtana, assembly GCA_030180095.1. Classification (NCBI taxonomy): domain Eukaryota; kingdom Viridiplantae; phylum Streptophyta; class Magnoliopsida; order Magnoliales; family Magnoliaceae; genus Magnolia; species Magnolia changhungtana. The sequence continues at coordinate 9,473,293 of JASAUF010000546.1, read as the reverse complement.
GAGGATATTGATCGGGCTTGATATGGACAATCACAGAGTCCCTTACATTGAATTCTTTAAAACATCTATGCTAGTCTGTAGAAAATTTGTAATGTTCATTACTAGTAGTAATCTTCTGCCTGATTTTTTGATGCCACGAATGAATATGATGCACAAAAGACTCTGCAGGCTCTGACGGCCTATGAGACAGTGACGTAGGGACAAGATTAATAGGTTTTTCAAGTTTATAACCAGTAACGACTTCATAACGACTAAGACCTGTGGACCTATCGACAGAACTATTGAACGCAAACTCGGTTGTAGGTATTACGATGTCCCATGTTCTGGTGTGCTCTATACCCTTCCTAGGGGGAGACTCATCCGGTAGATCATCAGGAAAGACATCATGAAACTCATCCACTACCGGAATGACCTCAGCAGGTAACTCTACACTAGCCTTTAGTGCACTCTCTCTAGCCACGAGGCTGCACATGTTGTGCCCCTCGCAATAATGGTTTTGATGTCCCTCATGGGGTGAGGGTACGGGTGCACGCCCATAACTGATTCCTTAGCCACCTCCATTCATTGGTCTATCCTCCTGGCCACCTGCATGAGATTGGCCATCTTCCCTAATGGTGGGGTTTGTCCTGAGGGATGCCTCTATTTGGTCAAGGCGTTAATTTATGTCTTGTTCCAAGCGCTTACCCTAAGACTCGATCTGCTGGGACAGCTTGTTTAGTGACTCTAATAGTTGTTCCATGTTTAGTGTAGGGTGTTAGCCAAAATTCAGCAATATAGTTGTCAAAATATAAGAAAGTTTTTTTTTTTTTTTTAAAGAAGCAACCTAGTTTTTAAAAGCGAAAAAGGAAAGTTTCTAAAAAAAACAACCTAGTTTCTAAAAATGAAAAAGGAAAGTTTTTAAAAATAAATTAGAAAAGTTTATAAAAAACAAATTAGGAAAGTTTCTAAAAAGCGACCTAGTTTATTAAAAAAGAAAAAGGCAAGTTTCTAAAAATATAAAGTAAGCTAGTTTCTAAAAAAGAAAAAGGAAAGTAAATTAGTTTCTAAAAAAGAAAAAGGAAAAGAAATTAGTTTCTAAAAATAGATTAAGAAAGTTTCTAAACCTAGAAATAGAAAACTAAGTTAATTTGTAAAATAATTCAAATAAGGGGATAACAGAAAATTTCAGCAGCTTATGTTAGGGTTTATGGACCTCTAAACAACCATGTATGATGAGAATTGATGCGTAATTGATATAAACAACTAAACCCTAAGCATGTAATGCATTCCCCTATAAGAACCATAAGCTCTGATACCAAATTTGATGCAGGACATGAAATTCAAGTATGAAGTACAAAAATTTAGGCTTAGATCATACCAATTCAGAAACAAGTACACAAATTTCACATCCCACATGATAGTCCAAACATTCAATGAAAGGGGAATCTATGCGGGGGCCGACACAAGCTAGGGCTGGACTGATAAAAATTATAAGTCGAACGATGTTAAAGGGAAATAGAAATCAACTACATGTGCATAAGAATCATTCCATAATCTAAGGGATTTCTCAATTTCAATTTAAGGAACCCTAAGGTGAAAAAAATGGACAAATAAATTAGGGCTAATGCAAACTAAGGCTAGAGTTTAGGAAATATGAATGAAAAGAGGAAAACCTGACTCGGAGAAAGCTTCTGCATGCAGACGGTGACCCGGAGCTAATGCACATGCACGGGTGGGCTGGTCGCACGTGTGATGGAAGCCCGCCTCTCCAAAGTGACACCTAAGCCTTGGTCGGCCGGGGGAGACCTCCAATCCCTCTAAGTTTGACGACGATCTAACGTAAAGTCGAGGCGTAGTACTCCGCCGAAGTTTCAGCCCTCCTACAGGTCTAGATTATGGAAACTGGCTATATAGGAATGAATAGCTGCAAAGACAAAAAATTTCAAAGCAATAATGATGATAAAAGATGAGATATATGGATGTGAGATGGTAGAGATGGATGGGGATAGATGTAGCTTCACACCACGTAGTTAGCCCTTCGAAAAGAGAGGGCTTCGCACCCACTTTTGGATTCTTTCACAACTCACGAAGAGAGCAGAAAAATAAAGTAAATTTTTTTTATTTAGCTTGAATGAATGAAAAGAACTACAAGGGGTGCCTATTTATAGGAAAAATCTTATACCCCAAAACTCGCACCATGTGCGCAACCTATTACTTGGCGGTGAAGTAAACTAAAATAAAAATCAAACAAAAAATTTAAAGTGTTTACGATGTTCTAAATAATAACAATAAGTAAAACCTAAAATATGAAATCAATCCGACGAGTAGGCCACGATCATGAGATCTCAATGATGGGCTTTTCTTGACTATCGGGCCCACCCTTTTGAACAAAAACTTCGTCTTCTAGTTAGGAGGCCCTCCCTTGACGTAGTCATCGAGCCAGATCGATGGTGAGGCCCTCCTTCTGCGTACGTACATGCGTAAGGGGGGTGCTCGTGTGTGCATGATGTCCCAATCACCATCCGCACATATTACTTAACTGTTTAACACACTTATCGCTGCTTTTCTATAAACGGCTCATATTATTGATCTTAAACATAAAATTGTTGATAGGGTGACGAGTACACATGTCTAATTTATGAGACAAGTTACATTCACTTTTGGGATTATTCACCATACTTTCTAGATAATATTACTTAGAAATGTAGAGGAAATGTTAATTTCATCCGATCATGTACCAACCTAGGACACATGTTAGTCAATTCGATTTCTCTTAACTCTTGGTTAATAGGTTTATCAGGTGTGACATAAATATATCTATTAAGGCTAAATATGAAATTGTGGGAATGCTCTCGGATACATAAACCATTTAACACATGGAATCCAAATTTAGTCAATATGTATTTGATAAATGGGTTAACATACATAAAATTGAAGATTTGCACTAAAGAAACTATATGTTGAATGTTATGGATCAATATGCACATGTTTTATGTTGAAATGTAGATCTCTAAGACAAGGTGTCTGAAAATAAACATATTGCATGTTTTAATGATCAAATTGGTAGCCATAAAATAAACGGTCAGAGAGAAAATTATTAGTAGTTTGAATTCAAAGATGATTGTTGGATCAATGAGATTTTTAGGCTATATTTTGATTCTCATTGGTGGCTAGATTTGGACATTTGAGATTGGCATTCATATGAGATATAAGTTCATTTGATAAACTATGTTGTTTTATCATCAACAAATGTATCTAATGGGCAAACTTATGCACCATGAAGCCTGTTGTTCAATCCGTCGATCAAGATACTTGATAATGAACTTGGACATTCTCCTCCATATTCAGTTGTCAAATATCCATTGATTGTTTTGAATTATAATCACTAATTGATAAATTGGCCAACATTTCATGTGTTAGGGAACATATGATAACATGATAATGTTGCAATATGATTATATAAAGGTTATTCTCTATTTTAATTGTCATATGTCTATGTATGATAGATTACTCCAGTTTCTTTGTACTGCAAATACAATAAGTTCGGTTGACTTTACCACCAGTTGGTTAAATGTGGGCTAGTGAAGCTGGTTGAATGGTAAAAGTACATTCAAGGCTAAGAAAGTTGGTTGTATTCAGAGTCGGTGATACGACAACTATCATAACAAAAGTGATGCTTAGTATCTGTTGCTTGATGTAATCGTAATTATTAAATCTGTGAGGTTAAAAATGAGTTTGGTACGCGTTGGCTTGAGATATAAATAGTCAAAGAGGATGCAGCTGACTGCTGAAGATTTGACTGAGCAAAAGGAGGAATCCGCCTAAGCAGAGACTCATTTCTAAGTAGCTAGTTGGTGAGGCAATAGTTTGTTAATACGATGATCCCTAGCTGATTTGAAAGGATGATTAGCCATAATGGGACTAAGACATGGCCAAACTCGTATGAGAGGTAACAATAGTAAATTTTCCGTAATAGGCAAAAGCCTGACGGAGCAATGAAGGGTAGAGGTAAAAGGCCTACAGGTCATAAATCCTCTAACCAAATAACTTTCTAAAAGATTAATCAATGATACATCGAAGGGAATGAGACTGAGCCTAATATATGAGCTACCACTGTTGGCAACCCAAATAATTAGCCCATTCTATGGTGTATAGTATGAGCAGTAATGAAGAATGATGAGTTTTTGAACTCTTAATGAATCCATAGCCATATATTTGGTGGTGTATCTAATTGCTGTGTACACTTGATGGAATTCACCTATATGGGTGTAGAGGCGAAGGCCGCTTCCTATGAGAATCTAGGCGAATTCTCTAAAGCACTAATGAAATCCAGGTAATGGTGTATGGCGAAAACACACCGAACCGCAGAATCACTTGTAGCGGAAAAGTTGTGTGAGTGGCATGTACTTGCGATCTACATAAAAAGGAATCAAGTTAAAGACTATGGTGTCACCTGATTCCTGTAAACCTATCATGCTTACTCTAATGTCGGTTCAAGTCTATGGTGACACCGGCACCATTGCACAACTCTTCCATCTTAACCCGAACTGTCAAAAATTTTGAAACATGTGGGGAATTGTTGCATTTTAAATTATTTTTAAATAATTCAATATTTCAAAATATCCATTGGGACGGGCTATGGTTGTGGCCATAGGTGCCTTATGAATGTGTCTTTTCACTTAAGTCTGAAAGGTTGCATCCTTTTAATTTTTTTTTGAAAAGTTATGTCTTTTAAAGCCTAAGGGTCACACCAATTGGGTTTAAACCCAATAGTCACAACCCTTTGTGAAAGGGTGTCTTCACAAAGTCTATAAATAGACTTCTGATTTTAAGTTTTGCACAGGATTAGAAAATTGGTTTTCTCTTTAAAAATTTTGTTTAAATATTTTCTAGTTTGAGTTAAGGCTACAAGTGGTTTGAGCCCGTGTATAGTGAGTGTACCACTGAGACCGAGTCATAGTCGTTGTATCCTGGAGGTTGATTGCTCTGGAAACCTGTTATACTTGGGACGCTGTCCAAGGGGACCAAATTCGATTTCAAGCCGAGTGATTTACATCACGCCTCGACTTCTATAAATCGATAAGTTTTCTATTTTCTCATTTTAATTTTAATTTTAATTTATTTAAATAGTTTTTCAAACTCCATATCCCAACAGTTTTTTCGGGGGTGCGGCAGCCGGCTTCGTTTTGTTCTTCTTACGCGGCATGCTCTAGAGCTAGTTCGGGTTACACGTGTATAACAACAGAGGCTATCTCTAACAAGGAGAGATTTTTTTTAGAAAAAAACACAAATATATTGAGGACAATGTAGGGAAGACGGTGAGATTGATACGTACCGATCGAGCACGCCTACCAAATGCGTAGATGAGGAGAATGAGATTGAGTTTCGGAGAGTTCTCTCTCTCGAATCTTAATTTCTTTATTTTCTTAATCTTTGAATCTTGAAGAGGAAGATCGAGCTGTTTGTTTGAAGAGAGTGTGGGATTTTTGAGAGCGGAGGAGATTAACGAAATGTGTAAATGTAAGAAGGGAAGATGAACCAGAGAGATTTATATAGTCGACTTGGATAGTTTGCAGTACCCACAAGCGTATGAAGCATATAACCTACACGCAATCACGTGTGTTAATATCTGATATGTTGGCCCGATCCTAGCGGTCTATCATTTGTACCACACTCTTTAGATTATTTTTCATGAAAATATGATAATTATATCCTTTATAAAGCTTAAAATATAAAATTAATTGGATGGTTAGATGATTGGTTTAGTTGTCCATTTGTTTTATAATGTGTCCAACATTAGTATTGAAATGGCCCTGTTATTATATTGTAGGATCCTAACACCGTGGTCCTTCTGATGAACAGATTCGATCTTGAAAAACTGTTCATATGTGCATGCGTTTTAATCGGGAGGGCACACAGGCGCTTTGCAAAGCAAATAGGCTAGGTTCATTAGTTTTTTTTTTTTTTAGAAAAAAAAAAAAAACACACACACACCACCACCACACATGCATGCAATCACACGTGTTAATATCGAATATGTTGGCCCAATCCAAGCGGTCTATCACTTTTACCACACTCTTTAGATTTTTTTTTTTCATGAAAATACTATAGTTATATCCTTTAGGAAGCCTATAATGTAGAAAATAATTGGACAGCTAGATGATATGTTTAGCCATCCATTTGTTTTATATAATGTGCCCAAAATTATTATTAAAATGAACCTGTTATTATATTGCAGGATCGTAACACCGTGGTCCTTCTAATGAATAGATCAAATCTTGAAAAATTGTTCATGTGTGCATGCGTTTTGATCGGGAGGGCACACAGGGGCTTTGCAAAGCGGATAAGGTAGGTTCGTGAGAAATTTACCACCGTAGACCCATTTACGGCCCATTTACCCGCTTAAGCCCACCCTTTTTTACCTGACCAGAATAAGCCCTAGCTGTACGGACGACTTGCCAAAGGTCGAAAATGCCCCTGCTTTTTCCTTCAAGCGGATCAGCTAGTGCTCGAAGACGAGCGCTGACGCTCATCGATCTCCAAGTTGTACAAATGGTTCAAAAGAGATCAAAGTTACATGGCTCCACAGTTATGTATTTATTATATCTACAACGCTCATCCATATTTCGAGATCATATCGGAGCATTATCAAAAAAAAAAAAAATCATATCCAAATATCAACTGGACCACACCACAAAGAGCAGCGGAAAATTGATTTTCACCGTTGAAACTTTTGTAGGGCCCACCATAACATTTATTTTCCATCCAATCTATTCATAAGGTCACAAAGACCTGGATGAAGAGGAAAAACAAATTTCATAATGATCGATCCAAAACTTCTGTGACCCCCAAAAGGGTTTCAATGGTAGACGTTTAAAGCACAATGGAAATGCCGTATGCTACGATCAGACCTATGGCTACGGATTATAACCAAAGCCATAGATACCATAATCCGTAGCCATAGAACTGTCTGGGGTGGGCTCGCCGAACTAGTGGCCCCCACGCCAGTTGCTGGCCTGTCCGGCGGGGCCATGCCCATCTGGCAGCCCCTATAGCTACGAATTATAACCGTAGTCTTAGACAGACTACCGTGACGACAGTTTGTGCATTATTATTATTATTTTACATGAAGAACTTTATTCTACCTACAATTTTCTCTAACAAATTTTTATATAAATATGTATATATAAGCATATAAATTTTTTTATCTCACTTTTTTTCATTTCTTTCTTTATTCATTTAACAGGAATATCTTCTAAACCAAAATTAGTTACTTGATGTAACCTATATGATTTTAGGGTAGGAGAAGTTACTTTAGCCAACCAACTTGGTTATTTTTCAAGATTCCATCAGGTCGATGGTTGAAAATTCATTTCATTCACTTCGCGGTCAATTTCAATCAGTTCGCAGTCAACTTCATTCATTTCATTTACTTCGTGATCAATTCCATGCATTTCATGGTCAATCCCGGCGATTCCCCTTCACTTCACGTTCAATTCCATGCATTTCATGGTTAATTCCTTTCACTTCACGGTCAATTCCCTTCATTTCGCGGTCAATTTCGGCGATTCCCCTTCACTCCACGGTCAATTCCATGCATTTCACGGTCAATTCCCTTTACTTCACGGTCAATTCAATGCATTTCATAGTCAATTCCCTTCATTTCACGGTCAATTACATGCATTTTACGGTCAATTCCGGCAATTCCCCTTCACTTCATGGTCAATTCCATGCATTTCACGGCCAATTTCCTTCACTTCACAGTCAATTCAATGCATTTCACAGTCAATTCCATGCATTTTACGGTCAATTCCCTTTACTTCACAGTCAATTCAATGCATTTTACGGTCAATTCCCTTCATTTCACAGTCAATTCCATGCATTTCACGGTCAATTCCGGCGATTCCCCTTCACTTCACTGTCAATTCCATACATTTCACGGTCAATTCCCTTCACTTCACGATCATGGAACATTTCCATGCATTTCACGGTCAATTCCCTTTACTTCACGGTCATTTATATGCATTTCATGGTCAATTCTAGCGATCCCCTTCACTTCACGGTCAATTCCATGCATTTCACGGTTAATTCCCTTCACTTCACGGTCAATTCAATGCATTTCACAGTCAATTCCCTTCACTTCACGGTCAATTCCATGCATTTCACGGTCAATTCCCTTCACTTCACGGTCAATTCAATGCATTTCACAGTCAATTCCCTTCACTTCACGGTCAATTCCATGCATTTCACGATCAATTCCGGTGATTCCCCTTCACTTCACGGTCAATTCCATGCATTTCAAGGAATTGACCGTGAAGTGAAGGGGAATCGTCGGAATTGACCGTGAAATGCATGGAATTGACCGTGAAATGAAGGGAATTGACCGTGAAATGCATGGAAATGACCGTGAAGTGAAGCGGAATTGACCGTGAAATTCATGGAAATGACCGTGAAGCGAAGAGAATTGACCGTGAAGTGCATGAAAATGATCGTGAAGTGAAGGGAATTGTCGGAATTCCCTCCATTTCGCGGTCAATTCCCTCCATTTCACAGTTAATTCCCTTCACTTCACAGTCATTTCCATGCATTTTACGGTCAATTCGCTTCACTTCACGATCATTTCCATGCATTTCACGGTCAATTCGCTTCACGTCACGGTCATTTCCATGAATTTCACATTCATTTTCGGCGATTCCGTTTCATTTCACAGTCATTTCCATGCATTTCACTGTCAATTCCCTTCACTTCATGTTCATTTCCATGCATTTCACAGTCAATTCGCTTCACTTCATGGTCATTTTCATGCATTTCATGGTCATTTTCGGTGATTCTGTTTCATTTCACAGTCATTTCCATGTATTTCACGGTCAATTCTGGCAATTCCATTTCAATTCACGGTCATTTCCGTGCATTTCACGGTCAATTCCCTTCACTTCACGGTCATTTCCATGCATTTTACGGTCAATTCGCTTCACTTCACGATCATTTCCATGCATTTCACGGTCAATTCGCTTCACGTCACGGTCGTTTCCATGAATTTCACGGTCATTTTCGGCGATTCCGTTTCATTTCACGGTCATTTCCATGCATTTCACTATCAATTCCCTTCACTTCATGGTCATTTTCATGCATTTCACGGTCAATTCGCTTCACTTCATGGTCATTTCCATGCATTTCATGGTCATTTCTGGTGATTCCGTTTCATTTCACGGTCATTTCCATGCATTTCACAGTCAATTCCCTTCACTTCATGGTCATTTCCATGCATTTCACTATTAATTCGCTTTACTTCACAGTCATTTCCATGCATTTCATGGTCAATTCCAGCAATTCCGTTTCATTTCACGGTCAATTCGCTTCACTTCACGGTCATTTCCATGCATTTCACGGTCATTTTCGGCAATTCCGTTTCATTTCACGGTCATTTCTATGCATTTCACGGTCATTTTCGGCAATTCCGTTTCATTTCACGGTCATTTCCATGCACTTCACGGTCAATTCCCTTCACTTCACGGTCATTTCCATGCATTTCATGGTAAATTCGCTTCAGTTCACGGTCATTTCCATGCATTTCATGGTCAATTCCGGTGATTCCGTTTCAATTCACGGTCATTTCCATGCATTTCACGGTCAATTCGCTTCACTTCACGCTTATTTTCATGCATTTTACGGTCAATTCGCTTCACTTCATGATCATTTTTATGCATTTCACGGTCAATTTCGGTGATTCCGTTTCAATTCACGGTCATTTCCATGCATTTCACAGTCAATTCCTTTCACTTCACGGTCATTTCCATGCATTTCACGGTCATTTCCGGCGATTCCATTTCATTTCATGGTCATTTCCATGCATTTCATGGTCAATTCCCTTCACTTCATGGTCATTTCCATGCATTTCACGGTCAATTCGTTTCACTTCATGGTCATTTCCATGCATTTCACGGTCATTTCCGGTGATTCCGTTACATTTCACGGTCATTTCCATGCATTTCACGGTCAATTCACTTCATTTTACGGTCATTTCCATTCATTTCATGGTCAATTCGCTTCACTTCATGGTCATTTCCATGCATTTCACGGTTGATCAATCTTATTTGTACGGTTCTTTATCGGTACCAGCTGTGTATAGGCTCACTTCGAGCGTCAAGGGTCAGCAAGTGACGACGTGGGCTAGTATATAATTTTTTTTTTAAAAAAAATTAAGGATTTTGGAAATTTCAAAATAGCGAAAATTTGGGGTGTTACAATCTACCCCCTTTAAAAACAATTTCATCCCCGAAATTGCCTATGGGTAATAAGTAAAGATTTTATTATTTCATTTGCCAAAGTTTTATTGATTTCAAGTTTATATGCGTGATAGGTTGTATACTATCTATGCTAGTCTGACTCATTTTAGTCTATCCCCTTGCTCTCATAAATCACATAGAAGCCCTAGGGACTTCACCTAGGGCCATTTCTACTTCATTTATGTCCCATTTCTAGTCCATGTACCATTTTTACTCTCAAGTCATCACCCCATTCTCTTCCCAAGCTCTCAAAATTCAATCCCTAAGTCTCAAATCCCCCTTCCAACCTATCTCCTTTAGAGAAATTTCACCTTCCACCACCTTATTATTCCAATCTTTCTAAGTATTTTCATATTAGACACAAATCCTAAAGCTTAAAGGATAAAGAACTATAATTAAACTAAAATTTACTATAAATAGTAAAAATGTAAATAAAATAGATTTTTGACCATTAAGATAATGAAATCTTACAAAATAACCTTGTTTTTTGGATAAAATGTCTCCTCATACCCCAAATTCATATATGGCACGTCCAATAACTCATTCCAGTTTGCAAGATACACCATTTTCCAACAAAGAGGGTAGGAAGTCCACCCAAAATAGCCCAGATGGCGATTCGCCGCCACCCCCTAGATTTCAGGCGACGATCCATCGCCCAGGCTGCGATCAATCACGCCAGGGACCAGATGCCCGTGGTGGAATCGCAGGATCTGCAATCCATCACCATTGGAGGGCAGTGGGTGGTGGCAATCCATCTCGGAATCGGTGATCCACGGCCAAAATTTTCTGCATTTTTGGGTCAACTTAAAAAATTCATATCTCCTTTGTTACAACTCCGATTTAAGTTATTCAAAATCCAGATTGAAGATTTATAAGTATAGTTTTATATAAAAATAAAATAAAATAAAATAAAAATTATAATATAGTCTATTTTAGGATGTTTTGACAACTGTCCAAATTTTTTTAATGTCATACAACGTTTACTTCTAAAATTTTAATGATTTATTTACAACTCCAAATGATATAAAATTTTGTGGGATGACTCTAAAATTAATAATGAAACATTATAAATTTTTTTAAAATAATTTGATAACTAAATATATAAGAAACGTTACAAGAAATAGAGATATTTTGAAATCATACAAAAATCATTGGTTTTGGACAACCGTTACTTCCAAAAATTTTTATAAATTTTCTAGAGCTTAAAATGAAATAGAATTTTGTGAGATAAATGTTAACCTAATTATGGATTACCAAAAAAATTTATAAAAATAATTTAGTAACTAAATGTGATAAAAATGTTATGAACAATAGATGGGTTAAAACAAAAAAATTCTGCAACTTTGAGTTGCCGATAGTCCTGACATATCTTTTTTATATTTGAGTTTTCGAACTTTGTGTCTTTTTAGAAATTGCTTCTAATCATGCTAGGGATCATCCTGTAAAATTAAATTAGATTATTTTTAGTATATTTTTTTACTTCAAATAGTTTATAGTACGATTGAACTACGGCTCTATAGTAGAGTTAAGTTTGATTGTTTAATACTCTCTAAGTTCGTATTTGGGGCGAACTTCACTAATATAATATGAGCTCCTTATTCATTTTTGAATTTAAGGTTCATACAAAATTGAGGAGACGATATTCTTCCTCTTTCATTTTCTGTGCCCTTCTTAGTGTCATTAGTCCTTCAAACCTCTGAAATATCCTAGAACTTTCAGTTCTTTATTCTCTCTCGAAATTAATGAAATCCAAGCACGGTTTGCTCATAACCCGCTAGCCATAGGATCGAGACGATAACATAGAGATGCAATCTTAGGCCATTGAAAATTTTTCTAGGATAATCGTTTGACCACAGGCAGTGAAAATTTTATTAATCACTAATTTGGACATGAATTAAAATGAGAACTCCCTTTGACAAAGACCCGAAGGACAACCTTAAAAATATGAGATTTTAACCTTTTAATGATATGAGATATTCCCTGAATATTTAAATTGATCGGACTACGGAATTACGGGTCCATACACTTGCGAAGCATTCACGGCTTGACCCAATTCTCAATCCTAGGCAACTACCAATGAACTCACTGTTTTGACCGAGTAGAAGACCAGGATCCACCAAGACTAAGAAGGGATACAATGAGCCTTCTACCCTGGTTATGTAGATGATCGATATATCAGGCCCACTACAACCATCTCTTTGTATTGGTCAAACATTGAAAACAAATATTTTTACTCTAGATAGAGGGGAATCGTCGTCATGAATCCAAATATTTAAAAATAAATAGATAAATAAATAAATTGTAATAAACCATCATGGTGAAAAAGTTTTAAGGGGGGTAAACTAAAATGAGAGCAAAGGGTCCCTTCTATAGTTGAACCCTAGGCTAAGACTTCAGTGTTCAAATTAGCCGGATGGCTTGGTCCTAGGGTCATTTCACGTCGTTAATTTCTATCGCTCTCTCCTAAGTTGACAAGGCGTTATGATATACCTATTGCCCAAGGCCCAGCTTAACCCGAACCATTCTTTGATACCAACTGTAACAGCCCCACCGACACTGTACGAAATTGTCCACTTTGGGCACACACGCGCACCCGCACGGTTTTGTTCTCGAGGTTTCCCCCAAAACGCCTCATACAGGGAAGGCGGGAACTCCACATATAGCCAAGGGTCAGGGCGCCCATCCATCCGATGTGGGACTAACCTTACCCAGCGCCCTACCAACTGGAGCGTTATTTTCGACGCCCGACCGATCCCAATGGGACCCGGATGACAACTCACGCTCGGACCACAGCTAGGCCACACCAGGGTGTTAGAGGAATTGACCGTGAAATGCATTGAATTGACCGTGAAGTGAAGGGAATTGACGGTGAAATGCATGGAATTGACCGTGACGTGAAGGGGAATCTCTGGAATTGACTGTGAAATGCATGTAATTGTTCGTGAAGTAAAGGTAATTGACTGTGAAATGCATGAAATTGACCGTAAAGTGAAGGGGAATCGTCGGAATTGACTGTGAAATGCATGAAATTGACCATGAAATGAAAGGAATTGATCGTGAAATGCACGGAATTGACAGTGAAGTGAAGGGAATTGACCGTGAAATGCATGGAATTGACCATGAAGTGAAGGGGAGTCGTCGGGATTGACCGTGAATGCATGAAATTGATCGTGAAGTAAATGAAATGATTGAAATTGACCATGAAGTGAATGAAATGGATTTTCGACCATCGACCTAATGGAATCTTGGAAAATAACCAGGTTGGTTGGCTAAAATAGCTTCTCCTACCCCAAAATCATATAGGGTACATAAAGTTACTAATTTTGGTTTAGAAGATATTCTTGTTAGATGAATAAAGAAAGATTTTTTTTTTTATGCTTATATACACATATTTATGTAAATATGTTTTAGAGAAAATTTTAGGTAGAATAAAGTTCTCCATGTAAAAAAAAATAAAATCCACAGATTGTTGCCACGGCATTTTGTCTATGGCTACAGTTATAATCCATAACCATAGGGGCCGCAGATCGACGTGGCCCCACAGGACAAGCCAACAACTGGCAAGGGGGGCTGCTAGTTAGACGAGGCCACACTGGATAGTCCTCTTTAGCTATAGATTATGTTCTCTATGGCTACGGTTATAATCCATAGCTATAGGTCTCACCGTAGCATATGCCATTACCATTCTACTTTGACCGTCTACCGTTGAAACCCTTTTAGGGGTCACAGAAGTTTTGGATCATTATGAAATTTGTTTTTCCTCTTCATCCAGGTCTTTGTGACCTTATGAATAGATTGGATGGAAAATAAATGTTATGGTGGGCCCTACAAAAGTTTCAATGGTGAAAATCAATTTTCCGCTGCTCTTTGTGGTGTGGTCTAGTTGATCTTTGGATATGATTTTTTTTTTTTTTTTTGATAATGCTCCGAAATGATCTCGAAATATGGATGAACGTTGTGGATATAATAAACACATAACTGTGGGGCCATGTAACTTTGATCTCTTTTGAACCGTTCGTATAACTCGGAGTTCGAGGAGCGTCAGCGCTCGTCTTCGAGCACCAGCTGATCCGCTCGAAGGAAAAAGCAGGGGCATTTTCGACCTTTGGCAAGTCGTACGCATAGCTGGGGCTTATTCTGGTCAGGTAAAAATGGGTGGGCTTAAGCAGGTAAATGGGCCGTAAATGGGTCGTACAGTGGTAAATTTCTCGTAGGTTCGTTAGTTTTTTTTTAAAAAAAAAACACGTGCACCACTACTACACACCCATGCAATCACACGTGTTAATATCGGATATGTTGGCCTAATCCAAGCGGTCTATCATTTTTACCACACTCTTTAGATTAATTTTAATGAAAATATGATAATTATATCCTTTAGGAAGCCTATAATGTAGAAAATATATAATTGGATGGCTAGATGATATGTTTAGCCGTTCATTTGTTTTATATAATGTGCCCAAAATTAGTATTAAAATGGCCCTGTTATTATATTGTAGGATCGTAACACCGTGGCCCTTCTAATGAATAGATCCGATCTTAAAAAACTGTTCACATGTGCATGCGTTTTGATCAGGAGGGCACACAGGGGCTTTGCAAAGCAGATAGGGTAGGTTCGTTAGTTTTTTTTAACACACCCACACACACCCACACACACCACTACACACTCGCGCAATCACACGGATTAATATCGGATATTTTGGCCCGATCCAAGCGGTCTATCATTTGTACCACACTCTTTATATTATTTTTCATGAAAATATGATAGTTATATCCTTTAGGAAGCCTACAACGTATAAAATAATTGGACGTCTAGATGATTGGTTTAGTCATCTATTTGTTTTATATAATGTGTCCAACATTAGTATTGGCAACGCCACAAGTTTTGCAAGGCCATCATCCATTCTCTTCTTCACATTCTCAAATTCGTTTTGCAAGGCCACAAGTTTGTTGCTATTGTTGGCAACGCTGACAAGACCATAAGCATTACGAGCCGGGAAGTACATCAGATCTTCTTGGCATGCATCGTGTGCTTTAATAAATTCTTCAAGAGATTCATCCTAATGCCCCATCGCGACACGAAGAAATTGAACCTCTTCCTTTATCAAAGAATCAGCCGACAAGAAAATTTTGGGTTCTCACACTGTTTGATGCTAAAACAAATCATAATGATATGTAACTTAGGCTTAGAACTCCTGTCTCAATGCCAAATGCAGAAATAATCTGCCAGACTCAGAACTTGATCAACAGACGGGTCCATACATTAGATCCACAAGGCTAGAAATATTATATTAATAATAACAACAACGAGAAAAAAAAAAGAAAGAAGAAGACCAAGGATTTGTTACTAACGAACTTGTAACCATGTGTCCATAACATGCATCCAATAGCACTAGAAAAATATTCATTTAAACTGTGGAGGTCCATTTTACACGGATGTCTATGGACACTCAACCCAAAAGTGTCTTGCCTTTGGCATAACAGAGTAGTTGAAGTTACAAGTCAATAGGCATCAAAAGCCATGGAACTACCCATGAGCAAGGAGAAGCTATCAGAACATGTCTTCATCAAATTCAAGGCTAGTGGAGAACTTTCACTCGTTCATTTAGCTGATTCATTCCAGGTTTACTTCATGTTTTGTGAAATCTGCACTACATCAGTTTGCTCTTGTTTGAAAACTTAAGTAATATGATCTGATTATGTGAGATACCTTAACATATAGAAATAAACATAACATTCTGAATCAGACTCAAACATCTAATATCCTCATCATCATCATACCCTTCTCCCAGCTATTTGGGGTTGGTTGTACTAACAAGCCCTTTTTCGCCTACTGATCCTGCCTAAGGCCCAATCCTTGGAAAACAAACAAGCCTTCATACCCCTTCTCACCACCTCAACATGACCAATTCAGGTACATGTTCCTTTACGGACATTGACAAGGTGTATGAGTTGCAAGCTCTAAGCACGTGGGTAGACAAGTAGTACACATTTGCAAATTCCTTTTTTCTTTTCTTGTATTTCATTTGGTGATTTTGACTGACAGTTAAAGAAACCAATATCTCCAAGTTGAGATCACTTAGATCCACAGACATCAACCTCGCCAACATATTAATTATCAGCATATTGTCTACAAAATTCTGCACTTGCTTTAGAGGGTGTTTCTTGCACCAAATTTCATGAAATATCATGAAATTTGCACCCAATTAGACTGATTAATCATTATATTTCATGACATTTAGCACAACCAAACGCACAATTCGATCTAAATGTTGGGAATCTGGTAATGGGTTGGGCTCTGGCTGACCCTAAAACAAGGTATTAAATATCAGTAACAGGCTTCAATCACTGATATGATATGGCCACCAATAGATAGAAGTAACAAATAGAATTACAGAAATTAAAAAACACTTCACTCATTTCAAACAGATCAAAAAAAAAAAAAAAAAAAAAAAACTCAACAGAACAATAACAAATGGCAACCAATAAATGCCCACCACTCAAATAATCAAATAATCAAATGAGCATAGTTTTTTTTTCTCATGATACCTCTACAATGGAATCCGCTGGACAGTCTAATTTGATCCATGTTTTGAGGAAGAGAGAGAGATAGATAGAGAGAGAGAGAGAGAGAGAGAGAGAGAGAGAGAGAGAGAGAGAGATGTGAAGAAGTATGGAGAGGATTGAGGAAAAAGCAATGAGTGAGAGTGGAAGGGAGAGAAATATGTGAAGAAGTGTGGAGATGAGGGACGCAACAATGAGTGGAGTACGTTGGCTTTTTTCTTCTCATTTTTTTTCCCCCTTTCCTTTGGCTTTTTTCATAAGGGTCTGGAGTCTGATTTTTTCTTTTAGTTTTTTTTTTTTTAAGTGGTGACGTGGACCAATGAGAATTAGGCAATCAGGAATCCCTATTTACCAAATAATAGAGGATCCGGACTCGGCCCTTGAGAGAATCCTCTGTTATTCGGTAAATAGAGATTCCCTGATTGCCTAATCCTCATTGGTCCATGTCACCACTCATTGAAAAAAAAAACTAAAAGAAAAAATGGGACTCCAAACCATTATGAAAAAAACCAAAGGAAAAAAAGAAAAAAAAAAACAGGAAGAAAAAAGCTAAGATCCGGACTCCACTCGTTGCTTCTGCGTCCCTCCTCTCCATACTTCTACACATCTCTCTTAGATTCACACAGATGAAGTATTTCTCTCTCTCTCTCTCTCTCTCTCTCTCTCTCTCTCTCTCTCTCAATCTCTCTCAATATTAATGCCGATTTTGGAATTTGGGAGTTTGTTGTTTGTAGATTCCCGATTTGAATGTGGACTCTTATTTCAGGATTTAGAGATTTTAGGGCTTACAGATTTGAATGTGGACCCCGAATTGGGTTTTTTTGATTTTACAAATTGGGGATTTAGGGATTTTAGGATTTTGGGGATTTAAAGACTTTTGAAATTGGGGATTTTCTGATTTAACAAATTGGAGATTTGGGGATTTTAGGATTAAAGAAAATAAGTTTTTAATCTCCACACCAGTCCTGATTATGATAATGAAATGGAAATCTCAGAAATATGATTCTTCGTTTGTGAAATGATAGGTCGTTTTGGGGCGGAGTTATTGAAGGGGTCGTTTGCACACTAATTTGGTAAATGTCAGAAGGATCCATGCCACTCATCAGGTGTGGGCCACAGTGCATATGCACTAGTGTGAAGATCACTAAGATCCATTCATTAGGTGGTTCGGTCCACATGTAAATGTAGAATGTTGAGCTTCTTATACTTGCGTGGCCCATCTAATAATCGAATGGGCCTAATATTTTGTTGTGGGCATTTTTGTGATGGGACCCACCTTACAAATGGCTAGTGAATCATCCTAGAATTTCTCATTAGTATTCTCAATACTACTGCTGGGGATGCAAATGGACTGGATTGTTCAAGCCCAGTTTGCTTTCGTCCGATTTGGGTTTGAGCCTACAGGCTTGATAACTGATTGATCCTGGCCTGGCCTTGATTCAACGGGCCCTACAGGATGGCCGTACAGTATGGCCCAGTCATATCTAATGCTAAAATGAGAACAGTACAATTTTTGAGATCTAACAAGAAAATAAGATAAGGAATTGTTGTTAAAATAAAAAAAAAGAAGAAGAAGATGAGAATTGTCACAAAAGGCATGCTTTTCATAGACCTCAACATCTTATTGGGGTTTGCTTATGTTTGCTCTAGGATCTCAAGTCCCATTTTATAGAGTTGACAGCCCCATTTGCAGTGTATAGTGTCTGGGTTTCAACTTCTGATTGTGAAATGACCCTCTTTGATTTGGCAATGGAAAAGAAGAAGCCATCTTGTTTAGATGTCTGAAGCATTCCACCAATTAGTTGCAGTTTTTACATCAGATAATATTGTATTGACACGAATCTGGATTCATTTCATCAGGAAGCTTTTAGTCAATATCTGCATATGCATGAATTATTTAACTGGGTACATCAACTCTAAATTTGGAGAGCATTGAACACTCTGCTTACTTGGATGTGTTTACACAAACACATAAGATTCCTAGGAATCTAAAGATGACTAAGTAGCCTTCTGGCTTTTACTTTCGTAAGAACAATTGAATGTGTTTAGGGACTTTCTGCATGTCCATTGCATCCTTTTATAATAATCACTATTACATTAATGTTTTTCAGCTTATTGCATGTTTTGTGTTTGCAGGTAGTACAGGGACTATTTCGCGCGTTTGTTGGAGTATCTAGGATCTTTTTTCATACGGATAGAACCATTGCAAGACCTGGATAGAAATTTTCAAAAGGTTCTCATTCTGTCTCTTAAAAGTGCTTGGATTATTTCCATACACTTTATCTTGCTTGCTAATATGGTGAAAATTTATGTATTTGCATTGTCTAAAACTAATTATGGACATAATTGGCAAGATATGCAGCATGCAACATGCGTTTTTTCTTCATTGCCTAAAATTGTTCATTTGAAGAGTGTCTGCCAAGGCATGGTGCTGAATTCATTGCAGCGCCCCCATTTTATGATTATACCCATCCAAAATATGGTATTCTCAATCTTGCCACAAAGCTTCCTAAGGGTTGCTTGAAGCCTGACCTAGGACCCAAAACATACATTGCATATGGATCCTGCAAGGAGCTTGGGAGAGGTGATTCAGTGACGAAACTGCATTGTGATGTCTGATGTGGTATGTATATTGTCAATCCTGTAGACTTATAACTTCATTTACTGTTGCACAACTCACTCACTCTGTGTGTGTGTGTGTGTGTATGTTTTGTTTTGCTAAACTAATGTAGTTTGTGTACATCTTTAGTTTGCCTTTGTAGTCCACAATCACTTTTCATCTGGCACAATTTCATTTGCTCAATGGCTCTTCGTATTCCTTAAACTTGTCTACCTCATTCCTTGGTACTCATCGCTATTGGATTATATGCAGACATCCGTAGTTTTCCACCTATTGTCATGCTAGTGACATTGCTTACTGTTTGGTAGTTATTCCAGGACTGCTACTGTTGGCTTTAGAGTAATGTGTGTTTGGATCAAACTATAGTTCAAGAATCTACACTACGTGAAAAATGGAAATAAATGACAGATTTAGAGACGGTTCTGGACCGTCTCTAAATTTGCTTAGTTTAAAGACGCTTTAGAGACAGCCGTAAACCGTCTCTAAAATTAGGGACGGCTCCTGACCGTCCCTAATATTGTCTTTAAATGTTTTGCGTCCGCAAACAATATAAGACGGTCTCTGACCATCTTATATACGTCATCTGAGACAGTCAAAGACCGTCCGTATTAGAGACGGTCTTCAACCGTCCTATATGCGGTCATCTGAGACGGTCACTGGCCGTCCGTATTAGAGACGGTCATTAGCCGTCTTTTACTTGGAATCTGAGACTGTCAAAGATCGTCTCTATTAGAGACGGTCCTTAGCCGTCTTATTGGCATGCCGAAGACCGTCTCTATTGGAGATTGTCATTGACCTGCTCTATTAGAGACTGTTACTGACCCTCTCTATTAGAGACGGTCCTTAGTTGTCTTCTATGACCGTGGAAGACCGTCTGTATTAGAGACGGTCCTTAACCGTCTCTAATGCTCAGGTACCTCCTACAATTTTTATTTTTTTTAAAAAAAACTGTGATTTTATAAAATCCTACATTTTGAAAAAAAATAATTTAAAAACTTTGAATAATGTTGATAACTTTGAAAAAAAAAGATTTCAATAAAAAAAATGATATTTTGAAAAAGAAAATATAAAAAATTAAACAAAATTGTGAAAAAATTGACAAATTGTAAAAAACTATATATTTTTTAAAAAAGAAAACTAGATTTTGTATTTTGACAAAAAAAAATTAAAAAAGTTATATAACAAGATTTCGATAAAAAAATGATATTTTGAACAAGAAAATTTTAAAAATTAAACAAAATTGTGAAAATTTTGACAAATTGAAAAAAAATATATATTTAAAAAAGAAAACTAGATTTTGCATTTTGACAAGAAAAATTGAAAAGTTATATAACAAAAGTGATATTAAAAAAATGATATTTTAAAAAAGAAATTTTAAGAAATTAAACAGAATTGTGAAAAAATTGACAAATTGTAAAAAATATATATTTTAAAAAAGAAAACTAGATTTCGTATTTTGACAAAAAAAATTAAAAAGTTATATAACAAGATTTCGTTAAAAAAATGATATTTTGAAAAAGAAAATTTTAAAAATTAAACAAAATTGTGAAAATTTTGAGAAATTGGAAAAAATATATTTTTAAAAAAGAAAACTAGAATTTGCATTTTGACAAGAAAAATTGAAAAGTTACATAACAAAAGTGATATTTTGAAAAAAAAATTAAGAAATTAAACAAAATTGTGAAAAAATTGACAAATTGAAAAAAATATATGTTGAATTATTTTTGTCTCCATTAGTTGAGAATTTCATTACTTATTCAGTTAAGAAATGAGAAAAAAAAAAAAAAAAAAAGGCAGAAAAGTTAATCACAGATGTATGGATTTATCAATAGGGAATCTTGTACATGGTAGGACCAATCACATCAACAGACATAGTATAGATTTATCAGGAGATTCAGGACATTAATCACATATGCATTAGAACATATTCCTTGGCATTGAAGCAACTTTAAAAGAGCATAAGAAAACAAGATCTTAGAAAGGATTTGCATCGTTTGGTGATATAAATGAAAAAAAAAAAGAAAAAAGAGTACCAGTTATCGGTTACCTCTTTGATACCTGGCCATAACATATGTTTGATGTTGTGCATGCCCCTTCTCTCACGGTTTGTCGTCTTTGATTATTTTACTGCAAACATCATAAGAAAGAAAGTGCCGCTTGATTAATGAGTTAGACTTGAAATATTGACCTCAAAAGTTTGGAGATTGTATGGCAAATAAACATTCGGGTGAGATTGAGAGAGATTGAGAGAGAGAGAGAGAGAGATTGAGAGAGAGAGAGAGAGAGAGAGAGAGAGAGAGAGAGAAATATCTCAATGTTACTGGAGATTTGGGGATTTGAGGGGAAGATGGAGAAATGCACTCTCTCTCCGTCTGCAACGGCCACCTTCCCTCTCTGCAATCTCTCTCCATCTGCAACGACCGCCCTCCCTCTCTGCAATCTCTCTCTCTCTCTCCGTCTGCAACGGCCGCCCTCCCTCTTTGCAATCTCTCTCTCTGCCCACAACGACCGCCCTCCCTCTCTACTCCTCCCCAAGACGGTAGGGTTTGATCGCAATGTCTCCTTTTCTTTTCTGTTTTGAAAACGGGAGTGGATTAGGTGTTACTCGTACGCATGCTCACCTGTGCACGTGCGCACATGCGATCCTTTCCACACGTGTCATGGGATTTTAATCCGAACGGTTCATGTGATGAAACATCCCATTAAACCCCGTGGACTAATTTTCACTATGATCTAAAACTCCGGTGGGTCATAGAAAAGTGATATGAAAATCAAAGGATAAAACTGTTTTCTTTTGACATGGCCCAAAAAGTTTTCGATCAATGTATGTTGTGCCCACCGTGAATTTATGTAGTCTATCCATGCCGTTCATCCGTTTTTTTCAAATAATTTAAGGGGTTGAACCCAAAATTGAAGCATATCAAAAGATCAAGCGGATCATACAACAGGAAACAGTGGGAATAATGATTTCCACCGTTGAAACCTTACTAGGCCCCCCAATAATGTTTATTTGTCATCCAACATGTTCATAAGATCGTATGGAGATGGATGAATGGAAAACATAAAAATAAGCTTGATCCAAAACTTATGTGGCCCCAAGAATTTTTCAATAGTAAATTCACACTTGTTTTTGTCGTGTGGTCCATTTTAGTGTTGGATATGCTTAATTTTTGGGTTATAAAGTCCTAAACTTATCGATAAAATGGATGGACGAAGCGGATCAAATACATAAATCATGGTCTACCTCATGGAGTTTACTCGATGCGCTAAAATTTGGATGTGCTCAGTGAGCTAAACAAAATGGATGAATGGTATGGATACACAAATATCATCTTGATATAAAAGTTTTGGAGCCTTTAGATATGTACACAAATAAATCATATCCAAAGATTAAATGGTTGCATCCATGTTAAGGCATGTGAAGTAGTTACATTTTTAGAAATTTCTGAGATGGGTCGTATCTTTGCACAAATTAATAGTGATTTGAAAGTAGGTGATATATCTTTTTTTTTTTTTGGGGGTCATAAGTAATCTTTTAAAGCTGTTGCAGTCGGTTTTAGGTTGTAATCTGCTTCATTTGAGATCCACACAAAATAGAGAATTAGCATAACCTAGTGGTTACACTTTTTTTTTTTTTTTTTCAAAGTACAAGCAATGGCCCGCATTGGTGGTCAATTTCGGGTCAGGTTGGTCCCAATGGGCATTCTGGATTGTGTTTAAAACATTGCATATGTATGCAAGTGGATAATAATATTCAATAAATATTTTGAGATATTTTTAAATTTATCATACCAGCATAAATACATTGGGTCACATATATTAGAGTTAAAGTTAGTGGTTGATAAGATATGATGTCTGATATTTGATGAATCAAGACATTTGACATAAGGTTATTATAGTAAGTAGTAGAGCTGGGCACGAGATGACTCGACTAACTCGACTAACTCGACTCGTTCGGACCCAACTCGATTAAAGTTTTGGATGAAGCTGATATTTGTTTTTTCTCTTCATCTGGTCTGTATGACCTAATCAACAGATTGGATGTCAAATAAACAGTATAGTGGGCCATAGGAGGATTTTAATGATTGATATCCAATCACTATTGTTTTCATGTGGTGTGATCCACATGAGATTTGTATCCCTCTCATTTTTAGGATCAAGCAGTAAAATGATCTTTAAAAATGGATGAACGGAATGGATGAAACACATACATCATGGTGGGGCCCACAGAGCACTGACCCTCAGGGTGGGGCCGCATTTCATCGCAAGTGGGCGCCCACATTTCGTTCCAGCGCCCCCTTTTCGCGCAATATTTTCATTGCAGCGCCCCTCCAAAGAGCTCTCTCGCTCGTTTCTTTCTATCTTCTTCGCACCTCTCTCTCTCTCTCCAGCTCGACTCCCCATCTCTCTCAATCCCTCTCCATCTCGACTCCCGACCAAAACAATCCCATATCTCCCTGCCGATCTTCGTTTGGCCGAGCGGTGGTCTAAGGCCCTCCCTATTCACGAACGCGAGGTATCTCTCTCTCTCTCTCTCTCTCTCTCTCTCTCTCTCTCCCCCTCTCAATCTCTCTCAAGCTAATGTTGATTTATGAAATTGGGGATTTAGAAATTTGTGGATTTCCAATTCGAATGTGGACCCTCATTTAGGGATTTGGGGATTTTAGGGCTTACAAATTTTGGCAACAACCATTAACAAGAAACATCCAATTCGAATGTTGTTTATATTGCCAATGTATCAATATCACCAAGTTTGATGGTTGGTCCACTACAAAGGGTGTTATTGTGTTGAAGCAAAGATAGTATTGAAGCAACCAAATCCCCAAAGAAGGCTTGAATAAGATGATCTGAATCTGTCACTCTTTTTTATTTGGTGTATATTTGCTAAATCAAATATAATGGGAAGATTGATCTTGCACCTGTATACAAGGAAGCTCTTTACTGTTGCAGCACTTGTCTTTTTGCCTATCAGTTCTGCTCATCTTGCTAGGGCATATAATTCTCAATCTAAAAGTTTTTTTAATCAAGCTTATATTTGTGTTTTCCTTTCATCCATGTTTGTAAGATCTTATGAATGGGTTGGATGGTAAGTAAACATCACTATGGGGCCAAGAAAGGTTTCATCAGGTGGGCCTCACCATGTAGATGTTACTGTCCAAAGATGAAGGTGATCCCCATGATATTAGAAATAAGTTGATGGGCTAGAAAACTTAGGCTGATTTTTTTTTTTTTTTTTTTTGCAAATTGAACAATGGGTTGAAGTACTTCAATTCGGTATAGGGAGATGAGGGAAGCAATTCTTGCCACAGGCCATTCATAACCCGGGATTGAAGTTACAATGGTTCCAAGTCCATCTTGAAATGCATGGAACTATTAGATTTTGGTCTTGTGAATTAAACGATGCCAACCCACTTCTGTCATTTATTCTACATTGAATTAGGTTATTGCTATCCAGTTCAAGGAAGTATTCAAAAGCACCCTTAGATAAACAAAGGACTAGTCATTTTAAATTTCCAGAAACCTATGATTTGTGAGTGAACCTGTTTTTCTTCTGATCATTTGTAGCAAAGGATTAGCTGGCACGCAACTGCACACAACCATGTTCTGGGACTTTACATAGGTAAGCATTCTTTTGCAAATTGAACACACGCTTCTTTCATCACCACGTTCTATGAGACCACATCCATCCACCCTAAAAGGTAGAAACAGCAAGCATTCTTTTAGCATGTTGGCTGTAGTGCAGTTTTAAGCCTTTTGATGGATGGCTTGGATATTGCAACATGTGCCATGGGCATATATGGTGTTGTATGCATTAACTGTCTTGTACACGTGCCGGCTTAGCAAAACTCTTATATAACGCTCGGCCAAGTCGTGTGCAATATCCTTTCTCCTCACTTTACGGTCTGTACAAAGTGGGGCCTATGGTGCAATGATCCAAACTGTTTTTATGGTGGGGCTCTCCCCAGACGGGCCATCCACCAAAAACCTCCTAGATTGGAAGATCCTAGCTGTAGAAAAATATGATCTTATTTTGGTTGAAATTGTAAGAACTAGGAAGAGCTCTTAGAAGGCCACTATTCTCTTTTCCTTGGAAACATTGCTTGTAGACAAATAAATTGTTCCTTGCTATTGTTGTTTGGTATGTGCGTTGGAATAATTGAAACTGGTGGAATTCGTTAGCAACTACTCAATTTCTCGACAGAATCCATTGAATTTAAATTAACATGAACTTTTCTCACCTGAATCAGTTCCAATTAATGAGTAGAAATGATCTGAAATGGCAGCTACATCATAACTCATTAATAGAGCTGAAAAAACAAGTTAAACATGTTTGAATTGAGCTAGATGGAAAAGATAATTGCTTAATAAGTTAAACATGTTTGAATTCGTGGGCCCACTTTTATAGCCCACTTGATGATTGGTTTAGCTTAATAATTATCTCAAATATTCATCTTGATGGGCTTAACAAAATAACATATTTGATCCTATGTTTTTTTTTTATATGATTATAACATTTTAGAATGATTCCCCAATCTAAGCTCTGCTCGATGTGAATATACAGCTTTCTACCTGTAAGTAACTTACAGGCTATCCAAACAGAAAAACTAACTTACCTGTAAGTGACTTACAACTTACATCCAAATAGGTTCCCTGTAAGTAACTTTCACCTGTAAGTCACTTACAGGTAAGTCACTTACAACTTAAAATAACTTACAGGCATCCAAACAGGCCCTAAGCGAAACAACATAGCAGTTGCATTCTCGACAAAAGGGTTCTAGAGATGCTCTGCATAGATCTGTTGCGAACTGGTCTTGGCAAGCGATGGCTGAAGTCAGTAGCATTTTTCTTGGGGGGTTTTGGGCTGGCTGTTGTGGTTGTATTTTTGTTTTTCTTTTTGTTTTGAATGGCTAGATAGCAGTCTAACGAGAGGGCCACATGTTCTCTGTCTTTTTCCCCTTTTTTTGTATGTGTTTTTTTATATAAAGCCGTAAACTTTCTTATTCAGACCCATGGCCCACTATAGAGCCCAGCATGTGCTGATTTTGAACTGTTTATTTATACATTTGGGCCCTAAATATCAAGAGCAACAATTTACAATTTGTGGGGGATATGGAAGGAAATGATGGATCATGTGGGGCTGATATAATTTAGTGATTTTGCTGCTGATTTTGAACTGTTTATATAAAAAAAATGAGGCAGGTCCAAATCTCAGGTGGACCGTATCACATGAAAACAGTGGTGATTGAACACCCAGTACCATTAAATATTATAGTGGCCCCTAGAAGTTTTAAGTGGTGGGCATTCAATCATCTAGTTGAAGGACATTACTGATCTGTGGGCCATACTTAAATGTCTGGCCACTGATTCCAGCATTAGAAAGGGTCCCACCAATGCTGAGATAGAAATAATCAGTCCATGATCTTGGAGCCAGGCCATGTTTCAGGCTCTCCTTCAAGAGTTCCACCCAAAGGGTCCCACCACTTACATCTGCATAAGAAAAACCAGGCTCTCCATCTCTTTTCCTGTGGATTTCTATGGAAGGAGGTAGAGAATCCATTTCAATGACAATGCCATTGACTGCTTGGGCCCGGCCATGGATGGAGTGCTTGACTCCTCTTGATGCAACAAGAACCTTCTTTGAAGGAGGGAGCAGAGAGAGAAAGGCGAGGAGTGAAGGATCTCTTTCGAGGATTGGGGTTGGAGAAGCTGAAGGAGAATTGAAGAAGATCCTCCCAAAGTCAAGAGATGCTATGGTTGTTTTTTGGAGGAAGTTTAAGGGACCAAAATCCATTAGACTTTGAATGAATGTGCAGGGTGAGGAGAGGGCCAAAAGGAGAACTAGGACATTAACTCTAGTGCAAACCATGGTGAACTCCATGGAAGGAGGGGGAGAGAGAGAGAGAGAGAGAGAGAGAGAGAGAGAGAGAGAGAGAGAAATTTTGCTGATTTTCTGTAAATTTTGAAAATACCAAGATTCTGAAAAACCAAATTGCTGATTTTCTTCTCTCTCCCACTCTCTTCAAACTTAGTTTATGTGGTTGATGCACAGATGCATTTCAAATTAGAGAAATAAATGTAATTCATTAATCAAGGTTGCATTAGAGTGGCAGAAACAAGACTAAAAACAGGCAACTGAAAAATACTAGAATTCTAAAAGAAAAAAAAAAGGTGGCAGATGACAAGAACAACTTATTTTTTTGTTGAGGAAATCATTGGGAAGGGAATGCAGTGAGAAGAAAAGCAAATAATAGGTTCTTAAAACACATCAAAATCAAGGCGATTAAATGTTTATATAAACATCAACCAATTGAATCTGATGTATGTTTATTGCAAGTTGTTGTATGGTTTTATGGTAAAACACATGTTTGTATGTATGTATGCATGGTTTATAAGTTGCTGTATTTTGAAATTTATAAGTTGCTATATTGTTTATTGCAAATTGCTGTATTTTGAAATTTATAAGTTGCTGTATTGTTTATTGCGAGTTGCTGTATTGAGAGATTTTCGTGGTCGGATTGTTGCTAGTGGGCGGATGGTGTCAGATAATACTGGCATCCCTCCAGAATGCATCAGAGTTGTAATAGATGATATCAACGTTTGCACAACAGAGTTGTTTAATGATGACAGGACATTTGAAGATATTCAATTGGGTGAAATGGTTGTTTGGCCCAAATTCCTGATGAAAATTTGAATATTCAGTAGTTTTGATTAACTTTTTGAACTTTAGGACATTTTGTATGACGAAAACTTGATTATTCAATGAAATGCTTTTTTGATCAAGTTTCCTTTTTTATTTATTTAATCTTTAGCATCCTTTTTATTAATTATGGCTTGTTGTCATTTGTTTTTTATTAACCAAGTCACTAAAGGATTTCAATTTCAAATGTAACAGAAGTATTGACAAAACGTTGTCACTTGTTGCAGTATGAGATGTAACAAGAATATACATTGATTGTGCACCAATTTTTTTTTTTAAATGCACCAACCAGAAACGATTTGAGACTACATTCAATGATACTTTGTTAAATATGAAATTTATGACCTTTAGTAACTTGGTTAATTAAAAAGAACTACGTAGTGGCTTGATCCTAATCGACTTTTTGGAGTGCGTGGCGTAGTTCGTAATGTACTAGAATATCGGTGCGACCACAAATCTTTTTCTCCTTTGAATTGTAACATGTATCAGTATCGGTTGTATTTTTCTCTGTCATACTGAGTTGTGGCTATCAAAGATATAATATCACCTCCTTATAGGAAACATTTAATGATGTGTACAGTAAATTCATTTTTTCTTATTCCTTATAATGTTTCCCGAGTTATATTTGTGTTGGTTTGAGAGTCTGGTAATATGTAGGTTAGATAATTCTCATTTCCATCCATGGTTTGGTTTTATTTTCAATTATCCTAGGCAATATGCAAGTAACTAATTCCTCAACCATCTCATGGCCAACATCAATTTGAGTCAGCATAAACCTTTGGATCCTCTTTTTGAAAAGTATATTCACATCAATTTGAGCACTATCAGGTGATATTTAAGATTTTCATTATAAATAGATTAAGAGCCAATGATAATTATAAGTAGACTTGTAGCAAAAAATAAAGAATTTATTTTTTTTTCAAAACATGGAAAGACTAATCAGTCATACTTCTTGTAACTTCAGCCACTGCTTCAAATGGAGGGACTGCAAAAAGATTTGGTTAGGGAGACTACTGATGGTGAACTAGCAGCTGCAACAAATATGAGAACTACAAAGGTGAAAAGAAACATAAGGTGGTCGGTAAGATAAGATAGATTGACAGTACTTGTTTCAATTTTCTTGGATGGATGATGAATGTATTTGAGAATGTAAATGAAAATAAAAAACTTATAATATATATATATATATATGTTATCAATGGAGGATACCTTGTTTAGGGGGACATGAAATTCTTGTAGCTTATGGTATGGTGCCCCAATATTGGTTGTATGTTACTAGTATGTAGTAGATAATACTAGGTTCAATGAATCCCTAAACCAAAACCCGATCCTGAACCCGAACCCGATTTCCTAAACCTAAACCTTAACCTATTCTCAATTCCCTAAACCTATAGCTTATAACCTTAACCTAAACCTAAACCTATAACCTATAACTTATAACCTAAACCTAAACCTAAAACCTAAATGTATTCTAAATCCAAAGCTAAACCTACACCTAATCCTAATCTCAACTCCCAACCTAAACCTAAACCTAAACTTGAAAACCCAAACTTAAACCCAATCCCCAACCTATAACCTAAACCTAAACCTTAACCTAAACCAAAACCAAAACCTATAACCTAAAATTGAACCCATTCTCAAATCCAAAAACCTATAACCTAAACCTAAACATATAACCTAAACTTCATAACCTATAACCTAAATCAATACCTATAACCTAAACCAAAATCAAACACTATAACCTAAACCCGAACCCATTCTCAAATCCCAAAACCTATAACCTAAACCAAAAGCCAAACCTATAACTTTGAACCCGAACCCATTCTCAAATCCCAAAACCTATAACCTAAACCTAAACTCGAACCCATTCTCAAATCCAAAACCTAAACCTTAACCAAAACCTATAACCTAAACTTAAACCCATTCTCAAATCCCAAAACCAATAACTAAACCTATATAAAGCCTAAACCAAACCAAAAAACTATAACCTAAAAGGCCAAAACAAAACCTATAACTTAAACTGAACCCATTCTCAAATCCCAAAACCTATAATCTAAACCTAAACCTTAACCTAAACATAAACCAAAACCTATAACCTAAACCAAAACCATAACCTATAACCTAAACACGAACCCATTCTCACATCTAAAACCTATAAACTAAACCAAAGAAACCTATAAACTAAACCCGAACCCATTCTCAAATCCCAAAACACTAAACCTTAACAAAGCCTATAACTAAACTTCGAACCCATTCTCAAATCCAAAACCTAAACCAAAATCAAAACCTATAACTTAAACCCGAACCCATTCTCAATCCAAAATCTATAACTTAAACCTAACCTAAACCTAAACCTAAACCAAAAGCTATAACCTAAACCCGAACCCATTCTCAAATCCCAAAACCTATAACCTAAACCAAAAAACCAAAACCTATAACTTAAACCGAACCTATTCTCGAAATCCAATAACCTATAACCTAAATCTAAACCTTATCTTAAACCTAAACCAAACATATAACCTAAACCAAAACAAAACCTATAACCTAAACCCGAACCCATTCTCAAATCCAAAAACCTATAACCTAAACCTAAACCTTATCTAAACCAAAACCAAAACCTATAAGCTAAACCAGAACCCATTCTCAAATCCAAAACCTATAACCAAAACCAAAACCAAAACCTATAACCAAAACAAAAGCCAAAACCTATAACCTACACCTGAACCCATTCTCAAATCCCAAAACCTATAACCTAAACCAAAACCAAAACCTATAACCTAAACTTAGAACCCATTCTCAAATCCAAACCTATAACCTAAACTAAACATATAACTTTAAACTATAACCTATAACCTAAATCAATACTTATAACCAAAACCAAAACAAAACCTATAACCTAAGCCACCCGAACCCATTCTCAAATTCCAAAACCTATAACCTAAACCTAAACCTTAACCTAAATATAAACCAAAACCTATAACCTATAACCTAAACCAAAACCAAAACCTATAACCTGTAACTTAAACCAAAACAAAACCTATAACTGAACCCAAACCCATTCTCGAATCCAAAACCTATAACTAAACCAAAACCAAAACCTATAACTGAACTGAACCCATTCTCAAATCCAAAACCTATAACCTAAACCTAAAACCCATTCTCCAATCCCAAAACCTATACTTATAACCTAAAACTATTCCCAAATCCTAAAACCTATAACCTAAACCTAACCTTTCCCCTAAACACATAACCTAAACTCGATTCCCTAAAGCTAAACCTACACCTAATCCTAATCTCAAATCCATAACCTAAACCTAAACCTAAACTTGAAAACCAAAACTTAAACCCAATCCAGAACATGAACCCATTTCTAAACTAAACCATAACCCATTCTCAAATCCAAAACCTATAACCAAAACTTACACCCAATCCACGAACATGAACCCGATTTCTAAACCTAAACCATAACCCATTCTCCGAATCAAAACCTATAACTAAATCTCCCGGACCCATTCTCAATCAGAGAACCTATAATTAACAAAACCTATAACTGTAACCTATAACTTATAACCTAAATCAAAACATATAACTAAACCAAAACCAAAACCTATAACTGGCCCAAACCCATTCTCGAATCCCAAAACCTATAACCTAAACCTAAACCTTAACCTAATCCTATAACTTTAAAATCAAATCCTAAACCTTAACCTATATAACCTAACACTAAACTATATTTATAACCTAAAAAACTATTCCCAAATCCCAAAACCTATAACTTAAACCTAACCTTTCCTAAACCTATAACCTAAACTCAATTCCCTAAAGCTAAACCTACACCTAATCCTAATCTCGACTCCTAACCTAAACCTAAACCTAAACTTGAAAACCAAACTTAAACCCAATCCAGAACATAAACCCGATTTCTAAACCTAAACTATAACCCATTCTCAAATCAAAAACCTATAACCAAAACTTAAACCTAATCTTGAATATGAACCCGATTTCTAAACCTAAACCATAACCCATTCTCAAATCCAAACCTATAACCTAAACCCGAACCCATTCTCAAATCCAAGAACCTATAATTAACCTAAACCTATAACCTATAACCTAAACCAAAACCAAAACCTATAACCTAAACCAAACCCATTCTCAAATCCCAAAACCTATAACTTTAAAACCTAAACCTTAACCTAATCTATAACCTAAAATTAAATCCCTAAACCTTAACTTTATAACCTTTAACTTAACTAAACTAACCTATACTTATAACTAAAACTATTCCCAAATCCCAAAACCTATAACCTAAACTCAATTCCCTAAAGCTAAACCTACACCTAATCCTAATCTCGACTCCACGACCTAAACCTAAACCTAAACTTAAACCCAATCCCAGACACTGACCCGATTTCTAAACTTCTAAACCTTAACCTATTCTCAATTCTCTAAACCTAAACCTAAACCTAACCTAAACCTAAACCTCAACCTAAACCTAAAACCTAAACCTAAGCCTAATACCTAAATGTACTCTCAAATCCCTAAACCTAAACCTACACCTAATCCTAATCTCAACTCCCTAACCTAAACCTAAACCTAAACTTGAAACTTGAAAACCAAACTAAACGCGATCCAGAACCCGAACCCGATTTCTAAACCTATACCTTAACCTATTCTCAATTCCCTAAACCTATAGCTTATAACCTAAACCTAAACCTTAACCTAAACCTAAACCTATAACCTTAACCTAAACCAAACCTATGACCTAAAACCTAAATGTATTCTCAAATCTTTAAACCTAAACCTACACTTAATCCTAATCTCGGCTCCCTAACGTAAACCTAAACCTAAACTTGAAAACCCATACCTAAACCCGATCCAGAACCCGAACCCGATTTCTAAACCTAAACCTTAACCTATTCTCGATTTCTAAACCTTAACTTTATAACCTAACCTAAACTAAACCTAAACCTAAGCCTAAAACCTAAACCCATGACCTAAAACTTAAATGTATTCTCAAATCCTTAAACCTAAACCTACACACCTAATCCTAATCTCAACTCCCTAACCTAAACTTAAACCCAAACTTGAAAACCTAAACAGATCCAGGAACCCGAACCCGATTTCCTAAACCTAAACCTTAACCTATTCTCAATTCCTCTAAACCTATAACTTATAACCTAAACCTAAACCTTAACCTAAACTTAAACTGAACCTATAACCTATAACCTAAAATATATTCTCAAATCCCAAACCTACACTTACACCTAATCTAATCTCGACTCCCAACCTAAACCTAAACCTAAACTTGAAAACCCAAACCTAAACTTAGATCCAGAACCCGAACCCGATTTCTAAACTAAACCTTAACCTATTCTCAAATCTACAAACCTAAACCTAATCTAATCTAAACTCCCCCAACCTAAACCTAAACCTAAACCTTAACTTGAAAACCCAAACCTAAACCCGATCCAGAACCGAACCCGAGACCAAATTCTTAAACCTAAACCTTAACCTATTCTCAAATCCTTAAACCTACACCTACACCTAATCCTAATCTCAACTCCCTAACCTAAACTTAAACCTAAACTTGAAAACCCAAACTTGAACCCGATCCCGAATCTGAACCCGATTTCCTAAACCTAAACCTATTCTCAATTCCCTAAACCTATAGCTTATAACCTAACCTAAACCTAAACCTAAACTTATATGTATTATGTGTGGATGAATGTAATGTGAATAAGATTGTTTGTGTTTGGATGGATGTAGTTTATGTTTGGATGGATTTACGTAGTTTGGGTTTAGATGGATATGAATGTGATGAAATAGATTGTATAACAGGTGTATATCAAGAAGATTGTGTGTTTGGATGGATTTATGTAGTTTGGGTTTAGATGGATGTGAATGTGAATGTGAATGTGATGAAATATATTGTATAACAGGTGTATATCAGGAAGATTGTGGTTTGGATGGCTTTACGTAGTTTGGGTTTAGATGGATGTGAATGTGAATGTGATGAAATATATTGTATAACAGGTGTATATCAGGAAGATTGTGTATTTGGATGGATTGATGGATGTGAATGTGATGAAATATATTGTATAATAGGTGTATATCAGGAAGATTGTGTGTTTGGATGGATTTACGTAGTTTGGGTTTAGATGAATGTGAATGTGAATGTGAATGTGATGAAATATATTGTATAACAGGTGTATATCAGGAAGAAGACTAGGTCAAATTTGGTCCTTCAAGGGTCATAAGAGACGGCCTATAACAGTCCTTTAAAAGGACGGTCTATAACCATCCTTTGAAGGCTCAAACGAGACGGTCCATGACAGTCCTTTTAAAGGACGGTCCATGACCGTCCATTTAAAGGACGGTCTAAGAAGGCCCATAACAGACGGTTCATGATAGTCTTTTTTAAGGACGGTCCATGACAGTCCTTTTAAAGGACGGTCCATGGCCGTCCTCTTTGGGCTCATAAGAGACGGTCTATGACAGTCCATTTTAAGGATGGTCCATAACCATCTTTTTTTCGTCAATAAGAATGACGGTTTTCAACCGTCCTTTAAGTAATAGGATACGTCAAAATTTGATTGCCTATGTGACGGTCCATGACCATCCTTTTTGGTCATTTGAGACGGTTTTGGACCGTCCTTTTTTCGCTGCTTTGGCATAGTGCTGGTTACTTCATAGTCAATAGCTGGCCTCGGTATTTTGAAAATATAGCAACTTTTTCAGCGAATTTTCATGGCTCAAACTTGCTGCCGTGAGGATTGAGGGTTTTGATTGCCTCGACCGGGATAGGCGATAGTGTTTAAGGGCATTTTTCTCATATCTAGTTGCATTGGGGTTGATCTTAGCATGTGTTGCTAGATCTTTTACCATCATCTATTCATTGGTTTCTTTTATTGTTGAATCATTGAAGGCTGTTATTGAATCTATCATTTTTAGATGAGTTGATATATCATGGCATGTACTAGCAATGGTAAGAGACCATTTATATTTCTTTTTTTTTTTTAGATAGACATTAGCTATGAATATTAACCGTAGCTTTTAATTAGGATACCGTAGCAAGTGCCTAACTCTGTCTATAGCTATGGATCTAGTCCAACTTTTAGCGACAAATTTTCATACCTACAACTATGGTATCTTGCTACGGGCTAAAACCGTAGCTATTAGTATTTTAGTTATAGTACCACTTGGCAAGGCATGGCCTTCGGGCATTGGTTTAGGATGTGAGGGTGGCGGGCCCTTCGCTAGGGTGTCATCTCAGTTTCTGTTAATTTTTGAGAAAACTGGTTCCATCTCTTCTGATATTCAGGGCTTTGCAAGGTAGGTATCTTATTTGAGTAGAGTCTTTTGAGAGTGGTCCTTTGCTTCATGGTCTGTTTGGGCTTTGGGTGCTTCAGTGCATTTAGTGCAAGGATTGGTGGAGCAGATGGTATGGCGGGCTGATTGGTGCATTCAGTGGAGGTCATTTTTCCTGTAGTGCTATGT
The DNA here is from genome assembly GCA_030180095.1 of Magnolia changhungtana. NCBI lineage: Eukaryota > Viridiplantae > Streptophyta > Magnoliopsida > Magnoliales > Magnoliaceae > Magnolia > Magnolia changhungtana. The sequence continues at coordinate 9,437,652 of JASAUF010000546.1, read as the reverse complement.
GATGAGATTGGACTTGAGCATGTGATATGGTAGTGTGTAATGTGATGAGGTTACACTTGAGAATGTGAAATAGTTGATAGACTATGTGATGAGATTACATTTGGGAATATGATATGAGTGTGACAGTGTGATGAGGTTACACTTGATAATGTGATACAGCTGATGGACCATATGATGAAGTTACACTTGAGGATATGATTTGTTGTATGATACTGCGAAGCAGTTGGGCTTGAGAATGTGATATGGTTGATGGACTACGTGATGAGGTTGCACTTGGGGATGTGATATGTTAATGCAATAGTGCGATGAGGTTACACTTGAGAATATGATACGGTTGATGAACTATGTGATTAGGTTGCACTTGAGGATATGATATAGTTGTTTAATAGTGTGAAGTGGTTTCACTTGAGAATGTGATACGGTTGATAGACTATGTGATGAGCTTGCACTTGAGGATATAATATGGTTGTGTGATAGTATGATGTGGTTACACTTGAAAATATGATATGGTTGATGAACTATGTGATTAGGTTGCACTTTAGGATATGATATGGTTGTGTGGCAGGGTGAAGTGGTTCCAAATTGAATCATGTCATATGGTTGAAGGACTATATAATGATGTTAAACTTAAGGATACACTACAATATAATAGTTTTGGAATGACCATGGTTTTGGTTCTGGAACGGCTTAAGCCGTTTCAGATTTGGAACCGTACAAGAACGAAAAAAAATTAAAATAAAACCTAATTCCTAACTGTACCTGAACCAAACTCTCTCACCCGCTCCCTCACCCCTCCATCCCTCTCTCTCTCTCTCTCTCTCTCTCTCTCTCTCTCCTGCTCCCTCCCTCTGGATCTCTCTCCTCTCTCTCTCTCTCTCTCTCTCTCTCTCTCTCTCTCTCTCCCACTCCATCGCTGTCGATCTCTCTCCCTCTCCATCACCGCCGATCTCTCTACCTCTCACTCCCGATCTCCCTCCCTCTCCATCTCTCTCCCTCTCTCTCTCCCACTCCCTCAATCCAGATCTTCCTCCCTCTCGATCTCTCTCCCTCAGTACAAGACAACACAACATAGCCGCGACATTGGATGTTGGATCTGGCATGGCATTGACGTTGAGAAGTGAAGCATCTCTCTATCGCTATCTCTATAGCAGATCTAGAAAGGTAATTTTTGTTTTCTCTTTCATTATTCGATCTTTTCCGGCCCTAATTTCTTTGATCTCTGTTTGCAATGATTTGAGGAGAGGATTTCGTTCTAATCTGGGAAATCTAACATAGATTTTGTTTATTTTCTGATGACTTTGTTTCTTGCTTGGGATTTCTGAGTGTTCTTATTGGAGGTTCTTTTCAAATTAGTAGATTTGGTTGTGCTACTGTCTATATTTTTTGCTTAGGTTCTTTTCAAATCTCCATGGGCTTGACTTAAGCCCGTTTGTGCAGACCAGGTTGTTGAATTTCCATGTGAAATACAAAGAGATTGCATGTGTACGTGGGGTGTTTGATGAAATTCCTGAGAGGATATTTATTGTAAATTTATATATTTTACCTTATTGTAAATATTTATTTGAGAGTGGATAACTGCTGCAGATTTGACTATGGGGCCCACCTGAGTGTATATGCAATCCAGGCCATCCAGACAGTTCACCTAGCCTGGATGAAGGGTCAGGCTAAAAATCAGGTTGTTTTGAAACTCATGTGGGCCCTGGTGCAAATCAAGGGAGGGTGTTCCTATCCAATTTCATTCCTTATGCTGTTGTCCCACCATAGTGTTCAGCTCACACATCTGATGCATGGATTAGGATGTTACATCACACAGGCCCCACATTTGCCTGGTACCACCATAAGCTGAAGCACACTTCATAATACAAAGCTAATGTGATACTGTTCGTGGTTACAGCTACTTCCTAACCAAATCAAGGTCATTAGGATAAAAAAACTCCATATTTTGAGTAGGAAAAAAGATAAGATCAGCAAAAAAATAGGCAATTACTCCAATTTTAATCAGCAAAAAAAGCTAATGGATCTGGCTTGGCCCACTTCAAATCTTGGGTCTACCTCATTTTTGGAGTCATATTCTAACATGATATGTTGAAATGGATGGATGGAGTGGACGTCGCACGGTCATCGTGGATAGGCTTGATTTTCTTAGGTGGCTCACAGTTGGCCATTGTTTTCTACAATGTGCAGGGGGGTGGGCTCATCTGTTCTACATTTTTCAACTAAGATACATCATTTGTTCTCCTTCTTACAGTTAGGATACAAAGATATACTCCAAATAGTTAACATATTTGCATTGTATCTCATCCTATACTTCAATTTCAAGTGTAAAAGTGAAACTCATGGCATATCAATGTTGCAAGTGGTACAATAGACCAGCCAGTGCCGTATGTGAGGTTCCAAAGGGAGCTACAGGGGCTGTTTAATGACTGATGCTATGCATTTCAGTTGTTGGCAGTTGCTTTGCAGCTGGCAACCAATCATGTCCAGGAAGCACTTAAAGTTTTAATTGATTGCTTTGTTTGTTTCTCCAACTTGTACCATGATTTTTCCTTGATGCATTCAAAAAAACAAATGATTGTATGAAGTAGTAGAGCATACCTTAAACCTATGAATTAGATGATGAAGCTTGATGGTGCTGAACAATTGCTTAAAAATGATTTCAATAGTCTAAATCTTCACTTTACATCACTTTTAGCTTGATTAACATTTGAGATCAGTTGTGTTTGATTTTCTCTCTACTCGACTCGTAATATGCATGAATATATACAATATTTGGTTGGAAAGAGGGACCAAGAGCTTTGAAATACATATTTGATTTTGTTCTAACTCTATCGAAGGAACTTATCAATTATGTGACTTTTTTTTTATAATCTCCTTCAATTAATTAAAAAATTCAATGTAATTACATAATTCTAAGAATTCTTAACTAAAAATGAATTATTTTGGAATTGAAAGGCAAAACACATAAAGGACACCTTAGAAGACAGTCTTACAATGTAAAAGGTCAGAATAGGAAAAGGCAGAAATGAAAGACTAAAAGGTGTGGCCATGTAGGCCACTCATATATAATTTCAACAATTTTGTCTGCTTAAACAAATTACAGCTGAAATATGATGAAGTTATTGGAGTGTTGGAAGGTAGAAATATATGGTGTTAGAAAGGTGGGGCAATTTTGAAATTTTGAAAAGGAGTAGCAAGAGGTAAGGCTGTCAATGGGTTGGATCCGGTGTTGGTTTCAGCCCAAAAGAAGTTATAAAAGGGGCTGCTGTCAAAATAATTATAAAACCGATTATTTAATAGAAATGCATAATAAAAAATGAATAACCAACAAAAGAAGTTATGGAAACATTAACCTTTCTAACATTAGGAAAAGAAATAAAAGTGTGTGGGGCTGATTCATCCATTACATAGAAGAAAGAGGTAGAAGATAAGCTCATCGCTTTTTTTTTTTTTCAAACTAACCTCACTGAAGAGAGATGATGTGAGGTCAACCAAACATTTCTGCAACTAGAACTCTCTATTGAAGCACCAGGCCCTCCCGTCATGGCAGTAGCTACTAATGAGATGTGAAAGGAAAGGGGTTAGTAGAAGGGGTCTGTCACAATTTACATGAGTAGAAATACCAAAAGAGAAATCCGATGGCTAGCTTTGCTAACCACTCACTACTTGGGTATGCCTGCCATATATGCGCCCTGGCCTAGAAATTGGATTGATTTGCTCATCAGGTGGGCACTCATGTACATTGAATATGGATTGCTAAGTTTGGTGGGACCCACACCCAATGATCCCTTCATGTTGAAATTTTTTTCTGAACAGGATCATGAGATACAGGACTTCAGATCAAACATGGTTTGAACTGAAGCATACCTCAACTGGGTCATGTTCCTCAGATGGTAATTCCCTTGCAGGGACAACCAGCAACTCACATTTCACAACCTGCAGCAGAAACTATAGTTAAAAAAGATAAAATTGGAGCAGTTAAAATAATTCTACAGCAAGATTCATGCATGCATTCTCATTTCTAAATGAGACTCTGTTCCTACATATCCAACCATCCATTAGTGGTGGATGGGAATCATGTACACAACCAAGTTTCAACTTGGGTCATAGTTTAAGAACTTCTTTGCATGGAAAATCATCTGATCACCATCAATGGACATTTTGAAATGTTTGGACAGATTGGGAAAACTTCGAGGGAAAGGAAAGGAGGAAGGAAAGTATCACTTGGTTGAGTGGAACAAATCTCTAAACAGAAGGAGATTATTCTCATGGGGTCATGTCAATAAGCTAAATACATGTGACTATCAAACAGAACTCTAGAGGTGCATCTCCACTTCATCTACCTTACTATATTGGAAACATCCTCATCAATATCCTCACCACAACATAGGAATAAACACATACGGCCTGTTTGAATTCATAGAAAGCAAATGACCAAAACAATTTTATCACCCTCCTTCCAACCATTAGCTAGTACAAGAAAGCAAGCCTGTGGCCAGCTCTTATCAGGCCAAGACCAAAAGCACAACCGCCTGACCCCACCTGTTCACAACCCTGGCTACAACTAGAGTAGCAAAGACTTGAGACACATACAAGCAATCAAAATAAAAGCCGTCGAAGTTAGAACTTCGACTTTAGTCCAAATAGCATCCTATTAACAACAAACCGTGAAGTGTTGATAAAAAGAACTCCACAACATATGCAACACTCCATGTCTACAAACCTCAAAGTCCCAAATATTAAAAATAAGTTCCCCATGAGACAATGTCCATAACTTTACAGCAATTACATCCAGAGTCACCAAAAAAACAATATGTAGATGTAAAATAACTTGATAAAGGATACCATACCATATCCTTAAGTACAACTCCATCATGTTGTCCATCAACCGTATCACATTCCCAAGTGGAGATTATTTATCACACTCTCACACAATCATATCATATTCTCAAGTGCAAATAGTCCATCAACCGTATCACATTCTTCAATTTGGAACCACTTCACACTGTCACACAATCATATCATATTCGAATGTGCAACCTAATCACATAGTTTATCAACTATATTATATTCTCAAATGTAACCACATCATATTATCACACAACCATATCATATCCTCTATGCAACCTCATCATATATAGTACGATAACCATATCACATTCTCAAGTGGAACCATATCACACTGTCATACAACCATATCATATCCTCAAGCGCAACCTCATTATATAATTTATCAACCATATCATATTCTTAAGTGGAACCACTTCACACTATCACATAACCACATCATATCCTTAAGGGTAATCTCATCACTTAGTCCATTAACTATATCACATTTTCAAGTGTAACCCCATCATACTGGGACAAGATTATATCAACGCCTCAAGTATAATCTCATCACATAGTCCATCAACTATATCACTTTCACAGATGCATGTACCTATTCTGATATAGATTTTACTCTTTTACATGGTGTTTGCCATTTCTTTCATTTATATTTAGAAATTTTCCAACCTTATAAAAAAACACAAAACTATTTATCATACCTGCATTGGGATGCTTTCTAATAATTCAAGTCATCAATCTCAATTAGTTATTAGTTCCAAACTTTTACCGGCGGTTGTGTTGGACACCCCTATAGGTAAGATTTACCAGCACTTTTATAAGCGCCAGTAAAGGGTTGTGGAACAGCCGGTAAAGGCTTGTGTAACCGCCGGTAAAGGCATGTGGAAGTGCTAGTAAAAGGTTTGTACATGTGCAGGCCAATGTTTATTATATTTAATTGAAACCTGTAATTTTTTTTTTTTTTTTGCATAAAATTTAAAAGATAATATTATATAAATTCCATTGTCAACTTTGTTGCCACACTCGAATCAACATTTTCACAATTGTCAACTCCCAAAAAAGCACCTGTAGAAAATATGTTAGCTTTGTCCTTCGTAAAAACTAATATTGATGGAATGCAGTTTCGGCCATGCATGTAGCCTTTTGACTTATTCATTAAATTGCAGAAGTCATGCCTAGCAATTCCTGTAATTCAGGCCTAATCATGACCTGTAATGGTCGTAAAATGGGCATGTAACGGGGATTTGTAGATTCCTCAAAGGAAAGATCCATCAAACCTGAGCTCGGCCATAGCCCATCATTAGCCAGCCCTCAAAATAAATATTAAAATAATATTTACAATAACAAGTTAAATGGTTCCAAATACATTAAAAAAAAAAAAAGAATAAATCTATCGATCCAGCTCCCATTCATCCCCTGCAAAACAAAATAGCAAAAAATAAATTAGTTACATCACCCCTTCCCCCCCCCCCCCCCCCCCCAAAAAAAAAAATATATATATATATATATATATATATATATATATATATATATATATATATATATCTATAGATATTTGTAATGGAGATCAAGAACTATGCTAGATATTTGTAATGGGACTTTTCATGTTAGAGTGAACTAATCGCATCACATCTTTACTGTGGTTTACTAAACAATGCAGATATCTTTGTGCTTTAAAAAAGAATACGACTAACCAGAGACTGTAGATAATGATTGGAAGGTCTTTGCACATATCCCGTTCTACAGATAGAAATGACTCGACCTGCCAAAAGAGTAATTTCAGTATCAAAGGAAACAGAAGAGAGAAAATATATCATATGCATAAACATATCACCATCAACATCATAACCTTATAAAATTGAAAATTAAAATTCTGCAGAAAACCTTATAAAATTGAAAATTAAAATTCCGAACAAGGTATGTAATCAAGACCTCTGTCATGAAATGCTAGCCCAAGAATTTATACGTACTTCTTGCAGGTGTGAAGTACGTATAATCAGCCTTATAAATTACGAAAGTAATCTATGATTGTGAGCTTTACCTCTCTACACATTATATTAAAGACAAATGCACCACATATCCATCTTCCTTATAGTATTTACAAACATGCCACTATACGCAACATTTACATGTGTAGGCACGTAGATTAACCAAAAACATTAGAGAATGGGAAAAAATAACTGAAGCAATGGTAGAAACGTGATTGGGACCAGACCCATTGCATTCGAATTGGCATTTCACTTAAAAATACTATACAGCATCTGCACGGACCAATTTCCACTTCCGTTGCAATGTGCTGCGGGTGCTCCAAATTCAAGCTGTCTGATAAACCCCCACAATGGAGATCCTTCCACATAGTAACTCCCCATTTTCATCTGTTGACTTAGAGCTCAGACCCTATATTTGCATTCAGATGTCACCCATTTATCTTTCCTGAAGCTGGCTTTGTAGAAGGAAATAACAAGGTTGCAGTTGCTTCTTAGGCTTGTACATGTCTTGCTGTATCTTAGAAGATTGCTGCTGGTTTTGTCAGAATATCTTGTCACTTGAGCTGCATTTTTCAATATTGCCACAGGACTGATGCCTTTGAGAAATCATAACCAAGGAAGATTGCTATAGCCAAACATACAAAAACCGTTTGCTTGAGAGACTAGTTTACTGAGTATCATAAACTAGTCTGTAAAAAGCTGCAAGTGGTGTTCCTCCGATTCCTCAGTATCATAAAAGAAATTAATTGCAATTGGATCATTCCATCTTTATTAGATTAGTATTCAATTCAATCGGATAGATCATCCAAATGTGCACATACCATAAAGGTGCTGGAAATTAGTGCCTTGAACAACATCAACAAACACAGCAATATGACAACATTCAACAATCAAATTTCAGTGGCTTAATAAATATTAAATGACACTTGAATCAGATATTCACTAGCTAGTTCAAACAGAAAGAGTAGCTAAATAAATAAACAATTGCTGCACTAAATATGTGATAGTTAACAAGAGAAACAGACTAAGACCTTAGACAATGACATATGAAGATAGAATCACCAAAAACTTTGACATGGTCGCTGGTCAAAATCATTCGAGAAGGAATAAATTGACCGACAGGATCTTAGAAATGGATTGGAGTCTCCAACAGGATCCTTTATGAGAAATGAACTTCATGTGTGGCTAAAGCCAACATTATCAGTTCAAGAGTGCTGGAAATTGATCTTAAACCAAACTTATCTCAAATAAGTTATCTACTGTTGTAAGTAGAAAAGTTAACTTATTTGGTGGTATCCAAACGGTCCCTCGATGTTGCCACCAACACGTGAAATTTCAACATTGCTTCTGTAAGCCTTTGGTTCTAGATCTTGTAAATCTAAAGTGAGCAAGAAGCATGCATGTGGTCTAACAGGATATACCTTGAACACTAGAAGTCATAAAATGGGGCATTCCATTCTCAAGAAATTAGAAACAAGTGATACATTTTTTAAATCTAATAATAAGCTCCAGACCAAGTCACTAACTGATGGCTAATGCCCAAGGATTATTATTTGTTAATAGCTATAAAGAAGATACAGTTCAAAACCCCAGCTAAATTAGAATTCCAAGTCTCTGTGTGGCGAATACCTTAAAAAATATCCAAGCATCTGAGTTGGGTACTCCAGTTTTACTGAATGATCCAATTATTGTGCAGATTTGTGGCTCATTGGAGTTGTCCAACATGTACAGTTTTAAGGCAAATCTTGTTGTCCCAAAATGTAGAAATTTAAAGTGGTGGCCCCCAATGTATCATGTAGCGAAATAGCTATGGATAATATTTGTAACTAAAAGTAGAACGGAATCCATAGCACTATGCTGAAGCTAGCAGTAGCTACAGATTCTAGGAATAAGTATTTCCTATTTCCCACCCAAAAAAAATTATAATAATTGTGTCTCTTACCATTGCTAGTAAATGTCCTGATTGATCAACTCATCTAAGCTAATACGGATAAAGACTTCATGGCTTACAAACCCATAACAGTAAGGATGAATTTGAGAAAAGGAGAAATAATCCACGAAAAAAAGAAAAAGAAAAAAACCAAAACAAAAGAGAGGGATAGACAACTTACTGTTTAATTTTATTATTATTTTAAAACTTTTCCTTCTTTTCTTCTCTGTTTAATCTGCCAAAACAAAGAAGAAGGGACTGAGAAAACGGAAGTAATGAAGATAGAAGAAAACCCAATCAATAGACAAAAAGAAAAATACAACAATGAAATTAAAATTCCAAATGAAATCAGAATTCCAATGAAAAATTTCAAAGAAAACCCAATTCAGCTACAAATTATAGATTGTTGTCATTCCAAAATTACAACTGGATAATAAGTTACTAAAACAATAAGCAGCAGAAAAGATTAATTTATCCAGCGGCATCAAACTGATCAGATAATTGGAATAGTCCAACCGTAGTCAACTACAAGTCAAAATTCTTGTCAATTACAAGAGATGAACTGATATTTGAAGATATACCTTCCAACAAGTATGTTCTTTGAATTTCTGCAGTTGAGGCCCTAGGAATTTAAAAACTAAAAATGAAAGTTACCGTTTCCTAGCATTGGAGAGCCAAATTTAAAGAAACAAAACAACCAAATGCCATTTCAGTCTTCAAGAAAGAAAGGAAAAAAATGAAAAAAGAAAAAGGAAAAACCCACTTGAGTTGTTTGGCCTCTGTACCATAAAGCTTGAGTTGTGTTTCAAGACCATGGTTCCCACTCGAATCATCTCCACTACTGCCATCGGGTTGTTATCAATCAACCGCACTTGCACTTCATCACTCCTAGTCCCAAGTGATATGGTCATTTGTTTGTATTCTACAAGTCAAAGTCAAATGATGGTGCTATAGTCAGTGTCCTCAGGTTTGAATGGCTAAAGATAATGATGATATTACATAACAAACATATCAGTTCAACTACATAAAAGAAAATGAAAACTCAAAGCTAATTAACCAAGTGCTATGGTTTCTTCCTCGAAACCTGCAACAAAAGACCAGATTCATGAAGTTAGAAATTAGAATGGAAAATCCAAGGTACTAATCCAAATAGTCCTGGAAAAAAATACTAAATATTCATACTTTTTTGGAATCTTAAGTAGTGTTAAATAGTATGAAATGAGGTCAATTTAAGTTCGAGTCCTGTGGGGCTTTTGCCTTTTCTTGTTTTAGTGAATCAGGCCACAGGCTTGAATTCTAGACAAGAGTTGCAGGCTGCAGAGTAGTTACCTACAACAAATAAATCTTATTGTTTTCTGGTATATGGTCCATCCACGTGGTGGCCCACCAAGTAAATGGCCCTGATCACAATATTGTAGAAGTGCCATGTGTACGGTAGAGATTGAGGGAGAGAGGGCTGCTGGTAGAAGTTTAGGGAGAGAGAGGGCTGGACAGGATTCAACGGTTTTTTCTTGTCGTTTTCCTTTTCTGTTTTTTTTTTTCTTGTTCTTTTTTTTTTTTACAATATTTTTTAAGTAGGAATTTTTCATTTAGTTTTTTTTTTTTTTAAGTGAGTGGTGACGTGGACCAATGAGGATTAGGCAACAAGGGAGTCCCTGTTTGCCTAATAACGGATGATCCGGACTCTGAAACCCTGTGACCCAAATGTTACTTTGATCTAAAATATTGGTGGGCCATGACAAAAGAAAACATTTTCCTACCTTGATTTGCATCTCTCTTTTTTATGGCCCACCAGAGTTTTAAATCAGGGCGAAAATTGTTTGTTAATGGTTTCATGGGATGCTGCATCACATGGACCGTTCGGATTAGAGGTCTATGACACGTGTGAAAAAATGCGCACATGCGCAGGTGCGTATAAGTGAGCGTGCCTTATCGACTAACGTCACGCCACTACCGTTTTCAAAGAGAAAAACAAGGGTTGATGAAACCCTACCGTTCTAGGAGGAGAAGAGACGGAAGGCGGTAATTGCAGAGAGATTGCAGAGAGGGAGGAGGAGAGAGCTTGGGATGGAGAGACGAAACCTTCAATCCTCTTTGGTGCGTTTCTCCCTCTTCCCCTCTTTTTAAAAAACCGACCGTTGAGCCTGTAAGTGACTCACAGGGAAGTGACTTCTCACCCCCATCCCCTGCAGTTTTTTGGTAGATTTGCCTGTAAGTGACTTACAGGTGATTTTTCTCCCCCAAACACCACCTGTAAGTGACTTCCCTGTAAGTTACTTCCCACTTACCCAACTTACAGGCATCCAAACAGGCCCGCAAGCTCTTCCTGCCGCTTCCTCAAGACAGCCTCCCACGTATTCCACAGAGTCCTGTTCCCTTTTCCCAATTTCTTCAAGACAGAGATCTTCAAGATCACTGAAGGCTTCCATATAGCACTGATGCTTAAATTTCTCTTCGCAGAAGCTCTGGTAGAGATCAAACTCCTTCTTTAGCTTTTGAAAAATCTCCATTCCCCGACGGAGTCTGTCTTTCCTCAGATAAACCCATGATAAAAATTCTACATCAGTCCGAGAAGGGCGAAATACCCCGTATAAAATGTTATCCCAGTCTGACCTTCCTCCATCTTCACTAAGAGCAGCATTTCCAGCTTTATGAGAATCAGTCCCAGCTGCCAACAAAAACTCATTCAAAATGAGATGAGTTGAATCGTCACTGAGCGCAATCCACTCTAGAATATCACTCACCGGAGCTACTACACCACGGGTATCATCTGCTGAGGTGGTCTTCTCAGAGTCTTTGCCAAGAAAAGATGATCCAGTTCTCATTGAGATTGGGCGGGATGCTATTTCAACTGTTCTTAAAGAATATCAGGCTTCGAATGTTACGTCCAACAACAAGGAGGATTTGAGAATTCAGGACAACCTGCATCAAGTTGACGAGAGACTAGTAATAGTAATCGGAAAACAAAAGCTGTCTTCAGATCTGGAGGTTCGGTTTTTTTTTTTTTTTTTTCCTATTTGAATCTTTAACGAAGAAATGACATTTTAGTGAGGTCTTAGTAGTAGGTTGCTGTCCTGCAGACGAGTAGATTTGATGCAAGGATCATGCAGAAGCTTGATGCTATGCAGCAGTTGGAACGTGAGCTTGAGGTCATCTGCGGCTTTGATTATTGGGAAGTTATGTTACTCCTCGTGAAGAAGTTCATGCTGGTCTGTATTGATTTGATTTAACCGTTTTCCTCTATACTTGCCTGATTGAGGTCGAGTTTTAAATGTTTTTGGTGGTTATCTTCTTTTGGCAGGTACATTGGAGGATATAGCACGCAAAGATGCCAAAGAGAAATCTGATGCTGCCAGTGAAGCACTTCTACTGGAGCTTGAGCTTGAAGCCAAAAGCAATGTCAACAAAAGAGGAGGTGATGATTCAAAACAGATACAGGCAAAGTCAAAGAAAACAGAAGAAGAAGAAGGATTATAGAAGAACTAAGAATCCAGAGGTTTTCAGTTGTGTTGCGTCTGGTTCCGTTTCTTTTATTAGGACCGCTTTCATTTGATACCTGCTAATCTGTTTTTTTTTTTCTAAAAAAAAAAAAAAAAAAAAATTCTTTTTCAGGGTGTTGGTCGTGACAAAGAGACTGTCACTCATCAGGAAACTAAAGAACAAGCGTATGTCTCTCTCAAGTCTCTATATATAATAATCTTTGCCGGTTTGATTTTTGAGAGCTTGTGTAATTACTCCTGTAAATAGGTAGTTATTACCATTTCACCCTGTTGAAAATGAAAGGGATTACTGCCTTGAAAACTGGTTCAAAATAATTAATTTAAGTTTGTGGACCCAGGGTGATGTGTATTATATATCCATTCCGTTCATCTGTTTTACCACAATATTTTAAGACACGATACATAAAACGAGGAAAATACAACACTCAAGTGGCCCACACCAAAAGGAATAGTGGCCTCAAGATGTTTTTAATAAGTATTGGATTTCCTTTTTCCCATGGCTTGGTCCACTTGAGCTTTGAATATGCCTCATTTTTTTTGGCTCATGCCATAAATTCAGCTGGCATAATGGATGAATAGTGTGGATAATTAACATGCATCATGGTGGGACCCACAAATATTGTATAACCTTTTTTTATCTAAAGAGCAGCCGGTCATATCAAGCAGTAGAAATAGTGCTGTAAATACGGGTGAAATAATTATTACGCATTTCTCCGGTAATTACCACTGAATTGAAAATTCAAACTTGCCTGGTTCGGTTCTATATATATATATATATAGAGAGAGAGAGAGAGAGAGAGAGAGAGAGAGAGAGAGAGAGAGAGAGAGAGAGAGAGAGCTAGTTGGACCATACATTTTGGTGACATCTAAACCATGCATCTGATCGGTCCCCTCCTGGTTATGGGATCTCCCAAACATCGGCAAATAAGAGAATCAGGTTGGCTACACCATCTGGAACCGTGTGAAATCATACCTAAGACATCTAAAATCCGTTAGTTGGGCCCACTTGACTTTTGGAATGGCCTGTAATTTTGTGTGGCCCCTGTGAAACACACATTGGAAGGACAGGCCACAAACAATCGGGAAGGTTTTAATGGTTGGGCATCTACTCTTACCGATTCCCAATGTATGGTCCATCTAAGTCATGCATTGGCCTGAGTTTTGAGTCCATGCTTTAAAATAGGAGGGTGTGTATGTACTGGGTGGGTGTCCCGCAAAAGTGCACTCCCTGTGCTTTATATATGTCATCCAAACTGTTAATTGGGTGTGTCCCATGTTTGGCTTACAAAACCAAAAGAATCATGCCAATCCAATCATCAGGTGTGCCACACCATGTAAAAAAAATAAACTATATATATATATATTTTTGTTTGCAGCTGGGACTGATTCTAATAAAGCTGGAAATGCTGCTCTCAGTGAAGATGGAGGAAGGTCAGACTGGGATAACATTTTATACGGGGTATTTCGCCCTTATCGGACTGATGTAAAACTTTTATCATGGGTTTATCTGAGGAAAGACAGACTCCGTCGGGGAATGGAGATTTTTCAAAAGCTAAAGGAGTTTGATCTCTACCAGAGCTTCTGCGAAGAGAAATTTAAGCATCAGTGCTATATGGAAGCCTTCAGTGATCTTGAAGATCTCTGTCTTGAAGAAATTGGGAAAAGGGAACAGGACTCTGTGGAATACGTACCTCATCAAAGTTGGGAGGCTGTCTTGAGGAAGCGGCAGGAAGAGCTTGCGGAAAGAAAAGATGATCCAGTTCTCATTGAGATTGGGCGGGATGCTATTTCAACTGTTCTTAAAGAATATCAGGCTTCGAATGTTACGTCCAACAACAAGGAGGATTTGAGAATTCAGGACAACCTGCATCAAGTTGGCGAGAGACTAGTAATAGTAATCGGAAAACAAAAGCTGTCTTCAGATCTGGAGGTTAGTTTTTTTTTTTTCCTATTTGAATCTTTAACGAAGAAATGACATTTTAGTGAGGTCTTAGTAGTAGGTTGCTGTCCTGCAGACGAGTAGATTTGATGCAAGGATCATGCAGAAGCTTGATGCTATGCAGCAGTTGGAACGTGAGCTTGAGGTCATCTGCGGCTTTGATTATTGGGAAGTTATGTTACTCCTCGTGAAGAAGTTCGTGCTGGTCTGTATTGATTTGATTTAACCGTTTTCCTCTATACTTGCTTGATTGAGGTCGAGTTTTAAATGTTTTTGGTGGTTATCTTCTTTTGGCAGGTACATTTGGAGGATATAGCACGCAAAGATGCCAAAGAGAAATCTGATGCCGCCAGTGAAGCACTTCTACTGGAGCTTGAGCTTGAAGCCAAAAGCAATGTCAACAAAAGAGGAGGTGATGATTCAAAACAGCTACAGGCAAAGTCAAAGAAAACAGAAGAAGAAGAAGGATTATAGAAGAACTAAGAATCCAGAGGTTTTCAGTTGTGTTGGGTCTGGTTCCATTTCTTTTATTAGGACCGCTTTCATTTGATACCTGCTAATCTGTTTTTTTTTTTTTTTTTAAAAAAAAAAAAAAATCTTTTTCAGGGCGTTGGTCGTGACAAAGAGACTGTCACTCATCAGGAAACTAAAGAACAAGCGTATGTCTCTCTCAAGTCTCTATATATAATAATCTTTGCCGGTTTGATTTTTGAGAGCTTGTGTAATTACTCCTGTAAATAGGTAATTATTACCATTTCACCCTGTTGAAAATGAAAGGGATTACTGCCTTGAAAACTGGTTCAAAAGAATTAATTTAAGTTTGTGGACCCAAGGTGATGTGTATTATATATCCATTCTGTTCATCTGTTTTACTACAATATTTTAAGACATGATACATAAAATGAAGAAAATACAACACTCAAGTGGCCCACACCAAAAGAAATAGTGGCCTCAAGATGTTTTTAATAAGTATTCGATTTCCTTTTTCCCATGGCTTGGTCCACTTGAGCTTTGAATATGCCTCATTTTTTTTGGCTCATTCCATAAATTCAGCTGGCATAATGGATGAATAGTGTGGATAATTAACATGCATCATGGTGGGACCCACAAATATTGTATAACCTTTTTTATCTAAAGAGCAGCCGGTCAAATCAAGCACCAGAAATAGTGCTGTATATATATATGTATATATATATATATATATAGAGAGAGAGAGAGAGAGAGAGAGAGAGAGACTCACACACAACTAGTTGGACCATACATTTTGGTCCACCTCAATGTGTCGTGGACATCTGAACCATGCATCTGATCGGTCCCCTCCTGGTTACGGGATCTCCCAAACATCGGCAAATAAGAGAATCAGGTTGGTTACACCATCTGGAACCGTGTGAAATCATACCTAAGACATCTAAAATCCGTTAGTTGGGCCCACTTGACTTTTGGAATGGCCTGTAATTTTGTGTGGCCCCTGTGAAACACACATTGGACGGACAGATGTCTGAACCACATCTAGGTGGGCCACAAACAATCGGGAAGGTTTTAATGGTTGGGCATCTACTCTTACCGATTCCCAATGTATTGTCCATCTAAGTCATGCATTGGCCTGAGTTTTGAGTCCATGCCTTAAAATAGGAGGGTGTGTATGTACTGGGTGGGTGTCCCACAAAAGTGCACTCCCTGTGCTTTATATATGTCATCCAAACTGTTAATTGGGTGTGTCCCATGTTTGGCTTACAAAACCAAAAGAACCATGCCAATCCAATCATCAGGTGTGCCACACCACGTAAAAATAATAATAATAATATATATATATATATATATATATATATATATATATATATATATATATATATATATATATATATATAAGAACCTGTTTGATTTGTTGTAATTATAGTGAATTGGAAATAAACTTGTAATTATTTTATTTGCCACGTACGTGTTTGAAACAAGGTGGAATTTTATCCTCCGCCCCAATTCACTATTTGTACCTTGCAGCAGTACCTTGGTTGATGCAACTGATGTTCATCAGAGAGTGTCGGTGTTTGCAGCCACTGAAAGTGTTGATGAACCGAAAGAACTAGAAGAGGAGCTTGAAGCAGCTGAAAGAAAGCTTGCGGAAAAGCTTGAGTATCAAATTCGAATAGAAAATGAGGCTAAACAGAAACGCCTCGCAGACAAATCTGAGGGTTCTTCAGTGGGCTTGCATACAGGATCTGTTGAGAGGACTGCAGTCCCTGGTAAATCTTCTCAGACGACAAGCTTTTGTTTTGTGTTTGTGCATTAATATGATTTCTTTAGGGGGTCGTTTGGCACCATGGATTTGGGGGGATTTCAAATCCCCTGGTTGTTTGGTAGCATAAAGTAACCGGGGGTTTCAAATCCCCTCAAAGAGGGGGTTTGAAATCCAAGGTGAGAGCTTGGATTACACCTAAAATCCTTTCAATAGTTGCATGTGTAACATGTGTCACCATACTATTATTCTATTGGGCACATGACCCACTAATGATATCCAAAAACAATTAGATTATCAATTGCATCACTATAATTACTTTAATATGAAGACCAGCACCGTCCAAACATTGTCCATGTAAATCAACGACTAAAAATCGTTGGTTAGTCACTCAAACATGATCTTGTGCTTGTGGCCCATCCGAGACTTGAAATTTCATCATTTTCGGGCAAAGCATATATTTCAGCAGGTTTATTACAACCATTGTGTCAAACATTACATACATCACTAATTAGAGATATTAAAGTTGATTAAGTAATTAAATTCAAACCCCTGTGCATATATCATTCATAGCTACTTTTGGATTAAAGTTGATTCCCAATTCAGTGTGCCAAACACAATATGAGGATTTCAAATCCAGGGGGTTTCAAATACAGGGGGTTCTGAATCCAGGCTCCCAAACAGGCCTAGCGTTAAGATGGATGCTTTTGTCTGAAATATCTATCATATCCTGTCTTTTCAGGCCCATCAAACCAAGGAATTTCGGAGGATGGTCTTTCATTGAGTGGAAGGCAAGCTCATAGTCAAAACCCTACCAGTGATGAACATTCTCAAACCTTATCTGACAAAGAAAATGAAGCCAACCTTTCTCAAATTGAAGGTTGCTTCAAGGAGCAAACTCATCTATGGGGTAAGGATTATTTTCATGTTGGCTGCAGTATGGCTTAATTGTTGTGCTTTTGTTTACTTGGCTCAATCAGTTGTAAGAGTTTGTAATGCTTCTGAAACATGGAATTAACATGATGATCATATACTTTGAAAATTAGTTGATCCACATCTAGAAGATAATGAAACAAAGGCACTAGGACATCTCTCTGTAGAGGAGCATGACGAGGAAAGATTCCAAGCTGACTGACGCAGGACAACCCTAATTATGATGCATGCTCATGAACATAATTAAACAACGGAAATAAAAGGAAGAAATGATATAAAATTCTAGCAGTAATCATCCTAACTGAGAAAATCATAAAGGAAACATGTAATGGAGCGGGCCATCACCACAACCATGGAGTATGGAGTTCAATTACTACTTAGGTTGGATCCGGCGAGGGATGAGACCTCCCGATCTTGCATGGTCACACCCAGTCGATCAATGAAGATCACTAGTCCGAAGAACCAAGAAGTTTCTCGGATTAGGGATTTGAGAATTCGAGGGTTTAGAGTTTAGATCGGTTCTCAAGATTTTGATCGAAGAAGGATTAGTCAAAACTGGAAAATAGAAGGAAGAAAATTATTACCTTGAAGAAGTTGGAGTGACACAAGAAGAAATTAGAAGAAGAGATCAAGGGAAGAGAAGAAGCACCATTAGAGAGAAGAGAGGAAGGAGGCACCCAAAGGGTTTGCTTTTCATTAATTAATAGTTGAAATTCGGATTTAGGGCTTTAGCCCACTTAAATAAGCAAATAAAGACATAAAATTACTAAAATACCCCTAGAATAAGCAAATAAAGACATAAACTTACTAAAATACCCCCAGAATAAGCAAATAAAGACAAACTTATTAAAATACCCCAAACTTATTAAAATACTCCTAACTAAGCAAAAACGCGCAAATAACATAAGTACGGGAAAGTTCGGGCGCTCGGTCTTCTTTCTCCAATCTTCCTTCACATGTGTCTTCCCTGAGTGGGGTCTTCTATATGTCCAATCACATGTGAAAGGTCTTTAGCTCCTCAATAGTCGCCTATCCATAAGGACGACACTTGTAGTTGACGCTTTCTTCATTGGTACACCTTGAACTCGCTTGTGTCCGCATCACTGACCTTACAAAAGCTATACAAGAGAGCCTTGGTAAATATCACATCACTTTACACATCCATGGAATTGATCTTTGTGGGGCCTCCCTGTATAGGGGACTTTCTTCAATTTCCTTGATGCATCTTGTTTACTTATATAAAATTATTAGTTGCCATTTTAAAAAAATCTTTTATTGGTATAAATTTGTGGTTCTCTATTTGATATTGCTCATGTGAGAAAATCCTTAATTGCATGCATGGTCCTATATTATCTTTGTTAGAACCTTGGAAGATTATAGATCCAACGCTCAAGCTTAGGGTTGGTGTTTTTGCATTAATATGTATGCTTTTGTTTAAAATGTGTTTCATATCCTGTCTTTTCAGGCGCAACAGACCAAGGAATTTTGGAGGATAGTCTTTCACCAAGTGGAAGGCAAGCTCATAGTTAGAACCCTGCCAGTGATGGACATTCCCAAACCTTATCTGAGAACGAACACCATGAGGACAACCCTTCTTAAATTGATGAAGAGAGATTTGAAGCTGACCTCCCCCCCCCCCCCCCCCATTTTTCTCATTCTTGTTTAAATTGAGATTAACTATTTAGGCCTTTTTTTAATTCCATGTTGATATGTGATTACAATCAGACTATTGGCTTTCCTAGCTACTAGCAGACATGAAGATTTCAAGCACTTAAGCTTAAAAAAGAAAAAGAAAAAGAGGGAGAGAGAGAAAAAAAGAAGAAGTAACTAATTCTTACTTGATTAGTTTAGAATTCCTAAAGTCACTCTCATTGACCAATGAGTTTATGAGAAAATCTTGTATTCGACCTTCCCGTACAGGGGGCTCTCTTCAATTTCCTTGATGCATCTTGTTTCCTTTTAAAAGATTATTAATTGTCATTTGAAAATAATAATAATAATAATAATCTTGTATTGATATAAATTTGCAGTTCTCCATTTGATATTGGCATATTGCTTGTGTGGTGAGAAATTTGTAGACTGCGAATCCCATAAGCAGCACATGTGGGTGCACATTGGAGACCTCCTACTGAAATTGCAGCCAGTCTTGCCCAAAGAGGCTGACAGTGGCTGGGCTGATATGCTTCTCAAAGGAGACGATGATTCAAAACATTTCGAGCAATTAACCAAAAGTGAAAGTAACTAATTATTGCTTGATTAGTTTAGAACTCCTAGAGCCACTCTCATCGACCAATTCGTTGATGAGAAATTCTTGTATTGGTCCCTCAATATAGGGGAGTCTCTTCCATTTCCTCGACACACCTTGTTTCCTTTTATGAAATTATTAGTTGCCAAAAAAAAAAAAAATGTCGTATTCGTAGAAAATCATGGTTCTCCATTTGACATTGTTCATGTGAGAGGGTCTTTAAATGCATGCGTGGTCCTACATTATCTGTATTTGACTTCTACTATTGCCTTTGCTTCAGTGTTTCACTGGAGCGCATGTATCAATTAGGACGATTTCAAATGAATATCTACAAGTTCTATTTTATGTTTCAATACCTCCTACTTGAACTTACCATAACGACACTAAATAATCTAAGGGCCAGTGATGGAAAGAAGTTGAGAAAAGAAAGGATAAACTTCTATAATAATAATAAAAAAGGTAAAATGATCCAAACTCATGTTGCCTCTTCAACATTACTTGAGGGGGCACACACCTGGACTGTTGAGGCATGCTTTGTGAGTAACGCATGTGCTCTGTGAGATTTTTGCTTTGAGATGTGCCTTAGAGTCATACACCTCTGAAGCTTTTAAACAACCACAGTGAATTAATTTTATTGTGCCAGAGATTTCTTAAGCAGTGGGTATTTTTTTAATTTCTCATAGTTAGTACACACACACACAAATATTAAAAAAAAAAAATCCTAATATTAAAGGCTGAAATGCCATATTCTTGCATCGTATTCCCTTGATGCATCTTGATAAGCAGTACTCTTAAATGCTTATGGGATTCCTTCTCGCAATGCCTTAGTTTCATGAATATGTACTATATATGTGTGTTCCTGTGCATAATTATATTAAGTACTATATGAGTGTTCCTGTGCATAGTTGTATTAAATTATATTTATAGAATACATATTGTATAATGAATATGCTATAATCTTAAGCATGGTTTTAAGACTCAACAACTTGGACTGACTCGTTTGGTCTTGAGCTAAGTCATGACTGGGCCAAGTGAAGGCGACTTGGACAAGTTAGGCAGAATCACCCCCAATTTTCAATTCTGACTATGATGGTCAAACTGGACTGGGTCAAACCAAGTTTGAGTCACCTAAGATGAGTTGTGTGGGACTCGGGTGAGTTTCAAAATGTAGATTTTAAGATTATTAAGAAACAAAATATTTGATAGTTTTCGTTTTTTTTTTTTTTTTCGTGGTAAAATGGTGATCCTCACGTATAGAGGAGAAATAGAAATTCGTCCCATCTTTGAAAGAAAAAAAATAGGAAATATGTTTCTTACAATTTGAAGCATGAATCTTCTGAGGAAATCATCATTCCTATAATTGAAACAATAAATCTATGTTCTGAAGTAATAGTCTTAGGTGAATGGAAGACCAAGGCGAATGCTACGCAATGACTCTTTTTCTTTATTATGGGGAGATGACTTTATGATTGAAGAGGGGATTAAATATTAGGAATGGTTGACTTTATTATGGGGAGCTGACTTTATGATTGAAGAGGGGATTAAATACTAGGAATGGTTGACCATGAGGTCTCACTCCTAACTGATGGCTAAGCTTGGTTTTTAGCTTTGGCTTTTTTCCTTTCTTCCATATCTGTTTCTTTTTTTGCAGTATTTTCTTTACTTTTAAAGAAAATTCATCTCTAGTTGTTTCTTAAGAAGCAGATGTCAATGCATTTTAGCATTATCTTAATATTTATCATTATTATGTTAACCTTCGTAATAAGTCTCTCTCTCTCTCTCTCTCTCTCTCTCTCTCTGAACCAGTTCAACTAACTCCCAAGTTTTGTTCTTGGGAAGTGACTCCATCTCTTCTACCATGGTCATCATCCATATCACCATCCTCTTCCGAGATGGCATCCTAAAAAGGTGGGTCTCCACTACTAGTTATCAAAGCAAAAGAAACCATTAATTTAAAACCATACCTCACTAGGGCTTTAGTGGTCCATTTTCCTTTGCCTTTAGCTATGCTTTTTTGAGTTTGTTGTTGATTGTCCCGCTAGATAACCTTTCTTGTTGAAAATTTTCTTTTTCAATTTCTAACTCATCTAGCTCCACCTGCACTAACTGTCTGTTACTATTATCATTCTGCAACTTTTCTTCATCTTCTTTCTTGGCTTTCACCACCTAGGATTCATCACCCACGACATACCTACTGATGACTATTTTTTGTTCAACTAGATCCCATAGCTTGAAGCCTTTCACTCTTTTCTCATACCTGAGGAATATGCATTTTCTTGACTTTGGGTCTAATTTTGATCGTTGTCCACTTTGCACATGAACATAGGCAAGACACCCTAAGTTGTAATCAACTTTCTTCCCTGTCCAAACCTCCCTTGCAACCTTGAAGTCAAATGGTGTGGATGGTGACCTGTTAACTATAAAACATGCCTTATTTACAACTTCAGCCCAAAAGCTCTTCAGAAACCTTACATGTAACCTCATGCTCCTAGCCTCTTTAAAAGAGTCATGTTCATACGTTTTGCAACCCCATTTTGTTGTAGGGTTCCTAGAGTGGTGAAATGTTGAGTGATTCCTTCATTCTTGCATAATTCAATGAATTCCTTCTCCCTATATTCCATCCTATTGTCTGACATAAGACATTTTATCTGCTTCCCCGCCTGCTTTTCTACTTCTACCTATGGAAGTATGTGTAATTTTGTATGTGCATGTAGAGGTGGGCTTCGGACCGAGTCGGATCGGATTAGGTCCAACTTGACTCTGTTCTAAATTTGTAGGGCCTAAACCGAACTCGATCCGATCCGGGACCGGGTCCGGGTCATCTAAATCGATCAGATCCGAACTCCTGCTGGCCTGAATCGATTCGAGTCCGACTCGGTCAGGAAAATCGAGTCGGATCGGATTGGGCAAGGTTCGGATCGTTTGTTTTTTTTCAACGGTGTAGAAATCATTATCATCAGTGTTTTGTATGGTGTGATCTACTTGATTATTGAATTTACTTAAAATTTAGTATCAACCCCTAAAATGATCTGAAAAAACTGATGGACGGTGGATAAACCAAAAAAATACAAGATGGCCCACATAATTTACTCAGTAGGATAAAAACGAACAGCTATGTAGCTTCTTGAAGAAACTTTACATAGGATATATAGCTTATTGAAGAAGCTTTATAAATCAAGTACTGCTTGCTGTCTGTAGCTAGCACCAGCTAGCCTATATAGCTGCACTTGGTACGTGTCGTGCGAAGACAACACTAACACTCCTCGATCTCCGAGTTGTGAGAACGGTTCAAAGGAGATCAAAGTTACATCTTACATGGGCCCTACAGTGATGTATTTATTATATTTACACCGTTCATCTATTTTTAGACCATTATCCAAAAAACGAATCATATCCAAAGATCATCTGGACCACACCGTAAATAGCAATAGAGATAATGATTTTCACCATTAAAAAATTTGTAGGGCCCACTATGACGTTTATTTTGCATCCAATCTGTTCTTAAGGTCACAAGTAACTAAATGAATAGGAAAAATAAATTTAATAAGGTCATAAGTACCTGAATGAAGAGGAAAAGCAAATTTCATATTGATCCAAAATTTCTGTGACCCATAAAAAGGGTTTTAATGGTAGCCGTTCATTCTCCTACTAGTTTTTGAAGTGTGGTCCAGTTGATGGTTAGATCTGTCTTATTTTTGTCTCAAGCCTTAAAATGAGCTCACCAAATGGATGGACGGTTTGGATATAACACATACCTCGTGATCAGACCCGTTACACCAGTCGATCCGCTTCGTACACAGGCCAATCTGCTTCCGTCAACTTCGGGTGGGACTGTCAAGACGACAGCCTGTAAACAGCTGTACGCCGACCATTCTCCAATCAATACCCGCTGTGACTCTCTCTTTCGTATACAACTATACATCGTTTCTCAGTATATATTTCTCTTCAACAGAGAAATCCCATGAAGCTCCTCCAAAACCCAATGGCTGGAAAAGAAGGATTTTGCCATCTTCTTCAATAGAAATAGAGAGACAGATATAGAGAGATAAGAGTTGGGCGGGGTTTTTTGGAGCCGAACGAAAAGCCTAGACGGTGAAACTTTTGTTTGGAGATATATTTACATCTTGGGTCGGGTCGGTTCGGACCATTTTGGTTCGAGTTTTCGGATCGATTCTGTCCGGATACACCTCTATCCGAACCCGACCCGAAAAACGATCGGATCTGGATTGACAAACTCGATCAGGGCCGATCTACGCTGTCGGTTCTGTTCGGAACGGTACTGAGTCGGGTTGGATCGGGTTGGATCCACCGGATCAGGTCCAACATGCCCACCTCTATGTGCGTGTGTATGGTTGTCATGTACTCTTGTGGAGTATTGTAACATTTCTTTCCAAGTAGTGTGTGTGTGTGTGTTGATCTTTTGACTAACTACAACACCACTTGTTGCCCTAGCTGTTTCTCCTCCTCCCCTTTCTCTCCTCTTCGGACATCATATTTCTTCTTCTTTATTTTTCTACTTGGTATTAGAGAGTGCAATCCGGGACCCGATCAAAACCTACGGAAGTGGGGCCCACTACTGATGTCGTCCATACATACCGATGACGTCAGCAGTGTGCTGCCGACAGTTCGTTTGGAGCGGAAAGCTAGGATATGGTAGATCTGGAAATTAAATGAATAATGGAGATTTTTCTCCATATTTTGTAGTTTTTGTGGTGTTTCAAGAAAAATGGAAACAAAATCGAAAAAGTCCAGATTTTGTTCTTTCTACTATGTTGTTTTTCTTAAGGACTTTTGAGCAAATCTTCCACAAGGGTTAGATGCATGGTGGCCGTAACGGCCACCACCATTACTGTTATGATACAAGCTACAACGGTTGTTATGGCCTTTTTTTTTTTTTTTTTTTGAAAAATACTATTATAAGACTATTACGGGCCCGTTACGGCTTGTTTTTTCCGTGATGGCCGTTACAGCCGTTTCGACCCCGTAACACCTAACGGTTATGACAGTTACCGTTACGTAACCGATTTTGAATACCTTGATGTTATGGCTGTTTCATGAGGGGTGTGTGTCGCCGGCCCTTTATTTTCGGATCCTTTGTTGGGATTTCTTTATTCCTTTTTGATGCGGACATCCTTGGTTGTGCCATGAACCATCATCGAGCCATAAAGATGTATTTGTCGGCCGCCTTCGTCTTTGATAAACTTCGAAGGACTTGATGTCCGCATCAGGACCGATGATGAATCGGGATGGAAGGTCTCCACCATCTGGTGCCTTTGCATACCTCAAATGGGATTGTTAATATTATAGAAATAAGATCTTGGTGTTAGACCCATTGGTTGCTTAGATTGGAGGATCAATTCAAGTCTCCGGATCGAGAGGCCCATCATGCCTAGTCCAGATCGACTTGTATATGTACTACCTTTGACTAATCCTTAGACCTGAGGACATCGGGATACTCAAGTCCCTAGTGCAATGTGCTTTGGCTTGCATCATGAAATCAATTATAGTGAGTCATATATGGTTGTTGCAGGTTCATACTTAGGATATGGTTGAGGCAAATGATCCAACAAAGGATTCACTAATTACCTAAGAACATTTTATGGTTGAGATCTAGTAGCTTGAACCATACATCAAGTGGCTTTTTACTATGCCTGACACTCAAAAGGTTTTAAATGGTTTCATGAATGTTTTCAACCATTGATCTTTTGTTTTTACTATTAAAATGTGTTAATCGAACTTGATGGTAATTCTTGAGATTTTGTGGTCCATCACGTGATTTGCATGGGAATTGGATCAAGAGTGGATGACCATGGTCAATGGAGAAATTGAGTCAATTTGGGTACATGGTTACTGCTGAGTTGGGTCACTAAAGGTAGCATTGAACATTTTGACTTTACCCGATAATGTACTAAGGGCGAATTGCCACCTATCTAATATCTAAAGGCAATTGGTTTCTTAAAGAAAACACTAGTAGAATCGAAAACTCTAATTCCATTCATTGTATAGAATGATTCAAAGAGAGTCATTCTGCTCACTTTTCTCGTTAGAGTTCCTTTATCCTTCTTCTTTCAAGCAATTATGAAGCGACATCAATATTTTCCACCTAAAATCTAAAATCCTAACCCAAAACCTCAACCCTAATGTTCCAAACCCTAATTCATCGAAGCCTAGATACCCAAACTCATTCCCCACATTCCCTAGCTTTTAAATAGCCCTAACACGTCAAAACTAATACTAAACATGTGATTTCCATTGAATTCAGATTTAACCCTAGCTAGGATGGGGGTTTATCTCCCATAAAGGTCTCCCATAGGTCGTAGGCTTGAATTTGGATGTCATGAATATGAAATTTCTAAATTTATGGTAAATTAGTTTTATTTTTCCGTTCCATTGCTCTAGTTAATCTGTCTTTTAATTTCATGGCATCATATTAAGTTAGATCATTCCGTCATGCATCAAAATTTGGTATCGGAGCCAGGTTAGCATAGGGTTTAGCGTCCAACACATTTAGAGCTTAGGATTAGATAAAGGAATGTATTGAATTGGATGAGGACTATATAAGACATTGTTGGGTCTAGTTGGGATGCTGGATTGCCTATCTTTTTTAGTAAAGGTCGGTTTGATTTAAATCATAATTAAAAAGTAATCACTTACGGCCTTCTTAAAGACAAAATGTGTTGGGTTGAACTAACAATTTCGATGATTAGGTAGGATAGGCTTTAGGACATTACGGCATACCAAAGTTTTTAGGGTAGTAGAGCATCATATTGGTCTCTCCTTGAAACCCTAGCTCCTCCTTATAAATAGATCCTTTTTTTTTTGGGGGGGGGGGTCCTCATCCATGCATCCACACATAACATGTGGGGTCCATTGTTGTGGGGATGAATCTTAGTGTGTTGTTGTAGACTTGCTCTAGGGTTAGGCATGTTGACACATCTATTCTTCTCATTCGGGATAGATTTGAGAGAGAACATTCTCAATTAATGGTATGACATTAGTAATCTACATGTTTTAAACGACAGTGATCTATAGGTAATTTTAGATTCAGAATTCTCAGAATTTTCTTTTTCTATAAAAACTTTACAATATCTTAATGGAGATCCTTAGGCCTAACATATTAAATTTGGACCTTTTGAAAATTTTAATTTTCTACTACATTTGAAAACTCTAACAAAAGTGGTATCGGAACAGTCCCTTTTGTAGATATTTATCAATTTTTATGTTTTATAAAGCCTATGAATATGTCCGTTTTGCACTTTGAATGACCAAATTATAGAAACCTTAATGAGGAACGTCCTTTCCAAATTTGATTCTTACATTGTGGCCCACCTAAAGACTACAATTGTCTAATTTTTTAAGCCAAAGATCTAAGCATTATTTCCAACCCTTTTTAGAGAACGCAAGTCGTGTATTATATTTTGTACTTCTTCTTTATTTCTTTTTGGGTGTATGCATAAGCATAATGTTGTGTGCTCCTGCGGAGTATGCATATAATAAAAGATGTGTTAGGGCTTGCTTGAAGCCCTAACACACAACACAAGCTTCTCTCTCTCTCTCTCTCTCTCTCTCTCTCTCTCTCTCTCTTTCTCTCAGCTCTACTCTTTCCTCCTATTTTCTTTTTGCCCACGGGGAGGTCTCGATCAGTTTACCTGGGAGGACCTAGATAAAGGGAAATTTCGGTGCTTCCCCAACAACTCTGGAGCTTTTGGTGTGTTGGTCGGTACTCCCCGCTTCAAGTGGTATCAGAGAAGAAGACTAGTGTTTGAGTCTCCTTACCGGTGTGGGGTGGATGACGTAAGTGCATCTCCACATTGGAGTGGGGTGGCCCACAAGTGGGGTCTGTGAGATGCAGAATGGCCACGGGGTGGGGCCCACTATGGGGCCTGTGAGATGTGAGGTAACCCATGGGGAGGTGTCGGTCGGTTTGCTTGGAAGGGCCTGGATAAAGGGATATTTCGGTGCTTCCCCAACAACTATGGAGCTTTTGGTGTGTTGGTCGGTACTCCCTGTATCATGCTTCCCTCCTCTTATGATCATCTTGTCACAACCCTACTTTATGGGAAGGAGACTAAAAACAGAGGAAGTTACTGTAGTGCTTTTGTCAAACAAGATGAGAGGAAGAAACCCAATGGTGAGGAATCCTAGGCAAAAGGGCTAGTGGCGAAAGGAAATCAAGGGCATTGGAGACCAAACGAGAAATCTGGAACAAACAGGATGACATCTAGATTGAAATCAAGGCCAAATGATGGTTGTTACTATTGTAAACAGAAGGGACATTTTAAACGAGTATACTAAAAACGTCAGAAAGACATAGAAGACAAGAAGGAGAAGTTCAAATAGCAATGATGGGGACCTGTTCTCGTTCTCCTCAGGTATGAGTTATCTTGTTGATGCTTGGATTTCAAATTCTGGTTGTTCGTATCATATGCGCCCTAATAGGGATTGGTTTGAAACACATAAATCTTACAATTATTGTACTGTTCTAATGGGTAATTATATTGCATGTAAGGCCATTAGAATAGGGACAATACAAATAAAGATGTTTGTGGAGTTGTAAGGACCTTGGGTGATGTCATGCATGTCCCTGAATTAAAAATAAAAATAAAAATCCGATATCCCTGGGCACATTAGATTCGAGTGGTTGCACATACATGGTAATAGGTGGAGTTATAAAACTTACTGGTATTAATGAAGGGATAGAAAGTGGGAAATCTGTACAAATTGATAAGGAGTATAGTTATAGGTGGAGCTGTTGTTACTTCACTTGCAGAATCCCATACATACTATTCAAATATGTGGCATATGCAATTAAGGCATATGAGTGAGCGTGGCATGATAGAACTTCACAAAAGAAAATTGTTGAAGGAGGTAAAATCATACAAAGTGGATTTCTGCAAATATTGCGTATATGGAAAATAATGTAGGTGTCTGGTTTAAGACCAAGTCTCATAAGAGCAATGAAGTTCTGAACTATATTCATTCCGATGTCTAGGGGCCTATGACAATACCTTCAAAAGGTGGAGCTTGCTATTTTGTGAACTTTATTCAAGAAAGGTTTGGGTCTACTTCATGAAGCATAAGTATGAGGTTTTCACCGAATTCAAGCAACGGAAGGTAGAGTTAAAAAAGAAGAAGAAATATGATGTAGGGAGAGGAGAGAAGGGGAGAAGAGGAGAAATGGCCAGGGCAACAATTGTTGTGTTGTAGTTAGTTGAAAGACCAACACACACATATTATTTGGAAGGAAATGTTGCAGTGCTTCACAAGAGTACATGACAACCATACGCACAAAAAATTACACATAATTCCATACACCCCCTTAAGTTGGAGCAAGTATATTGATCATGCTTAGCTTGGAATTCATAAAAAGAAAATAATGGTGATAAGCATGGATTATCACTCCCCCTCAAACACAACGTGGCGGGATATAGACTATAACTTGAACTTCCTCCATCCATTGATCATTCTCTTCAAGTACATGGCCATAACTAACCTTGACAAATATCAAGTCACAACTTGTCATCCACATGAAAAATTCTCTCACAAATAAGTGCAACTTTCATAATAAATGAGCGTGCATCACGTGTAACACTTGAGAGAATACACATAATAGCATGTGAAGACTTATGTGCACCACGAGCAACACAAAGTGAGTGAACCACACTCACAACTAACAACATGGCCAGATAAAGGAAGGGAAGATAAATTGAGAAAGAAAGATCCACCATTTGTAAAGAGACTCCCATGTGAAGTTGAGTGACGCTTTTCGTCAAACACCTTGTGTGCGCAGGATACTTCTAGGCATGGTACAAGCAATCCTCGCAACACGATATTACACAGGATCGCCATAACATATATGAAAGAAGGGAATAAAGAAATCCCAACAAAGGATCTGAAAATAAGGGGCCGACGACACACGCCCCTCATGAAATAGCCATAACATCAAGGTATTCAAAATCGGTTACGTAACGGCTATTACGTAATGGTAACTGTCATAACCGTTACGCGTTACGGGGTTGAAACGGCCGTAACGGCCATCACGGAAAAAACAGGCCGTAATGGGCCCGTAATAGTCTTGTAATAGTTTTTTTCAAAAAAAAAAAAGAAAAAAGGGGCCATAACAGCCGTTGCAGCTTGTATCATAACAGTAATGTTGGTAGCCGTTACGGCTACCATGCATCTAACCCTTGTGGAAGATTTGTTCAAAAGTCCTTAAGAAAAACAACATAGTAGAAACAACAAAATCTGGACTTTTCCGATTTTGTTTCCATTTTTCTTGAAACACCACAAAAACTACAAAATATGGAGAAAAATCTCCATTATTCATTTAGTTTCCAGATCTACCATATACTAGCTTTTCGCTCCAAAAGAACTGTCGGCCGCACACTGCTGACGTCATCGGTATGTACGAACGACATCATTAGTGGGCCCTACTTCCGTAGGTTTTGATCGGGTCCTGGATCGCACTCTCTAATACCAAGTAGAAAAATAAAGAAGAAGAAATATGATGTCTGAAGAGGAGAGGGGAGGAGGAGAAACAGCTAGGGCAACAAGTGGTGTTGTAGTTAGTCAAAAGATCAACACACACACACACACATTACTTGGAAGGAAATGTTATAGTACTCCACAAGAGTACATGACAACCATACACACGCACATAGAGGTGGGCATGTTGGACCCGATCCGGTGGATCCGACCCGATCCAACCCGACTCGGTACCGTTCTGAACAGAACCGACGGTGTAGATCGGCTCTGATCGAGTTTGTCAATCCAGATTCGATCGTTTTTCGGGTCGGGTTCGGATAGAGGTGTATCCGGACAGAATCGTTCCGAAAACTCGAACCGAAATGGTCCGAACCGACCTGACCCGAGATGTAAATATGTCTCTAAACAAAAGTTTCACCGTCTAGGCTTTTCGTTCGGCGCCAAAAAATCCTGCTCAACTCTATCTCTCTATTTCTCTTTCTCTCTATATCTGTCTCTCTATTTCTATTGAAGAAGATGGCAAAATCCTTCTTTTCCAGCCCTTGGGTTTTGGAGGAGCTTCATGAGATTTCTCTGTTGAAGAGAAATATATATTGAGAAACGGTGTATAGTTGTATACGAAAGAGAGAGTCACAACGGGTATCGATTGGAGAATGGTCGGCGTACAGCTGTTTACAGGCTGTCGTCTTGACAGTCCCACCCGAAGTTGACGGAAGCAGATTGGCCTGTGTACGAAGCGGATCGATTGGTGTAATGGGTCTGATCATGAGGTATGTGTTATATCCAAATCGTCCATCCATTTGGCGAGCTCATTTTAAGGCTTGAGACAAAAAATAAGACAGATCTAACCATCAACTGGACCACACTTCAAAAACTAGTGGGAGATTGAACGTCTACCATTGAAACCCTTTTTAGGGTCACAGAAATTTTGGATCAATATGAAATTTGTTTCCTCTTCATTCAGGTACTTATGACCTTATTAAATTTATTTTTCCTATTCATTCAGTTATTTGTGACCTTATGAATAGATTGGATGCAAAATAAACGTTATAGTGGGCCCTCCAAATTTTTTAACGGTGAAAATCATTATCTCTATTGCTATTTATGGTGTGGTCCAGATGATCTTTGGATATGATTCATTTTTTCGGAGAATGCTCTAAAATCATCTTTAAAAATAGATGAACGGTGTAGATATAATAAATACATCACTGTGGGGCCCATGTAAGATGTAACTTTGATCTCCTTTGAACCGTTCTCACAACTAGGAGATTGAGGAGTGTCAGTGTTGTCTTCGCACGACATGTACCAAGTGCAGCTATATAGGCTAGCTGGTGCTAGCTACAGACAGCAAGCAGTACTTGATTTATAAAGCTTCTTCAATAAGCTATATATCCTGTGTAAAGCTTCTTCAAGAAGCTACATAGCTCTTCGTTTTTATCCTACTGAGTAAATTATGTGGGCCATCTTGTATTTTTTTGGTTTATCCACACCGTCCATTTGTTTTTTCAGATCATTTTAGGAGTTGATACTAAATTTTAAGTAAATTCAATAATCAAGTAGATCACACCATACGAAACACTGATAATAATGATTTCCACACCGTTGAAAAAAAACAAACGATCTGAACCTTGCCCAATCCGATCCGACTCGATTTTCCTGACCGAGTTGGACTCGGATCGATTCAGGCCAGCAGGAGTTCGGATCTGATCGAGTTAGATGACTTAGACCCGGTCCCGGATCGGATCGAGTTCGGTTCAGGCCCTACAAATTTCGAACAGAGTCAAGTTGAAGCTAATCCGATCCGACTCGGTCCGAAGCCCACCTCTACATGCACATACAAAATTACACATACTTCCATAGGTAGAAGTAGAAAAGCAGGCGGGGAAGCAGATAAAATGTCTTATGTCAGACAATAGGATGGAATATAGGGAGAAAGAATTCATTGAATTATGCAAGAATGAGGGAATCACTCAACATTTCACCACTCTAGGAACCCCATAACAAAATGGGGTTGCAGAACGTATGAACATGACTCTTTTAAAGAGGGCTAGGAGCATGAGGTTACATGTAAAGTTTCCGAAGAGCTTTTGAGCTGAAGTTGTAAATAAGGCATGTTTTATAGTTAACAGGTCACCATCCACACCATTTGACTTCAAGGTTGCAAGGGAGGTTTGGACAGGGAAGAAAGTTGATTACAACTTAGGGTGTCTTGCCTATGTTCATGTGCAAAGTGGACAACGATCAAAACTAGACCCAAGGTCAAGAAAATGCATTTTTCTCAGGTATAAGAAAAGAGTGAAAGGCTTCAAGCTATGAGATCTGGTTGAACAAAAAATAGTCATCAGTAGGTATGTCGTGGTTGATGAATCCTAGGTGGTGAAAGCCAATAAGGAAGATGAAGAAAAGTTGCAGAATGGTAATAGTAACAGACAGTTAGTGCAGGTGAAGCTAGATGAGTTAGAAATTGAAAAAGAAAATCTTCAACAAAAAAGGTTATCTAGCGGGACAATCAACAACAAACTCAAAAAAGCATAGCTAAAGGCAAAGGAAAATGGACCACTAAAGCCCTAGTGAGGTATGGTTTTAAAGATATGGTTTCTTTTGCTCTGATAACTGGTAGTGGAGACCCATCTTCTTTTTAGAATGCCATCTCGGAAGAGGATGGTGATATGGATGATGACCATGGTAGAAGAGATGGAGTCACTTCCCAAGAACAAAACTTGGGAGTTAGTTGAACTGGTTCAGAGAGAGAGAGAGAGAGAGAGAGAGAGAGAGAGAGAGAGTTATTACGAAGGTTAACATAATAATGATAAATACTAAGATAATGCTAAAATGTATTGACATCTGCTTCTTAAGAAACAACTAGAGATGAATTTTCTTTAAAAGTAAAGGAAATACTGCAAAAAAGAAACAGATATGGAAGAAAGGAAGAAAGCCAAAGCTAAAAACCAAGCTTAGCCATTAGTTAGGAGTGAGACCTCATGGTCAACCATTCCCAGTATTTAATCCCCTCTTCAATCATAAAGTCAGCTCCCCGTAATAAAGAAAAAGAGTCATGTTGCGTAGCATTCGCCTTGGTCTTCCATTCACCTAAGACTATTACTTCAGAACATAGATTTATTGTTTCAATTATAGGACTGATGATTTCCTCAGAAGATTCATGCTTCAAATTGTAAGAAACATATTTCCTATTTTTTTTCTTTCAAAGATGGGACGAATTTCTATTTATCTCCTCTATACGTGGGGGTCACCATTTTACCACAAAAAAAAAAAAAAATGAAAACCATCAAATATTTTGTTTCTTAATAATCTTAAAATCAACATTTTGAAACTCACCCGAGTCCCATGCAACTCATCTTAGGTGACTCAAACTTGGTCTGACCCAGTCCAGTTTGACCATCAGAGTCAGAATTGAAAATTGGGGGTGATTCTGCGTAACTTGGCCAAGTCGCCTTCACTTGGCCGAGTCATGACTTTGCTCAAGACCAAACTAAAAGTCAGTCCAAGTCATGGAGTCTTAAAACCATGCTTAAGATTATAGCATATTCATTATACAATATGTATTTCTATAAATATAATTTAATACAACTATGCACAGGAACACTCATATAGTACTTAATATAATTATGCACAGGAACACACATATATAGTACATATTCATGCAACTAAGGCATTGCGAGAAGGAATCCCATAAGCATTTAAGAGTATTGCTTATCAAGATGCATCAAGGGAATACGATGCAAGAATATGGCATTTCAGCCTTTAATATTAGATTATTTTTTTAAAAATTTTTGTGTGTGTGTGTGTGCTGACTATGAGAAATTAAAATAATACCCATTGCTTAAGAAATCTCTGGCACAATAAAATTAATTCACTGTGGTTGTTTAAAAGCTTCAGAGGTGTACGACTCTAAGGCACATCTCAAAGCAAAAATGTCACAGGGCACATGCGTTACTCACAAAGCATGCCTCAACAGTCCAGGTGTGTGCCCCCTCAAGTAATGTTCAAGAGGCAACATGAGTTTGGATCATTTTATCCTTTTTTATTATTATTATAGAAGTTTATCCTTTCTTTTCTCAACTTCTTTCCATCACTGGCCCTTAGATTATTTAGTGTCGTTATGATAAGTTCAAGTAGGAGGTATTGAAACATAAAATAGAACTTGTAGATATTCATTTGAAATCATCATAATTGATACATGCGCTCCAGTGAAACACTGAAGCAAAGGCAATAGTAGAAGTCAAATACAGAAAATGTAGGACCACGCATGCATTTAAAGACCCTCTCATATGAACAATGTTAAATGGAGAACCACGATTTTATACGAATATGACATTTTTTTTTTTTTTGGCAACTAATAATTTCATAAAAGGAAACAAGGTGTGTCGAGGAAATGGAAGACACTCCCCTATATTGAGGGACCAATACAAGAATTTCTCATCAACAAATTGGTCGATGAGAGTGGCTCTAGGAGTTCTAAACTAATCAAGCAATAATTAGTTACTTTTGCTTTTGGTAAAGTGCTCGAAATGTTTTGAATCATCATCTCCTTTGAGAAGCATATCAGCCCAGCCACTGTTAGCCTCTTTGGGCAAGACTGGCTGCAATTTCAGTAGGAGGTCTCCAATGTGCACCCACACGTGCTGCTTATGGGATTCGCAGTCCGCAAATTTCTCACCACACAAGCAACATGCCAATATTAAATGGAGAACCGCAAATTTATACCAATACAAGATTATTATTATTATTATTATTATTATTATTATTTTCAAATGACAATTAATAATCTTTTAAAAGGAAACAAGATGCATCAAGGAAATTGAAGAGAGTCCCCTGTATGGGAAGGTTGATTCAAGATTTTCTCATTAACTCATTGGTCAATGAGAGTGACTTTAGGAATTCTAAACTAATCAAGTAAGAATTAGTTCTCTCTCTCTCTCTCTCTCTCTCTCTCTCTCTCTCTCTCTCTCTCTCTCTCTCTCTCTCTCTCTTTTAAAGCTTAAGTGCTTGAAATCTTCATATTTGCTAGTAGCTGGGAAAGCCAATAGTCTGATTGTAATCACATATCAATATGAACTAAAAGAAAGGCGTAAATAGTTAATCTCAATTTAAACGAGAATGGGGGGGGGGGGGGGGGGACGGGAGTATATATGGATATGTAAAGTGATATGATATTTACCAAGGCTCTCTTGCACAACTTTTGTAAGGTCAGCTTCAAATCTTTCCTCATCAATTTGAGAAGGGTTGTCCTCATGGTGTTCGTTCTCAGATAAGGTTTGGGAATGTCCATCACTGGCAGGGTTTTGACTATGAGCTTGCCTCCAACTTGGTGAAAGACTATCCTCTGAAATACCTTCGTCTGTTGCGCTTGAAAAGACAAGAGGATATGTAACACATTTTAGACAAAAGCATCCATATTAATGCAAAAACACCAAGCCTAAGCTTGAGTGTTGGATCTGTAATCTTCCAAGGTTCTAACAAAGATAATATAGGACCATGCATGCAATTAAGGATTTTCTCACATGACCAATATCAAATGGAGAACCACAAATTTATACCAATAAAAGTTTTTTTTTTTTAATGGCAACTAATAATTTTATAAAAGTAAACAAGATGCATCAAGGAAATTGAAGAAAGTCCCTTATACAGGGAGGCCCCACAAAAATCAATTCCATGGATGTTTAAAGTGACGTGATATTTACCAAGGCTCTCTTGTATAGCTTTTGTAAGGTTAGCTTGGAATCTTTCCTCGTCATGCTCCTCTGCAGAGAGATGTCCTAGTGCCTTTGTTTCATTATCTTCTAGATGTGGATCAACTAATTTTCAAAGTATATGATCATCATGTTAATTCCATGTTTCAGAAGCATTTCAAACTCTTACAACTGATTGAGCCAAGTAAACAAAAGCACAACAATTCAGTCATACTGCAGCCAACATGAAAGTAATCCTTACCCCATAGATGAGTTTGTTCCTTGAAGCAACCTTCAATTTGAGAAAGGTTGGCTTCATTTTCTTTGTCAGATAAGGTTTGAGAATGTTCATCACTGGTAGGGTTTTGACTATGAGCTTGCCTTCCACTCAGTGAAAGACCATCCTCCGAAATTCCTTGGTTTGATGGGCCTGAAAAGACAGGATATGACAGATATTTCAGACAAAAGCATCCATCTTAACGCTGGGCCTGTTTGGGAGCCTGGATTTAGAACCTCCTGTATTTGAAACCCCCTGGATTTGAAATCCTCATATTGTGTTTGGCACCCTGAATTAGGAATCAACTTCAATCCAAAAGTAGCTATGAATGATATATGTACAGGGGTTTGAATTTAATTACTTAATCAACTTTAATATCTGTAAGTAGTGACGTATGTAATGTTTGACACAATGGTTGTAATAAACCTGCTGAAATATATGCTTTGCCCGAAAATGATGAAATTTCAAGTCTCGGATGGGCCACAGGCACAAGATCGTGTTTGAGTGACTAACCAACTATTTTTAGTCGTTGATTTACATGGACAATGTTTAAACGGTGCTGGTCATCATATTAAAGTAATTATAGCGATGCAATTGATAATCTAATTGTTTTTGGATATCATTAGTGGGTCATGTGCCCAATAGAATAATAGTATGGTCACACATGTTACGCATACAACTATTGAAAGGATTTTAGGTGTAATCCAAGCTCTCACCTTGGATTTCAAACCCCTTCTATGAGGGGATTTGAAAGCCCCGGTTACTTTATGCTGCCAAACAACCAGGGGATTTGAAATCCCCTCAAATCCCCCCAAATCCTGGTGCCAAACGACCCCTAAAGAAATCATATTAATGCACAAACACAAAACAAATACTTGTCATCTTAGAAGATTTACCAGGGACTGCAGTCCTCTCAACAGATCCTGTATGCAAGCCCACTGAAGAACCCTCAGATTTGTCTGTGAGGCGTTTCTGTTTAGCCTCATTTTCTATTCGAATTTGATACTCTAAGCTTTTCCGCAAGCTTTCTTTCAGCTGCTTCAAGCTCCTCTTCTAGTTCTTTCAGTTCATCAACACTTTCAGTGGCTGCAAACACCGACACTCTCTGATGAACATCAGTTGCATCAACCAAGGTACTGCTGCAAGGTACAAATAGTGAATTGGGGCGGAGGATAAAATTCCACCTTGTTTCAAACACGTACGTGGCAAATAAAATAATTACAAGTTTATTTCCAATTCACTATAATTACAACAAATCAAACAGGTTCTTTTATATATATATATATATATATATATAAAGGTTCAATGCGCTCGAGTTGATTTTAACGGCTCATGAGGTCGAGCTGTGTGGGCCCCACCGTGATGCGTTTCGAACATCAACACCGTGCATTTGATGCGTCCCCTTTAAATTATGGGATATCCCAAAAATCAGCCGTATACGGAACTCAGGTGGGCCATAACATCTAAAATCATGTGAAGACATGCCAAAAACATATAAAAGCACTTGGTGGGGCCCACCTGAAATTTGCATGCGTCTGAAACTTGGTCCGAACCCTCATCCAAGTGGGACACACATAATGGATGGGCTGGATTTGCAAACCACATCTCGGTGGGCCCAAAAAATGATTATGAATGTTTTAATGGTGCACGGCCCCTCTCAACTTCTGTATGTGGTGTGGCCCACACAAGTCACGGATTGACTTGATTTTTGAGACCTAGACCCACGATGGAATGGTGCATCTGACTGATGGGGTAGATGTTCGAAACGCATCACGGTGGGGCCCACACAGCTCGACCTCATGGGACGTTAAAATCAGCTCGAGCGCATTGTACCTTATATATATATATATATATATATATATATATATATATATATATATATATATATATATTGAGTTGATTTGAGTGGGAACCATGGTCTTGAAACACAACTCAAGCTTTATGGTGCGGAGGCCAAAGAACTCGTGGGTTTTTCCTTTTTCTTTTTTCATTTTTTTCCTTTCTTTCTTGAAGACTCTGAAATGGCATTTGGTTGTTTTGTTTCTTTAAATTTGACTCTCCAATGTTAGGAAATGGTAACTTTCATTTTGAGTTTTAAAATTCCTAGGGCCTCAACTGCAGAAATTCAAAGAACATACCTGTTGGAAGGTATATCTTCAAATTATCAGTTCATCTCTTGTAATTGACAAGAATTTTGACTTGTAGTTGACTACGGTTGGACTATTCCAATTATCTGATCAGTTTGATGCTGCTGGATAAATTTATCTTTTCTGCTGCTTATTGTTTTTGTAACTTATTATCCAGTTGTAATTTTGGAATGACAACAATCTATAATTTTTAGCTGAATTGGGTTTTCTTTGAAATTTTTCATTGGAATTCTGATTTCATTTGGAATTTTAATTTCATTGTTGTATTTTTCTTTTGTCTATTGATTGGGTTTTCTTCTATCTTCATTACTTTCGTTTTCACAGTCCCTTCTTCTTTGTTTTGGCAGATTAAGCAGAGAAGAAAAGAAGGAAAAGTTAAAAAATAATAATAAAATTAAACAGTAAGTTGTCTACTCCCTCTCTTTTGTTGTGGTTTTCTTTTTGTTTCTTTTTTTCGTGGATTAATTCTCCTTTTCTCAAATTCATCCTTACTGTTATGGGTTTGTAAGCCATGAAGTCTTTAT
This sequence comes from Magnolia changhungtana, assembly GCA_030180095.1. Lineage (NCBI taxonomy): Eukaryota > Viridiplantae > Streptophyta > Magnoliopsida > Magnoliales > Magnoliaceae > Magnolia > Magnolia changhungtana. The sequence continues at coordinate 9,398,919 of JASAUF010000546.1, read as the reverse complement.
CTGTATTGGCTTAGATGAGTTGATCAATTAGGACATTTACTAGCAATGGTAAGAGACACAATTATTATAAATTTTTTAGGGTGGGAAATAGGAAATAGCTACGGATATTAGCCGTAGCTTTTATTTCTAGTATCTGTAGCTACTGCTAGCTTCAGCATTGTGCTATGGATTCCGTTCTACTTTTAGTTACAAATATTATCCATGGGGCCACCACTTTAAATTTCTACATTTTGGGACAACAAGATTTGCCTTAAAACTGTACATGTTGGACAACTCCAATGAGCCACAAATCTGCACAATAATTGGATCATAGTAGCTAAAGATTTCTATGTGATATTTGGTTGTCCTTTATCAAGTTATTTTACATCTACATATTGTTTTTTTGGTGACTCTGGATGTAATTGCTGTAAAGTTATGGACATTGTCTCATGGGGAACTTATTTTTAATATTTGGGACTTTGAGGTTTGTAGACATGGAGTGTTGCATATGTTGTGTTCTTTTTATCAAGACTTCACGGTTTGTTGTTAATAGGATGCTATTTGGACTAGAAGTCGAAGTTCTAACTTTGACGGCTTTTATTTTGATTGCTTGTATGTGTCTCAAGTCTTCGCTGCTCTAATTGTAGCCAGGGTTGTGAACAGGTGGGGTCAGGCGGTTGTGCTTTTGGTCTTGGCCTGATAAGAGCTGGCCACAGGCTTGCTTTCTTGTACTAGCTAATGGTTGGAAGGAGGGTGATAAAATTGTTTTGGTCATTTGCTTTCTATGAATTCAAACAGGCCGTAAGTGTTTACTCCTATGTTGTGGCGAGGATATCGATGAGGATGTTTCCAATATAGTAAGGTAGATGAAGTGGAGATGCACCTCTAGAGTTCTGTTTGATAGTCACATGTATTTAGCTTATTGACATGACCCCATGAGAATAATCTCCTTCTGTTTAGAGATTTGTTCCACTCAACCAAGTGATACTTTCCTTCCTCCTTTCCTTTCCCTCGAAGTTTTCCCAATCTGGCCACTACATATCAAACATTTCAAAATGTCCATTGATGGTAATCAGATGATTTCCCATGCAAAGAAGTTCTTAAACTATGACCCAAGTTGAAACTTGGTTGTGTACATGATTCCCATCCACCACTAATGGATGGTTGGATATGTAGGAACAGAGTCTCATTTAGAAATGAGAATGCATGCATGAATCTTGCTGTAGAATTATTTTAACTGCTCCAATTTTATCTTTTTTAACTATAGTTTCTGCTGCAGGTTGTGAAATGTGAGTTGCTGGTTGTCCCTGCAAGGGAATTACCATCTGAGGAACATGACCCAGTTGAGGTATGCTTCAGTTCAAACCATGTTTGATCTGAAGTCCTGTATCTCATGATCCTGTTCAGAAAAAAATTTCAACATGAAGGGATCATTGGGTGTGGGTCCCACCAAACTTAGCAATCCATATTCAATGTACATGAGTGCCCACCTGATGAGCAAATCAATCCAATTTCTAGGCCAGGGCGCATATATGGCAGGCATACCCAAGTAGTGAGTGGTTAGCAAAGCTAGCCATCGGATTTCTCTTTTGGTATTTCTACTCATGTAAATTGTGACAGACCCCTTCTACTAACCCCTTTCCTTTCACATCTCATTAGTAGCTACTGCCATGACGGGAGGGCCTGGTGCTTCAATAGAGAGTTCTAGTTGCAGAAATGTTTGGTTGACCTCACATCATCTCTCTTCAGTGAGGTTAGTTTAAAAAAAAAAAAAAAAGCGATGAGCTCATCTTCTACCTCTTTCTTCTATGTAATGGATGAATCAGCCCCACACACTTTTATTTCTTTTCCTAATGTTAGAAAGGTTAATGTTTCCATAACTTCTTTTGTTGGTTATTCATTTTTTATTATGCATTTCTATTAAATAATCAGTTTTATAATTATTTTGACAGCAGCCCCTTTTATAACTTCTTTTGGGCTGAAACCAACACCAGATCCAACCCATTGACAGCCTTACCTCTTGCTGCTCCTTTTCAAAATTTCAAAATTGTCCCACCTTTCTAACACCATATATTTCTGCCTTCCAACACTCCAATAACTTCATCATATTTCAGCTGTAATTTGTTTAAACAGACAAAATTGTTGAAATTATATATGAGTAGCCTACATGGCCACACCTTTTAGTCTTTCATTAATCATTTCTGCCTTTTCCTATTCTGACCTTTTACATTGTAAGACTGTCTTCTAAGATGTCCTTTATGTGTTTTGCCTTTCCATTCCAAAATAATTCATTTTTAGTTAAGAAATCTTAGAATTATGTAATTACATTGAATTTTTTAATTAATTGAAGGAGATTTTAAAAAAAGTCACATAATTGATAAGTTCCTTCGATAGAGTTAGAACAAAATCAAATATATATTTCAAAGCTCTTGGTCCCTCTTTCCAAACAAATATTGTATATATTCATGCATATTACGAGTCGAGTAGAGAGAAAATCAAAAACAACTGATCTCAAATGTTAATCAAGCTAAAAGTGAGGTAAAGTGAAGATTTAGACTATTGAAATCATTTTTAAGCAATTGTTCAGCACCATCAAGCTTCATCATCTTTTAATTCATAGGTTTAAGGTATGCTCTACTACATACAATCATTTGTTTTTGTTGAATGCATCAAGGAAAAATCATGGTACAAGTTGGAGAAACAAACAAAGCAATCAATTAAAAATTTAAGTGCTTCCTGGATGTGATTGGTTGCCAGCTGCAAAGCAACTGCCAACAACTGAAATGCATAGCATCAGTCATTAAACAGCCCCTGTAGCTCCCTTTGGAACCTCACATACGGCACTGGCTGGTCTATTGTACCACTTGCAACATTGATATGCCATGAGTTTCACTTTTACACTTGAAATTGAAGTATAGGATGAGATACAATGCAAATATGTTAACTATTTGGAGTATATCCTTGTATCCTAACTGTAAGAAGGAGAACAAATGATGTATCTTAGTTGAAAAATGTAGAACAGATGAGCCCACCCCCCTGCCCATTGTAGAAAACAATGGCCAACTGTGAGCCACCTAAGAAAATCAAGCCTATCCACGATGACCGTGCGATGTCCACTCCATCCATCCATTTCAACATATCATGTTAGAATATGACTCCAAAAATGAGGTAGACCCAAGATTTGAAGTGGGCCAAGCCAGATCCATTAGCTTTTTTTGCTGATTAAAATTGGAGTAATTGCCTATTTTTTTTGCTGATCCTATCTTTTTTTCCTACTCAAAATATGGATTTTTTTTTATCCTAATGACCTTGATTTGGTTAGGAAGTAGCTGTAACCACGAACGGTATCACATTAGCTTTGTATTATGAAGTGTGCTCCAGCTTATGGTGGTACCAGGCAAATGTGGGGCCTGTGTGACGTAACATCCTAATCCATGCATCAGATGTGTGAGCTGAACACTATGCTGGGACAACAGCATAAGGAATGAAATTGGGTAGGAACACCCTCCCTTGATTTGCACCAGGGCCCACATGAGTTTCAAAACAACCTGATTTTTAGCCTGATCCTTCATCCAGGCTAGGTGAACTGTCTGGATGGCCTGGATTGCATATAAACTCAGGTGGGCCCCATAGTCAAATCTGCAGTAGTTATCCACTCTCAAATAAATATTTACAATAAGGTAAAATATATAAATTTACAATAAATATCCTCTCAGGAATTTCATCAAACACCCCACGTGCACATGCAATCTCTTTGTATTTCACATAGAAATTCAACAACCTGGTCTGCACAAACGGGCTTAAGTCAAGCCCATGGAGATTTGAAAAGAACTTAAGCAAACAATATAGACAGTAGCACAACCAAATCTACTAATTTGAAAAGAACCTCCAATAAAAACACTCAGAAATCCCAAGCAAGAAACAAAGTCATCAGAAAATAAACAAAATCCATGTTAGATTTCCCAAATTAGAACGAAATCCTCTCCTCAAATCATTGCAAACAGAGATCAAAGAAATTAGGGCCGGAAAAGATAGAATAATGAAAGAGAAAACAAAAATTACCTTTCTAGATCTGCTACAGATAGAGATAGAGAGATGCTTCACTTCTCAGTGTCGATGCCACGCCAGATCCAACATCCAATGTCGCGTGCGCAGGGTTTTTTGTTTTGAATTTATATGGATCTTTGTGTGGGCTATGTTGTGTTGTCTTGTAGTGAGGGAGAGAGATCGAGAGGGAGGAAGATCTGGATTGAGGGAGTGGGAGAGAGAGAGGGATAGAGATGGAGTGGGAGGGAAATGAGGCGTGAGGGAGCGGGAGAGAGGGAGAGAGATTGAGAGGGAGGGAGATCGGGAGTGAGAGGGAGAGAGATCGGCAGTGATGGAGAGGGAGAGATATCGACAGTGTTGGAGAGAGAGAGAGAGAGAGGGACGGAGTGGTGAGGGAGCGGGTGAGACAGTTTGGCTCAGGTACAGTTAGGAATTAGGTTCTATTTTACTTTTTTTCGTTCTTGTACGGTTTCAAATCTGAAACGGCTTAAGCCGTTCCAGGACCAAAACCATGGTCGTTCCAAAACTGCTATATTGATGTAGTGTATCCTCAAGTTTAATATCATCATACAGTCTTTCAACCATATGACATTATTCAATTTGGAACCACTTCACACTACCATACAATCATATCATATCCTAAATTGCAACCTAATTACATAGTTCATCAACCATATCATATTCTCAAGTATAACCACATCGTATTATTACACAACCATATTATATCTTCAAGTGCAAGCTCATCACATAGTCTATCAACTGTATCACATTCTCAAGTGGAACCACTTCACACTGTCACACAACTATATCATATTCTCAAGTGCAACCTAATCACATAGTTCATCAACCGTATCATATTCGCAAGTGTAACCTTATCGCACTATCACACTACCATATCACATCTTCAAGTGCAACCTCATCACGTAGTCCATCAACTATATCACATTCTCAAGCACAACTACTTTGCACTACCATACAACAAATCATATCCTCAAGTGTAACTTCATCATATGGTCCATCAGTTGTATCACATTATCAAGTGTAACCTCATCACACTGTCACACTCATATCATATTCTCAAATGTAATCTTATCACATAGTCTTTCAACTGTTTCACATTCTCATGTGTAACCTCATCACATTACACACTACCATATCACATGCTCAAGTACAATCTCATCACATAACACTACAGGAAAAATGACCTTCACTGAATGCACCAATCAGCCCGCCATACCATCTGCTCCACCAATCCTTGCACTAAATGCACTGAAGCACCCAAAGCCCAAACAGACCATGAAGCAGAGGACAACTCTCAGAAGACTCCACTCAAATGAGATACTTACCTTGCAGAGCCCTGAATATCATAAGAGATGGAACCAGTTTTCCTAAAAATTAACAGAAATTGAGATGACACCCTAGCGAAGGACCCGCCACCCTCACATCCTAAGCCAATGCCCGAAGGCCATGCCTTGCCGAGTGGTACTATAGCTAAAATACTAATAACTACAGTTTTAGCCCGTAGCAAGATACCGTAACTATAGGTCTAAAAATAATTTGTAGCTAAAAATTGGACTAGATCCGTAGCTATAGATAGAATTAGGCACTTGCTACGGTATCCTAATTAAAAGCTACGGTTAATATTCGTAGCTAATGTCTATCTATAAAAAAAAAAAGGGAATTATAAATGGTGTCTCTTACCATTGCTAGTACATGCCCTGATATATCAACTCATCTAAAAATGATGGATTCAATAACAGGCTTCAATGATTCAACAACAAAAGAAACCAATGAATAGATGATGGTAAAAGATCTAGCAACACATGCTAAGATCAACCCCAATGCAACTGGATATGAGAAAAATGCCCTTAAACACTATCGCCTATCTTGATCGAGACAATCAAAACCCTCAATCCTCACGGCGGCAAGTTTGAGCCATGAAAATTTGCGGAAAAAGTTGCTATATTTTCAAAATACCGAGGCTAACTATTGACTATGAAGTAACTAGATTCTTGAACTATGGTTTGATCCAAGCGCACATTACTCTAAAGCCAACAGTAGCAGTCCTGGAATAACTACCAAACAGTAAGTAATGTCACTAGCATGACAATAGGTGGAAAATTACGGATGTCTGCGTATAATCCAATAGCGATGAGTAACAAGGAATGAGGTAGACAAGTTTAAGGAATACAGAGAGCCATTGAACAAGTGAAATTGTGCCAGATGAAAAGTGATTGTGGACTACATGGCAAACTAAAGATATACACAAACTACATTAGTTTAGCAAAACAAAACACACTCAGAGAGAGAGAGAGAGAGAGAGAGAGAGAGAGAGAGAGAGAGAGAGAGAGTTGTGCAACAGTCAATGAAGTTATAAGTCTACAGGATTGACAATATAAATACCACATCAGACATCACAATGCAATTTCATCACTGAATCACCTATCCCAAGCTCCTTGCAGGATCCATATGCAATGTATGTTTTGGGACCTAGGTCAGGCTTCAAGCAACCCTTAGGAAGCTTTGTGGCAAGATTGAGAATACCATATTTTGGATGGGTATAATCATAAAATGGGAGTGCTGCAATGAATTCAGCACCATGCCTTGGCAAACACTCTTCAAATGAACAATTTTAGGCAATGAAGAAAAAACGCATGTTGCATGCTGCATATCTTGGCAATTATGTCCATAATTAGTTTTAGACAAGGCAAATACATAAATTTTCACCATATTAGCAAGCAAGATAAAGTGTATGGAAATAATCCAAGCACTTTCAAGAGACAGAATGAGAATCTTTTGAAAATTTCTATCTAGGTCCGTATGAAAAAAGATACTAGATACTCCAACAAATGCATGAAATAATCCTTGTACTACTCGCAAACACGAAACATGCGATAAGCTAAAAAACATTAATGTAATAGTGATTATTATAAAAGGATGCAATGGACATGCAGAAAGTCCCTAAACGCATTCAATTGTTCTTACGAAAGTAAAAGCCAGAAGGTTACTTAGTCATCTTCAGATTCCTAGGAATCTTATGTGTTTGTGTAAACACATCCAAGTAAGTAAGCAGAGTGTTCAATGCTCTCCAAATTTAGAGTTGATGTACCCAGTTAAACAATTCATGCATATGCAGATATTGACTAAAAGCTTCCTGATGAAATGAATCTAGATTCGTGTGAATACAATATTATCTGATATAAAAGCTGCAACTAATTGGTGGAATGCTTCAGACATCTAAACAAGATGGCTTCTTCTTTTCCATTGCCAAATCAAAGAGGGTCATTTCACAATCAGAAGTTGAAACCCAGACACTATACACTGCAAATGGGGCCTGTCAACTTTATAAAATGGGACTTGAGATCCTAGAGCAAACATAAGCAAACCCCAATAAGATTTTGAGGTCTATGAAACACATGCATTTTGTGACAATTCTCATCTTTTTTTTTTTTTTTTTTTTTTCTTTAACAACAATTCCTTATCTTATTTTCTTGTTAGATCTCAAAAATTGTACAGTTCTCATTTTAGCATTAGATCTGACTAGGCCATACTGTACGACTATCCTGTAGTGCTCGTTGAATCAAGGCCAGGCCAGGATCAATCAGTTATCAGGCCTGTAGGCTTAAACCCAATCAGGACGAAAGTAAACTGGGCTTGAACAATCCAGTCCATTTGCATCCCCAGCAGTAGTATTGAGAATACTAATGAGAAATTCTAGGATGATTCACTAGTCATTTGTAAGGTGGGTCCCATCGCCAAAATGCCCACAACAAAATATCAGGCCCATTCGATTATTAGATGGGCCACGCAAGTATAAGAAGCTCAACATTCTACATTTACATGCGGACCGAAACACCTGATGAATGGATCTTATTGATCTCCACACACCAGTGCATATGCACTGTGGCCCGCACCTGATGAGTGGCACAGATCCTTCCGACATTTACCAAATTAGTGTGCAAACAACCCCTTCAATAACTCCACCCCAAAACGACCTATCATTTCACAAACGAAGAATCATATTAATGAGATTTCCATTTCATTATCATAATCAGGACTGGTGTGGAGATTAAAAACTTATTTTCTTTAATTCTAAAATCCCAAATTCCTAAAATCCCCAAATCTCCAATTTGTTAAATCAGAAAATCCCCAATTTCAAAAGTCTTCGAATCCCCAAAATCCTAAAATCCCTAAATCCCCAATTTGTAAAATCAGAAAAACCCAATTCGGGATCCACATTCAAATCTATAAGCCCTAAAATCTCTAAATCCTGAAATAAGGGTCCACATTCAAATCAAGAATCTACAAACAACAAACTCCCAAATTCGAAAATTGGCATTAATATTGAGAGAGAGAGAGAGAGAGAGAGAGAGAGAGAGAGAGAGAGAGAGAGAGAGAGAGAGAGAGAGAAATACTTCACCTGTGTGAATCCGAGAGAGATGTGTAGAAGTATGGAGAGGAGGGATGCAGAAGCAATGAGTTCTAGATCTTGGCTTTCGTAGTAGCTAAAGATTTCTATGTGATATTTGGTTGTCCTTTATCAACTTATTTTACATCTACATATTGTTTTTTTGGTGACTCTGGATGTAATTGCTATAAAGTTATGGACATTGTCTCATGGGGAACTTACTTTTAATATTTGAGACTTTGAGGTTTGTAGACATGGAGTGTTGCATATGTTGTGGAGTTCTTTTTATCAAGACTTCACTGTTTGTTGTTAATAGGATGCTATTTGGAGTAGAAGTCGAAGTTCTAACTTCGACGGCTTTTATTTTGATTGCTTGTATGTGTCTCAAGTCTTTGCTGCTCTAGTTGTAGCCAGGTTTGTGAACAGGTGGGGTCAGGCGGTTGTGCTTTTGGTCTTGGCCTGATAAGAGCGGTTGTGTACTCTATATCTACTTCGTCTATCCACTTTGTTAGCTCATTTTAGGGCATAAGCTAAAAAATAAGCCTAAAATTAAAATCTTCTTTAGGTCTTAGAAGTTTTGGATCAAGCTAATATTTATATTTTCCCTTCATCCTAGTTATGTTACCTTATCAATAAATTAGATGACAAATAAACATCATGGTTGGCCCAACCTTAGGAAGTTTTTAATGGTAGGTGTTCAATCACCACTGTTTCCCACGATATGGTTTACCTGATACTTGGATTTAGTCATTTTTTAGGCCAATATTCTAAAATGAGCTAGAAAAATAGATGGATGGAGTGGATATATAAGACATACATCAAGGTGGGCCCCATTGTCACAAAATTACTGAACTAAGTGTTTCATCATCCAAACATGAAGACTTTCTTATAGAGTTGTTTCAAAAATATAAATGAACCTTTTGCGAAACATACTTATTTATTGGATGAATAGAAACTAAAGTAAACTACTTGAAATATAAATAACTTATAGAAAATAAATTGCCATCCAATGGTCCTCAACTGCCCAACAATTTGTCCTACCTTTCAAATATTATAAATCACGATTACCTTAACCACGGGTAAATGGATTGGAATTCAAATTCGTAGTTCACACCTGGATACTTTTTAAAATGGCATAGTTCGTTCGGATGGACCCTGTAGTTCGGTTTCTAGTCTGCCACTTCTATGTTCGTGTTCGCCCAACTGGGTGGATTAATTCAGTGGAACTCATATAATGACGCCACCGTCTTCTACCGTACAAGTCACATAGTCACTTATCAGTATCAATCAGGACTGTCCATCCAGCTGGTCTCAAAATTGACGGCCAATCAGGACTGTCCATATAGTCGGTCTCAAAATTGATGGCCCATGTTTTGAGAAGCACACCTTCTGGATTCAGTGGAATTCCAGATCCGTTATCTAGTGGGTCCTTCCTAGGCTTCAGATAGTTAATCAATAGTCTAACTTCAGGTAAACATGTGGGCCATGAGATGATCGTATCGACCTGGCTTTCGAGAAAAAGGCATCTACATGTTGGGTCACAGATCACCTGACGAGCAGCTCCGATCTTGCACATATGTGCCTTGTTTCCACATGTGAGCTGGATGTGTACTCTTGTTGTACATGAGAATCCTTGGGGCCTGTTTGGGAGCGTGGATTTGGAATGTCATAGAGTTGAAATCCTCTCCCTGAATTCCCAATCCAAAAGTAGCTATGCACAAGTGAATTCACATGGTTTGAATTTAATTACTAAGTCAATTTTAATATCTTTAATTAGTGTACAAATGTAATGTTTGACACAATGGTTGTAATAAGCCAGTTGAAATATATTCTTTGCCAAAAAATGATGATATTCTAAGTCTTGGATGGGCCACAAGCATAAGATCACATCTGAGTGACTAATTAATGATTTTTAACCGTTGATTTACATGGACAATATTTAGATGGCGCATATCATCGTATTAAAAGTAATTATAGTGATGCAATTGATAATCTAATTATTTTGGAACATTATCGGTGGACCATGTGTCCAATAGATGAATAGTCTAATGACACATATGTTACACATGCCACTCTTAGAAGGATTTTAGATGTAATCCAAGCTTTCACCTTGGATTTCAAACACTCTCTTGTAAGGGATTTGAAGCTCCCTTGACTGGAAGCTCCGTCACTTTATGGTGCCAAATATGCTTGGGGATTTGAAATCCCTTCTACCTCTCTCAAATCCATGGTAACAAACGACCGTTAGGCGTGGACCTAGTAAGTACACATGGCACTGTGTACCTCATTCAGAACCGTAGAAAATGTTAGATCAAATGGACATTGAAAGCCAACTCAAATTTTCAGGCAAATTTTTTATTTTAAAAAGAAAAAGAAAAAGAAAAAAAGAATTCGCTTAGTAGAATTTGAACGAACAGTTGGCACTGGTTAGTTCAATGGTCACAAATCAACGATCAAATGTCAAGTTTTGGATCATCCTGTCAAATGTAATTTAACTCTGGAATTATATGCCACATGTATATATAATGGCTTAGTGCATGTGTATTGGTCATTATACATTGTTAAGGCATCAATCACCACAGATGAGAGACTTATTATTTATTATTATTATTATTTTAAAGCTACGTCCTAGTATCACATTCTCTAACTGTTCAGCTGGAATAAAATGAAGACTCTAAGAAAGTAGCGAATTAGGTAAGGCAACGGCCTCACCCAAGCTAGTGTGGCCTTACCATGGGGTCTACCTTGATGTGTGTATTTTATTTTGGCTAGTTCATTCATTTTTTCATATTATTTTAGAGCATAAGTTTGAAAATGAAGCATATCCAATTATCAAAAGGACCATAGCATACGAAACAGTGGTGATTTGCCATTGTTGGGCTACAAAAGTTTTGAATTAAGTTGATGTTTTTCTATCCCTTCGTTTAGGTTTCTGTGAATTTATCAATAGATTAAATGACAAATAAACATTACGAAAACATTATAGTAAGCCTTAGAAAAGTTTTAAAGATAAGCGCATCACCATTATTTCTTATGGTATGGTCCACTTAGGATTTGAATCTTCTTTATATTTGGGTTCATGTCCTAAAATAATGTCTAAAAATAGATAAACAGCATACAAACATCAAGGTGAGCCCACCCCACTGTCTTGGGTGAGACCGGGTTGCACCTAATCCACTCCTAAAGAACCACCCTGTAAGTCAGCCTCTGGAAAGCAAATTAGCTGAACAATACTAAACTCTGATTCGGGGACACTTGATTGTTGAAATAAGACTAAGAAAATTTCCAATTTTACGAGACTGATGACCAAATAAGTGTAATTTTTCTTTTTAAATACGTGTATTATCCATTCTGCTCTGCCAGTGTATCAAAAGTTCTTCTCTTTTGAACGACCATCGTGGAACCCGACCTAGCATTCCTAGGAACTTTCCGTCACGGGCCCCACTTAGCTTTCGCAGAAACTTCCCATCGCGGTGGGCCCACCTAGCTACCGGTAAAGGAAGCTCCTGCGAAAGGCCTTCCAGAGACCATCCGCGTCCTCATATGTCCTGTGAAAGAAGGGTCGAAGAAATACTCTAATCAATCGTACAAGAGATGCTTTAAAAAAGGGACGCGGATTGCGTCCTACCCCCGCCCGGACAGTAATCCGTCCGGACAGGGCTCTGTGGGGCCACCGTGATGCAATTGTTTTATCCATGCTGTTCATTAATTTTTTCAGATTATTTTTAGGCATGAAACAAAAAATAAGGTAGGTCCAGGGATTAGGTGGACCACAAGGTCGGTATTGAACTTCCACCATTAAAAACTTTTTAGGAGGAGGAGAACTTTCGGATCAAGCTGATATTTATGTTTTCACTTCATCCACATCTATATGACCTTATTAATAGTTTGGATCGTTCAAAAACATCACGGTGGCCCTTAGAAAGGTTTCAACGGTGAGTGTCATTATCACTGCAGCTTCCTTTAGTGTGGTCCACTGGAGCTTTGAACCTACTTCATTTTTAAAATCATACCTTAAATTGATATGAAGAAAGCGATGAGCAGAGTGGATAAAATACTTACATCACGGTGAGGCCCACAGAGTCCTGCCCGGACGGATTACCATTCGGGCGGGGGTAGGACGTAATCTGCTTCCTTAAAAAAAGAAAAAGTTCTCAATAATCATCTTGATGTGACGTCGATAGTACTGTCCAACCACTCAATGATAAACTTCGTAGACATCACATTCAGCGGCGGTAGGAATACAGCCATTCGTTTTCCGCCAAAGTCTCTCATGTACAGAAAATCTGAACCGTGTAATAGGTTGGCCACCCCACGATGATCTATCAAGTCTATTCATCAAGTGGGACACAACATAGAGACTATCGTATGAGTTGATAGGCCTGATTTTAATAATACGTGATAATCAATATTAATCCAGAGTTTGAACGGAACGGATATCCTACACATGTGAGATGTTAGAACGAAAGGAATAGATGCACATGTAAGTTCACTTACGGCTACTGTTAAACGTTCATTGCAAAGCATCTTATCTAAAATACGCCGCAGCTGCATCGAACGAGAAAGTAATTTGCGGAAAGTGCCGCGTCTCGCATGAGGAGGAATCGCATATCGATGTGAATCCCGGACACTGATCACGGACGCGGACTGCGTCTGCCCCTGCTGTCTGGACGGACTGGGTCCAGGCAGGGCATCTGTGGGGCCCAACGTTATGTTTGATTTTTATCCCTACCGTCTATCCATTTTACCAGATCATTTTATAATATGAAATAACAGATGAGATAAATTCATGGCTCATGCGGACCACACTGTGGGGATTGAATACCCACCATTGAAACTTCCTCTTGAGAGCTGTATAAGTTCTGATGAAGCTGATATTGGTGTTTTCCATTCATCAAGTCCTTGTGACATTATGAACAGGTTGGATTACAAATGAATCTGCCACGTTTTCAGACACATGCAATAAAATGAGCTGTAAAAATGATGGACAGCGTGGATAAAACCCAACATCAAAATAGCCTCACGGAGTTACTGCCTGGACCGAATACGTCCGGCAGTGGCAGGACGCGATCAGCGTCTACTGATTCCCTACCGGCAACGCACCATAACTTTGCTGTCCCAACGATCTTTCCCTCGAATATCGGAATTTTATACGAAATCCGTGCCAGTAAAACGGTGGCCCCACCATGATGTATGTGTTTCATCCACGCGTCCATCTGTTTTTATAGATCATTTTATGATATGAGAAAAAATATTAGTTATATCCCAATCTCAAGTGAAGCACATTATAGGAAACAGTGTTGAATGAACTTCTACCATTAAAAACTTTTCAGGGGCATAAAAGTTTTGGATCAAGCTGATCTTTTTTTTTTTCCCTTTATCTGAGTTTGTATGACCTGATTAACAGATTGGATGTCAAATAAACAGTACAGTGGGCCTTAGGAGGATGCTAGTGGCGGATATCCAGTTAATATTGTTTTCCTGTGGTGTGGTCCACCTGATATTAATATCCCTCTCTTTTTTAGTATCAAGCCCTAAAATGATCTGTAAAAATAGATGAATAGAGTCGATGGAACACATACATCATAGTGGGGCCCACAGAGCACCGACCAGCAGCCACCAGGCCGGTGGCAGGGGAGTAGCCAATCCGTTTCTTCGTTCGAGTACCGTACCATTTCTAACAGCGGAACGCAGGGATATCCCGGATGATTCGGTCACGGTACAATCCAGTACGGATAAGACTGTCTTATGAAAGAGACCTGCGGATACTTAGGATGCAAGCAATGCGTAACCGGAAGGTCGTTGGGACTACCACCATGATGCCTTGTTGCGTGGAAAGTTGCATGGTGGGGATACACCGCTATGATGCCCCTGACCGGAAGCAGAATGGGTGGTGACCCAACCACCACCGTGTCCGAATGAATGGATTTTGTTGAGCCAACCATGATGGTGAATGTAGTGTTTTTGTCCATATGGATGGCGTGATTTCGTGAACCGATTGTCTTGAGATCCATGGGATTGGATATATCCTGTATTGCACAGTCCGTTTGAGCCCGGCCAACAAGGATTCATTGAATTACACCCGTTGAAACTTCCTTAGGGGCATTGAAGTTTTGGATGAGGGTGCCATGTGTGTTTTCCCTTTTCCAGATACGTGTGACCTTAGGAACAGATTGAATGGCAAATAAACATTACAATGAGCCTCAGGAAAGTTTCCAGCGAGATGATCCCCACCTGAATTTGCGTGGTGTGGTCAGCTTTGGATGCTTCATTTTGGGATGATGTCCCAAAGTGACCTAGTAGAATGATGAATGGCATGGATAAAATATATACAACCGTGTTTGGTATGGTCCCACATCCAATCCCTGCACCCACTCAAACGGGCCCTTAGGGGCATTGAAGTGGATGACCACATGTGTGTTTTCCTTTTCTAGATAGTAGACCTGAGTGAAAGATAAACATTATAATAAGCCTCGTTTCAATCACTTAGCGAGGTCTTCAATTTTAGGATGATGTCCTAAAATGACCCACTAGAATGATGAATGGCATGGATAAAATATATATATCAGGATGCTCCCGCACCAGGTTGCACCGACTCAGGCTTTCAGGGCATTATGGAACCCCGAGGCTTGTGGTAGACTTAGTGAAAGATATACTAACAAAGTCTTGGTAAATCCCCAATAAATAAATTAATTAAAATAAATAAATAAATAAACACGACAAGGCTTAGTGCTTCTGAAACCATAGGGCCCACCGTGATGTATATATTTTATAAGAGCTTTTAATGTTAGATATTTAATTAACAGAATTTCTGGTGGTGTGGTTCACATGAAATTTTTAACTCCTTCATTTTCGTAAAACAGATGAATCCAGCTCCTCTATTTGCTGCAAGCAAAAAAATCCCACTTCAGTTTAATTGGACCACATCATCACACGCACCAGCATTGCTGAGAACATCAATGATGATGTGGGCCGACTAGGATGGAGGAAAGCACTCAGCTTGTGCCAAGCAGAGGACCGGAATGCAAAAGATATACCACAGTGGGCCCCACAGTATCCACCGAAGCTGCGTCCCATTTGCACAAACTCAAATCCTGAGGAAACCCACAAATATATCATCGAGCCTATTATTCAGTCCAAAGTAGGGCCCACCATTTTGGACGGTCTCAACTGAACAGTGGCAAACACAACCCTATAAATCAACACAAACACAAGACACACGACACAAGGCCTAAGCAACTCACCCAAACCATGGCATCCAATCTAACCTTAAAGCTTCTGGTAGAAAAGAGCACAGGCAAGGTGTTTTTTGGAGAGGCTGAAAAAGACTTCGTTGATTTTCTCTTCAGCCTCTTAGTAGTTCCAATCGGCTACGCAGCAAAGCTCCTCTCAAAGCAAAACAGGGTAGGATGCACTGCAGCTCTCTACAAGAGCCTTGAAAATCTCCCTGTTGCTCACCTAGAACCTCACTTTGACAAAAATGCCCTCCTTAACCCCAAGATGTCCATTCCAAATAGCGGTCCAGATCCTTCCCTTCTGTTGCAGGATGGTGCTTCCACCACATCAAAGCTCTATTCATGCAGTAGCTGCAACTATCACGGCTATGTTACTGAAGTAGAGGGCACCTTGTGTCCTATTTGCAAGAAGAAAATGGTCGTTGAGGTTTTCAATGTTGGACCTGCAACAGCAGCATCGGGATCGGACGGTGGACGAGGGTGCGTGAAGGGTGTGGCGACTTATATGGTGATGGACGATTTGGTGGTGACTCCCATGTCTACCATTTCAAGCATTGCTGTACTAAACAAGTTGAATGTCAGAGAAGTGAGTGCAGTTGAGGAGAGGGTGGTGGAAATCGGCATGGATGAGGTATGGCATCTCTCTTAATCTGTAAATCTGTGCAAGTGCACCCATCTATCAGTGGTCCAAACCGTTGATTCCGTGGGCCTCATGGAGTTTTTGTTTTATCCAGGCCGTCTATCCATTTTTATAGATCATGTTAGAGCTTAAGCCCAAAAAGAGGCAGATCTAAATCTCAGGTGGGCCGCACCATAAGATGAAATTTTTTTTGGGGTCACAAGTTTTGGATGGTAAATAAACATTGTCGGGGCTTTATGAAGTTTTTAATGGTCAGCGTTCAATCATCATTGTTAGCATTAATGGGCCACACATGATATTAGTCATCTCTGCATTGAATTGAATGAATTGGATTAATCAAATGGGCATAAGGTGGGGGCCATGGAGGTGTGGTGCATACACCCATTTCATACTCTTCTTTTGTTAAAGAGGTAGAAATGGGTAGTGCTCTTCTTCTTCTCGAGGGAGGCGTGGAGGAGGCGGATTTGGCGGATGCGGCAAGGAGTTAAGGTAAGTGGAAAACGAGAATCTTACATGTGGTATCAGAGCATGTGATTTCCATTTGTGTTGAAGATGCGAAACAACTAGTCAGCTGCTGTCCCACCGCACCAATCTCTTCTTTCTCCATGACTGGCTGATAAGCTATGATCAATGTCACTGTTAATTGCTGATGATGGCTGGCGCCTCGCAAATTCGACCATGGCTGACAACAAAATCATCAACAGTCAATGTCGACTTTGTTATGGGTGACCTGTTGCGGCGTTGGAGGAGTTTGGATAGGTGTTTTTACCATGGATGGTTTTATCAATTGGGGAAGAAGAACTTGCTACTGAGCCTAGAGCTGGACCTGCATATGCAAACTTGGCCCTTGATCAGTTGTGGCAGACTAATTGGGGAAGAAGAACTTGCCCAGGAAGCTGGTTAATGTTGTTTGGACAAAAATTCTAGAGTTTTATGGATGATAGAATTGAGGAATTCCCCTTACATGGCTACAAAACAGTTGGGAGATTGCACATGCTAAAAGTCTCACATGGTTGCTCCACATAAACACGTTGGCCCACTGAATTGGACTCATATGTAGGCAAAACATGTAAGATGAATATTTGAATTTGATATAAACCGTTCACCATATGGTTTTCACTATTAATTTTCCAATGTCTTCATCTGTTTATGATCATTGATGTGAATTGGTGGTACGGAAGAATGAATGGTCCAAATTAGAGTCTGGACGTCCATGTGTCGCTTAAATTTTTTTCAAATCCCAACAGCATCCTCTTTTTTTTTTTTTAGTGACACCTACCATGAAATTCATGAAATTGGATGATCCTAACCCTTTTAAAGTAGGCTTTTTTTTTTTTTTTTTTTTTTTTTTACACAGGCACTTACACCCCCACATACACCCACGCACCCACACCACAGTCGATTTTTACCACAATGGGTACTTGAACCCATGATCTCGTGTTGAAACTCTTGCGGTTCTACTATTGAAGCATGAGTAGGCTATTTTGTTACTTCTATCCATTTTTACGAGCCATAGATCGGAGGGTTAGCATCATCAAACTAAACTTAGGTCCCACTTCTACCCACTAATACCCCTATAATATTGATCATATCATGTGAGATTCAATATTTTTTATTTAATTTTATCTTATTATATTTGATGCATGATTTATTTTTAATTATTTGTTAGGCTTTGGCCCTCCTCAAGGCTTCTTTGGAGTCGAAGACAGTACTCAATGACGTCTTTGGAGCAAAGTTGAAATTGGAGAAAGTGGACTCTGATGATTCAGAATTGATATGGAATCTCTAGTAGGGAAGAGCTTGCCGAGGTGCATTGTTGGCATCCGTTGAGCATCTCCCACCGTAAATCAGTGTTATGTGGGAATCCCATGCACATTTTCTGCTTTGAAATTTCCCAACTAGGATATGTTAGTTACAAAATATCATCGTTTTTATATATATGTTTCTAAGCATGTGGGGTTGGAAATGTTTAGTGTTTGATATCTTTACAAAACTATTGCAGTGTGACTCCTTTATTGTAAGAACTTCAATGGAATGGTGGTTGTAAAAGTTTCATCAGCTACATGTTGTGGTGATTCCTTCTGCCTATATTAAGGGAAAAAAAATCTTAGGTGTTGTTGGCACTACGGATTTGGGGGTTTGAGGGGATTTCAAATCCTCTGGTATTAAAGTAATTGGGGTTTCAAGTACCCTCAAAGACGGGTTTGAAATCCAAGGCGAAAGCTTGGATTACATCTAAAATGTTTCCAAGAGTTGCATTTATAACATATGTGTCACTAGGTTACTAATCTATTAGGCACAAGGCCCACTGTTGATATCTCAAAACAATTAGATTATCAATTGCATCACTATAATTACTTTAATACGATGATATGGGTCATTAAAAAATTGTCCATGTAAATCAACGGTTAAAAATAATTGGTTGGTGATGTAGATCGGGTCGCGGAGAGTTTCATGGCCAAGATGAATCAGAAAAGGCCCGGTAGATGACAGAAGTGATCCGGACCGTCGGGCCTTAGATCGGATGTATCTCGTAATCCAGAATGAGTTAGCTAACGTAAAATATATGATTTTGGGGTAGAACGAGCTACTTTAGCCAACCAACCCCGCTACGCCAGGTTGCGACGCTCAGAATTGCGAGAAACCCCTGGATCGACAGTCGTTTCCCTGTTTTAATTTCGTTTTTACTATAAATAGTAAGTTTTAGTTTGATTATAACTCTTCATCCGTCGGGCTTTAGGAGTTTCAACGTGAAAGAGCTTAGAATAATTAGGGGAATGGTTTGGCAAAGCCAAATAGGACACTTACTATTTTAGAAAACTATTACTAGTAGACATCACGACCGTCAATAAATAGTAAGTTTACTATTTATAGTAAGTCATAATTCTGGGAGTTTTAGTTGTAGTTTGATTGATTTCTTTCCCATTGCTTGGTACCCCTATTTAAAGGGTTGTGAACTCGTATTTATTCAGTAATTAATCAATTTCAAATTTATTAGAATTTATTTCTATTTCCTGCTTTCTTTCCTTGTGGATTCGAGAAGTCTCTGTGAGGAGTCCAGAGAAGCTCCTTGGATTCGGAGTATTTATCCTCATCACGTTCATCCCTACATCAGTTGGTGACCCGGATGTGGTCTTGTGCTTGTGGCTCATCTGATACTTGAAATTTCATCATTTTCAAGTAAAGTATATATTTCAATGGGCTTATTACAACTATTGTGTCAAATATTATATATATACACTTAAATAAATATATTAAAGTTGATACCTATGTAGATATATCATGCATGTACTACTTTTGGTTTAGAGGGGATCCCGAGTCTATGACACCAAACACAACCGGAGAATTTCAAATCCAGGTGATTTCCATTCGGGTTTCCAAATCCAACATACCCTTATAGTTGCTCGCACCCAAGCGCACTTTGCAAATCCCGAAAATATTGTAATTCCTTTTCACTGATGCGACCTGGAACAAAACATCTGATTTGGGCCACTTCAACTTACAAGTGTCAATTCAGGGCCATGGTGTAGGATTAGATAAATCTTCATCATTTATCTCTCTCTTCATGGTGGGGCCGATCATACCACTTGCAAAAACTGAAATCCAGAGGAAATTACAATGGAGCTTTTAATTTGTTTGTTCCTTTGCAAGTCCTTGTAGAAGAAGCTTATTTTACAAGTTCTGTCCGTGGATTTGGACGGTTGTACCTTGTTTTCTATGATCTCGTTCACTGAATAATTTTATAGGCCTAATCTTTTGGAAATCTCATTATCATGGTGGAGCTCACATACTACACGAGTGAGATGAAACGCAGACATCATGAAGGCTGTACGGTGGGAAAAAAAAAGGACAGCTATCCAAAAGCCACCAAATTTATGGAGGCGATCCACATGGTTGGGTCATCCTGATTTTGGGACAGCCAACTTTAATGGTGGGGCTATCCTAATGGACAGCTTGGATTCCATACAAAAGCCCTGATGAGCTCCACGCAGGGCACTTTTGAAATACGTTGTATTCATGTCCCTAATACGTAACCAAATGATACAGTAGATCAAGGAATTGCCAGCACCTGTCTTACGCAGGCAGCGCGATAAAACACACCGAACCGGATAGCGTACTGAGTAACTCAAACTCTATGAGATTTACCATGATTTATGTATTTTATCACTCTATCCATTTTATTAGATAATTTCAGGGCTTTAGCCCAAAAATGAAGCATATCCAAAGCTCAAATGGACCACACCATATGAAAGAGTGTTAATTACACGTCTACTGTTGAGATTTTTTGGGGCCACAAGTTTTGGATCAATATTATATTTATATTTTCCTTTTATCCATATCTTTATGATCTTATGAACAGGTTCGATGACAAATAAACATCGCTGTGGGGCCTGACAAGGTTTCAACGGTGGATGACAAGGTTTCAACGGTGGAAATCATTATTCCCACTGTTTCCTGCCGTATGATCAACTTTAGCTTTTTATATGTTTCAATTTTGGGCTAATTCCCTTAAATGAGCTGGAAAAAAAAGATGGACGGCGTGGATAAATCACACACATTCACTATGGCCCCAACTAAGTTTACTCGGTACGATAAGGGGTTATGAGTAACACAGTACGCAATCCGATTTCCTCCTACTGACGCTGCGAGTAGCAAGATGGCTACCGGACAGTTTACCGTGGGACTACCAAAATGCATATGTCCTATCCACTCCGTCCATCTATTTTTTCAGATCATTCTAGGGCATAAGGTAAAAAAAGTTAGGGAAGATCCAAATCTCAAGTAAATCACACCATAAGAAAACATTGGTGAATGAACGCTCACCATTAAAAACTTCCTAGGGCCATTGTAATGTTTATCGTCCATCCAATATGTTGTGTGGGTCACACAGACATGGATGAAAGGAAAGCACAAATCTCAGCTTCATCCAAAACTTTTGTGGCCCCTAAAATGTTTTTAATGGTGGTGTTAATTCACCACTGTTTCGTGTGGAGTGGTCCACTTGAGACTTGGGTCTATCTCATTTTTGGTCCCATGTCCAAAATGGTATTGGAAAAATGGGTAGACCGGAGTGGATAAAACATTATACATCATGGCAGAGTCTACATAACACAATCCAGTAGCTAGTGGCTAATGACAGGTTCAGTTGCCGATCCCCGTCCGTCAGCCACATTACGTAGTGTATATTAAATCCAAATATCCAATCGATCCCACCGTACGCAGAACTATCAATCTGATTAAAAAAATATTGTATGGACCACACCAATGGAAATTAACACTGTAAAATTTCTCCTAAAAGTCTCTAAGTTCAAGCAGCGTGGCTCACCTGAGTTGTGGATCGGGCTGATATTAGTGTCCTCCCATCATCCTGATGACTTACACCTAATGAACGGGTTTGATGAAAGATAAAATCTGCCCAAAGCACGAACCTATGGTTAGCATCCCATACTCATCGTTGCGGTGATGTGGCTCACCTGTGCTGCAGAGCTGCCGTATTTTATGCCTCATCGCCTATCATGGAGGAGAGCAACTGATGGACAGAATTGATATTTACGTATAAAACATGGTGGGCCCCATTGGGAGTTTTATGCAACGCGCAAAACAGGTGTTGCTAGGCTTCAACCACTGTAATTGACCAATGGGCCATTTTCTGTGTACATATGGGCCATCTGATGATCGTATTGGCTTGGCTTTTGAGAGAAGGCATCTACATGTTGGGTCACACAGATCACCTAATAAGCAGCTCCAATCTCGCACATGTGCCTTGTTTCCACGTGTGAAGTGGACACGCTTACATAGGGAGCAGATTAGGCGCGGCCCAGGTCTCACCCGACATGGTGCAGCCCTGACCGTGGCCCCCATATTTATATATGTATTGTATATCCACGCCGCCCATCCGTGTTTTCAGCTCATTGTAGGGCATAATCCAAAAATTGAAGCAGATCCATATCTCAAGTGGACCACACCACCATAGGAAACAGTAGTGATTGACCATTAAAAACTTCTCGTGGGCCATTTTTTTTTTTTTTTTTTTTTTTTAATGAAGCTGATATTTGTTCTTTTTCCCTCCACCCAGGTTCATTAACTCATCAACAGGTTGGATGGAAAATAAACATTACAGAAACATTATGGTGGGTGCTACGAAGTTTTTAACAGTGGGTGTTCAATCACGACTGTTTCGTATAGTATTGTTCACTTGAGACTTGAATCTACTTCATTTTTGGGTTCTTATTCTTAAATGAGCTGGAAAAACGTATAAACGGTGTGGATATACAATATATACATAGAGGTGTGCCCAGGGGTCATGTCCGTGGCCGGGACCGTCTTGGGCGAGGCCGGGGCCGCACCTAAACCGCTCCGGCCTACGAAGTTGCGAGTTAACTCAGGAAACTGTGTACTCTTGTAGTGCATGAGAATCCATAGGCATGGACCCAGTAAGTACACGTGGCATCATGTACCTCACTCAGAAACGTAGACAATGTTGGATCAAATGGACATTGAAAGCAAAATCAAATTGAAAGTACAAGAAAAATGGGTCTCTTTAATGAGCAATAAAAATTAGTAATTTCAATGGTCACAAATCAACAATAAAATGTATAGTTTAGTATCTTCTAATCGTATGTAGTTTTGACATTAACCTCACTAATTCAGTAGCTCCCATCAGGGAAATTGTATGCTACGTGTCTAATGAATAAGTGCATGTATATTGCTCATCATACACTGCCAGAGTATCAAGCGCAGGATTTTTTATTTTTTTATTTTCTTTTACATTACTCGGGCAGCACGTGAGTCTTGATACGCAGGCACTCGGAATTATTCAAGTGGCATACATTAACTTAAATTAAACTGAAGAAATTGAGAACCACTGTGTTCGAAGTAATGTTGGCCGAACAATCGTAACCTATAATTTGTAACCAGTTGTTTGTTGTACACGGAGAACCAAAAATCTTGGTTGGAGGGTCGTTTGGATTCACGAAAAGCACGAGAAAAGAAAGAGAAATTTGCCACTGTGCGACCCATTTACGGCCCCTTTACCTTTTAAAGCCCACTTCTTTTTACCTCGCCAGAATAAGCCCAGCTGTACGGACAACTTACCGGAGGTCGAAAATGCCCGCGGAATATTGTGGTTACTGAAAGCTACAGCAGACCTATAGCTACGGATTATAACCGTCACGATAATTGTCCGTAGCCATCCGTAGCCATTTGGAGACTATTGGGGTGGTTCATTGCTGGCGTGTCCGGCGGGGCTACACCCATCTAGCGGGCCCCTATGGCTACGGATTATAACTATAGCTATAGACGGACTGCCGTAGCAGCAGTTTGCGCTTTTATTTATTTATTATTATTATTACATGGAGGACTTTATTCTACCTACATTTTTATCTAATACATATTTATATAAATATGTATATATAAGCATATAAATTTTTTTTTCTCTCTTTTTTTCATTTCTTTTTTAATTCATTTAATAAGAATATCTTCTAAACCGAAATTAGTTACTTGACGTACCCTATCTGATTTTGGGGTAGGAGAAGCTACTTTAGCCAACCAACCTGGTTATTTTTCAAGATTTCATCAGGTCGATGGTTAAAAATCCATTTCATTCACTTCGCGGTTAATTTCAATCAGTTCGCACTTAATTTCATTCATAATTCATTTACTTCGAGATCAATTCTATGCATTTCACGTTCAATCCCAGCGATTCTCCTTTACTTCACGGTCAATTTTGGCGATTCCCCTTCACTTCACGGTCAATTCCATGCATTTCACGGTCATTTCCCTTTACTTCAAGGTCAATTCAATGCATTTCACGGTCAATTCCCTTCATTTCACGATCAATTCCGGCGATTCCCCTTCACTTCACGGTCAATTCCCTTTACTTCATGGTCAATTCAATTGAAAAGAGAATTGACCATGAAATGCATGAAATTGACCATGAAATGAAGCGAATTAACCATGAAATGCATTGAAATGACCGTGAAGTAAACGGAATTGACTGTGGAATGCATTGAATTGGCCGTGAAGTAAAGGGAATTGACTGTGAAATGCATGGAATTGACTGTGAAGTGAAAAGAATTGACCATGAAATGCATTGAAATGACTGTGAAGTAAAGGGAATTGACCATGAAATGTATTTAATTGACCGTAAGGTAAAGGGAATTGACCGTGAAATGAAGCGAATTGACCGTGAAATGCATTGAAATGACCGTGAAGTAAATGGAATTGACCATGGAATGCATTGACTTGGCCGTGAAGTAAAGGGAATTGACCATGAAATGCATAGAATTGACCGTAAAGTGAAAAGAATTGATCGTGAAATGCATTGAAATGACCGTGAAGTAAAGGGAATTGACGGTGAAGTAAAGGGAATTGACCGTGAAATGCATGGAATTGACCATGAAATGCATTGAAATGACCGTGACGTAAAGGGAATTGACTGTGAAATGCATTGAATTGACCGTGAAGTAAATGGAATTGACCATGAAATGCATGGAATCGACCGTGAAGTGAAGGGAAATTGCCGGAATTGACCGTGAAATGCATGGAATTAACCGTGAAATGAAGGGAATTAATCGTGAAATGCATTGAATTGACCGTGAAGTAAAGGGAATTGACCATAAAGTGAAGGGGAATCACCGGAATAGACCATGAAATGCATGGACTTGACCGTGAAATGAAGGGAATTGACCGTGAAATGCATGAAATTGATCGTGAAGTGAAGTGAATTGATGGTGAAATGCATGGAATTGACCGTGAAGTAAGGGGAATCGCCGGGATTGACCGTGAAATGCATGGAATTGATCTCGAAGTAAATGAAAGGAATGAAATTGACCGTGAACTAAATGAAATGGATTTTCGACCATCAACCTGATGAAATCTTGAAAAATAACCAGGTTGGTTGGCTAAAGTAGCTTCTCCTACCCCAAAATCATATAGGGTACGTCAAGTAACTAATTTTGGTTTAGAAGATATTCTTGTTAAATGAAAAAAAAAAGAAACGAGAAAAAGAGAGATTTTTTTATTTTTATTTTTTTATATGCTTATATATACATATTTATATAAATATGTATTAGAGAAAAATGTAGGTAGAATAAAGTTCTCCATGTAAAAAAAAAAAAAGCACCCGTCTATGGCTACGGTTATAATCCGTTGCCATAGGGGCTGCCAGATGGGCGTGGCCCCTTCGGACAGGCCAGCAACTGGCGGGGAGTAGAGGTGGGCATGTTATACCCGATCCGACCCAACTCGGTACCGTTCCGAATAGAACCAACGACCTAGATCGGCCTTGATCGAGTCTGTCCATCCAGATCCGATCATTTTTCAGGTCGAATTCAGATAGTGGTGTATCCGAACAGAACCGATCCGAAAACTCGGACCGAAAGGGTTCGAACCGACCTGACCCAACCCGGGATGTAAATATCCCTCTATTTTGCAAAATCCTGTTTTACTGCTGACGCATCTTTGGCTTTTCATTTGGTGCTAAAACACTCCGCCTAATGTATACCTGAGCCCCCAACTCTATTTCTCTATCTCTCTCTATATCTGTCTCTCCCTATATCTGTCTTTGCTTTTCTGTTGAAGAAGAAGGCAAGAAGAAGGCTAGCTAGATGTCTTGCGGTAGATCAAATCCCTCTCTTTTTGTCGTTGGGTTTTGGAGCTTCATGGGATTTCTCTGTTGGAGAGAGATATACATTGAGAGCAATTGGGTTTTGTTTTCTCTGTTGGAGAGTGATTTACATTGAGACGGTTGGAGAGTAATATACACTGGGAAATGATGTATAGCTGTGTACGGAAGAGAGAAAGAGAGAGAGAGAGTAGTAGCAAGCATTGATTGAAGAATGGCCGACAACAGGCTCTCGTCTTGTCAGTAAGACCCAAGTTGACGGAAGTGTATTGGCTGGTGTACGAAAGTGGATTTTCTGGTGTAACGTTGGCAAGTTTTGTGGGTCTAATTACGAGGTATGTGTTATATCCAAACCGTCCATCTATTTGGCAATATTGTATTAAGGCTTGAGACAAAAAATAAGATAGATCTAACCATTAAGTGGACCACACTATGGAAAGCAATGGGAGTTGAACGTCTACCATTGAAACCCTTTTTGGGTTCACAGAAGTTTTGGATCAATATGAAATTTGTTTTTCCTCTTCATGTAGGTATTTTCGACCTTATGAACAGATTGGATGGAAAACAAACGTTATGGTGGGCCCTACGAATTGTTTAACGGTGAAAATCATTATCTCCATTGCTATTTATGGTGTGGTCCAGATGATCTTTGGATATGATCCATTTTTTAGATAATGCTCTAAAATGAGCTCTGAAAATAGATGAATGGTATAGATATACTCAATACATCACTGTGGGGCCATGTAACTTTGATCTCCTTTGAACCGTTCGTACAACTTGGAGCTCAAGGAGAGTCAGTGCTCGTCTTCGCATGACACGTACCTAGAGCAGCTGTATAGCTGTAATGAGCTTAAATGGGATTGCGTACTGAGTTACTCAGTACGCTTTTATCGTACTGAGTAAACTCAGTTGGGCCTACTACGAATGTATGTGGGTTATCCACACCGTCCATCCGTTATTACATATCATTTTAGTGGTTGAGTACAAAATATAAGTATGCCCAAAGCTTAAGTTGAACACACCAAAGGAAACAGTGGGAATAATGACTTCCACTGTTGAAACCTTGCTAGGACCCAAAGTGATGTTTATTTGTCATCCAATGTGTTCATAAGATCACAAAGACATGGATGAAGGGAAAACACAAATATCAGCTTGATCTAAAACTTCTATGAGCCTCAATAAATTTTCAATGGTAGAACTTCAATTCACACTGTTTCCCGTGGTGAGGTCCAATTGAGATTTGGATATATTTCATTTTTAGGCTCCAGCCATCAAATTATCTATTAAAATGGATGGACGGAGTAGATGAAATATGTAAATCATGGTGGACCCTACAGATCAGTACGCAATCCGCTTCTTAATGAGCTATAGACGAGCACAACACGTACCTAGAGCAGTTGTATAGCTGTAATGAGTTGTAGACAACAAGTACTTAATTAAATTAGAAGCAGATTTTGTACTGAGTTATTTTATCGCACTGAATAAACTATGTGGGCTCGTCTTGAATTTTTTTTTTTGGTTTATCCACATCGTTCATCAGTTTTTTCAGATCATTTTAGGGATATATGCTAAATTTTAAGTATACCTAATAATCAAGTAGATCGCACCATAAGAAACAGTGGGAATAATGATTTCCACACTGTTGAAAAAAACGAACGATCCGAACGTTGCCCACTGAAACTGATTCTGGATGATATAGATTGCATCCCCAAGGGCAAGAGTAATGACTTATGGTGGAGAATCTGCTATGGCTTGACCTTATTAAGCCCTCATCACAGAGCCCACCTTGTCCAAGAGGAGATCATCCACACCAAAGAGATCATCATCCACCCTAAGAATTGTTACAGAGAGAGGGAATGAGGAAAGGATTCTACCTCTATCTCCAATGGGGCCCTTTTCCTAGACTCCTAGCTGACAATAGCTATTGGTGTACCCCGGGTAAGACATCCAGACAGGCAGTTACGTATGTCACCTACAATAACAATATATATATATGTTGATCTGTGCTATGCATGCATGATTTGTCAACCCGTTATTAGTCCAATTGCAACCAGCCAATTTAAATAAGCTCACGGTCGCTACGGGAATCTTGCTGCCCAGCGTAGGCCGACGGCTTGGGCATAGTATCCCATGACTACCATCCCCGGCCCATGAGGCTTCCGCCTTAGGGTGTGTGTAGAATCCACCAACACGT
This sequence comes from Magnolia changhungtana, assembly GCA_030180095.1. Taxonomy (NCBI): domain Eukaryota; kingdom Viridiplantae; phylum Streptophyta; class Magnoliopsida; order Magnoliales; family Magnoliaceae; genus Magnolia; species Magnolia changhungtana. The sequence goes on along the minus strand of JASAUF010000546.1, from coordinate 9,370,791 downwards.
GATCAATCAGTTCCACTGTAAAGGGCCACCACCATATGCTGACTTGAACTGAATTATCGAATTTGTTAAGTACGATGATTAAAACATGACGGTATGTATGGTTAAAATATGAGTAAACGACAGTATGTGTAAATATTGCAAGGTTCATTCCATAGTCAAATAGGATAAACCACATATGGATAGTAAACCCTAGAATTAATTGCCACAATCCACAACCTCTATGTTAGGAGTCTACTTACGTCACAACTAATCTAGTTACACCCAAAGCATAGACTCTCCTTAGTTAGAGTTTTCCATGGAGAGATTTCAACAGTGTGTGTCTCATGAACAATAGCATAGAATTTGCCTATGAATAAGAAGTAGAGAGCATTGCATGTACAACTACGAACCACGTGATCATGAGTTTATAATAAAAAATATGTACTAAGTGAAATAACGCGTTACACATGCAGTTTAGATAATTTAATTCACATGTTCAAAGGAGCCAACCAAGTATAAATGTGACCTTAGGGCATGCTTTTAAATCCAACGATCAGATATACTAAACGATCTCATAGGTAAGTCAATTATTCTTAAATCATAGAGATCATTAATCTACACAAATATACCAAATAGACGTAATCTATTTCGAAGTCATTAAATCATTTCTTGAAGCAGTTAAATGTCTTTACGTTTCTATTATAATGACTACTCTTAGTCTAGTTGGGGGTGGAAAGCCCAAGGGGAAGAGAATCATCACCAGGAAAGTCGTAATGCGTCCCTTGATGCGAATTTCCTCGAGAAGTTAGTGACTCCACGTCACTCAAATAGCCCCCCAGAGAAATTTGCTTACATTAGACAATAAGTTCTGAGGCTTTGATCATAAAGATTGGTGGAAGTTTTGAAAAACCTATAGTTAAGGTAGTTTGGGCTTCCACCAAGGGAATTAGGCCCATTAACTCTTGCCCCAACAAGATGCCTGACAAGGCCTGAAGTTTGCGCAAGGCTTAGATCCGAATTGGGCCTGAACTGGGCCTGACTTCGTTCCCCAATAAGGCCCGATTAATGGACTTAACGGCCAATTCGTGGGGCCCACCACTTAAATCAATGGACAGCCGATGGTTGGACTCAGCATGTAGGTGGGACCCACCTAATGCATGTGGCTGGGCTGCACTCGGCGAGGCCCACTGTCCCAGTGTGGTGTGGTCCACCCGTTTAGATGGTGCGGCCCACTGCCTTGCGTGGTGCGGCCCACTTGTAACGAGCAGGGGCCGAATGGGTCTGATTCCAGTCCGCTTCTGGGCTTGGTCTCGGCCCAGATTGCAGCCCAGCTAAGGGCAGTTCTCGGCCCAGCTCTGGGCTAGCTTTTCAGCCCAGACAATGGCCCGCTGCAGGCCTGTTTTCATACTCATGCAGGGCCTACCATATTTTAAATGGGGCCCACCAACTCGTGCTTCAAGCGGCCACTGCGATGTACAGTGTGGCCCGCTGAGTGCGTAGCTTGGCAGGGCCCGCTGTATTTCATGGCGTGGCCCACTAAGGTGTCCCTCATGTGCGGCCCACCAGTGATACATCTGCCTTCAGCATCAACTCCCCGCCTTGCAGCATCCCTGATCAATACGATCTCTCGGACCCAAGCAAAACAGTCTGCTTGCTGGCATCCTCGAGATGCACTCTCAGAGTGGCATTGTCCACTGAGTTTCTGGCCCAGTGAGAACCGTCAGTTGCAGCTCTGGGACTGGTGTTTGGTTTGCTTCTGATGAGAGATTCTTCACCCAACCCGGATGCATCATCCCGAGATCCGATTTCTGTCATGGTTCCGACTCAAAGTGCAGCCATTACTTGGCCTGCTTCAGTCCGTTCTGGTTCCTATCACGGCCACTGTTTGGGTCCAAAACAGAGCCTCAGTTCTACCCGGTTTTGGCCTGACGCACGGCCATTGTTTGGCCGGGTCCTGGCCCGAAACGGGTGCTACAGTTGGGTCGGATTTCAGCCCGGGACAGAGCCATTGATCGGCTCAGCTTTGGTCCAAAACTGGGTCCCTTTTCTAGCTGATTTCTCACTCCGTTCCACAGCCATTGTTTAGCTTAGTCCCGGACGGAGACTGAGCCCTTTTCGGCCCAGTGTCGGGTCCAAACCGGAGCCTCAACTCGTCCTGCCTCTCGGCCCATCCCATAGCCATCATGAAGGCTGATTTGGGGCCGGGTTTGCAACCGTTCCAGGGCCTGTAATCAACCCGGACTATGGCCATTGTTTGGCCCAGATTCAACTCAAAACGTAAAAATAGATGAATGGCCAGGATGTTAAAAAAAATACATCAAGGTGAGCCACACATGGTTAGTGTAACACCTACTAAATTGTTGCCCACTTAACAGCTAGTAACAGCCAATGGGCTCCTGCATCGGAAATGCATTGCGTCCTCCCCAACTAATACGCTAATTCATCCAGAGATCTACGGCCCCACCATGATGTGTGGGTTTTGTCCATGCTGTCCGTCCATTTTGAAAGATCATTTTAGGATATGAACTTAAAAATAAGACCGATCCAAAGCTTAAGTTATCTGTACCAAAAGAAACAGCGGGAAGGGATAGGTACACCATTGAAACCTTCCCATAGCTAACTATGATGTTTATATGCCATCTAAAACATTTGTAGGGTTGTTTTTATTTATTTATTTATTTATTTTTAAAAAAATTTTTTACACAGGCACACACACCCCACACACTCACGCTGGTGGAATTTCACCACCTATGGGTACTCAAACCCTTGACCGAGAGTCTACCACCTGGGCAAGAGTAAGGACCCGGGTTGTTACCACTTAGATAAAGTGTTGGGGGTGCCTTGCACAAAACCTTAGGATCTAGCCCTCCAAAACAAACCAAAATTATGGATAATAAAGCAATGAAAATAATCAATGCAACAATCACACACCACACAAGAGATTTTTACGTGGAAAACCCTTAAAGAGGTAAAAACCACGGGACCTCGTCCAGATCAACAATCCACTATGAAGTAGAACGTTTACAACCTTCTTCACTCACGCAGGAGTGGATGAACAATAAGAGAAATAGAGAAAACGAAGAGATCTAACCGATTATGAGGACGAAGCGGCGAGATATAAATTGCAAAGTAGAAAAACCTCCCCGAGCGAACCTCCCTTCTATAAGCTTCCTCTCTCTTTCCCTCTCTCTCACATTTGATAGCCCTCTTGTATTTTTCTCATCAACACAATATATGTAGAAAAATCCTAGGGACCCCTTTTTATAGTTTTAGGAAACTCCTATCCACATCCTAGTTGCGAAAGGACTTGCGCATCCTAGTTGCGAAAGGACTTTGCGCATCCCAGTTGCGAAAGGACAACGGGTCAAAAAAAATCATCAAATCTCCCCCTTTTTGACCCAGGAGGGATTCACCTTCTTTAAGCCAGCCAGGTTTCTACAAACCTCAAACTTGCCCTTAAGCAAGGCCTTGGTCATCATATCTGACCCATTATCGTCCGTATGGACCTTCTCAAGCTGTAACACCTTCTGTTCCAAAGTATCCCTGATCCAGTGATACCGAATCTCTATGTGCTTTGACTTGGAATGCTGACTTGGATTCTTGCTCAAGTGTATAGCACTCTGACTATCGCAATAGACCACGTGCTCCTCCCCGCTTTAGGCTAAGTTCTGTAGGAACCTCTTCATCAAAGCATCTCTTTACATGCCTCTGTGATCGATGTACTCACTGTAGGTTGACAATGCTACGACCTTGCAGTAACTTGCTGCGCAAGAAACCGTTCCCCACTGCAAATGTGAACATGAACCCCGATGTAGACTTCCTGAGTCTATGTCACTGCCATATCTCTGCATCTGTGGCCCTCTAACACAGGGTTTACCATCACCATAGCATAGGCTCAACCTGGATGAGCCTCTTAGATACCGTAGTATTCATTTCACCGCTGCCCAATGCTCTTTGCCAGGATTGGCAAGATACCGGCTGATAACACCAACCGCATATGCTATGTCTGGGCGTATACATACCATACCATATATCAAACTTCCTACCGCTGACGCGTAGGGTATCTTCTGCATCTCTTCCACTTCTGCCTTTGTCTTGGGACACTGCCTGTCGCTCAATCTGAAGTGACCATCTAGTGGAGTACTGACCGGCTTCGCTGCATTCATATTGAACCGCTCTAGGACTTTCTCAATATACCGCTCTTGTGATAGCCAGAGCTTCCTCTTTGCTTCCATCACGGGTTATCTCCATTCTTAGGATCTGTCTGGCAGGGCCCAAGTCTTTCATCGCAAAGACTTGCCCAACTCTGTTTCGGCTGTCGATCTTCTTGATGTCTTTTCCTATGATGAGCATGTCATCAACGTATAATAGCGGAGACTAGAAATCACCATCGAGAACTTGCGCGTGAACACACAGTGGTCCGACTCCGTTCTGTCATACCCATGTTTCAACATAAACGAGTCGAACTTCTTGTACCATTGCCTTGGAGCTTGTTTCAGCCCATACAAGCTCTTCCTCAGCCTACACACCATATGCTCCTTGCCTTTGACTTCGAACCCCTCTGGTTGGTGCATGTAGATCTCTTCTTCCAGTCACCATGGAGAAAGCCAGTTTTAACATCTAACTGCTCTATCTCCAGATCCATGCTAGCCGCCAACCCAAGCACACCGTATGGATGTCATCTTCACCACTTGGTGAGAATATCTCCTCGAAGTCTATGCCTTTCCTCGACCAAACCCTTTCACCACAAGTCGGCCTTAAACCTCGTCTCGTGAATTCTTCTGCTCAACCTTCTTTCCGAACACCCACTTGTTGCTCAAAGCTTTCTTGCCCTTAGGCAGTTTCACCATATCATAAGTGTGGTTCTTATGCAAGGATTCCATCTCCTCTTGCATAGCTTTCAACCACTCCCCCTTATGCTCGTCGGCTAGGGCCTCAGAATAATCTTCTGGCTCTCCCCCATCAGTTAACATAATGTACTCATGCGGCGAGTACCTCTTGGATGACTGTCTGTCCCTAGATGACCTCCTCACCTGTGGCTCAACAGGTGGATCAAGTGGGGGCTGCTCCCCTGGTCTATCTTCTGAAGGAACTCTCTCGTCCTCTGCACCTTGCTATACTCTCCCGTCATCAAGCACCACGGGAGGAGTAATCGGATCCATGTCCTCTCGCTCATCTGAACTAGGTTGGATCTTCTCTGGCTTACCAATGTCTTCGATACACTGATCTTCAAAGAAAACCACATCTCTGCTCCTGACGACCTTCTTCTCGGTCGGATCGCATAACCTGTAACCGAATTTTTCATCACTGTACCCTAAGAACACACACTGCCTGATCTTCATATCGAGTTTGGACCTCTCGTCCTTTGGTACGTGAACGGATGCCCTGCATCCAAACACCCTGAGATGACTATATGATGGATCCTGTCCAGTCCACACCTTCTCAGGTACTTCTCCATTCAACGGGGCTGATGGAGACCTGTTTATCAAATACACCGCTGTGCACATTGCTTCTCCCCAGAACGTCTTGGGTAACTTCCCATGAGATAACATGCATCTGATTCTCTCAACGATGGTGCGATTCATTCGCTCAGCTACACCATTATGCTGGGGGGTCTTGGGAACCGTCTGTTCATGCCGTATACCTTGGGACTTGCAGTACTCGTGAAAGTCGCCAATGTATTCACCACCATTGTCAGTGCGGATGCACTTCAATGGTCTACCTGTCTCTCTCTCGACCATAGCATGAAACAACTTAAACACACTAAAGACCTCGTCCTTGGATTTCAAAGCATAAACCCAAACCCTCCTAGATGCATCATCTATAAAAGTAGCAAAATACAATGCCCCACCCAAGGTTTTTGTCCTCATAGGACCACAAACATCAGAATAAACCAAATCTAATGCATGCACTTTATTAACATGAGAAGTAGTTTTAATGAATGAAACTCTATGCTGTTTCCCTAATAAACAATCAAGACAGGTTTTGAGAGGCATACCTGTCATGTCTGGAAGGAGCTGCTTCCTCGCTAGTAGCTGAAGCCCTTTTTTCACTCATGTGGCCTAGACGCCTGTGCCACATGTCAATAGTCGAATCTTCCACTTCGTTCAACCCACCCTTGCACATACTGACACTTGCCTTGTAAAGGGTGCGACACTTCTTTCCTCTAGCCACGATCAATGAACCCTTGATGAGCTTCCATCGCCCACCAGCAAACCGGCTTTCATAGCCATCATCATCCAGCCTTCCTGTCGACATCAAGTTGATGCGAAGGTCTGGGATATGCCTCACTTCCTTGAGAACCAATGTGCAGCCCACATCGGTCTTCACACAAATATCACCGACTCCCACGATTTTTAATACGCCAGAATTTCCCATCTTCACAGTCCCATAGTCACCTGACTTGTAGCTTGTGAAGAAGTCCATGCGTGGAGTCGCATGAAAAGAAGCTCCCGAGTCTATCACCCAGTCGGTGCCCTGACTCGTAGCCATGAGACATACGTCATAATCTGTAGAAAGAATAACTACCATGTCGCCATCTGAAGCGACCGCAGTGGAATCAGATTCTTCTTCCTTCCCTTTTCCTTTCTTGTCGTTTTTCTTACCACGACATTCATGCTTGTAGTGGCCCTTCTTGCCACAATTCCATCATTCAACCTCTTTCCTGTTACTCGACTTGCCTCTTGATTTATCTCGGGCCTTCCCGCCCTTCCTGTTCTTTCCTCTCCCCCGTTCCTGCGTCACAAGAGCCTCTTGCTGAGTAGACCCCTAAGACTTCCTCCTTGTCTCCTCATTGAAGAGACAACCCAGGTTACTGTTCCATGGATATCTTTTCGTCGACGGAGTTACTTAGAGACACCACCAATGTCTCCCAACCGTCGAGCAATGAACTAAGCAATAGTAAAGCACCGTAATTCATCATCCAGGACCATCTTCATAGAGGTGAGTTGGTTCACTATATTCGACCTCATTCATATGCTCGACCCGCAGAACCACCATCCTTGAACTTGAGATTTACAAGTCGCCTTATCAAAAATATCTTATTATCGGTTTGTCTTCCTCTCATACGACCCTTGTAATTTTAGCCATAGGCTTTTGGTGAGGTTTAGTAGACACATGGTGGAACACGAATCATCCAACCATTGTCTAATAAACCCCACCGCCTTTCTTCGGTCCATCTTCTTCCAATCATCATCGGTCATATCCTTGGATTTTCTTGATATGCAGAGATTGGAGAATATGAGTCCTTGATAAAGCAAGTCCTTCATCTTAGCCTTCCATATGGTCCGTTAGAACCATTGAGGCTGATCATCCTGAGCCACCTTCCATAATTCAAACCGATCCTACCCGTTCAATGAACTTAGCTCTGATACCACTTTGTTGGGGGTGCCTTGCACAAAACCTTAGGATCTAGCCCTCCAGAACAAACCAGAATTATGGATAATAAAGCAATGAAAATAATCAATGTAACAATCACACACCACACAAGAGATTTTTACGTGGAAAACCCTCAAAGAGGTAAAAACCACGGGACCTCGTCCAGATCAACAATCCACTATGAAGTAGAACGTTTACAACCTTCTTCACTCACGCAGGAGTGAATGAACAATAAGAGAAATAGAGAAAACGAAGAGATCTAACCGATTATGAGGACATAGAAGCGGCCCGAGATATAAATTGCAAAGTAGAAAAACCTCCCGAGCGAACCTCCCTTCTATAAGCTTCCTCTCTCTCTTTCTCCCTCTCTCTCACCTTTGATAGCCCTCTTGTATTTTTCTCATCAACACAATATATGTAGAAAAATCCTAGGGACCCCTTTTTATAGTTTTAGGAAACTCCTTTCCGCATCCTAGTTGCGAAAGGACTTGCGCATCCTAGTTGCGAAAGGACTTTGCGCATCCCAGTTGCGAAAGGACAACGGGTCAAAAAAACCCATCATAAAGTGTAGCCACAAATATCTTACTAATACAAAACTCAGTCACCCTTGGTGTTTAATCCCCACTCTTTGGTGATAGGGTTATTACCACTCAAACTGAGGCGCAAATATCTCACTTATACAAAAGCTCGCCCATGAGCTCAACATTGAAGCTTGGCTTGTTTGCCAAAGCTTTCGAGTGGAGCTCGAGTCAAGTTGAGCTTGTTTATATGTCAATTTATTATATTTTCGGCTTAACCCAATGCTCAACTCAACCCAAACCTGCACCTGACTCAACGCAACGCCCAACCTAATCTAACCCAGTACCCAACCCAACCCAAACTTGCACCCGACTCAACCCAGAGGCCAACCCAACTCAACCCAGTGCCCAACCCAACCCAACCCAACCCAGTGCCCAACCCGTCCAAGGACCTAACCCAAATAAAAAATAAAAAATCAATAAATCTGAAATTACACACAAACTTTGTGTCAGTGTGTGTGTGTATATTAAAAAAAATATTCATTAATCATACCCTTGTGGTGGCCGAGTGGGCTGAGAGTAGTCGCCATGAGAGAGAGAGAGAGAGAGAGAGAGAGAGAGAGAGAGAGTGCTCTGCTCGAATGGGCACGGATTGAGACGGGTTGGGTAAGGGAAAGAGAGGGTCGGGTGGGGTTTTATTTTTTAATTTTATTTAAGTTTATATATATAATACTCGAGCCGAGTCCAACTCAAGCTCGAGCTTCGAGTCGAGTTAATCTGCATCGTGTTCGAACTCGACTTGATTTTAAATCAAGTTTTTAAAAATGAGTTTGACTCGTCCCGAGTCGGCCTTTCAAGCTGAGTCAATTTGAGCTAACATAAGCCGAGTAGAGCGAGCTGTTTGAGCTAGCTTGACTCGTGTACAGGCCTAGTTATCTATGCATTTCATCCGTTTTTCAGATCACTTACCCAAAACTTAAGAATATCCGAATCTAAAGCAAACCACAACAAGGGACACATTGTTAATAATGGTTTCCACCCTTGAAACCTTGCCAAGGCCACAGTTATGTTTATTTGTCATCTAAATTGTTCATAAAATCACATGGATATCAATGGAGGTAAAACACAAATATAAACTTGATAAAAAAAACCCTTATATGAATCTTAATAAATTTTCAATAGTAGATGGTTAATTTACATGATTTCCTATGATGGTCCACTTGATTTGAATATCTTTCATTTATAGTCTCAAGCCTTTTCTAGTAAAATAGATGGATGGATTGGATAAACTACATTACGTTATGCGTACAGTTCATCAGCACGCAATCCACTTCCCACGTCAGTATTCAAGCCGCATTCGTTTTTGCCGTCCATTTTTCTGATGGGATTTTTTGTCCCATGCTCGACCGGTCGTGAGCCTCGTTCGACTAGTCGAAGGCTGTGCACGACCAGTCGTGGAAGTCGAGTCGTGGCACTACTCAAAGTCTAGTGACTGTAGACTATTTTTCTCCGGGGTGCTTGACCAGTCGAAGGAGGATCTTGACTGGTCGTGGGTGGCGTTCGACCGGTCGTAGACTCCGCTCGACTAGTTGAGGTTACACAGATTCGTTCCGCGATTTTACGTGGATTCATGTCGCAAGTCCTTTTGCAACTGGGATGCGGAAGGAAGTTTCTTAAATTATAAATAGGAGGTACCTAGGGCTTTCTATGTAATGCAAGAGGGTTTCCTAAAGCTTTACAAGTGTTTGCTAAAAGGTTTAGGGCTATCAAAGGTGTGAGAGAGAAAATGAAAGAGAGAGAGGAAGCTTGTGTAAGGGAGGTTATGCTCATATAGGAGATCAATTGTGCACTTGATATCTCAGCGCTTCTATGTCCTCGTAATCGGTGAGATCTATCCGTTTTCTTTGTCTCTCTTATTGTTATCCACTCCTGCATGAGTGAAGAAGGTTGTAACGTTCTACTTCATAATGGATTGTTGATCTGGACAAAGTCCCGTGGTTTTTTACCTCTTTGAGGGTTTTCCACGTAAAAATCTCTTGTGTGGTGTGTGATTGATGCTTTGATTTATTTCATTGCTTTATTATCCATAATTCTGGTTTGTTTCGGGAGGCTAGATTCTAAGGTTTGTGCAACGCCCCCAACAAAGTGGTATTAGAGCCAGGTTCATTGAATGGGTAAGATCAGTTTTGAATTATGGAAGGTGGCTCATCAAGGATGATCAGCCTCAATGGTTGTAATTGGACTATATGGAAGGCTAAGATGGAGGACTTGCTTTATTGCAAGGACCTATATTCTCCAATTTTAGGCATATCAGCAAAATCCAAGGACATGTCTGATGATGATTGGAAGAAGATGAACCGAAAGGCGGTGGGGTTTATTAGACAATGGTTGGACGATTCTGTATTCCACCATGTGTCTACGGAAACCTCAGCCGCTAGCCTATGACTGAAATTAGAAGGGCTGTATGAGAGGAAGACAGTCGGTAATAAAAATTTTCTGATAAGGCAACTTGTGAATCTCAAGTTCAAGGATGGTGGTTCTGTGGCCGAGCACATGAATAAGGTCAGCAATATAGTGAACCAGCTCTCCTCTATGAAGATGGCCTTGGATGATGAATTGTAGGCTTTACTTTTTCTTAGTTCATTGCCTGGTAGTTGGGAGACATTGGTGGTGTCTTTAAGTAACTCCGCGCCAGACGGAAAGATATCTATGGAACAGGTAACTAGCTGTCTCTTCAATGAAGAGACAAGGAGGAAGTCTCAGGGGTCTAATCAGCAAGAGGCCCTTGTGACACAGGAACGGGGAAGAGGAAAGAACAGGAAGGGCTGGAAGGCCCGAGATAAATCAAGAGGCAAGTCGAGTAACAGAAAAGATGTTGATTGCTGTAATTGTGGCAAGAAGGGCCACTATAAGCATGAATGTCGTGGTAAGAAGAACGATAAGAAAGGAAAATGGAAGGAAGATGGATCAGATTCTACTGCGGTCGCTTCAGATGGCGACATTGTAGTTACTCTTTCAGCAGATCACGATGTATGTCTCACGGCTACGAGTCAGGATACCGACTGGGTGATTAACTCGGGAGCTTCTTTTCATGCGACTCCACGCAGAGACTTCTTTACAAGCTAGAAGTCAGGTGACTATGAGACTATGAAGATGGAAAATTTTGGCGTATCGAAGATCGTAGGGGTCGGTGATATTTGTGTGAAGAGCGATGTGGGCTGCACATTGGTTCTCAGGGATGTGAGGCATATCCCAGACCTTCGCCACAACTTGATGTCGACGGGAAGGTTTGCTGGTGGGCGATGGAAGCTCATCAAGGGTTCGTTGATCGTGGCCAGATGAAGAAAATTTGCACCATTTACAAGGCAAGTGTTAGTATGTATAAGGGTGGGTTGAACACAGCAGAAGATTCAGCTATTGACATGTGGCACAGGCATCTAGGCCACATGAGTGAAAAAGGGCTTCAGCTACTAGCGAGGAAGCGGTTCCTTCCAGACGTGACAGGTACACCTCTCAAAATCTGTCTTGATTGTTTATCAGGGAAACAACATAGAGTTCCATTTATTAAAACTGTTTCTCATATTAATAAAGTACATGCATTAGATTTGGTTTATTCTAATGTTTGTGGTCCTATGAGGACAAAAACCTTGGATGGGGCATTGTATTTTGTTACTTTTATATATGATGCATCTAGGAGAGTTTGGGTTTATGCTTTGAAATCCAAGGACGAAGTCTTTGGTGTGTTTAAATTGTTTCATGTTATGGTCGAGAGAGAGACAAGTAGATCATTGAAGTGCATCCGCACTAACAATGGTGGTGAATACATTGACAACTTTCATGAGTACTGCAAGTCCTTGGGTATGCAGCATAAACAGACGGTTCCCAAGACCCCCCAGCATAATGATGTAGCTAAGCGAATGAATCACATCATTGTTGAGAGAATCAGATGTATGTTATCCTATGCGAAGTTGCCCAAGACATTCTGGGGAGAAGCAATGCACACGGCGGTGTATTTGAAAAATAAGTCTCCATCAGCCTCGTTGAATGGAGAAGTGCCTGAGAAGGTGTGGACTGGACATGATCCATCGTACAGTCATCTCAGGATATTTGGATGCAGGACATCCGTTCACGTACCAAAGGACGAGAGGTCCAAGCTCGATATGAAGATCAGGCAGTGTGTGTTCTTAGGGTACAATGATGAAAAGTTCGGTTACAGGTTATGCGATTCGACCGAGAAGAAGCTCGTCAGGAGCAGAGATGTGGTTTTCTTTGAAGATCAGTGTATAGAAGACATTGGTAAGCCAGAGAAAAACCAGCCTAGTTCAGGTGAGCTAGAAAACATGGATCCGGTTACTCCTCCCGTGGTGCCTGATGACGGGTGTGTTGAGGGTCAAATATTGCATACTAGACCCCTGTTATAGCCTGTAATTACATACACAACACTAATTAATGGCCTGATTTAAACATGTTTGTGATGCAGGGTGCATTTACAAGCTTAGATTGAAAAGGTCGATAAAAGCATGGATTTAATGCTCAAGCACCACCGAACGAGGAGACAGACCCCGGGGACCAAGATCAGTGGATCCACACGCCCTTGAGATCCGAGAAAATCAAGCCCAGAAGCTCAAGTGGCCGAAATTGGTCCAATGCAAGATCACGGTGTTCTCACCATCTTGGCTCAAAACTCCATACATGGCTTCGGGACCATAAATTAACCGTACAAGTCAAATTTCAGGCCGGCGAATCCCCCAGAAGTGGCCCAATGGATATATCAACCCTTAAAACCTTGAATTGGGGCCCGCTTTGAGATCTGGATATGCTCAAGTCTTGGTATCAACGTTTTAAATAAGGCGACAAAACGGATGGACGGAGAGGATTTCTTGAAAACATTACGGTGGACCCCACATGGGGCGCACGAGTGCACATGCGTGCACTCCCGAGCCGCCGGATCCGGTCGGTCAACAGACCGGCCCGGCCCGCACCCTTCGTCTCTCATGCGGCCGGCGTCCCAACGGACGGCAGCTTGGCTGGCATGGGTGTTGATAGTGGGGCCCACACCTCGTATATTTTACAAATCAGGCTTCATCACGTGTGCCGGAAAGTGGGTACGACCACAACCATGGTGATTATTTGGCCCAGTTTAGCGTTGGTACATCTTGAGCCGTTAAAAAACAAAATGAACGGTGGAGTAAAAGAGAGTGTGGACCACACCAAATTAACTCCAAAAACTACCCTATCCAGATGGTTTTTGTCCACGAGACCAACGGACGGAGTGGATTCCATCAACAATGACTCTGTGAGGTCCACCGGCCATCCACGGCGCTTGACGGACGAAGATCTTTGCAACAGGGGCATCCCGTGATGCTTCGTGGGCCACCACCTTCGATCAATCCATCAATCCGGACCGACCATTCGTTTCAAGAGGTCAAACCGACCGTGTGCCTGTTCTACATATGAATTTTCTCGAGATATTTGGTGTCCTTGAAGGATCCAAACGGAGAATGGACGACTGAATGAAACCTATGTGGGGCGCACCAAAATAGATTCAAAATTAGTCATTTCTGACCGAAATTGCGAGGGTAATACAATGGTCGGAGTGAATTTCTCCGAAATTACCTATGTGGGGCCCACTGAATACATCAGCGTTTGCGTAGGCTTTACGCACATCCGGGCAATCCGGAAATCACGGGCGATAGTGGGCCACAGTCTGTGATCGGATCATTGATCCAATCCGTCCAAGTGGATCCCAGGCCAGGGATGACCCTATCCATGAAGACAGACGAAAAATCTAGGACAATCAGTGTCCTGATCACCTTTCCAAACGCAGCTGGTTGTACGCAGGCTGTGCAAAAATAGAGTCCGTATTCTCCTGTGATTCGGACTGCGGAAATAGGGTGGGTTCTGCGATTTTCCTCCAACCCTCCTTGCTCTATAAAAGGAGAAATCCACGGCTGGGAGAGAAAAGCTACGAAGAGAGAGAGAGAGTCTCAGAGGCAGGGAGAAGGGGGAGGAAGACAGAGAGAGAGAGGAAGACAAAGAGAGAGAGGAAGACAAGGAGATTGGGAGCAGCTTGGCTGGAGCCGTGGAGGGAAGCCACTTTCTTTTCTTTTTCTTTTTATTTATTTTTGTTTCTTTTCTTTATTTTTGAGAGTTTTAGCTCCATCATGTTGAGCTAAACCTCTTAGTTAGGGCTAAGAGGTGAAGCTTGTAGCGTGATGGGAGGACCTATTGCTTGTGCCTTTGTTTAGACTGAATTGATGTTGATTTGAGTTTAATTAAGGAAATGTTTTCAGTCTTTAATGATCTGTTGTGACTGAAATTACAATGGGTCTGCAATGGCTTTGAGCATGTTCTTTTTCTCTTATATTTATGACGTCAGGAAGCCCTGTTGTTCACCATCGTCTCTGGGCATGGTTGGATGTCGGTACCCTTCCTAACCTTCATACATTGATTGGTTGGTAATTAGTTTAATTACATTGTTTGCTTTGTCTCTGGGCATGGTTTGGTGATGGAATCCATTCTAATTCATATACCTTTCATCTTTTTAAAATTACATCATAGGAAGTTCAGTGGATTTTCATGAATCAAGTGTAGTTCTCCCTGATCTCTACAAGTGGATCCTCTGAATCCCTAGTTTTCCCTTCTTCTGATTTTTCCTAAGTTTTAGATTAAATATTTCATCATTATTTTTCAAATTACAATCGATTTAGATTTCATCTCATTCTAGTTCTATTCCTACTTAGTTTCAGATAACGTACAAGTTACAGTCCCTTGGGATTCGACCTCGGTCTTCCGAGTTTATTACTACATCACAACCCTATACTTGGGGGTGAACAAGTTTTAGGCGCCGTTCTTGGTGGACCACAATGAATACGATTTTAAAATTAATTAGATTTAGAGTTAGTTTAAGATTAGGATTTTACTAATTTTAATTTTTAATTTTGTTTTCTATTTTGATTCATAGAACTAACTTATTTCCTATTTTGTAGATTGTTAAGATAGAACTTCTAATTTGGTAACATCTTTCTAACTTTCTAGATTTTCTAACTCTTTAGATTTGGTTTGCTTTAGAAATTTCTTCTATTTAGAAGCTAACTTATTTTGTTGTGTTTTGCAGGTTTTTGACATAGGAACTTCTAGTCTGGTAACATCTTTCTAACTTCTCATTTACTTTCTGTATTGCTGTAGGATTTTGCTTTCTTCTAGGATTAGATTCAGAGTTAGAGTTTCACCATGTATATGCACAAGTGGGAACGTCAGTTATCTTTGAGAAGAATAATCTATATTGGGATGATGATTATGATAGAAATCCACCAAGGTCTCAAAACTTTTCTGAAACTATCATCGAGAATCGACCGGAATACAAAAAGCCACCAGTTAAGAAGTCCTTACGTGATCATATACGGGAGAACAATTCCACCCCACGGACCGTACGTGAATGTTGGGGTTATCATAACTATGGGAGTGAGAATTACTATCACCCATCTGAGAAAAAGAAAACAATGCGTGATTATATTATGAGTGATAATAAGTATTACCAACCATCAGATTCTCCCACCTATGATCCGTATGACTATAATCAGTGGAACCATCTAAAGCGGGAAGATGAACCAACAACATGTAATGATTATTCTCTTGGATCCCATACCTTTGAGATCCAACCGAGAAACGATCCAAGAGGATTCATGTTTTAATCTAGAACAATTCAACCAACATGTTGCGAGAAGCGATGAAAGTAATGGAAGCCTTGAATTCGCGCCTTGAAAGGATAGAAGAAGCTCGTGCATCCCAACTACAATCCAATCCGAAATACAATGCCGGAAAGTGATCCTCACTCGCTTTTGACGAAATCTGAATTTGGAATGAGGAGTTGGATTCCATTAACGAGCACGTGGTTCAATTTCCCAATGAGCCGATCTCGATGACCTGCTCAAAAGAATGGTGGAGATACATGGGTGTCTTTCAAATACGGTGATGATGACACATCTCCTTACTTGACACACATGAATTCAATAATGAGGTAGATGTTAGTTCATTCGAACCTCAACCGAATTTAGGAATAGATTGTGAGGAAAGCGATCCCATCTCAAGTGTGTCTTGCCTTGAATTGGAAGGCGAGAAGTATTGGGATGAGATTCATGAGAGCACAACCCAAATTCCCTGGAATCAATCTCAAGTATGGTCCAGTCAATGCTCAAAAGCACACGAAGTGATCGGTCATCTTGAGCTACTCCACTCACCTAACATGTCCGATTTAAAAGTGGAACATGAGCTCATTAAAACCGACCCTTCCAACTTCGTGAGACATGTTTGGACCACTCTCTTGAATTGAATGATAATGTGATTCGGGAGAAGGACGAGTGCTTCGCTACGACTCTAGAATTTGAAACCACTCAATTAAGACCACCATCCGAGTTGTACACGTCCGACGGTTCAACGCCTCTTACGAGTAGTATCAATGAACGAGTCCGCACTTCAATACTTAGTCTCTCATCGACCCTCTATCTCACAATACGTGCGGTGAAGAGAGTACACCTCCATTTACCTTTAAAGACGATGGATTCTGGGGCGGATCATCACGAGCTCTAATGTGGAAAATGAGTCACTCTCAGTGAATGTCCCAACTCTTTAGATGATTGCTTGGCACACTTTGCGGATTCAAATGATCCCATGATAAGAGACATAGTGAATGCCTTGCAAGATGATATCTCGGTAGTCATCACTGACCGAGAGAACCCTTACTCTGAAGCCCCTCCTTCCACAGATCCTGAATGTTTACCATTAAGGGAGGAGGAGCTAAAAATTGAACCGAAGTCTGACACTTCGAAATGTGTTGAGGCTACATCACTTTTTGCGAAGTTTTCTAAACTTTATCTACTTGTAGTCTCTGATTCACCATGGGATACTAACGTTGAAACTTCTTCTGTCACAGGTGAATCGTACATACTCTGGTTACCTCAAGCAATGCGATGGAAAATTTCTTATGAGGTACATAAGTCTCTCTGGAAAGTCATGCTCTAGGGCACCCAAGCCTTTTGCAAAAAGGGCTTTTGGATGATCTTGTTGAGGAATTTACTGAGAAACTTATCAAGATACTGGCCAGAAGAGGACCTTGCAGCATGATTAGTTAGTTCAATGTTTGTGGGTAACATTACTGCAAACCCTCACGAGACTACAACTCGTCCACTAGGGGCAACCTAGGGGTTTAAAGGCTTGTTGCATACGCTAAATGCAATCGAGAGCACCTGCGAAAGTGGTATAGGTAGGATTTTATTTCTTGTTATTTTTGTGTTGCTTTTTCTCTTGTGCTCACCCGCTCTCATGTTGAGATCTCTTGGAAAGTCTCTCACGATTCATCATCCAGGTACTATCTTCCCATTACTTCTCTTTTACTTTCGTTGTCCCGTCTGCATTCCATGCTCATATCTTTTACATTGAGGACAATGTAGATTTTAGGTTAGGGGTGGGAGATTAGGTTACCTAATCAGTGTTTTCTTCGTCTTGAGCAAAAATTGTGAAAATTTTTAAGCAAAAATTGTGAAAATTTTTAAAATTTTTTCTGGACTTTCTTGTAAAGTCAAAGTGATTTTGACAGATATCCTGGATTTAGAATTTCAAGATACATGATGTTGGAAAGTTATAACTCTTGGATTTAGTATTTGTTAGATTTCACAATTAAGTTTGAATTGTTAATCCATGATTAGAAGTGGTAAACATTGATTGAGTCATGATTTCACATACCACATCTCACTTACACATTGAGATTTCAGTTTGATATTGAATGATTAACTTGGTAATCACTGAGCATGAAAGAAACCGCCTAAAAGATTTGGCCATCAGGGTATAAAAAAGAATTGCACCATAGGTTTGCTCCCTATAGGTGTGGATTTGATTTTCTATGATTAACAGTTAGACAGAGCTAGGCGATTATTTTCACCATAGGTTTGCTCCCTATAAGTGAAAATTTGATTCCCATGGTTTTTATTAAAATAAAAAAATAAAAAAAAACTAGAAAATGAAAGAATGATCTGTGCGACAAAGTACTGGTTTAGGTGATGGTTGTTATGAATTTTCTGATTGATTACTAATGATATCATGAAATCGATAATTTGATCTCTTAATGATGATAGGCTGAGATTTCACTATACAACCATGGAACTCAATGTTTAAAATTATTCTAGTTTATGGATTAATATTTGAACTTGATTATGAAATTCACCGTGCATGAGAGGCCAGGAGAAATTGATAATCACCATTCATGAATCTTAAGATTTCTCATATCTGGATTGTTTTTCAAAATATCACTCGGCTTCACAAGAATTGTCTCGTAATTCTCAACTTGATTTTCGCATATTTTGCTCGAGACTAGCAAAATGCTGGTTGGGGGTTGTGTTGAGGGTCAAATATTGCATACTAGACCCTGTTATAGCCTGTAATTACATACACAACACTAATTAATGGCCTGATTTAAACATGTTTGTGATGCAGGGTGCATTTACAAGCTTAGATTGAAAAGGTCGATAAAAGCATGGATTTAATGCTCAAGCACCACCAGAACGAGGGACAGACCCCAGGGGACCAAGATCAGTGGATCCACACGCCAGAGATCCGAGAAAATCGAGAAACTAAAGCTCAAGTGGCCCGAAATTGGTCCAGAATGCAAGATCACAGTGTTCCCACCATCTGCTTGGCTCAAAACTCCATACATGGCTTCAGGACCATAAATTAACCGTACAAGTCAAATTTCAGCCGGCGAATCCCCCTAGAAGTGGCCCAATGGATATATCAACCCTTAAAACCTTGAATTGGGGCCCGCCTGAGATCTGGATATGCTCAAGTCTTGGTATCAACGTTTTAAATAAGCTGACAAAACGGATGGACGGAGAGGATTTCTTGAAAACATTACAGTGGACCCCACATGGGGGCGCACGAGTGCACATGCGGTGCACTCCCGAGCCGCACCGGATTCGAATTCGGTCAACAGGACCGCTGACCCGCACCCTTCGTCTCTCATGCAGCCAGCGTCCAGCGGACGGACGCTGGCCCGATGGGTGTTGATAGTGGGGCCCACACCTCGTATATTTTACAAATCCGAACCGTCTACTGTGTCTGGAAAGTGGGTACGACCACAACCATGGTGATTGTTTGGCCCAGTTTAAGCGTTGGTACATCTTGAGCCGTTAAAAAACAAAATGAACGGTGGAGTAAAAGAGAGTGTGGACCACACCAAATTAACTCCAAAAACTACCCTATCCAGACGGTTTTTTGTCCTGAGACCAACGGACGGAGTGGATTCCATCAACAATGACTCTGTGAGGTCCACCGAGGCCATCACAGCGCTTGATGACGAAGATGTTTGTTTCGCAACAGGGCATCCACTTTGTGATGCTTCGTGGGCCACCACCTTCGATCAATCCATCAATCCGGACCGACCATTTCGTTTCAAGAGGTCAAACCGACCGTGCCTGTTCTACATATGAATTTTCTCAGATATTTGGTGTCCTTGAAGGATCCAAACGGAGAATGGACGGCTGAATGAAACCTATGTGGGGCGCACCAAAATAGATTCAAAATTAGTCATTTCTGACCGAAATTGCGAGGGTAATACAATGGTCGGAGTGGATTTCTCCGAAATTACCTATGTGGGGCCCACTGAATACATCAGCGTTTGCGTAGGCTTTACGCACATCCGGGCAATCCGGAAATCACGGGCGATAGTGGGCCACAGTCTGTGATCGGATCATTGATCCAATCCGTCCAAGTGGATCCCAGGCCAGGGATGACCCTATCCATGAAGACAGACGAAAAATCTAGGACAATCAGTGTCCTGATCACCTTTCCAAACGCAGCTGGTTGTACGCAGGCTGTGCAAAAATAGAGTCCGTATTCTCCTGTGATTCGGACTGCGGAAATAGGGTGGGTTCTGCCAATTTTCCTCCAACCCTCCTTGCTCTATAAAAGGAGAAATCCACGGCTGGGAGAGAAAAGCTACGAAGAGAGAGAGAGAGTCTCAGAGGCAGGGAGAAGGGGGAGGAAGACAAAGAGAGAGAGGAAGACAGAGAGAGAGGAAGACAAGGAGATTGGGAGTAGCTTGGCTGGAGCCGTGGAGGGAAGCCACTTTCTTTTCTTTTTCTTTTTATTTGTTTTTGTTTCTTTTCTTTATTTTTGAGAGTTTTAGCTCCATCATGTTGAGCTAAACCTCTTAGCTAGGGCTAAGAGGTGAAGCTTGTAGCGTGATGGGAGGACCTATTGCTTGTGCCTTTGTTTAGACTGAATTGATGTTGATTTGAGTTTAATTAAGGGAATGTTTTCAGTCTTTAATGGTCTGTTGTGACTGAAATTACAATGGGTCTGCAATGGCTTTGAGCATGTTCTTTTTCTCTTATATTTATGACGTCAGGAAGCCACCGTTGTTCACCATCGTCTCCGGCATGGTTGGATGTCGGTACCCTTCCTAACCTTCATACATTGATTGGTTGGTAATTAGTTTAATTCTGTTGTTTGCTTTGTCTCCTGGGCATGGTTTGGTGATGGAATCCATTCTAATTCATATACCTTTCATCTTTTTAAAATTACATCAAAGGAAGTTCAGTGGATTTTCATGAATCAAGTGTAGTTCTCCCTGATCTCTACAAGTGGATCCTCTGAATCCCTAGTTTTCCCTTCTTCTGATTTTTCCTAAGTTTTAGATTAAATATTTCATCATTATTTTTCAAATTACAATCGATTTAGATTTCATCTCATTCTAGTTCTATTCCTACTTAGTTTCAGATAACGTACAAGTTACAGTCCCTTGGGATTCGACCTCGGTCTTACCGAGTTTATTACTACATCACAACCCTATACTTGGGGAGTGAACAGGGAGTACAACAAGGAGTAGAGGACGAGGGAGTTCCTTCAGAAGATGGACCAGGGGAGCAGCCCCCACTTGATCTACCTGTCGAGCCACAAGTGAGGAGGTCATCTAGGGACAGACAACCTTCTAAGAGATACTTGCCACATGAGTACATTATGCTGATTGATGGGGGAGAGCCAGAAGATTATTCTGAGACCCTAGCCGACGAGCATAAGGGAGAGTGGTTGAAAGCTATGTAAGAGGATATGGAATCCTTGCATAAGAACCACACCTATGATATGGTGAAATGCCTAAGGGTAAGAAAGCTTTGAGCAACAAGTGGGTGCTCAGAAAGAAGGTTGAGCAAAAGATTTCACAGACGAGGTTCAAGGCCAGACTTGTGGTGAAAGGTTTTGGTCAGAGGAAAGGCATAGACTTCGAGGAGATATTCTCACCGGTGGTGAAGATGACATCCATACGGGTGTTGCTTGGGTTGGCGGCCAGCATGGATCTGGAGATAGAGCAGTTAGATGTTAAAAATGTCTTTCTCCATGGTGACCTGGAAGAAGAGATTTACATGCACCAACCAGAAGGGTTCGAAGTTAAAGGTAAAGAGCATATGGTATGTAGGTTGAGGAAGAGCTTGTATGGGCAGAAACAAGCTCCATGACAATGGTATAAGAAGTTTGACTCGTTTATGTTGAAGTATGGATATGACAGAACGGAGTCGGACCATTGTGTGTTCACGCACAAGTCTCAGACGGTGATTTTTTAGTTCTGTTGTTATACGTTGATGACATGCTCATCATGGAAAAAGACATCAAGAAGATCGACAGGCTGAAACAGGAGTTGGGCAAGTCTTTTGCGATGAAAGACTTGGGCCTGGCTAGACAAATCCTATGAATGGAGATAACCCGCGACAGGAGCAGCAGGAAGCTTTGACTGTCACAAGAGCGGTATATTGAGAAAGTCCTAGAGCGGTTCAATATGAATGCAGCGAAGCCGGTCAGTACTCCACTGGATGGTCACTTCAGATTGAGCGACAGACAGTATCTCAAAACGAAGGCAGAGGTGGATGAGATGCAGAAGATACCTTACACGTTAGCTGTAGGAAGTTTGATGTATGTTATGGTATGTACACGCCTAGATATAGCATACGGTGTTGTCAGTCGGTATCTTGCCAATCATGGCAAAGAGCATTGAGCATCGGTGAAATGGATACTGCGGTATCTAAGAGGCTCATCTAGGTTGAGCCTATGCTATGGTGACGATAAACCTGTGTTAGAGGGCTACATAGATGTAGATATGGCAGGTGACATAGACTCCAGGAAGTCTACATCGGGGTTCATGTTCACGTTTGCAGGGGGAGCGGTTTCTTGGCAGAGCAAGCTACAGAAGGTCGTAGCATTGTCGACGACAGAGGCCGAGTACATTGCAGTCACAGAGGCATGTAAAGAGATGTTTTGGATGAAGAGGTTCTTAGAAGAATTTAGCCTAAAGCAGGAGGAGCACGTGGTCTATTGCGATAGTCAAAGTGCTATACACTTGAGCAAGAATCCAAGTCAGCATTCCAAGTCGAAGCACATAGAGATTCCGTATCACTGGATCAGGGATACTTTGGAACAGAAGGTGTTACAGCTTGAGAAGGTCTACACGGACGTAATGGGTCAGACATGATGACCAAGGCTTTACTTAAGGGCAAGATTGAGGTTTGTAGAAACCTAGCTGGCTTGAAGAAAGTGAATCCCCCCTGAAACAAAAAGGGGGAGATTTGATGAGATTTTTTGTCCCGTGCTTGACCGATCGTGAGCCTCACTCGACCGGTCGAAGGCTGTGCACGACCAGTCGTGGAAGTCGAGTCATGGTACGACTCAAAGTCCAGCGACTGTGGACTATTTTTCTCCGGGGTGCTCGACTAGTCGAAGGAGGATCTCGACCGGTCGTGGGTGGCGCTCGACCGGTCGTAGACTCCGCTCGACCAGTCGAGGTTAAGCAGATTCATTCCGCGATTTTGCGCGGATTTCGTGTCGCAAGTCCTTTCGCACCTAGGATGCAGAAGTGAGTTTCCTAAACTATAAATAGGAGTTACTTAGGGCTTTCTAGGTAATGCAAGAGGGTTTTCTAGAGCTTTATAAGTGTTTGCTAAAGGGTTTAGGGCTATCAAAGGTGTGAGAGAGAAAAGGAAAGAGAGAGATGGAGCTTATGGAAGGGAGGTTATGCTCATATAGGAGATCTATTGTGCACTTGATGTCTCAGCGCTTCTACGTCCTCGTAATTGGTGAGATCTCTCCGTTTTCTTTGTCTCTCTTATTGCTTATTCACTCCTGCGTGAGTGAAGAAGATTATAACGTTTTACTTCATAGTGGATTGTTGATTTTGACGAGGTCCCATGGTTTTTACCTCCTTGAGGGCTTTCCACGTAAAAATCTCTTGTGTGGTGTTTGATTGATGCTTTGATTTATATCATTGCTTTATTATCCATGATTCTGGTTTGTTTCGGAGGCTAAATCCAAAGGTTTGTGCAACGCACCTAACATTTTCTACTTTCCAAAAGAGAGTTATTGGATACTCTAGCAGAGTATAACGCTTGATATCCACACATCTGTACACGTGGCATGCATTAACAAATTAAACCAACCTAATTATGAACTACATCGTTGCTAACTCATTGTCAAGATCTGATTGGGCGAACAATCCTAGCCTCTGGATCTTGGACACTTGTTCGATCGTTAGGATATGACCGTTTCGTGTTTTCAGTTGTAACCGTTCAATAAATGTCAATGTCCAGAAAAACGATCGTCGAATAATTGCGTCCTGCCCCGACCTGGATGGAAGGTGGTCCAGGCAGGGGCTCTGTTGGGCGTACCGTGATGTGTGGGCTTTATCTGCGCCGTTCATCCATTTTCTCGGATCATTAGGATATAGCAAAAAAAAAAGAAAAAAGAAAGCCAGATCCAAGGCTCAAGTGGACCACACCACAGGAAGCAGCAGTGATAATAACGCCCGTTAAAGCCTTCCCAAGGCAGGACCGGTTCCATCCAGGCAGGAGTATCATCTTTCAGTCTTTGCCAGAGTATAAAAGTTTTTCTCACGTGGTGAGCTCTCTCCACGCTATATGGGCCAGGGTTTAGGGACCGCCCATCTAGTGGGCCCAACCGTGTACGGTGACTGGTTAATTACACATAGAACAAATGATCCTGGCCATTTCATAATACCCTTTAAAGCAACGGTCGAAAACAGACGTAGTTGAAAGGGAAAATGTGATAGCTAGAATTGTCTCATAGGTGTGATCATCCATGGTAGGGCCCACGTATATCCCAATAGATGCACGTATATATATATATATAATAGAGAGATTCACCCACCCCATTCTCTTCTACTCTCTTTTACTCTGCCCTGTTATTTCAGCTGGGGGACTCGGACTCCGCCGGCCACTAGGGACTCGGATTCGGTAGTGACCCCTACAGTACCGAGCCGGTACTGGACGGTGAAAAAGCTCCGTAGGCCCCACATGATGTATGCCTTTTATCCACACCGTCCATATATTTTTTCAGATCATCTTATCCTATGATCCCAAAAACGAGACAGATCCAAATATCAGGCAGACCACACCATAGGAAACAGTGGTGATTGAACTTTCACCAATAAAAACCTTGGGGCCACTATCGATCCCACCGTACGCAAAACTATCAATCTGATTTTTTAAAAAATAAGAATAATAAAATTGTATGGACCACACCAATGGGAACACTGTAAAATTTCTCCTAAAAGTCTCTAAGTTCAAGCAGCGTGGCTCACCTGAGTTGAGGATCGAGCTGATATTAGTGTCCTCCCATCATCCTGATGACTTCCACCTAGTGAACGGGTTTGATGAAAGATAAAATCTGCCCAAAGCACGAACCAATGGTTGGCATCCCATCCTCATTGTTCCCTTGATGTGGCTCACCTGTGCTGCAGAGCTGCCGTATTTTAGGCCCCATTGCCTATCACGGAGGAGAGAAACTGATGGAGAGAATGGATTTTTACATATAAAACATGGTGGACCCCATTGGGAGTTTTATGCAACGCACGCGCAAAACAGGTGTTGCAAGGCTACAGCCACTGTAATTGACGAATGGGCTATCTTCTATGTACATATGGGCCATCTGATGATCATCTAATAAGCAGCTCCAATCTACATGTTGGGTCACACAGATCACCTAATAAGCAGCACCAATCTCGCACACGTGCCTTGTTTCCACATGTGAGGTGGACACGCTTACAAAGGGAGCCGATTAGGCGCGGCCCCGGTCTCAGCCAAGACGGTGCGGCCCTGACCGTGGGCCTCACATTTATGTATGTATTGTATATCCACGCCGTCCATCCGTTTTTTCAGCTCATATTAGGGCATGATCCAAAAAAAGAATTAGATGCATATCTAAGGTGGACCACACCACCATAGGAAACCGTAGTGATTGTCCATTAAAAACTTCCCATGGGCCACAGAATTTTTGGATGAAGCTGATATTTGTTTTTTTCCCCCTCCACCCAGGTTTATTTGACCTTATCAAATATCAACAGGTTGGATGGAAAATAAACATTACAGAGACATTACGGTGGGTGCTAGGAAGTTTTTAACGGTGGAGATTCAATCACCACTGTTTCCTATACTATTGTTCACTTGAGACTTGGATCTATTTCATTTTTCGGCTCATATCCTAAAATGAGCTGGAAAAACGTATGAACGGTGCAAATATACAACATATACATAGAAAGGTGTGCCCAGGGGTGGGCTGAAAGTCGGACGGGTTGGGTCGGATTGGTGCTTAACCCTAGCCCAACCCAAGGTTCCAATACCTCAACCCTAACCCAACCCAACCTAACCTTGGGTTGGGAATTCTCAACCTAAGCCCAGCCCAAGTATATGCTAATATTTTCATTATTACATTAGTTTGTTATATATTCAATACAAATCTTATTTTTTGTACCTATAATTTACTGCCTGCATTAGCACATTTAACATGCAGGCAGTAAATTTAAAAAAGATCAATTGTACACATTTGCGCCATTTGGTACATGTGGCCTATTTGGAGAATTCAAGATGGGCAATGGTGGCACATGGTAAGATGAATGTTGGTACATGTGACATAATAGCCTATGTGAGGCACAAGAGCTAGTGGGGTACAAGAGAAAATTGATGCTAACATGTGTGTCAAATTGGCACATGTGGGATTGGCACATGTGGGACACGAGAAGATATGTGATGACACATGTGGCACATTAACAAATGCGGGGCTTTTTATAAATGTGGGACGCAAGAGTAGAGTAATAGTGGCACGTTAATTGAATATAAATCGTCGCATATTTAGGTTCAACTCTTGAGAAATCCATTTTACTTTTACCGTAAGAAAATGTGTTTCTTAAGAATAGAGGTGAGAAGAGAAATGAGTTCGGATTCTCTGCTTGCCACAAGCAGGGTTCCCCATTTGTTGGGATGTGATTGGGCAACATTATTATAGACTGCATTTAATGCACCAGTGTTGACAACATCATTGATGACGTGAACCAATCATGATGTAGGAAAATAGGAAATCCTTGCCTGTGACAAGCAGAGAATCAAGATAAATATGCTTATTTTCTGACAAAGTGGAAAATGGTGTTTCACACGATTTCTCATAAAAAAGATGCCGTAAAAAAAGATGGACAAACAAAAGAAATTGAGTTTCATGGGAAATAATATTTTATTTCCTTTCCTTTTCGTCAATCCAGAGGCCTTCGTTGAATGACAAAGCACGACTAGAATGATTGAGAAGAACAGAACATCACACCGCAAAATCCGTGAATCATTCATAGGGTCCAGTTCAAGCTTTCCAACTTTGCATTGCTATCAAAGATTGCGTTGGACATGAGAAAGCTCTCTTCCAATAGAAATGAAGATAGCATAGCACTGTAGGATCCTTGAGTCATTCATAGGGTTTAAAGAGGGTGTCGGACAAGAGAGTTCTCAATCGATCAAATGTACAACTAAAATAGAATGATCAACCACTCAAATTTAAAACTTAATTAATCAAAGGTTAGAATTCTGCAATTAATCTATCAAACCATACTGTCAGGGTCAATTGGATTTGAAACATGAATCCATTTGAAAAGATACTCCATAACAAATCAAGAAAAGTTAAGGTAAATTAAATCAAATCAAATGATCCTAAGTAATTCATTCGAATCGGACTTCCACATGGAGATGACATCCTTCGCTCATTTGAAAAATGGATGATTTCAAATAATCCACGTACTCAGCAGACACTGGACGATCGGAAAGCTTTCCAACGATGACTAGTTTCTCCAGCTTGAGGCATCTTCTAACGAGCAACCTCACCCATGAAGTGAAAACATAGTCCATGTTAATCCAACCTAATTCCAGTTCGATCAAATTCTCGAAATAAGGACACTGCTGTGAGAATGCGTCAACCCACTTATTATTCAAACTGCATCTTAAAGAAAGATGACGTAATTGATGTATCATTTCATCAAATGTCTTAAGAGGAAAAACAATATCATTGGGAAACTTGACATCCCAAACGCGGAAGCTTGCAAGTCCACTTGACGCACAGATCATGACAAATGTATCGTCTGGCAGAAGGTCATAAGCATAACAGATGTATGCAAGTTCCGAAGCTGATAAATCTATGTCGTTGATGGCTAGTAGGCCTGTACAATCTTCAATGTCAACTTTTCTCAACTGGTTGGCACCAAACACCCCGACATTTTCTATCAACGAACTCTTAAAATACAAGCTCTTTAGATTACTAACCATTTTTATTTTAAGATTGAACTTCATAAATTCTATACGTAAACTATGTACTGTGGGGATCGCCATACTCGCATAATCTGAGCCTGTGACTTGCAAGGAAATGAGTGAAAGATTTTTCAAAACTGGGCAAGCCATGACCAACCAAGCCAAATCTATGGCTGAAATGGTGAGACATGCCAAGGACAGGGTATGCAGGCATTCAAATACACCAGTAATGGATGTAATCTTTGGAGAATGATAGGCCACAAACAAGAGTTCCAACTTCTTGGAGTTGCAGTCCCGCATAATGTCGGCATATGCCGTCCGAACACCATACAACAGATGACGCAATGTTTCTCTAGTATGTGAGAGCCATGACGTCACTGAATCTGCAGTGAATCCAGCATGATTGACATCCATAACAATCGATAGGGACTGTAACCCCACAGTTTGATGCACGGCCTGATTTATATACATCTCGAGTTGATGGGGATGAAGTGAACGGTAACCTGCCCAGTTGTAGTAAATGAAATGAAGGGAATGGTGGGCACGGAAGGCTTGTTGCCATATCCGAGAAGTAACACACACCATTACCACATCTCGTGCAGCTTCCACTCGGGTTAGTATGCATTGAATCACGTCTAACGGCAAATTCTCCATACATGAATAGACACTGAACCAATGCAAAGCAATCAATGGTCAGGAAATAAATCATATGTTGCGTAAATAGAAATCAAATCAGTTTAATAGCAAGATAAACCTTTTAAACTTAACAATAAAATTCTCCCATCAAGTTATATTTCCATGCAATCCAAACACATCCACTTCAAAAGAAGAAGAAGAAGAAGAAAGGAAGGAAGGAAGAACAGAGGCAAATTCACCCAAAATCTGACAGAATTCAGACCCAATCTCTGCGTCAAGTAACTCAAAGCATCTTTTTAGCAATCGCTACTTTCTTCAGTAAAATCTGTCTGGTTGTGTAGCACTCACCCTCTCCACAGCAACAACCATGTAAAGCACGTTTCTTCCTTACACTAGATTCAGATTTGATGATATACGGATTTTTTTTAAAAAATTTTTAATTTTTAATTAGAGATTGTATTGATGGAACTTGAGATGTACAGCCATTCGGGTGGGCCCCTAGAAGCAAAAGATCGGGGCTGCACCTATCATAAAGAGGATGAGCAAGCTAAACAAGGGAAACCAAAAAATTAGGAGACAGAGACCGAGGGGCAGCTGGGCCAGAGGCGAAGGGAAGGGAAGTTAGCCTATCCCTGTCTTGTGCTTGCTGAGCCAAATTTGACCCTCACCGGCCTTGTCAAGAAGCAAAAATCCTTTGATACACCTTGGAAGGTCAGCTGAGTTGAGGAAGATTCTATTAGGGGTGCCGCTGCTAACAATATTGGCGAGGCCATCCGCCACAGAATTACCTTCCCTGAATGTGTGGCTAAAAGTGAGGTTAAGGGACTGTTTGATTTGATGATATAAGGATTTATTGTTTCATGAAATGCAGAAAAGTTTGGTATCACCCGGGGCTATTACCCCACAATGTGAATTTGGTTTGGTGGTATCATATGGTTTCTTATAGTGGGAGTGGAAGCTGGTAGGCAGAAATGTTACAATGTTATTTGTCAGAGCAGGGATTTAGAGTTGAAAAGGCAATGAGTGGGCATGTTGTCAATATGTCGATTCATTTTAGCAGGAAGAAAGATGTAAATGGTTTCTCGGGTATTTGCTATATAAATCTGAGTTTGTCCGTTGATTTCAGATTCTGTGTGGAATCGCATTAAAAAAAACTTAAAAGAAAACATAATCATCATCATGTAACCCTCATCTCAACTAATTGGGGTCGACTACATCAATCCAGTTCAGCCATTGCACTCTATCAAGGACCATATCCTCAGTTGTCAGTTTCATGCACAAGTTACTATAGCTGAACTTATTGTTTGACTTTGTTACTGAATGTGTATTTATGCTGATGTTAATATGGAAAGCAGGACTAAGTAGAAAAAAACTCAAGAATCTCCTACACCTTACACGAGGACAACACTCTTTGCATCATTATAGAGTTCATGGACTGTGAAGTGGCACACCTACAATAAGCTATTTTACTCTCTTCCTAGAAAATCGGCAAATGCATGACTTTGTTGCTCTGGCCAGCAATCTAAATCAGAGAACTGCCTCTGTGAAATGTGTACTTTTACAACCATATAAAAAATTTCTAATCTTTCAACAACCTGAAGTTCTACAAAAACTTTCTGAAGGGAACTTTACTACACAGGTATGCATGAGCAATTCCAAAACACACTCAAAACGGGTCCTATCGTGGCCAGGTTTATTATTTCAATCCTTTTTGGCCCTTCTCCCTGGTTTGCTAACAGAATGATTTGCTTGTCCTAATTTTTAATCTTGCTTCTTGTGATGGTGGTTTTTCTCTAAAAAAACTCTCATACAAAAAATTTCACTGTAAACCAAACAAGTTCGGTAAGATAGTGGCAGAAATAACTCTCATGCGAATTTACAGTTTAAAAAGTGACAAGCCATGTGTTTTTTGTTTTCTACATGTTTCCTATACATCTTGAAATTGCTCGAGTTAAAAACGACCATGAATCGCTTCATTGTTAGTTACTTGGTTGCCATTCTTGGATAAAAAGTAAATTGGTGCCATGATCCAGCAACTATATGATTTTTTGTTACTAATACTACATTGTTTATTTAAAATGCATCATTTTAAAAAGAGACGTGGAAAATGATTCTCTCCCCAACTTTGTTGTGTTAATCCTGGAAGCTCCTACTAACAAAGAGTTGAAGGTGTTCATTCATAGGAATTTTCATACTGCCTCTATCCTTGTTAATTACTCTCAGTCATCTCAAACAGTTCATCAGTTGTATGCCATGTTATAATAAAACTTCAAACCAAGTCTTCCCCTCGTTCTTTTTGCACTAGCCAGTCTTGGTGCTGATCACGAAAGTTTTGCCATGTGTATGACAACTTGTCCAACCTTCCCCTGTTTTAATGAAATTCGGACTTTATCGCTGAGTCTTGAAAATATACTTTTCAAAGAGTAACTAGATTCATTAAAAGCTAATAAAGGGGAAAAGAAGTTATATTACAACAATAAGGACGTGAAACCCCTGCTAGCAAGATAAAGCACCAAGGGATTAGATCTGCTACTGATTGAGAGGGCAAATGAAATGTTTAGCCGACCAATCAGGGGTCTAATATATTTGAAGATACAATATGAAGCTCAAGGACAAGCCTTGTCCCCTTTAGCCCAAGAGCAAAAGTCTTTGTGGGGCACCTCAACCAAGATGGACACCCGCTGAAACTGATTCTGGATGATACGGACTGCTTCCCTAAGGGGCAAGAGTAATGGCTTATGGTGGAGAATCTGCTATGGCTTGACCTTATTAAGCCCTCATCACAGAGCCCACCTTGTCCAAGAGGAGATCATCCACATCAAAGAGATCATCATCCACCCTAAGAACTGTTATAGAGAGAGGGAATGACGAAAGGATTCTGCCTCTTATCTCCAATAGGGCCCCTTTCCTAGACTCCTATCTGACCAGCGAATCTGATAGTATATTCATGGTCACCCATGCAACACCAAAGAGAGACAACACAAAATGCCACACTGTCAACACAAACAGACAAAGCAGGATAGGTGAGAAACTTTGCATGCTGCTTGTACAAATTGCAATCTGTTTGGGCAGCTAAAGCCTCTTTTTTGCAGTTGATCCTATGCAGTGTTCGAGGTATCGGTATCGCTGGCTGGGGATACAGAAACAATATCGATATCACCAATAATATTGCCAATTTCCGGAAATGTGGGGAAACATAGGGAAAACGATGAAAATTATTAGTGCAACTCCAGGAGATGCTAAAATTTAGGAATAAAAAAATGCAAAAAGAATGCATACATAATAAGTTTCCATTTAATGGAGCCTAAAAGTAAATGTTATCACTTATCGGTAAGAAATGAGTCCAATAGTAACACAACAATCACTTAAAATCTTATTAAACCAATTAACAAGTAAACAAATATGCATAATGCATTCATAAATTATACATCCATGTATAAATAAGCATATAAACACAATACACATGCATGATGATCCAACCATCCAACCATCAATCCATATATCCCATCCAATCATCCAACCATCCATGATGATCCAACCATCCAACCATCAATCCATATATCCCATCCAACAATCCATCCTTCCAATCGTCCAACCATCCCATCCAATTATCCAAACATCTATCCATCCATCCATCCATCCAACCATCCATCCATGCAAACAGTTTTTAATAAACAGATTTTTGGCGATATCAATACATTGGCAATATTATAGAAACATCACAAATACACTGGCAATACAAGCGACACTTGGAATTTACATAGTTGAAAATATTGGTGATGCATTGTTGATGCAAGAGGCACTTGGAATTTACATGGTCGAATATTGGCAATATCGATACATCAGCGATACTTAGCCATATATCGTTGATACCTGGAATTTCTGATACTACCAGTGTAATCGGTAGTGCTACCAGTGTTATTGATATCGCCAAGCTGGAGATACGGATAATATCGGGGATACTTCGAACAATGATCCTGTGTCATTTTTTATTTTTTTTCTTTTGGTAGTGTGAATGGGGAAAAGAGAATAGTTTTAGTAGAAAATTAGAGAGAAAAAAAAAAAGAAAAAGATGAGAAAAAGAAGAAAAGGTGAAGAAAAGAAGAGAGGAGGAATGGTTGCTTTCATGCTAGCCTCCTCACCTTTTTTCCCATCTTATTTGATTAGGGTTGCAGTAATTATAACTGAAATTACATAATCGATCTCCTTGCTTAAGGACTAACTAAAACACATTCATATGGGCTCAAACTCGGGCCTAAACCAAACCCAATAAACAAACCAAAGCCCAAAGGGGCTCAAGGCCCAAAATCTGCAACCCACAATACTTTTAACACTCCCTCAAGCTGGAGCATAAATATGATACATGTCCAGCTTGGATACAAACTTTAAGAATTGAAGCCTTCTAAGAACTTTGGGGAATAGATCTGCAACCTAATCTAGGGAGAAGAAATACGGAGTGAAAATTTCGTTTTGAGAGACCTTATCTTGAATGAAGTAATAATCGACCTCTATATGTTTTGTTCTCTCAGGGAAGACTGGATTGTTGACAATGTGGATAGCAACTTGAATATCATAATACAGAGGCATTAGACCTTGGACAACAAACCCCAATTCTTCAAGGAGGGATTTAAGCCAAATAAGCTCACAAGTGGTGTGGGCCATTGATTTGTATTTTGCCTGATCAATTAACCTGGCAACCGCATTCAGCTTCTTACCTTTCCAAGTAACCACATTTCCGCCAAGAAAAGTACAATAACCTATAGTTGACCACATGTCATAGCTGGACCCTACATAAACTGTATCAGAATAACTGACTATTGGAGATGGTCGTGAGACCTATACAAGATACCTCTCCCAGATGCACCCTTCAATTACCTAAGAATTCTCATGACTGCAGCTAAATGTGAGGTTCTTGGGCTCTGCATAAATTGACTAGCTACATTAATAGGGAAGGCAATATCAGGTCTTATAACGGTCAAATAGATGAGCTTACCAACAAATCTTTTATACATACCAAGGTATGTTAATACTTCTTCTTCAGGCTCAAGTTTAAGTTGAGAATTCATTGGTGTATATGCCGGCTTGGCACCAAGCATACCTCTCTATTCCAGTAAATCACAGACATATTTTCTCTTACATAAATTTATTCTAGATTTAGACCTAGCTAATTCAATGCCGAGAAAATATAGAAGAATTCCAAGATCTTTGATTTGAAACTGAGATTGAAGATACAACTTCAACTTCTCAATACCTTCTAATTCATCATCTGTTACTATAATATCATCCATATACACAACAAGGATAATATAGCCAAACATTGTATACTTTGAGAATACTGAGTGATCTATTGTACCCCTCTTCAGCCCATATGATACCACTACACCACTGAACTTCTCAAACCAAGCTCATGGAGACTGCTTTAATCCATATATAGACTTCTTTAACTTGCACACTTTAGATGTCTCCTCCCGAGCAACAGACCCCAGAGGTTGCTTCATATAA
This sequence comes from Magnolia changhungtana, assembly GCA_030180095.1. NCBI lineage: Eukaryota > Viridiplantae > Streptophyta > Magnoliopsida > Magnoliales > Magnoliaceae > Magnolia > Magnolia changhungtana. The sequence continues at coordinate 9,337,169 of JASAUF010000546.1, read as the reverse complement.
ACTTCTTCATGCAATGCTCCGTACAAAAATGCATTCTTAACATCTAGTTGAAAGAGGGCCCAATCACGATTTGCTACAACAACATATAACAACTTGAACCGAATTAAGCTTGGCCATCAGAGAAAACGTATCTAGATAATCTACTCCACAAACTTGAATATATCCCTTGGCAAACAAACTAGCTTTATAACGATCAATTGATCCATTTGGAAGAAATTTTATTGCTTGGCTTTATAACGATCAATTGATCCATTAACAAGAAATTTTAATATGTAAACCCACCTACACATAACTGGTGTTTTACCTGATGGCAGATCCGTTAATTGTCATGTAATATTTGAATACATGGTTGTAAACTCCTTATCCATAGCCCTTTTACAAATTTCATCCAACAATGCATCCTAAATGGACTATTGAATAAAGAAAACAGAAAAGGCAAGAGCAAACTTCTAATAATTTATGGACAATGGGTCAAAAGCAACAAAATTAGAGATTGGATAAGAGGCATGTGAATGTTTACCTTTACGAATCACAATAGAGAGATCATTGCCATCCTCTACAGACTTAGAAATAGGGAGGACTTCATTGGGTGCAGAAACCAATGGTGTGGATTGAGAGGGAATGGTCTGTGATATTGTTTTTCCTTTTTCTATAATCTTTTTGTGAAATCCTTATAGAGTGGTAGTTCCTTAACATTAAAATCTACTGGAAAAACATTTGGTAAAGAAACCTCCTCCGGAACCAGTTCTGCAACATGTTCAATTTAACCATATAACGAGACATCTTCAAAGAAGGTAACATTAGTTGACACGAAGTGGTTTTTAAGAAAAGAAAAATAGCTTCAATAACCTTTTTTAGTACGAGAATATAAAAAATATATACATTTCAAAGAAAACGATGTAAGTTTATCTTGATCAGACTCAAGCTGATGAACAAAACAAGTATAACCAAACACTTTTGGGGGGAACAAAAACATTGGCCAATCAGGAAATAATAATGAGAAGTGTTTTATAACCTATAATTAACGAGGGCATCCTATTTATCAAATGACATGCAGTAAGAACTGCATCACTCCAATAAGATTATGGAACATTCATTTCTAACAACAAAGCACAAGTAACCTCAATCAAATGCCGATTCTTGTGCTCAGCCACCCCATTCTATCGATATGTATAAGCACGGAAAGTTTGATGGATAATATCATGACTTAGAAGATACTTTTGAAAATCACAAGAAACAAATTCCAAAGCATTATCAGATCTAAACATGCACAAATTTGCACCAAACTGAGTTTTTATTTCATTATGAAAATTCTGAAATATATGAAAGAATTCTGACCTATATTTCATGAGAAACAATCATGTCATCATGGAAAAATCATCAATAAAGAAAATTATGTACTTGAAACCTAATAAGCTAGAAACATAAGCTAGTCCTCACATATCACAATGAACTAATTTAAAAGGAAACATCACTCTTATTATCGACCTAGAAAGAAAATGAGATGGAACAAAAGTATAATTTCTGGAGAGATGGATGAACCAAACAACGATGCCACTAAATTGTTGGACTCTTATGAAGTATGGACGCACTTACTGATTCCCTCTCCAAATAATACATGACATTCCTCTCACAACCTCCACCAATAATATGAGACACTTATTGATTCCCTTTCCGTTTTAGATTCTGTGAGGAAATGATCCTTCTCCCATGCCAAGAGGAAAACTTCAACTAATTTAGCCCAGAAAAGATAATTCTTCCCGTTAAGTTTCACGAAGGTTATGGACGCATTAAATGAAGGTCCAAACACCCTCTCAACGATGAGAAACCACTAACTGCATTTTTTGGCTCCAATATAAGCTAGGGACTGATTTACTTCAATCTAGAAAGACAAGTGCTGATCTATAAACAGGTCCAAGCACAACTATCCCTTGTAATAATATCATGTAAGAATTTCTAGCTCCTCATCAACTAGAAAACCCATAAATAACATCCACACATCTCACACAACTTAACGGAAACACAAAAAATATCAAAAAGTGATCCAACATAGAAGAGTAACATAAGGAAAACCACCTTAAACATAACCTTAATAGAACAATAAGCAAGCCTTCATATTCAAGTTGAGGCTCCAATGCTCCCTTTTTGTGAGAGATTCCATTTACTTGACGGAAACCGCAGAAAACATCATGTTTTCTGCAACAACGCAATGAGAACCACCTTTTTCTTAAGTTCCGATCGGCCCACTAGGGTTTTGGGGACCTCAAGCTCGATCCAATAGTGATTTGAAAATGAGAGGTTTGTGGCCCAAATCACTCCAAGTTGGTCTCTGATATGATGTGAAATGGGTAAAGAAGAATAGTTTTAACAGAAACTAGAGAGAAGAAAAAGAAAGGGATGAGTGAATAGAAGAAAATGTGAGGAAAAGAAGAGAGAAGGAATGACTGCTTTCATGCTAGCCTTCTCACCTTTCTCCCATCTTATTTTATTAGGGCTATAGTAATCACAGCTGAAATTACATAATTTCCTTCCTTGCTTGAAGACTAACTAAAACATATTCATATGGGCCAAAACTCGGGCCCAAACTAAACGCAATAAACAAATCAAAGACCAAGGCTGAAAACTATCTTTCGTGGCTTCCAAGAACAGTTTTGCTGAAAACTACCTGAAGGCTAACTGATTCCATATTTTAGTGTCTACTCACTAGTTGAGCACCTCAACCGGTTCAAGAATATGCATCATCTCTATGTATTGGCCGATTTCATCGTCCTTTAAACACCTTCTGCATCAAATATCCCAACTCATCTTACTGTCATGCACCAGAACACAATCTTTCACCACAGAATGGCATTGAAAAGCTACCTTGTATAACTCGAGGAGGGCCACATATAGGGTCCCACTATTGTCAGCCCCATACTTGTCTATGACTACCCTTTCCACAAATCACTTTCTTCATAATGAAATCTCCTCCACCATTTGCATAAGAAACACCAGTTCCTTTCTTGAACTTGACCGATACCCAAGCCCCCTCCCTGGATTTTGAACTTATTTCCAATTGATTAGGTGGATTTTCTTTTTATAACTCATGCAATCCCACAAGAAGTTGCGCTGAATTTTCTCTAAGGCTTTCACCACCCCTACTAGAATTCTGAATAACGATGGGTAGTAAATTGGAAGGTTGGCTATGGCAGCTTTAATCAACGTAATGCAATGACCAGGAAAGAGTTGGCCACGTTACCACTATGATAATCTTTTTCTTGAATTTCTTGACAACTAGTGTCCACGTCTATTTGGCGGGCACTCTTCCACCCAAAGGAAGACCCAACCAAGTAATTGAAAATGACCCACATTTGCATCTCAATACCACGGCTAAGGAATTCACTTGGAACTCAGAGATGTTAATGCCAGCCATCAAACTCTTGCCCATGTTAACTTTCAGGCCAGAGACTGCTTCAAAGCTTCTTAGAATACCTTTCCAGTTCTTCACTTGGATATCATCTGCCCCAAAAAGAACCAAAGTGTCATTGGCAAACTGTAAATGGGAAATGGAGAAGGGCTGACTCAAGCCACTTCTTCCGCCCTAGACAACACATGACTAAGCCTTTCAACAGCAATCAAGAAGAGAGGGGGAAACGGAGGCTGAGGACACATTCTTTGATCTAGCTACACCATTTGTACCTGAAACCTATCCAGTTCAGCACGTATAAAAGGAACCCCCAGTCTACATGATCAAAGGCTATTTACATATCAATTCTACAAACAACGCCCTCCTTGGCTATTCTCTCCAACTGAATGCATTCGTCGGTGACTGAAATCCTGTCTAGAATCAACCTTTCAGAGATGAAGGCTCCTTAATAAGGCGAGATCATCTTCACCATCACCATTTTCTAAGGCTCAACTAGGACCCTTGCAATGATTTTGTAGATGCTACCAAGGAGACTAATTGGCTTGAAATCTAATAACAGCTCCACTCCATACTTTTCCAGCAAGGCAGATGGAGGCTGCTCCCATGTTTTTGTTAAGTTTCACTCCAGAATGAACTTTATTGAAGACCTCAAACAGATTGCCCCTGATTATGTCCCAGCAGTGTTGAAAAAATCACATGGAGAACCTGTCAGGCCTTGAGGGATTTCTCTGAGCCCACATTCATGATCACCCTTCTAATTACCTCCTCAGTGAACTCTTTTCCAGCAACCTGCCATCCTTGAAAGATGGATTAAAAAACACTCCTGTCAAGGGTAGTTCTAAGGACGCTATCCCCCAAATAAAGCTGTTTCTAGAATTTCATCATTTCTTCCTTGTTCTCATCTCTATCTTCCAAAGAAATTCCATTAACAGTCAGCTTGGAGATAACATCTATCCTTTCCGACCATACACTAGCCTTTGTAAGAAGTCGGTATTTCTTTTAAACACTTGAAGCCACACAAGCTTTGGAGCTTTGATTCGAAGCAATTTCTTCACACAGGGATAACTCACATAGGTCTTTCAACTAGTTAAGTCAGGAAGCCCTCTCTTCAAGAATCAGGCAGAGGTAGCAAGGATGGATTATTCAATGGTGCCCTCCTGTCTTCCCGGTTCTGCTACTTCCATTACCGTATTCCACTCGTCCTGTTTAGATTTTAATACTATAGCTTCTTCATCATCTTGAATCTTGCCCACCCCCGAACCTGATAGCTCTTCCACCAGTCCACCATCTTCTTGTAAGTTCTGATTTGTAAACATTTATTTTCGGATCTAAATGGCTAAGGAGCCCTCCTCAAATCCTCTATCCGAAAGAAGATAGGCCAGTGGTCTGAAGCAGGCTTTAGGAGGGTTCCTTGCCTGGAGAAAGGAAGTTTTTTGTCCCATTCATCGTCAATAAAAAATCTGTCTAGTCTGCACAAGATAGGGATTTTTTTTTTCTTTTCTTTCTGACCAAGGTATTCCATAACGGTAATGGCCACGGCCACCACCGTTACCTTTATGATACGGGGTGAAACGATCGTAACGGCCACCACCGTTACCTTTACGATACGGGGTGTAACGATTGTAACAACCATTATGGTCTCTTTTTATTTATTTATTTATTTATTTATTTATTTATTGAAAACGAAAAATCCAAAAAAACTGTATCGGCCTTGTAATGGACTGTTACGGGGCTGTTACGGCCTTTACGGGGGGCATAACAGGCCACTACGGGGGCTGTAACGGCCTTTACAGGTAATTTTTTCCGTAACGGCCGTTACGGCCTTTACAACCCTGTAATGTGTAACAGTTGTCACCATTACCTTTACATAACAACCTTTATGGCACACCATGTTTCTGACCAGGAGAATGAATGGTCGATACTTTGAAGGTCTAGCCAAGGTTGGCAGACTTGGAACTCAAACTTGACTCAATAGACCCAAAGTTGACTCGGGTGAGTCAATGGGCCGACTTGGGCAAACCATTTTTTTTTTACAATTAACAAATATGGATAAATATATGTATAAAAAAATTACTATTACAGATAGAGAGTCAAGAGAAAGGGGCTTAAGAGTAGGTCGACTCTTTTTAAGAGAGGTTTGCTCAAATACATCTCAGCATATTACAATATGATATGTTAGGGCTTTAGCCATTGGAATTGGGTTCTTTTCAAGAACACAACCGTTTATCTAATAAGGGTTCTCTTAGTTGGGAGATGCCTGCAAAATCTATCAGATTCAATAATTGAACCCTTTGATTTTACAAAGGTTTCGGTGACCGTCCATTTTCAAACCAAAAGAGCCGAATTTCAAAGGGTTAAAGTGATCCGTTTTAAATATTTTATTTGTTGTATATACACCATAAAAGGCAAGTGTAGTGCGTGTGTGAGTGATCACGATTCAATCCCTGGTAGTGGATTAAAAATAATAATAATAATAATAATAATAATAATAATAATAATAATAATAAAGATAATAAAAAGCAAGACTAATCATGTAAATGGTTTGGATCATTGGTAGATGACCCAGGTTCAAATGCTAAAACCATGATGCATCACATTGTAATACGTCAGTACATACTGCAGCAAACCTCTTTAAGAGAATGAGAATGTGATGGTTTTGATACTCTGGCTGTGTTTGAAGCTTGATACACATGCCCATGAAAATGGTATGCGTGGTATACATCGGCTCAAGCTAAACCAGCTAGACTGCAACTTTCTATCACTAGGTCACAGTCCAAAAATCAGATTGTTGGAAAGATGACAACTTCTGATTTGTAGATGTTTGTTAAAACAGGACCATTGGATCAATTTTAACTTTTCCTAAACTGTCCGATAAATGGCCATGAATCTAATAGTCCAATGATGATATAAGCATACGTTTTGGTTGATGATACAACTAAATGAGTACCCATTAATTTCCAGTGTATCAAACTTTTCTCTAAGGAAAAGCCAAAAAGGGCGGGATACTAATTGATTCAAAACCTTAAAAATTACTGCACATTCGTTTGGCAAGTTTACAACCATATTACTCACCTGAGTCAATCTGTGACTCGTTAAGTCGGCTGATTCTTGTTTATAAAAACCACCATGTAAAGCATCGTGACTCGCGATTCTTGCCACTTGGACGAGCCACCGAGTCACACCAAATTCGAGCAAACTCACCTGACTCCTGATCAATTTTGACCCCCACCAAATCCACACCTCATTTGAATCGGTAGGAGTTCGAAATTGAGTGGACTCAGGTGAGTCCCATATCGACTCGGCGAGTCAGCCAACCTTGGGTCCAGCGATTCAAAACAATCTACAAATTAACTGAATTGCTTCGAGCTACAAGGCCTGCCTGATCTGCCTAGCTTCTCATTGTTGAATCTTGTTGCACTGAATCTCTCTACCAATTTTTTTTTTTTGGTTACTTTCTTCAACTCTTTCCAAAAATTAAGCTTTCATCCTTCTATGGGCCATAAGCATTAGACATCACCCATTCCAATGCATCCCAAATATCCTGCAGCTTAACCGAGATTGAGAACTTGTTGACCAGTGTCAGTGCACCTGAATTTGCTGTTGTCCCATATTCAAATACTTACCCAGCAGACCTAACCACCAGAATTGTAAAATACCCACAAAGTTCCTTCTTCCCCAGAAGTTATCTCTTTATCATTAATGGCCTCCCATTTTGATTCTTGAACTAAAATAATATTGCATTGGTACTTCTCATTTTGATTCTTGAACTAAAATAATATTGAACTGGTATTTCCTTGCCAGATTGCTAACAATCAGCCTCCTAACAATCTCCAAGCTCTGATGTTCCAAGACATAATTACCATCTTGACTTGTTCTTGCTCTACACCCTGGCTGATCTCCAGGGCTAACTGGAGACCTTGCTGCACTTTTTCAAAAGCTTATTGCTCTTCTCAACCTTCTCTTTCCAACCTTGACATCTCTTGCTTCCATCTGCTCAAAGAATTTCTGCAACTCCTCTCTGGAGCCATGTACCACAACCCCCACTTTTTCTATAGTTTTCATCAACCAATCTGCATGCCCGGTTGTAGAGTGGATCCCTCCCTTGTCTGCCTTGGTTTCCAAGGCCTCATCTCCCCATCCGATTACAGACATCACTGAAGAGCAGCTCCTTATCCGATTTTCATAGCGCTGCTACAAGGCACCATGGAGATGGGTCACATCTTCTATAGAAACTGACAGTAAGTGCTCCGAAAGAGCCCCTACTTGATCACTACCAACAGACTAGCTACCGTTTGCATAAGGCAACACTGCCGTACCATGGCCCACCATAAAAAATTCTCTGCCTTGCTCAATTGAGTAATTGTCCTCGCTACCATTGTCTGATTCTGATTACGTCCCCTCGATTCCTCTCTTTCCTCTGAAACGTCAAAGACAACAGCGAAGCATCAACCATGACCGCCTCAAACCTTTAGGCTATCAACTGTTTATCCTCAACTCACTTCGCATGTTGAGACCCACCTTCTCTAGCACCATCTCAGATGCCTTGAATCAAAGAGTCACTGCAGGTTGAGGTCATCTCCCAAGTAAAAAAGAATGGTATTTGTGGACGGGGGAAGAAAGTGTTAGGGAACAAATGACTCCCTAAACAATTTTATTAAAGGCATATTATAAAAAAGGGAATGGTGTCCCAAGAGAGCACTGAAACGAACGTACATCTCTCTCCCTAACACTGCTGAATTTTTTGGAGACCAGGGATTCAATTACTAAGTGAATAAACTAGCCCTTTCACTGCATCCCTCTAGATCACCATTCATGCTGCCAGATGGGTGGCTAGGTTCACTCCACACGAATGGTGGGGATGGACTTACATCAATGAGTCAGAGGAGGAGGAGCTCGCCACATATCCCTCGCATATATCAAATCAACCAGGCCTAGAAGGAGCAGAGCTCCTTGTGCGAAGCTTTCCTCCTTCTGAAGCACCTGTCTTTTATCTGATTGATTGATATCCCCTTCTCCACATCCTGTGCTGGAGCCTCCACATCTGCTCTTAACATGGCATCTATTGGAGGATAGATCTGAGAACTGTTACCCTCTTTTATCACCCGTTAAACCAGCAACAACTAGAATCAATTTGGAAAGCTGAATTTTGAACCACTTCATTATTTCCCCCTTTGTTCCTTGCCATATTGGGCTATAAGAACAGGGGCCACTTTGCTGACTTGGATGCCACCTAGATTGATCTACTTATTTGAAACATAGCAATTAAAGCTAGCTCCCGGCATTGAGCTTACCTTCACGCGCAAGACCGAGCCCGAGACCATGTCTGTGTCATTTCCTCACCACTTCCCTAACTGTTGAAGCTATCATGCATAGATCAATGGTTGATGTTAGTTGGGTTATCCCCCAGAACTTCGCCTTTTACTGTTACTAGGTCAACTTCCAAGTATCCATCAAAACAGCTCCCAAACTCAGCCAATGTTTCAAAGAACCAGGCATGGAGCAGGATGCCAAAAGTGGGAATCCAAACTAGCCACTCTTTCATTGTATAATTGGATAGGATGCTGCTAGTCATCTTGAGACTGTGGTTCTAATGATTAATCAATGAGTTGACAACTTCCGCACCCTCCAACTGACATCCCTGCCCCCAAGGGAGAGGGCTAGTTGAAGATGACAATCAGAGTCTCCTTCAAGATCTGTTACGACATCATACATAAATGGTTTCTGTTCCTCAACTGCCTTCTCATTCACCTGAACCACTTGGCAATGTTTCTCCTCGCTCTTCCAAACCTACGATGTGCACTTACATGTCTCACAGCATTTTTGTAGTTCATACCAGTTCTCCCTTTGCTCCAAGCCTGCTGGTGGTTTTCACCCCCCTGCATCTTCCCCAATCTTTTTCTTGCCTTAATGGTCCTCGCTTTCCATCTTAGCCGGTAGGACATTCTAGTGAACATCATGAGCAAAGTTCGCCTTGACAAATCTGTTGTCCATCTTCGTCTTATTTATATGATCAACAACTCTCAGCACATCTGATGCTATTTTGAATCTGACGAAGGTGAAACCACGCAACCTACACGAGCTTTTCCTTAGGGATAATAGTATCAGTCACCTCGCCAAAGGGTTTGAAGTGGGCAGTCAAATGAGTCTGCTAACGGGGGTTACAGATTCAGCCACATCTCCCATCCAAATTCGGATCACATGCTATTGTAAACAAGGTTTCAAATATCGCCCAGTACTAAATAGATCAGATTTAGTGGGCAATGATTTATTATTTTAATTGTAGGGAGTTCTTTGAAAGACATGAAAGTGTTGATTCAAATATCGCCCAGTACTAAATAGATCAGATTTGGTGGGCAATGACATAATATTTTAATTGTAGGGAGTTCTTTGAAAGACATCAAAGGGTTGAAGGTTTTGAAAAATTCAGATTTTAATTTTTCTCGGATCCCACATAGATACAATCAAATCCCTACAACCAAACAAAGGGTTGAGATCTTACCTCAATTTTGTGGTCCGTTGATCCCGCGTACAAGAGCCAGTGTTGAATCTCCAATGTAGGAGATCTCTTCCCGATCTATCCCAACAAGATGAGAAATTGAGACACCACAAACGGCCACTATAGGGCTGGGCATGCGCACCTAAGAACTGTCCATAGGTTGGACCCAACATGTTCACACATGTGATGAAGGGAGGAGAGGAGAAGGATGTGCTCTTCTTCCTGCTTCTCCTTTTTTTTTTCTTCTCTGCAACGTCCAAGGGGATATGGACATCTAGTGCTCTCTTTGTCCCTCTTTGGGATAGGACAATTTTATAAGGAATAAGGCTTTCATAGGGAAGCACCAGTCATGGTGCTCCTCACCCTAACGAACTTCGGTAATGGCCTACATAAAAAAATAATAATAATAAACCTATAATGATTTATCCATGCGCCCAAAATAACCCAATCCTTTCACTGACCGTGGTATCCACTCTTGACCATAATCACATGCGGGTCTAAGAGGTGAACCACAAGATCTCAACCATCAAATACTCGTCAAGCATGATAAAACCAATTTTAACAGTTAAAACAAAAGATCAATAATTAAAAACATTTTATTAAACATCTAAAACCTTTTTAGGTGCCAGGTCCTACTAGAAAACCACTTGATGGATAGTCCGACCACTAAGATCTAAGCCACCAATAAGTTCCTTGAAGTAACTAGTTGATCTCATGTTGGAACATATGGACTTCAACTGCACCCATATGTCAGCCGCTAATATAACTTTCCAAGTAGGCCAAAGTATAAAACATTAGGACCTTGAACCCTCCATGTATCCTTAAGTTTTGAGGATTAATCAAAGTCGATACATAGTCAAGTAAATTTGGTCCAAACATGATGGACCTCCGAGACTAGAGACTTGACACGATCCTCCAATGCAAGTGCTCAGCCAAGCCTAAACATAAAAATTTACATTCCATGAATAATTACCTCTCGTGTGGGGTATGGCACAAGCACCGATAGCCTGATGGTGGAGGCCTTCCATCCCAACTCTTTTGCTACTTCCCACATATTGGATGACCAATTAACCTTTCGTGGATTGCATAATATGCTATTATGGTCGTGGAATTTAGGGTACTAAGATCCATTGAACCAAGGTGTCCTGTATCGGTATCGGTTGGCATAACGGTGCCCTCCGAAACCGATACGGATACGGGGGCGTAACGGCGCAAATTTTTTTTTTTTGCCAAAAAAATATGAAAAAATATGGATTAAATCCGGAATATTCTAAGCATTCCAAATATGCATTCATTTATAAATTGGAACATGTTTATGGTGGTGTAACGGTCCACTCTTTGGTGAGAAGTTGTATCGGACTGTCTAATTAATTTTTGAACCAAGTAACCTGAATTTGACTACAAAATTCATATATTTAATTTTCTAAATATCTAATTTATATACTTAACAACTTGATATCATTTCTCCCAATAGTTCTTTAAAAAAATGAAATTAAATTTAGGTAGATGGCGTTGCCAATTTGGGGCTGACTTGGAGGACCAATCTATCCCCCAAATCAGCCTCAAATTCATGCAATTTATTGCCATTATCCTACTTATGAATTGGTGAACATTTATTGGACAGTGAATCATGAAAAAAAATCAAAAGGCCTTATTTTAAAAAATAAAAGTCCACAAATTAACAATTAAAACTATTCAAACAATTTGATTTTGGCATTGTGAGTTAGCAATTGCAGTCCATAATTTAATTGCTAAATTTTAAGTTAATATATGTCTCATGTACAATTTTTTAAGGCCCGAATTAGGCGGGACTCGGATTGTGAAGTGTAGCACACGTGTCAAAGTTTTTTAGGCCCCACCCGTGATGAATGTGTTATATCCACACCGTCCATCCATTTTGCCAAATAATTTTAGGGCACGAACCCAAAAATGAGGCACATCCAAAGCTCAGGTGGACTGCACCATAAGAAACAATAATAATTAAATGTTCGCCATTAAAAATTTATTGGGGGCTACAAAAGTTTTAGATCAAGCTGACATGTGTGTTTTCCCTTCATCCACATCAGTGTGACCCAATTAATAGGTTAGATTGAAAACAAACATTACAGTGGACCTTAAGAAATTTTTAATGGTGAGCATTCTATAACCACTGTTTCCTATGGTGTGGTCCACCTGAGATTTGGATATTACTAATTTTTTGGATCCTGACCTAAAATGACGTGGCAAAATGGATGGACGACATGGATAAAATATATACATCATGGTGGGGCCCACTCGGGTCTGATCAGATTGGATGGAAAATAAACGTTATGGTGGGCCCTACGAATTGTTTAACTGTGAAAATCATTATCTCCGCTGCTATTTTTGGTGTGGTCCAGATGATCTTTGGATATAATTTAATTTTTTGGTAGTGCTCTAAAATGATATATGAAAATAGATGAACGGTGTAGATATAATAAATACATCACTATGGAGCCCATGTAACTTTGCTCTCCTTCGAACCGTTCGTGCAACTCGAAGCTCGAGGAGTGTCAGCGCTCGTCTTAGCGTGACACGTACCTAAAGCAGCTGGTGCGTGGTACACCTGCAAATAAAAAATAAAGGGAGTGAGAGGGAAACCGAAAAGAGAAAAGAAAAGAAAAAAGAGGGAAAGAAGAGAGAAGAAATAAGAGGGAAAGAGGGAAAGAAAAGAGAGAGAGAGAGAGAGAGAGAGAGAGAGAGAGAGAGAGAGAAGAAGAAGAAGAAGAAGAAGAAGAAGGCAGAATGCTGCCGAGAAGAAGAAGAAAAGGAAGAAGAAGAAGAAGAAGAAAGAGAAGAAGAAGAAAAGAAAGGAAAAAGGTAAAAAAAATTTTTAAGGCCCGTAACAGCTGTTACGGGTCCGTAACGGTCCCGTAACGGCGTTTCGACCCCGTGTCGCGTAACGGTGTCAACCGTTACCATTACATATTGGCCGATACAGCCGTATCGTAAGGGATACGGGACACCTTGCATTGAACACGACTCTCTCTTGACCATTAGTCATTGTGTCCAACTCACCTTCACCTAGGACAATTGGAGCAATCAGTCCCTTCAACCCATATAAGAATAAGTTTCTCATATATTAATAATGGTATAAATAACATGATCCAAACTGGGTGGTCATCTAGAACATACTCAAAGGCATTATTGGCTTTCCAACGCACATAATACCAACATTAATGTCTAACTAATTGATACCAAATAATTCAAAATTACGAGATAATGTTACAAGCCAAATACATTGGCTACAAAATATTTAACCATATCATACCATTGATTTTTCCCAATCTACAACCCTATTCTCCTCCTGTTGGCACAATGGTCAAGATCATGGTCAACGTCTTAGGCGTTTTGAGATTACTTGTGGTCGAGAAAACTTTAACTTCCAAAACTGACACTGCTCATCAACAACAAATGCTAGTGCACTAGGATCCCCTCCTTCCTCTCAAAGATCCAAGCTTACTTGACATATATGCATTCAACATGGACATTCTACATTATGATGTTTCAATTACTTCAATCAATATTATTAAGAAGATTAACTCCCTCAAACCTTTACTACATGAATCTCTCCTCCTCTTAGAACTAGTCGCATAAAGCGTGAAGCAAAGAAAAAACCAATTCGAGTACAGGGGAGGGGAAGCATCTGTTTCAAAATGTAAACAAGTACAAATGAGTAGGAAGTAGGAGTTGAAGCAGGAGCGAGACTCCAAAGCGTGATTCAAAGCGCAAACCGCACCTAGTTAGAAGATACCGCAACTAAATACAAGACAACAACAGGTACTTTTATACTAGCGCATCTCACCACATGACGCCGATTTTTCCATGCTTTCCGACAAACAAATTTAAACCGAGATGGATCAAATTCTTAAAGTAATGGGGAACACGCTCCCATAGTCAATATTGGTAATTCCTCTTTCTTCATGTTTCCCATATTTTTTGACTTCAAAATTCATCATATGTTCTGCATATTTGCAAAATTTGTTTTACATTTGCAAATTTACAATAAATAACAAAATTTCCTTCACCTTTTTACTTTGGGGTTTTGTGGTGAAGGATCTGAGAATGGGGAAGGTACTTTTAGAGGAAATTGGTCACAATGATCTCTACCCAATCAAGACATTTTGGCTATCTCATCCCATTGCTTTTGAGGCAAATTAAGCTACATCACGTGTGGCATCATTGATTAGGGAATCCCGTAGTGAGAACATTTGAGTTCCTATTAGGAAATAAATCCATTTCTACTACTGTGAATAATTAAAACACCATTTGCTTCAATTGTCAACTTGGCAAGAGCAAACAGTTTTCATTTGATTTAGTTACTCATAATGCTTCTAAGCCATTATTTTTATGTCACTCAGATATATGGACTTTTCCTATACCGTCTATCACAAGGTTTTGCTATTATGCTATCCTCATAGATGAATTTAGTAGATTCTTCTAGTTTTATCATATGCAACACATTTGAAGTTTATTCTTGTTTTATTCAATTCAAGAACCTTGTTGAAAATTTGCAAAATTGCAAAATCAAATACTTCTAAAGTGATGGGGGAGGTGAGTATGTTAATAAAGCATTCTATAATTTTACTCATAACATCTGGGGTTGCACATAGAATTCTTGTCCTCGTACTCCCCAAACATGGGGTAGGAGAGCAAAAACAAAGCATATAAACAAAATGGGATTATCCATGATAATTCACAGTATTGTTTCACAATGTCATTCTCAATTGTTGTCTATATCATAAATAGACTACCTACCACAACTTTGGAAAAAAAAAACCCCTACAAGCTCTTTTAAACAAAGATGGACTATCCTCATCTCTGAGTATTTGGATAAGCTTGTAACTCATATATAAAACCAAATAACTTGCACAAGTTGCAATTTTGATCAGCCTAACGCGCCTTCTTGGAATACAGTACCAACCATAAGGGCTATCAATGCCTACCTAGGTCATCTAGACGCTTTTGACACCAAGTAGAGATAATTCATTGGCAAGTGCCACAATTATGGAAGAATGAACCACATAAAGAGGAATTACTGGGCCCTAAAGAACAAAGAAGATAGTATGTACACCCTTCATTGTACTATTTGAATTAGTTTTCATCTATCCATTGTTCTTAATGCTTGATGTGTAAACTATTGATCTACGACCTTATAATGGATATTGAGGAGAAGATGGATTCAATGGCAAAGCAAAGAATGATGAGTACGTTGTCTCTTTGATGGATGGATGGATGCAATGTTTTAAATATCGACGATATCGGCCGATATATCCCACGATATATCTTGTATCCCACCTATGCGATACGAGATGCACAGGTAGTGTCGATATATCCCACATGTTCGATCCAGTGAGCATTTTCAATTTCCGATCCTTTTTTTTTTTGTTGAAATTATGTTAAATCAGTGTCAAATGGTTACAAATCCACTAGTTCTTCATGTTTTGCATGAAAAATCATGGAGTTGGAGCTTGGATTTCGATATCCATTGGTTCTTCATGTTCTCCATGTTTTTTTTGAAATTTTCCTTCAACCAGCTGTCAATTGGGACCAATTTCAAAGTATTCAGAAGTATTAGATGAAATGATCATCACATACACTCTAATTTCAAATTTTGAGTGTAGGTGGTCCAATTTGGGGAAAATTCAATTTTTTTCCCAAATTACTTGCAATGTTATACTCCAAACATGGAATTAAGCATGTATGATTGAGGGCTGATCTATTGATTTGTTAAGTCCTTATCAATTTAAAAATAAAAATCAATTTTCAATTAAAAATTATATAAAAAAATTTATTAAAATATTTTTAAAACAAATGAAATTTCCCTTCAATCAGTTATCAATAGAGAATAATTTTGAAGTATTTAGAAGTGTTTGATGAAATGATCATCACACACACTCTGAATATTATGCATTCAATTTGAATATAGTTGCATTAGTTCAGTCAGACAACTCATATGTTAGGACCTTATATACAGGAAACCTATTATGTGAACTTCTTTTTTGAGATTTTTGATTTAAAAGTATGTATTAAGATCTTTTTTAACAATCCCTGAAGTTTCATTGAAAAATCCAACCAGTTTTCCAAATTTTCCATATGTTTTCCAAAAAGTGTGATAAATTACCCGATATAGACGATATATCCCGTGAAGTAACCAATACGTATCAGTATTCCAAGAAGGTGATACGTAACGCGATACCGATATTTCTAACACTAGATGGATGTACATAAGTGGTTATAAGTCTTCTCTACGTCATCATGAGAATTAATAAGAAAACTCATTGAAGGTTACTTTTCACCATTTGATTAGTGGTATGTCCTCAGCATACTAAGAACCTTGAATACCATTCATAGATGGTTTGATGATTGAGGTTTCTTCTAAAGAGTCATCATGATTGAAGTTGAGGATGTTTGTGATTGAATATGCCAATGAGTGATTGGCCTTTGTGATGAGTATGGAATTGAATGAATTACTTCAGGAATGTATGAAACCAAGGTTGTTCTTAAAATATGAAAGTGTCTATCTAAATTCATACACAAAATTGACTTAAACTCATTGAAAAAAGGCAATAGAAGCCTTTGCCCCAAATTGTGATAGTTGGGAGGATTGTCATGTGTGGTTGAATTTAAATGATGTAAAGCACCGCCATTTATCTTGACTCTTGAGTACCTTTTTGAAAAATGGCAAAACCAGCAGTTATAGTGATGGTTGGGCTAGCATGTGTGTATGGACATTTGACTTGATGATTGCATTAGTAATGTTGCTTTGTCTCATGCGATTTGAGTTGAGGACTCACATCAATGCATGAGTACCTACAACATAAATGTTTATTTTTTTTTAAGGATAACAAGCACATTTAGAGAGAGAGAGAGAGAGAGAGATTGAATGGTGGATATGTAAGGAATGCTCAGCCCCATATAGGGAGCGTAAACTCATGTGCACCATATCCAAATATCCTTGGACTTGAGGATTAGTAATGTCAGGGCATTTTCACACCGGACTCGAGTAAGGTGGCTTGTGGGGATGTAGGGGGAGGTGGCTCGTGTGAGGCGGGACCCATCCGTGTTAAGTAGGTGGCTCGTGTGAAGCGTAACATGTGACGTGGGGCCCACAAGGGGGGTTTGGCCGAGGTCCTACCCCATGAGATGTGGAGCCTGAAATATTATATAAAGGGATTGATTCATCATGCTCTATCAATTCGAGGTTTTAAAGCAAGTGTTTAGTTGTCCTGCATCAAAGTGGCATCAGAGCATGAGGTCTCGTGTTCGAGACTCCTCACTGGAAGTGATTAATGCAGGGGCATTTTCACATTGGGCTCGAGTGGGGTGGCCTGTGAGATGTAAGGGCACACTCGAGGTGGGCGGCCCGTGTGAGGCAGGCCCCATCCGTATGAAACGGGTGGCTCATGTGATGTAGAACCCATGTGAAGTAGGGCCCATGAGGGGGGTTCGGCCAAGGTCCTAACCCATGAGATGTGGGGCCTGGGCTATAAAATAAAGGGATTGATTCACCATGCTCTATCAGTTCGAGCTTTTAGAGCAAGTGGTTAATTCTCCTGCATCAATTAGTCATGGAGACTTCCTTATCCATACAAGGATCTTTGATAGATGTTGTGAATCTCGTGACTTAGGATTACATACACTTGTGATTGCGACACTTGGACAAAAGCATGTTGATCCCATGAAGGTCCAACAAGGCATCCACTACTAGTGGTCAAGTTATATGAACTATATCGCCATGAAAGATCACCTGGATTGACAAGCCTAGTTACTCATGAGTTTATGCAACCTTTTAGGTCGGAAGGTTTTCATTAAAACAGTTCTATAAAAAAAGAAAACAATGTTTCTATGCGATTTTAAGTACATTTGTTTTCTTTAGAAAGTGACCTGTCAAAAATCCAATGGTAAATTTTCATGATCATCGAGTGAGGTCCATGTTTATGGCATGGGCAGCTGGGCCAACATAATGAAAGGTGGTGATGATGATGTAGAAGGATGTAGGATAGTAAAAGTTTTGAGGGTCAGAATTCATATGCCTGAAGACCTTTTCCTATACAAGTGACTGGTGATTAACGACATGCGTTACGAGTGAAGGCCCGTGACGATCAAACATTGTTGTCAAATAGCATAAGTGATCGTATGCGACCTATGGGGTTTATGCGCATATGTGATTACACAATCGTATATGCCATTGCATAGCCAAAAAAATACACTTTTTAATGGCATAAGTGATGGCATAATTGCATATGCCATGGCATAATAATGTTGGGGGACTGCAGAAGCACACAGAGTAGAAACAAGAGGAGTAATCGGATCGCACCAATCAAACACAATGAGAACACAACGATTTTAACGTGGAAAAACCCTTGCGGGAAAAACCATAGCACAAAGCGATAGATGATCACTATAAAAGCAAAAATTACAAAGAGAGAGACAACTTACCCGATTCGAACAACCTCGAATCTCACCCTTACTACACCCTTTGAAACCCTTGGACGAATTAGAAACCCTAGAAGTACCTCCCAATCCCGCTTACACCCATATATATATATATATATATATATATATATATATATATAGAGAGAGAGAGAGAGAGAGAGAGAGAGAGAGAGAAGGATCCCAAGCAAAATCAGAAACAAATCCCGCAAAATTGCAACTTTGCGTAAAATAGCGCAGAAACTGTCGATGCCATCGAACAGTCTTCGATGTCATCGAAACTAATCCTTCGATGGCATCGAAATAACACCTCAACTGTCCAGAGACAAAACATGAATTTCCAGAAATCCTCAATTGCATCGAGCTATGTTCGATAGCATCGAACCTTACCTTCAATGTCATTTAACTCCCTCTGATAGCATCGAAAAAGCATCCTGATAGTCTAGTGACCAATTGGAGAAATTTTGAAAAATCTTGATGGGATCAAGCATTGTTCGATGCCATCGACGGTGACATCAAACAGTCTGCCGATGGCATCGACATGCCCTGTATCCGACTAGATTTAAGACATCAAATACAACAATCTCCACCATGTCTTTAATTATCAAATGTGTAGCTTTTGGTCCTCTTCTCTTATCTTTGCCTCGCATCATAGCTCCATCAACGCTTCTCATGCACACTCCGTCCTCCTTTTATGTCATCGTCAAGCCCAAAGAAGTTGCACAGAATTTGAACTTCTCTGTAGGGACCGCCTTGGTGAGCATGTCCGCCGGATTCATGCTGGTGTGAATCTTCTCCAGAGTTAACGCCTCCTTCCTTAAGCACTTGTCGGATAAAATGGTGACGAACATCAATGTGTTTAGTACGTGAATGATAAACTGAGTTTTTAGCTAAATTGATAGCACTCTCGCTGTCATGATTAACTGGCACGGCCTCCTGCTGAAGCCCCAACTAATTTATCATACCTCTCAACCAAACACCTTCTTTGAATGCTTCTGTCACTGTCATATACTATGCTTCGGTCCTGCAAAGAGCCGTCATGGACTGAAGCTTCGACATCCAACTAATTGCTCCACCCCTAGTACAAACGAGTAACTTGAAGCCGATTTTTTGAAGTCCATACTTCCTGTATAGTCTGAATCCACATACCCTACCTTGAATGTATTGAAGTATCCCAATGTTGCCTGCTGGGATTTGACATGTATCTGCTCACAACACCGACTGCTTGTGAAATATCTGGTTTTGTACATACCATGGTATACATCAAACTACCAACGACATTCGAATAGGGCACATGAGACATATCTTCTCATTTGTTTTGAGACATTATTCTGAGGAAAGCTTGAAGTGAGCCATGTGGGGAATGCTCACCGGCTTTGCCTTGTCCATCCCATACTTGATCAACACATTTTCAAGGTATTCTGCCTATGATAACCAAAGTCTGCTCCTCAAGCACTTGTTGAATAAAATTGATTACTCCTTTTCCTGTCTCTGTGAATATCTATGTCGAGAACCCTCTTGCAGCCCCCAGATATTTCATCTCGAATGTCCCGGATAACTGAGTCTTTAGTACATCAATGTCAGACATGTCATGACTGGCGATCAACATACAATACTAGGATGATGAACTTATCATCACTCAGTGCCTTGTAATAGACACAGTGATCGTATTCACCCATAGTAAACTTTTAACTCAACAGGAAATAATCGATTTTTTTTTATACCACTGCCTAGGCGACTGTTTCAGGCCGTACAATAACCTCATTAACCTGCAAACCTTGTTCTCTGCCCCTTTAACTTCGTAGCCCTCTGGTTGATTCATGTAGATATGCTCTTCCAATTCCCCATGCAGGAATGCAGTCTTCACGTCCATTTGTTCCAGTTTGAGATTGTATTAAGCAACCAACACCAACATGAATCTAATAGACACCTGCTTAACCACCGACACGAATATCTTTGTGAAGTCGATTCCTTCTCTCTGAGCGTAACCCTTCGCTATCAACCTTGCTTTGTATCTAGCCTGCTTTCTTTTGAATAACCACTTGTATCTTATCGCTTTTCAACCCATTGGAAGCTCCACTAACTCCCATGTGTTGTTCTTGTGCAATGAGTCCATCTCATCTTCCATTGCCGCCTTCTACTTTTTTGCATCTGACTCAGCAAGAGCCTCCTGAATAGTGGATAGGTCCCCCTCATCTATAATGAGGGCATATGCGATATTTAGAATCGTCCATGTATCTTACCGGTAATCTGCGATCTCGTAGTGAATTTCTCCTAGGTGGTTGTTCCACCTCTTCCTGTACCTCTGTTTATGCGTTTGTCTCGGCCTGAGTAACCATGAGTGCCCCATTTGATGCTTTAAAGACACCACTAACATCGGTGAACTGGCACCCTATTGCATCGAGTGCACCGAGAGAAACTAAGTTCTTCATGTCAGGAACATGCCTGATATCAGTCAAGGTATGTTCCATCTCATCAAACATCTTGATGTGCACCCTACTAATAGCCACAACGTTACAGGCATTGTCATTGTCCATAAACACCTGTCCACCATCACACTCCCTGTAACTGACGAACCAACTCCGATGAGGAGTCATGTGATACGAAGCCCCTGTGTCAAGGATCCACTCGTCTCTACGAGCATCATACAAGTGTCCGAACATAGACACTAACAAAACATCACCTCCACTTATTTCTTTAAAAGATGTGGCAGTGTTGGCCTCCCTGGAAGAAGCTTCTGAGTTTTCTTTCTTTGTTATAGGATTCGTATAAGCCTTTTTCATGTGCCCAACCATCCCAAAATTCCAGCACTTTAACTTGCCCTTGCCCTTGCATTTGGATTTGGATCTCGACCGAGAAGATCCTGTATCTCGCTCGGTATTCTTGCCCCTCGTAAGCAGTGCATCAGAAGAAGCCCCCATGTTACTATTTTTCTTTCTCATTACCTTTCCTTCAAGCGTTAAGATAACGGTATCCACACTCAGGGACATATTACCATTACACAAAGAGCCCCTGAAAGACTCATACGATGTCGGTAGAGAATTCAGCAAAATACATGCCTAATATTCATCTTTGACCACTTCTTCCATGTCTAGCAACTTGAAAATCAACTTGTTAAAATTATTGATGTAGGCCTCCACATCTCCACCCTCTGTCATCCTGAAGTTGAACAACTGTAACTTCAAGTGTAAACAATTTTCCAAGGACTTTTTAGCATAAACGTCATCTAATTTCACCCACAACTCCGGTATGGTTTTCTCCCTCATGACATTGTAGAAAACCTCATCCGTTGGACATAATCAAATTAAGGATTTAGTTTTCTTATCCAGAGTCTTCCAATCATCATCATTCATAGACTCACATCGCTCCTTAAGAGCCTCATCTAGCCCTTGTTGAGTTAATAGACTAATAATCTTAATCTTCTATAACTCAGTTATTTTTACCTGAGTACTTTTCAATGTCATACTTCGAATTTCCAGCCATTGATACTTCTCCTTACATATTCAAGTTTGCACCCCAACATTAGCTTTGATACCACTTGTTGGGGGACCGCGTAAGCACACAAAGTATAATCAAGAGTAATCAAATCGCACCAATCAAACACAATGAGAACACAACGATTTTAACGTGGAAAAACCCTTGGGGGAAAAAACCACGACACAAAGCAACAGATGATCACTATGAAAGAGAAAATTACAAAGAGAGAGAGCTTACCCGATTTGAACAACCTCGAATCCAATGTTCAAATTATCTCCGATAATTATCTTTATCTCCAGCTTAGCGATACCAATAACACTGGTAGTATCAGAAATTCTAGGTATTAGCAATGTATAGCTAAGTATCGCCAACGTATCAATATCACTAATGTAATCGCCAATATTTTCAAATATGTAAATTCTAGGTGTCGATTGTATTGCCAATGCATCAATATCACTACATATCGCCAATATTTTCGACTATGTAATTCTAGGTAATGCTTGTATCATAAGTATATCAACGATATTTCAATAATATCACCAACATATTGATATCATCAAAATTTTGTTTATTAGAAAAAAATTTATTTCATTTTTTTTCATGGGCACATGGTTGTATGTAGTGTTCAATTTGTCATTAATTATATTGATAATATCTCGATATTATCGATATCGCAACATACGCAATATTGAGACCACAATCTTTCATTTCCTTTCCAATTGTTGATGATTTCTTGGTGAAATATCATGTGTTGTTGATATTTTGCAATATCAATGGATGTTTGGATGGAAGGTTGAATGGTTAAATAGATCGGATGGGATGGTTGGACTGATTTCTTACAACAACACATGCTTTTAAGGCCACATTAAATGGAAGCTTGTCATGTATGCATTCTTTTTGCAATTTTTTAATTTCTAAATATGAAAATATGTACATTTTAACATCTCCTAAAGTTTCGCTGAAAATTCCACTGCTTTTCCCATGTTTCCCAGCATTTCCAGTTATCAGCGATATCGATATTGTTTCCGTATCCGTGGCTATCAAAACTTGTAGCGATACCGATACTTCGAATACTGCTCAAATCTCACCCTCGCTACACCCTTTGAAACCCTTGGACGAATTAAAAACCCTAGAAGTACCTCCCAATCCCTCTTACACCCATACATATAGCTTATAGAAGGATCCCAAGCAAAATCGGAAACAAATCCCACAAAATCACAACTCTGCGTAAAATAGCGTGGAAACTATTGATGGCATCGAACAATATTCGATGTCATCGAAACTAATCATTCGATGGCATCAAAGGCACATCGATGGCATCGAAATAACACCTCAACTGTCCAAAGACAAAACATGAATTTTCGAAAATCCTCGATTGCATCGAGCTGTTCGATGGCATCGAACCTTACCTTCGATGTCATCGAACTCCCTCCGATGGCATCGAAAAAGCACCCCGATAGTCCAGTGACCAATTGGAGAAAATCCAGAAAGTCTCGATGGGATCGAGCACTGTTCGATGCCATTGAAGGTGACATTGAATAGTCTGTCGATGACATCGATAAGCCCTGTATCTAACTAGATTTAAGACATCAAATATAGCATAATTGCATAACTCATCACATATGCCATGGCATAATTTCCAATGGTCATAAAACGGCATATGCGACTATGGCATATGCGGTATATGCTCCCAAATATCCCCCACTAGGCTTGCATGTCCCCTACTCTCTCCCTCTCTCCAACATCCTCTCTCTTTTGCCTTGATGTTGCAAGGGCTAGGTTGTGTGAAAAGTTACTATAGGGCTCATCTCCTAGAGGTGTGTGGGGCCTTGAGAACTAGTGGTAATCCATCCATGAAGGTCGGAGCTCTTTCAAAAGGGTTGTGGCTTAAAGATCTAAAGCTTGGAGAATCACCATCAACTCTTAAGGTATGCTCTAAACTAGAATCCCTTGCTTTGAAATTGAAATACATGATGTTTATGTGCTTTCATCCCTTTGTTTGTTTTGTTTCATCCGATCCTTCACATGTGTGGACATATAATCATGGGGTGAAAAATGTTAGTATAGTGGGCCTTCGAAAGCCAATAATGATTGTGATAATCATGTGCATTTATGACCATGTGTTCTGGATTTGCAACTTGATACCATAATTAAATAAGTGGAAAACCTAATCTATATATTATATTATGTGTTGTGGGGAGGGGTTCCTCCAGGTTGTCTTAGCAGAATGTGAGTTTGAACACAACAATCATGGCTAAGGGAGAGTTGTGTTTTATGGGTCTTAGTACCTAAATTTCATTACCATAGTAGCAGAATTGGACAATCCATGAAAAGTAAATTGGTCATCCTTTGTTATGGAACCAATGACGAGTTGGAATGGAATGTCTCCATCATTAAGCTCAACGAGATGTTGGTGTCTAGACGCAACCATACATAGGAGTGTGAATGTTCACGGTGTGAAGGTCCTTGTGGTTGCATTTGTATGAGCACTAACATTAAAAGATTGCATCATCTCTAAACCGAGAGACCCATCATGACTGGATGAGTTCACCTTAATCATGTACCAACTTTGACTAGTACTTAGACTTGAAGACATAGCGAGACTCCATGGTCCTAGTGTTGTGCGCTTTAGCTCACCCTTCCGTTTTAACTTACCCAAGCTGACTACTGAGTGGCGAGTGCGACTGACTGTGCGAGCGAGCTTTTGGCAGATGGCAGTCCAGCAGATCCCACCAATGAACCGAGTGCGACTGTGCGAGCAGCAGAGCTCACCACCGAGTGTGACTGTGCGAGCGAGCGACAGACGACAGTCCGGCAGAGCCCGCCCACCACCGTGTCCGATTGTGTGAGCGAGCAGCAGACGGCAGTCTCTCTACTCTCTACTCTCAAGTCTCTCATCTCCTTCAATCCTTCAAGCCAAGTAGACACATTTCTTCTTCTTTTTTTTTTTCTTTTAATGATGCAATCGAGTTAGGTCAAGGTTGCGTCGGGTTGGGTTATGTAGGGTTGGTCATGGTTGGGTTACGTCAGGTTGGTTTAGGGTGTGGGCAGTGGGTTGGGTTGCGTCAAGTTAGGTTTGCGTCGGGTTGGGTCAGGGTAGAGCTATACACGAGTCGAGTTCGAGTTGGGTCAGGGTGTGGACAGTAGGTTGGGTTGCGTCGAGTTGGATCAGGGTAGAGCTGTACACTAACATGAGTCAAGTTCGAGTTGGGTCAGCGTCGGGTTGGGTAAGGGAGTGGGGAGTGGGTTGGGTTGCGTCAAGTTGGATCACAGTAGAGTTGTACACTAACATGAGTCGAGTTCAAGTTGTGCAGAAATGTCATCTGATGATCCATCCACCGACATTTGGGATTACGGTACCTAAGTCTACTCCCCAACATCTAGAAGAATAAAGATTAAATGTCGTTTGTGTGGAGACAAATTTGTCAACAAAACAAATCGGCTAAGATTACACTTATCTGGTCAGGGAGGAGACGCAAAACCATGTCCTATTGCCTCACAGGAAGTACGAATTCTATTCTAGGCTCTCTTAGACTCAAATAAGAAAACTCTCACCCCCTCCACACCAAATTCAAGTGGCCACAAAAAATATCATAACAATCCTATTATAATAGATGAAGATTTAGAAATAGAGAGAGTGCAACAAATTAGTAAGAAAGAAGAAGAGGAAAATGCCAGATTAAAGGCTCTAGAAGAAGAAGAACTAAAACTTGCCCTGAAGATAAGTAGGGAAGAGGCGGAGGCATCTAGATATCGAGGCAGGGCTGAGAATGGAAACAAAGAAGAGCCACGAAATATCAAAGTTTCTCTCCAGGCTCTCATTATTCTATAAGATGTTGGGAACTCCTTATAAATCGGCTCATAAAGAAGGATCGAAAAAGTTGGATAAATCTATACAGGAACATGATGGTGAAGTTTCACCGCCTTCTGGTTCAGAAGAAGTAAACAATTACCCTTGAGAAGATTACACATCTAGATCTGCAAACATGTTTCCTGTCGACGAAAGCGATGTGAATAGATAGGGTTCAGATGAAGGTGATAACTCTCTTATCTGTCAGTCGAGAAGGCGTTCCTCATATGGACCATATTAACAAGATGACGATGAATTTTGAGTGAGTTTATGGTTTTCTTATAACATTCTCATATTGTTATTTGCTAGCTTGTATTAACTTGTTATGCACTACCATTGCACCTGTCTTAGTTCTAACAATCTTGATTTTTTATCATTTACTTGTAAAATAATATTAACTCGACTCCACTCGAATAGCTCGCTCGACCCGACTCGAACCAGCAAGCCGAGTTGAGCTAAAGGGGTGAGCTTGAAGATCGAGTCGAGCTAAGCTCGAGCTTGGGTCATGGTGGGGTCGAGCTGAGCCGAGCTTGACCTAGCTTGACTCGAACTCGACTCATGTACAGCTCTAGTTACTAGTTAGTCGAGAGACTTGGTGAATTTGGATGGTGGATAAGGTAGGTCTATAGACTATTTTATGTTGTGGCATACCAAAGTCTATAGGGTGAGGAGCACCATAATTGGTTCTCTACATGGAAACCCTTGTTCCCTACTTATAAATAAATGCTATCCCAGAGGGTTTTTAGTGAGAGAGCCTTGGATGTCTCCCTTAGGGCATCAATGAGAGGGAGAGAGTAGACATCTCACGCCTCCTCCATCCAATCACATGTCCACACATGTGGGGCCTGCATGGCCAGCTCTTTATGCGCACGTCCAACCCTACCCCAAGCATGTTGATGCTCCTCTCCTCTACTCTTTTCTAAGAGATATCAGGGAAAGACTTTCTATGTTAGAAGTTCAATATTAGATTCCGCATTGATCAAACAACATCGAGGTACTTTCTAAATTGATTTTCTAGAAACTTGATAATACTTAGATAGGGATTCTTAATTAGGGCAATTAAAAACTGAATTTTAAAAGTTTTATTTTCTTCTGCATTTTGATAATTCCAACAAAAAACAATCCTTACCATTGATCCACCCACCACATCACAACCTCATAAACCAATCACCAGTACTCACCTAATGATAACCTGAACTCAATATGGAACAAGCAAACCTAAAGCTGTCTTTCTACAAGATATTATATTTCCTCTTGCTTCATCTCAACCCTAAAAACTCTTTTACCTCCATAATCCACTTCATATACTCGAGCACGCAAAGATGCTAACTGGAAAAAAAAAAAAAACAATGCATGATGAGTTTAATGCTTTGCTTAAAAATAATACCTAGACCCTAGTTTGCTGCAAACTTCACTGTATCACATCAAACAAAAGGCCGACAATACACTTCTATGTTGTAAATTAAGACTAATAGATAAAGGCTACAATGAACAACCCAACATTGACTTTTCAAAAACATTTAGTTCTGTTGTTAAATCCACTACCATACAATTAGTTCTCTTTCTTGCAGTTCAAAATTAATGGGTCATGTAGTAACTTGATGTAACCCAAAAAACAAAAAAACACAACTTTTTTACATGGCCATCTTCATGAAGAAGTGTTTATGCAGAGTCCTAAAAAAAAGAAAAAAAAAAAATGCATCGCCATCTTCTTGAAGAACTGTTTATGCATAGCCCTAGGCTTCAAAGATGCACTATTATACAATCATGTTTACAAACTCAACAAAAGCAATCTATGTCTTCATTAAACCCTGAGAGCATGTTTCCATAGCTTTGTTCTTTCTTCTCTTCGGATGTATTTATCTGTGGCAAAGTTGATCCAGTCATGTTTATTCTTCAAAAAAAAAAAAAAAAAAACACATGTCAATACTACTTGTATGTGTTGATGACATAATCCTCACAAGTGACTCTCCAATGTTGTTACAGAACTTCGCCCATCCTTTTCAATGTCCTTTTTATATGAAAAATCTGGGTGACTAGTGCTTTTTCTAGGTGTAGAAGTAACATAAGCTCCTTCTAAGTTGCATCCTAGCCAAATAAAGTACACAATTGATTTGTTACTCAGAATTGGTATAGTAAACGGCAAACCATGCTTTACACCTTTAGCACCAAGATCAAAAATTACTCGCACTTAAAGAGAGTTACTTGACAACCCAATATCGCAACATTGTTGGTGTTCAATGTCTCAGCATGAAATGTCTAGACATTGCCTTTGCCATCAATTGGTGTATTAATACATGCATGTTCCAAGGTTTCCAAACCTTGTAGAAGTTAAAGAATACTACGATATCTCAAAGCTTTTAGATGCATGCCTAAAAAGCCAATGATATATGTTGATGGATCTTGTTTATTTATGACCACTTAGTTGAATGGAATGTACTTTATTTTTCATCATTGACTATGCATGCAGCTTATGAATTGCAAATTACAGGGATTCCTTATGGAATCTCTCCACTGGGAAAGAATGAAGCTTAGCAATGGCTATCATGACTAAGGGGGAATTGTGGCACCTCAATTCTCAAGTATCGTAAATTCCATTACCACTCCATCGGGTTTGGGCATCCCGGGATTAGTTTTGTGGTTATCCCATGCATAGTGGACCAACGATGAGTTGGGATGGATTAATCTCCACCAATGAGCATCTTGTTTCCATCAACTTACTGCACATGGTAGTGTGAATGTTCACTTGTTTATGAGTACCTATGTTAAGCCCGATTAGACATTTCAATTGGAGGATCGTATCAAATCTCCTAACCGTGAGACCCATTAGGCACGGATTGGATTGGCTTGATCGTGTGTTAGCTTTGACTAATCCTTAGACTTGAGGTCATGAGAGAACTTCATGGTCCTAATATTGTGGGGATTGACACAATTTTTGCGGTTACATTCGTTGCCAACATAGGGGTGTTGCTGGGTACACACATAAGATGCGGTGGAAGCCTTACATGCCTCAACAAGGAATCCACTAGTCTTTTGGGACTTAATTTTGGATGTATCTTATCGATTGGACCATTAATCGAGTATTATAAAGATGGCCAACCCTCTTAAAAGATTTCAAAAGGTTTTTCAGACTTTTTCAACCATTAGGTCTTTTGTTTTCACTATTGAAGTGTTTGATCAAACTACAATATCCGAAGGTTGCTCATGGTGGTCCACCACTTATGCTTGCATGGGATTCTGGGCCAAGGATGCACAACACATGCAGTAGAAGGATTCGGGTCAATTTGGGCGCACAGATGGGCAAGATTACATCCTTTTGATGATGTAGGGCAACTGAAGTCTGTAGAGCTTTGGAGCACCATACCAGCATTTCATACGAAAACCAGGGACTCCTTGTAACTAGATACTACCTCCGGAGGGAGAGACTGAAAAAATATCTTGGACATCCCCCCTTGGACGTCCCTACCCAAAGAGAAAAAGGGAAAAAGAAGAAAAGAAAAGAAAAAATGGAAGAGGAAGAGATAGATCCATTCCTCATCCTCCCTTCTCTCTCATTCATCCCTTGTGTGGGTGGACTGGGTCAAGTTCTTTCTCACATTCATAGCCTTTTAGTGCGGGTGTGAGAAGGCTTTCAAGGCATTCCTTCACTGGAAATAGATCAAGGAGAGACCATGATGCAAGACAATTAGTCACTTGCTCTAAAAGCTCAAATTGATAGAGAGTGGGAATCAATCCCTTTATCTCATAGCCTAGGCCTCACATCACATAGGTTAAGACCTCGGCGGAACCTCCTCATGGGCCCCACTTCACATGGGCCACCCACCCCGAGTGTGTCCCCGCATCTCACAGGCTACCCCACTCGAGCCCGGTGTGGAAATGCCCGTGCATTAATCACCCCCGTGAGGTGCCTCGAACATGAGATCTCCCACTTTGATACGACTTTGATGCAGGACAATTAGTCACTTGCTCTAAAAGCTCGAACTGATAGAGAGCGGCGATTCAATCCCTTTATCTCATAGCCCAAGCTCCACATCGCATGAGTTGGGACCTCGGCCGAACCTCCTCGTCGACCCCACTTCACATGGGTTCCACTTCACACGGGCTACCCGCCCCGAGTGTGTCCCCGCATCCCACAAGCTATCCCACTTGAGACCGGAGTGAAAATGCCCCTGCATTAGTTTCTTTAGAACACTTGAACTTGTAAACGGTTATTTGGGTATGTACTCGAGTCCCTAGCTGAGTGGACTCCTTCTGTTATTTTCCTTTGGATGACTATATGGTTTGCTTTGGACATGTTATTAATTGTGCACTATTAAACTCCAAATTAATGACACATTTTGATTTATTTATTTACTATTATGTCAGATATCAATTAATTGTGACAAAAACTACACTTCTACGTTAGAAGTAATACCCGGAATATCAAGAATCGAGCACGTACTCGACCCCTAAAATTCGAGGCGTTAAACAAGGCACTAAGGGTCATCCATCTTCCTAACGAAATATAAAGGTGCTAGCCTCTAGGTATTAAGTACAGTGGTGCCATACGCCATTGGCATTAAGAGTTATCTCTCTGCCCTCACCAACAGGGTATAGAGGCACCGGCCTCTACCTAATAAAAAAAAAAAAGTGGTGCTATGTACCCTTGCCCTCCTCTGCTTCCTTTTCCGGTGCTTCGCTGGAGATGAAAAATGGTGCTCCTTCTCTACCTTAGCCGTGACTGCCCAGCTTCAACCCCAAATTGCCTCCTCTCTTTAGCCAATCTTCACCCCATCTACATGGAATCCACTAGCTAATCTCCCACACTACCCCCACCGAAATTTGTTCATTTCCCACCCACAATTTGATCGACTTTGAATCAGCCCATATTGCTCGTGTTCTCATGAAAATTCTGGCAGCACTTATCTCGTCTCCTCTCGTCATGGCCAGATCAACTTCAATGACTTCACCTACACAGGAGTCTAATGCCTTAAAGACCTCTTCAACCAAGAGTTCTAATGGAAACCCCCATAGAAGAAACCATACTTCTACCTCTTCAAATTTCTAGATTGTTCTCTTCTACTTTGTTTGTGGTTCTTATGCTTAGATTAAAGCTACCTACGTTTGGGTGGATCCTTCCCTTCAGTTGGTTGCGCCACTAGGGCCAACAAGGTTGGGCCGGGTCAGGACCACCTTATAAGTTAAAGCGAATGTTTTCATACACATAATGACACAAACACACACAAGGCAAAGAGATTTAAAAAACAGAGGCTTTGACACATAGCAATGTCTATTTTGGCCCAAAGACAAACAACATCCTCCTTTATGCATTTTCCCAAGTGGCACCTTTCTTTTTCAAGGATGGTAAAAAAAAAAATCACCTTGTTAATTTTTTTAGATGGAAAAACTAAAAATGGTTAGTTCAACAATTTTTAAAAAATGACAATTCTACCCCTCTACCAAATCCCAAAATTCCAAACCTAACCTTAACCTCTCCTCTCTTTTCTCCCAAACCCTAAGCCTAACCCTACCCACTTCGAACTTCCGGGTAAAAAGATCTTTTTTCCAGGTCAACAATCAACTAAAATTACTATTAAATGGTTCCATCAAGTTTTGCCAATGGTTATATAATCATAGGGTGGTTATTTGGGCCAAAAGTGAAGCGTGTTGAATGTCAAAACTCCAAAAACAAAATCATAAAAAAAAAAAAATCTTATTAAAATCATAAATACAATCTAAGTAATTTATATGTGCCAGTGTACCAGCTATCACACTTTGTAGTGTATCATACTAGTCTCTACACTACAGCGCATTCATGAATCATAACCTACTATATACACTTGGGCCTAAGGGCTAGGTCGGGCCTTTATTTTTTTTTGCATGGCCCCTGTATTCGGGCAGCCCAACCCATTGCCCTGCTTACCAATGATGAAACACTTTACTATGTAAATTGCCCCCATTTGATTTTACCACATCAATATAGATTGTCCATTCCCCAAACATCTATTAGATGATATAATCATCTGATCAAGTGACTTAAGAGGGATGGGCAATCAAAGGTAGACCCACATTATAGATGGTCCACGTAAATGTTTAGACCTCTCTAGCCATACATTTCCCAAACCACAAATTGGATGGTTTATCATCCGATCAAAGTGATTTGAGAGGGATGGACAATCAAAGATAACCCCCACAAGATGGATGATCCACATCAATGCTTAGATGTCTCTAGTCACCTCAATATGGATTTTCCATTTCCCATACCACTAGTCTAATGGTTAGGTTCATCCCATCAAAGCCAATTGAGAGGGATGTGCATCAAAATTGGGCCCACATGATTAACGATCCACATCAACGCTTAGACTTCTCTAGCAATGTCAATATGGACCATCCATTCTCAAAACCATTAATTGATGGTTTGTCTTATCCGATCAAAGCGATTTGGGAGGGATGGGCAATCAAGGGTGGGTCCCACATGATGGACGGTCCACATCAAGGAGCATACCATTTCTAGTGTAATCGATATGTACTATCCATTTCCTAATTAATCTCTAGTCCAATGGTTAGCATTGTCCAATCAAGGTGATTTGAGAGGGATGGGCAATAAAAGGTGGGCCCCACATGGTGGATGGTGGACATCAATACTTAAGACCTCTCTAGCTACGTTAATATTGACCTTCCATTTCCTAAGCCACTAATTGATGGTTAGGCTCATCCAATCAATGTGATTTGAGACGGATGGGCAATCCAAGGGGGATCCCATGTGATGTACGGTCCACATCAATGCTTAGACGTCTCTAGTATACTTAATATGGATTTGTCCATTTTCCCAAACTAGTAATCTGATGGCTAGACCCATCAGATCGAAGTGATTTTGACAGGGCAAGGCATTAGGGCGGGTCCCACGTAATGGACGTTCCACATCAAGGATTAGATCTTTTCTATTGTAATCAATATGACTCGTCTATTCCATATCCATTGATCGGATGATATAGCCCAGCCTCTTTCCAGTTTACATAGAGTCCTGTTATGATTCTGAGGCGTGGGACCCACATTCTAATAATAGAACCCATTGGCTTGGGAGCACAACCTTCCAACTTGTGGCAAGCACACCGATCGCCATGAAGCATCAGTGTTTTCTCCATTCGAGAATCCACATTTGCATGGAATCAAAGCAAATACAAAAGAGGAAAACGATCATCTATACGACATCATATAAACTACCATTGTATTATCAAAGATTGCGTAGAAAGAAAGAGAGATTATACCTCAGGTCTCCTTTCCTTCTCTCTTCGGTTCTTAATCTCCCGTTTCGTGTCTGAAATATAAAGGTGAAATCTTGTAATAAGAAGGAATGAGGGTGACGGAGAGGGACGCGGATTTGCGTTGCGTCCTACCCGCCCGTCCATATCCCGAACGGGTAGTTCTGTGGGCGGTTGATGTATCTGTTTATCCAATCCGTTCATCCATTTTCTCAGATAATTTTAATGCAAGAACACAAAAATGAGGCAGATCAAACGCTCAAGCGTACCACATTAAATGCAAGAGTCATCTGTGGTGGGGTCCACTTGAGCGTTGTATCTGCCTCATTTTCGTGTTCATGCGTTAAAATGATACGAGAAAATGCATGAACGGCTTGGATAAACGGATACATCACCGTAGACCTGCCCACATAACTGCCCGTTCGGTGCTAAAGAGGATTCCGCGGCCGCGGATTTCCTGCAAAAGCCTCGCGCACGAAGTTCCTGCGGAAGGATGCAGGGTGGGACCCACTGCAATATATGTTAGAAATCCATTCCGTCCATCCGTTTTAGAACTAATTTTAGGGCGTACAACCAAAAACAGGGTTGATAAAAAAAAAAATCAAGTGTCCGAAACGAGAGGGAAATTTGGGGAAAGAAATTCCTACCGTTGAAACCTTCCATAACTCCACCTTGATGTTTAGGGAAACGGATTGGCTACTCCCCCTGCCACCAGCCCCGTGGCTGGTGTTCAGTGCTCTGTGGGCCCTACCATGATGTATGTGTTTCATCCATTCTATTCATCCATTTTTAAAGATCATTTTAGTGCTTCATCCAAACAATTAGCGGTATATAAATCTCAGGTGGTCCACACCACATGAAAACAATAGTGATTGGATATCCACCATTAAAATCCTCCTAAGGTCCACTGTACTGTTTATTTGACATCCAATCTGTTGATTTGGTTATATAGGCCAAGATGAAGAAAAACAAAAAATCAGCTTGATCCAAAACTTTTATGGCCACCAAAATTTTTTTAATTGTTGACGCTCATTCAACACTGTTTCCTGTAATGTGGTCCACTTGAGATTGGGATAAATCTCATTTTTGGTCTCATACTGTAAAATTTTCTGTAAAAACAGATGGAAGGCATGGATGAAACACATACATCATGGTGATGTCCATAGAGCACCGACCACCAGCCATTGGCTGGTGTCAGGGGGAGTAGCCGATCCGTTCCCGATGTTTAGGTGCTATCCAAACCGTTTATAAGATCATTTCCAATGAGATGAAGTGAAAACAACGAAAATATATCCTGATACAAAACTTTTATGGCCATAAGAATGCTTCACCGGTGCTCACAGAATACCCAATCTTTACTCTCGTGTGTCCCTTATTAGTGTGGATACATCTGATTTTTTGTCGCATATCCTAAAATGAGATCGCAAAACGTTCGGACAGCGTGAATCTCGCAAAAACATCTCGGTGGGTCCCCCCAACATCCTTGGCAGTTCCTTTCGCAGGAAATCCGCGTCCGTCCGGATTCCGCGTCCCAAGACAAGTGTACCATACGATCGTGTTGCAATTCGTGATTAAACTCTTACTTTTGAAAACTACTGCTTCCTGTGGTGTGGTCCACTTGAGCCTTAGATCTGCTTCATATAATGACACGGAAAAATGGATAAACGGTGTGGATAAAACCCATACATTATGGTGGCTCATGGTGGCCACTCAGAGCCCCTGTTCGTTCCCTTTTCTTTCTTTTTTCTGGGTTAGCTTGTTAGTACACACTGCACTGTTAGCCACCCCCCTTTTCGTTCCGAGCTGGGACCTGCCGCGTTTGATGATGAACCGTCCACGTGGATTACTGGTATAGGAGAGGGGTGGGGATTAGGTGTTCCCGTGTAACACCGTGGTGGGTTTTACCCTTACTGTGGGGCCCACCTTGATGATGTGTTGTATATCCACACCATACATACGCTTCTCCATTTCATTTTATTACATGCCTCCAAACATCAAGCAGATCCAAATCTCATATGGGCCACACCACAGGAAAGAGTAGTGATTGAGTGCCTCACTATTAAAAATTCCAAATGGCCCATTGTAAAGTTTTTAATAATGTTAATCTTCAATCTAACCTGTTGGTAACGTTAAGAAGACCCGGATGAAAGTCAAATAAAAATATCAGCTAGATCCAAAACTTTTGTGGCCCACAAAAAGCTTTTAATAGTTATTTGTCACGGTTTCTAGTGGTGTGGTCCACGTGACATTCGAATCTTCTTAAGGTCTGGGATCGAGTACTAAAATGAGATGTATAAAACAGGAAAGTGGATTATTGGTACACGGAGAGGGAGCCGGATTAGGCGCTATCCGGGTAACAGGCTCACTGGGTGTTACACTTACCGTAGGGCCCACCTTGATGATATGTTGTATATCCTGTCTGTCCATCCCTTTTTCCCTCTCATTTTAGGACAGGTCCCAAACATTAGATTCGACTCATTCAAGCCTGATTTTAAATAACGTAAAAATGCTTATATAACTTGTCAAGTAATATGGAAAAATAATAAATTTATTCCATATTAAAAAATTAAGATGTAACCCACACATATAGAAGAGTTTACGAAGACCATACACCATGGTCAAAATGAAGCAATCGACTAAGTAAAAATAACCATCTCTATTGTTTCAATTTTTTACTTGCCCTATTATTTACATTTTTATTATTATGAGAGTTGTTAAATTTAATTTTTATATTAATTGGCATTTACTAATTTTAATTCAAAATCAAGGTGACCCAAACTTGTGATACTTGTTTATAAGTAAGTTTGGTTTAGAGTCTGAATATCCCTTAATTAGACCCATCAGACTAAACCTGTCTATAAATGAGACTGAGTAGATCTTATTCTACCATACCCAAACCCAAACTTAGGGCATGTTTGTTAACGCTTAATATTTTCACTTCACGGGGAATTTTGAAAACGTTCCAAGTTTAGTGGTGTTTGTTAACGCGGAGCAAGGAAAGTGCTCCCTCATTTTTAGCTGAAATTTTTTTAAGAAAAGGACCTAGCTTAATTGTGAATCAAGAATACGCTCCATCATTATAAATTTTTAATCCAAAATTGCCCTAGGATGTAGATTTTGTACCTCACGTAATAGACAATCCAACTTTTAACGTGTGACACTTCTCTAGGCCCACCATGATTTATGTGTTAGATCCACACTGTCCATCAACTTTTATATGCCATTATAAAATGTGATACAAAAAAAGATGCACATCCAAAGCTCAAGTGGGCCTTACGAGATGAAACAGTGGGGAAATGAATGCTCACCATTAAAAGCATCCCAGGCTTCACCTTAATGTTTTTATTCCATCCAAACCATTTATAAGGTCATTTTCACCGAGATAAAATAAAAACACCAGGAACTTAAACAGATACAAAACTTTTATAGTCATATAAATGTTTCAATGGTGGTCACTAAATACCCACTGTTTCCTTTCATGTGGCCCATTTAAGTTTTGGATACACCTTATTTTTGGTTGCACGTCATAAAATGATCTCAAAAAATGGCTGGACGGAGTGGCTTTTTCAAAAACATTGCAGTGGGCCCCACACAGAATCCTTACTCAGAAACTTCCCTCGAAAGCCTTCACTGGAAATCCGCGTCCATCACTAGCAAATCCGACGCGGATTATATACTGACAGGTTGAATAGTGAGACTCGCTACTGAAATAATGTCACCAACTTCCATGGGCCCAACCATGATGTATGTTTTGTATCAACACCGTCCATCCATTTGGAGAGATAATATTAGGGTCTAATCCAAAGAATGAGTCAGATCCAAAGCTCGATTGGACCCCACTACAAAAAAAAAAAAAAAAAACATTGGGAAGAGTGATGCCATCATTAAAAAAACTCTTAGGCCCATAAAAGTTTTCGATCAAGCTGATATTTGTGTTTTCCCTTCTTTCATGTCTGCTTTAACACATGAACAAGTTGGATCTCAAAAAAACATCATGGTGGACCTTTGGAAGGTTTCAATGGTGGGTGTCACTCTCTCCACTGTTTTCTGTGGTGGGGTCCACTCCAGCCTAGGATCTACCTCATTCTTTGTATCATGCCCTAAAATGATATCTCAAGATGCATGGAAGTTATAAAATTTTGGTGGAATTCATGAAGTTTTGAATGGTAGGGATTCAATCACGATTGTTTCAGGCGGAGACTCAGGCAAATGTGTCAAATTAACAAATGTGAGACATTTTGGACGTTAGTTAACAAACTACTTGCTCTAGACTCAATACTTAATTTTCCCACTTCGGATTTAACAAACGCCCCTAGGCTCATTTATAAATAAATTTGATAGGGTTGACTCAGGCTCAACCCAGACTCACCTATTTAATAAAAAGGATTAGATATAAAATTTGGAGCCATACCCATTTACTAAATGAGAAGATTTGGTTTTGGCTAAACCCACCTCAAATCCCCATTTACAGCCTAACAGCTTGGAACATAATTGTTTCTTTTTATATATAAATGTGGGACCCACAACAACGTAAACTTGAATCCACTCCGACCATGGGTTTTACCGGGTCATGTTGGGTCAAGGTCCTTGACGAGGCATATCCAAATCTATAAATGAGTTTGGGTGGACCTTCTTCTACTAGACCCGAACCCAAACTTAGGCTCATTTATAAATAAAATCGATAGGGTTGACTCAGGCTCAGACTCGCCCATTTAATAACAAAACCCTATATATAAAATTTGGAGTCTCGCCTATTTACTAAATGAGCAGATTTTTTGCTAAACCTACCCAAAATCCAACCATTTACAGCCTGACAGCTTGGACCATATGGTTTCCTTTTTTAATACATAAATGTGGGACCCACAACAATGTAAACTTGAATCCACTCCAACCATCCGTTTTACCAGGTCATATTGGGTCATGGCCCTTGATGAGGCATATCCAAATCTTAAGTGGACCGCACACTAGTGGGTAGAGTGATACCCACCGTTGAAACCTTTCAGGGTCCTTGATGTTTAGTTGCCATCCATGTTTCTCAACGGCCCACGTTGCTATTTATGGGTTTGTTTTGTTCTATTATTATTATTATTATACGTGTAATATTCTTACTCCGGACAGAGGCGTGAGAGCTCGGTGCCTCTCATCTAACCGTTCCTTTTAAAAAGTCTCAGCCATTGTATATACCCTTGGAACCGTTCATTTGAAGCGAGATTTGATAATGACCCATTGTTCGCCGAGCTCTATCCAAGGAGCCCAATCTCCTTACATATCTC
This sequence comes from Magnolia changhungtana, assembly GCA_030180095.1. Classification (NCBI taxonomy): domain Eukaryota; kingdom Viridiplantae; phylum Streptophyta; class Magnoliopsida; order Magnoliales; family Magnoliaceae; genus Magnolia; species Magnolia changhungtana. Next base: position 9,298,972 of record JASAUF010000546.1, on the reverse strand, counting down.
TCAACGGTACATAAAAATATATTTTAATAGCGTATGCTAATTCACGGTTTAAAATAGTGTGTATGCAAGTCATATATAAAAACTAACCGGTAATTTTGAAGTGTATAATATGTGCTTTGTATTGATCAATTTATTTTGATATGTAGATGATCCATTTGATGGATCCAAATGTGATGGACATTTGATGATGGGCTAAGGATGAGAAAACTAGATGATTAGGGTTCTAATTATGTATGTGTACCATTGTACGATCGGTTTAATAAACAGAGGAGCACAAAATAGTTGTTTGAACTGATCCATGGTCGGCCTGTACACTGTCATTTTCAGTTCGGGTAACTCGTACACACGTAGAGTATTTAGTTCACGATTTCATTGGTAAGTTGGGTATTTTTAGTTCACGATTTCAGTGGTAAGTTAGGTATATACCTAGGAAACAAACGACATGGACATGTTAGATCTATGATAAGATGCGTATACATACAAATATGAAAACCTTGTAATTAGTTTATTGTGATAAGGGTGGTCCAAAATCACACACTATGCCATAAAGGTCGATTTGCGACGCCAATCCCGCCTTTCTCGTGAATCTGTCGTTGAAACGTCGTGGAATTTTGCGATGGACCTAAATCCGTCGCTAAAATCTGATTTACGACGGATCTATGACGGATATAATTTTGTCGTAAATTAGCGACGGACTATATCCGTCGTAAATTTTGATTTTGCGACGCAAAACACCGTAATAAATTCCCGCCCAAAATACCAGTAGACAACGATTTTCAGTTGCTTTTGCAACGGATCGTGGTCCGTTGTAAAAGGAATTTTGTCCTTTAACATTAATTTTTTTCATTTTTTTTAGAATATGGTGGAAAAATATGTTTTCTCATAGCCTAATAATTGTTTTTAATAGAATTTCAGTGGCTTAATTGTACATATATGTATATAAAATTATCTTTTAACAATTGATTTAATGAAAAAATAAAATTTAAAAAAAAAATTATTTTTATAACAAATAAGTGGAAATTATTATTTTTTTAAATTTAAAACTAATATTTAAATGATTTGTAATATCAGAAGAAAAAGAATATTGAGAATAAAAAATTTAACAATGTTAGAGAAAAAAATGAGATTTTGAATAAATAAAAATCGTGATTTAATAAAAATCTATTTTGTAGGAAAAAAAAAAAAGAATATTGAATAAATTTGAAATTTTTGAAAAAAAAAAAAAAAAAACTAGCTTTTGATTTGGAGGAAAAAATAAAATTAAAAATATTTTTTAAAATGTGAAATTTTTCACAATGTTGAAAAATGAAAATATTTTGAAAAAGAAAATAAGAGTTTGTATTTTGAAAAATAAAATAAAATTGAGAAATTCGATAAAAATTGACAAGTTTGAATAAAATGCTTTAAAAAAATGGAGAAGTTAAAAAGAATTGAAAATTTTAAAATAAAATGATATTAAAAAATCAATACTTTATTAGAAAACAAATATTTTGAAACGAAAAATAAAGAAGTTGAAAAAATTTGCGATTTTGTAAAATAATTGAAAATGTTCAAATTTTGAAATTAAAAGAAAAAGTTATTTATGAAAACACTGAGATTTTGAAAAAAATATATCATTTTAAAAAAGAAAATTAAAAAGTTGGAAAAAAATGATGCTTCTGGAGAAAAAAAATCGGCATTTTGGAATTTTTGGGAAAAAAAATAAATTTTGTGAAAATTTTAGAGATTTTGGAAATAAAAATTCAAAATTTGTATTTTAATTTTTTTTTTGAAATATTTTATAATAAAAATGATATTTTGTTAAAAGTTTTCAAAGAAAAATTGAGAGTAAAAAAATATATATACATTTTGAAAAAAAAATGTTATTTTTGAATGGAAATTGAAATTTATCTGTGAAAAAAATTAATAAATTATTTGGCACATCCACTAATTGAACATTTAACCCTTTTTGGACAATCGAATTAGTCCAGATTGAAGAGTAAATAACTTCAGATGTTTAAATCAAATTTCACTTAAATTGTTGATCATTCTTGTATGCCCGATATCTTTCTCATATGTAGCTAGCCTAATTGGGGTGAGTAACTAGTCAAATTGAGGGTATTGATCAGTAAAATAGAGTAAATGGACCAGACATAAAATGGGCCAAATGTTATTGTCAAAATTGTGACCCAACTTATTGACCTCGCGAGAACATAAAAATTGATGTTAGTAAGTTTTGTGGGCCCCATCATGATCTGTGTTGAACATCAACGCCGTGCATTTGATGTGTCCCCTTTAGGTTATGAGATATCTTAAAAATCATCCGTATACGAAACTCAGGTGGGCCATACCATCTAAAACCATGTGAAGACATCGTAAAAAATATAAAAGCACTTGGTGGGGCCCACATGAGTTTTGGATGCGGTTAAAACTTGGTCTAACCCCTCATCCAAGTGGGACACACATAATGAGTGGGTTAGATATGTGAATCACGTTGAGGCAGGCCCAATATATATGATTATAAATGTTTTAAGGAAACCCATCTCCACTACATTTAGGTAAGTTACTCATTACCCTTACCAGAGTAAACTCTGTGGGGTCCACCGTTATTTATTTATTTTATTCACTCTGTTCATCTATGTTAACAAATAATTCTAGGTCTAAAGAATGAAAGGGAAGCATATCCAAAGCTCAAGTGGACCAGACCACCGGAAATAGTGTGATTGAACCTATACAATTGAAAAATTCTTGGAGGCCATAGAAGTTTTGGATCAAGCTGATGTTTGTGTTCTCTTCATTCATATTTTTTTGATATTATGAACAGATTGGATGACAAATAAACATTATTGTGTGCCCAAGTGGGACACACGTAATGAATTTTGGATGCGGCTGAAACTTGGTCTAACATGTTATTCAAGTGGGACACACATAATGAATGGGTTAGATCTGTGAACCACATCTAGGTAAAACTAAATCCCAAGTGGACCACATCACTCGAAAAGTAGTAATTGAACTCCCACCATTAAAAATTTATTGGGAGCTACAAAATTTTTAAATCAAGTTGATATTTGTTTTTTTTTTTTTTTTTCCCTTCCATTGATGTCTATATGACCTAATTAGTATGTTGGATGTCAAATAAATGGACGCAGATTGCGTCCTGCCCCCACTCGGACAGTAATTCGTCCTGTCAAGGCTCTATGGGGTCCAAAGTGATGTAAGTGTTTTATCCACGGTCCATCGCTTTTCTTATATCATTTTAAGGTATGAGGCAAAAACTGAAGCAGATCCACAGCTCCAGTGGACCACATCAAAGTAAGCTGCAGTGATAATGACTCTTACCGTTGAAACCTTTCTAAGGGCCACCATGATGTTTTTTTATCATCCAACCTATTAATAATGTCATGCAGACGTGGATGAAGTAAAAACACAAATATCAGCTTGATCCGAAACTTCTCAAACTCCCAAGAAGTTTTTAATGGTGGACGTTAATTCCCCACTTTATGGTCCACTTAAGCCCTATACCTGTCTCATTTTTTAAATTATATATTAAAATGATATGAGAAAAATTATTAACGGTGTGGATAAAACACTAATATCACTTTTGCCCCCATAGAGCCCTGCCTGGATGGGTAGGACGCAATCCGCGTCCCAAGTAAACATTGTAGTGGCCTGGGAAGGTTTAATGGTGGACATTCAAAACTACTTATTCTCCCGTGTGGTCCACTTGAAATTTAGATTAGCCTCATTTTTAAGATCAAGCTCCAAAATAATATTTAAAAATGAATAGACGGTGCGGATAAATTACACATACATCAGGGTGGGGCCCACAGATCACCGACTACGAGCAGCAGCTTCACAAGCTAGAAAATAGGATTTTAATGTGTTAGTTTTGGATATAATGTAAAATAGTGGTGACTCGTTCATGTCACCTAAGGCAATGTTGTATGATTATCCAGACCATCCAAATAGTGGTTCCACTTGTTTATGGTTAATATTTAAGCTTTTACCATATTATATAATCTTAATCAACTATTAGGTGGGCCCTTAATTATACGGCTGATAATCTATTATATAATATAAATGATGTAAAACAAACACTTGTGCGGATATGAAAAAAAATTCCAATTTGAAAGAGGGATTCTAACGCTATTTCGAATTCACCTCCTCTCTCTCTCTCTCTCTCTCTCTCTCTCTCTCTCTCTCATTTTCGGAAGGCAGATAGCGGCCCCTCCTCTCTCTCTCTCTCTCATTTTCAGAAGGAAGGCAGATAGCGGCCCCTCTTTCGATCTGGGTTCTTCCCCTCTGCTCCGTAAGCACTCTCTTTTAATCTCGTTTTAGCGATTAGATCTGGACTCCTTTAATGTTCAGATCTAAATCTCTTGTATCATGCCTGGCTACGGTCTGATTGATGTGCATGTCATGCTCGGAATGTCGTTCATCTCACAATCAGTTCAAGCCCTGTTTCTATCCTTTGCATGACCTAATCACTGTCCAGATCTTGGACGATAAGCATGTAGCTCTATGATTGAGCAGATAACCATCTGATTGACAGCCTCCTTGGACATTGAGCAACCTCTCATCAACATGCAACAACTGTTCATAGCTCCCTGACAGATGGAGATTCATCCTTGGAAAAGGGTGGACGTCTCTCCCAATGTTTCCATTGCTGTGGCTGAATTCAATCAAAGGTTAGCATGATTTTTTTATTTATTTTTGGCTCCAGAACCATAATGGGATTACGCATATAATTATTGGAGTGAATCTTACTTATACATCATGGTGGGCCTGTAAAAATAGGAGGGTGGTTGTCCGTGCTGCGGCACCACTCGATTACATAGATGAATACCACCAGAGATGAGTGATTTCAAGTCACAATGGTTGGTCATTCAGATGGGCCTGCTATGGTATTAATTTGAAATCCACTTCCACCGTCGTGTAGATCACCCAATGTTAGATCAAGGGACTTAAAATCAGTCCCAACATGATTTATATGTTTTATCCACGCCGTCCATACATATTTTCAAATCACTTTAGGGAATGATCCCAAAAATGAGGCAAATCTAACGTTCAAGTGGACCACACCACAAGAAAAAGTGGAGATTAAAGGCCTACCTTCAAAAACTTCTCAGGTTTCTCAGAAGTTTTGGATCAAGCTGATATTTATATTTTCCCTTCTTCATCCAGGTCTATATGACTTTATGAATAGGTTGGATGGAAAATAAACATCATGGTGGGCCCTAGGAAGGTGTCAACACTGAGCATCATTGTTCCCACTGTTTCTTTTGGTGGGGTTCACTTGAGCTTTGGATCAGCCTCGGTTTTGGGGCCATGACTTCAAGTAATATCAGAAAATGAATGGATGATGTGGATAAAACAAATACACCATGTCGAGGCAGACATATCTTTGCCATCTATAGATGCCCATGCTGTGTGGTTTGGTACACAAGATATTGATCTTTCCTTGTAACTTGACTATTTTCTGGGTACCGGTGTGGGAGGGACGCCAGCAGTGATATTTTATGGGGCCATACGTTGATGTGTATGTGAGATCAAATCTGACCATTATATGTGTAATCAAATCCAACCATTAGATGTGTAAGCCCATGATAAGATAGTAGCCAAAACATCAAGATGATATGTTATTAATTTGAGGCACACAAAGGAAAATAGTTGGGAGAGACGTCCACCCTCCATTTTTACAGGGCCCACTATAATGTTTATGTAAAATCCATTACACTCATTAGATGCGAAACTAAAAGATTGGCTTAAAGGCTAAAAACTCAAGCTCAAATGTGATTCAAGTGGGTCACATTTAGGGAATAGTGTAGAGGGTCAGATTTTCTGATAAAAATTTTCCAATAAATGTGGCCCAACTAAAATAAAATGGGCAGGTTTTTTGGCCCTGGGTTAAACAGAGGGTGACTCACCTGATGGTTGGGGCGGATTTCACTTTACACCACAGTGAGGCCCACCCAAGCTGGGTACTCCTTTTGCGAAGTAACCTCGAGCAGCTTCCTCCGCATGAGAGCATTTATTAACATTAGTTGATGTGTACATTAGGCAATGGATTTCAAGAGAAAATGGGATGAATTAGGAAGCTGCACACATGTAATATATTTATGCATGCAGTAAATGTATATGAAATCTACTCCATTAATTAGGTAGGATTTCTTTTAAACATGTGAAGGACATGTCAAGGGGTTGGTTTTTTTTTTTTTTTTTAATCTATGTTAATTTATCTTCACTCCCCTGAATTGTTTTTCAGTCTTTATGATTTCTAGTTGAATCTGCAGATTTCATATCCATTTAGTTGATTTTTGTTTTAGAAACTCAGTTGAGTCCTTGGAAATCTTGTTAAGCTATTTCTAGCTTTTTACAGACTGAAATTCTGGTTGAGTTTTGGATCCGTCCCATTTTTGTGTTCATGCTTTGTGTTTCATTTAACATTATAAGATGATGAAGACCTCTGTTGCTGTCCATAGCTTTAGTTAGTTTGAAATGTTGTAAACTATGTCGAAATCCTTCAAAATTTATTGCCTACCTAAGAAATGGCAAACATGCATGGTGATCAGATTGTTGATATGCTGAACCACATTGTGGTTAGGTGGTTGGCCAAAAATCATTATGATTAGACAGCTTTGATAATCTGATTGTGCTGGTTTTTGCCTCTTGCTGAGCCACATGCTGGTTCAAATCAATCAATTGTATAATGACACTGGTTCTTTGGGTCTTTAAGATTATATTTTCCTTGAAACTGTGGCTATTTGGCACAAATAATTTTGAGCAAGAATCACATATGTCCAGCCTTTATTCATATTTCAGGGATATAGGTATGTTGTCTGATGTTCTGAAATCTAAACACGAGGAAAGGGAAGCCTACTTGTCTGAAATTGAGGTTTGGATTTCCTCCTTTTATGTACATATATTCAGGTAAAAGATGATCTAGCTCCATTTGTTTGTGTGCCGGCGCACATGCAGGAAGGAGTTAGAAGATGTGTTGTCTATAGATGATCTTGAAAGCCTAAAAAACTTGCCAACAACTACTTTTGAGTCAAAACTTTGGAAAGTAGTTCGCCAGAATCGTTTGCCTAAAACAGACAGAAGGAAGGTGATACTTCTTGTTTGATAACTGTCATTATCATTTACATGCTATGTCTTAACCCATTAAGACTGAGGAGTCAATCTCAGCATTATTAACCTTGTAAGGATGTACATTTTGATTTTTGTTTTTGTGTAATTGCTAAGTTGTCCATTTCATTGTTCAAGTGGGCTTGCTTTGGAAGCTTTAAAGTTCCACTTCCTGAAAATGTAAGAGCTCGGGAAGTGCTTGTGCTCTTCATTCTGTCTACTGGAATCAAGAACCCAAGTGTTGAATTGGGTGCAAGCAGTTTGAAGTCAAAGAGTGCACTACACCAAAATCATTATCATTATCAAATTCTTTTTTTTTTTTTTTTACAAACATCATGTCAGACTTTTTTTTTTTTACTTTGTTCCATTTTCTGTTTGATTTTTTTTGTCTAGCGATACAGGTTCATTGAAGAAAGAATTCCATTGATGCATTGCTTGCCAAACAGGTTGTCCTTGTGGATATCTGTACTATGGAGGTTCAAGGGTGGACCTCATGCCCCCCAGGTTCAATTGGATCTATTAGAATGGAAATATATTACCATAGCTTTTCTTTTGGATGTTTTCACAACTGTACGGCTCTACAGCAGCATATAGTTATAAGTAGATGGTACTTCAGCAAATTGTCTTTAAATAATTTATATCAACTGAGTCCTCCTTTAGAGGTTGTATTTCAACCATAGCAGATCCTGTCAATAGGCTTAATATATAAAGACCCATACATCTGTTATTCAAGAAGCATGGTGGAAATCAAAGCCTTTGGTAGTATTAAATGCACATTAACTTGGATTTTTTTGACAAATCAGAATTTTCATATGCTGATAGTGTTCATAGACATGCAATAAAAAATAATGCATATGCTACAAATGGAAGTCAAATCAAACCATTGAAATTGTGGGGTCCACTTTATATGGATCCTTCATCAAATATTACACTAGATTCATGTCCTAACTAGTAGACTGAGAGACAGCTAAAGGACATTTGAAATGAAAAAATAAAAAATAAATTATCAATTGCTCTAATTTAGCAAACAAATGTCCACAGTCAAAGGTTCTCATTATCAACCAATCTGATTTTAGGATTATGAATTATATAGACCGGAGTTTGACGATTCAGGTGATTTAATTTGAGTTACATGTGTTAAGGGTTCTCATTATCAACCAATCTGATTTTAGGATTATGAAATTGATTTTTTGCAATGATGACATGGTGTCGGAGTTTGTCTATAAATCCCATGGTTTTTTGGTTTTTTGTTTTTTTCTTTTCTGCTGCTAGGAAAGTGCCTTTCCTTTCTCCCGTCTCAGTTTTTTGAAGAATCTATATCTATCCTTTTAAAGAAAAAAGGCCAATGGCAGCTGCTGTACTTTCATCTGTTTCCCTTTTTGCCTTCCATATACTGGGAATTGATGCACTTGTGGGCAATCAAAGTTTCATCTATAATCTGTCTGCTATATACAAAAGCTCCTTGCACCTTGGAGATACATTTCCTAGCACATTTTTGACAGTTTTTTAAGCATAAGTTTAATGCGTTGTATGGTTATTGACTGATTGTCCTTTGTGTTTCTCTCATTGTAATTGAGCTTTTATTATGTCATCATTGCAGGTGTCCATGCCTTTGATTTTATCACTTTGGGTTACAAAGTGGATTGGCCAGTCAGCATTGTCTTGACTGCAGATGCACTTAAACTATACACTGACATTTTCAGTTTTCTGACTCAAGTTAAGCTGGGTGATGTTCTGTTATGATCTCTGACAATATGTTGGGTGGCAAGTAAAAAACTGGGTGGAGCGTTATCAATGCCCTAACCTCCACCGTTCACTATGCGTGGAACCTGGCATCTATCTGTACAATTGATCTGAGTTTTCAACAGCCGAGCGTGTTGCATGAGGTAATTATCCCTTTCTACATAGCCATTGTTGTCTCTTTACATAGCATAGTTGTTTCAAGCTTGTGGCACGTGCACAGTCAACTAGGTCCGTATTCAACTTTCCATGTTCAGAACTGTTCATTTGACTATATCATCAGATGGGATATATATATATATATATATATATATATATATATATATATATATATATTGAAAGCAATATAATTGATTACAAAATTTGAGCAGAGCTATGTTTTTCTGGGATAAGTTTGGTAACAAAATGTACCAACAGCTCCGGTTCCTGCTGCTTTCCGCTCCTTAAAAATATAGTCACACACATATTGGATTTGATGGAGTTTACCATCTTCAGTTTGTGACAGCATTGCTACTCTTGCGTATGTCTATAGCCCAACCTTCATAAGCATATTCAATACATGACATGCATGCTGAATCCCAGCCATCCATTGGCAGGAGTCATGGACTAGTCTGGAGATTTTGTAGCCCAAGAATCACGCCAGCCTGGTCATCAGGAAGGGCACACGGTATAATAATGTGGACCGTTTGTCAACAAATTTTTAATTGTGAACTGATTTCATGCGTTGCGACTCATCTGATGACTGGACTGTTTTGATTCTTGGGCCTTGGCTTCTAGGAGTTGTGGGCCACCTGATTGACAGCTTGAGTCTTGCATGTGTGCCATGTTGGTGCATATTCAGGTGTACCAGCAATGGGCCGTACACTATACATGGGATTAGCGAATATCTGACATGATATACTTTTTATTCTATGGGCCTTTGTGCATTTTGGGTTGTTGTTGGAGAAGGCTTAGAGTTGTGAGATGTCTAAAATGGTAATACTTGCAATTGGGATTTCACCTTGCAACTGCAATGGATTGTTTTTAATGTGATTTGAGTTTGTGGAAAGCTGATCTATGCCTTTTAACACCTGAAGTATGTGCATTTTCCATTTTCCTTTTCATGACCAATGTTTTATTAATATTTGTCCTTTCATGCATGTTTCTGCTTGAGTGTAATCTATCCTGCCCTGAACATAAGGAATTGCCTCAAAAGTGATGCTTGTGTTCCCTATTTTTACCAGTGTTTCTTTGTTTCTTTCTAGGAAAATGTCAAGACAAAGCATCCCCAATTCTTGTATGAATCAAAGTTGTACAGGATCCTACAGGGAGGAAGTAATAAAATTTCTTGTTTCTTTTGATTGTGATTTTGTATTTTACTAGTCATATTTCCTTAATTTTTTTTTTGTTTGCAACTTTTCTTTTTTAAAATTTGGCAGCTGGAATTCCAAATGTTAGATGGTTTGGTGTTGAAGGCGACTATAATGTTCTAGTGATGGACTTGTTGGGTCTGAGCTTGGAAGACCTTTTCAACTTCTGCAGTAGGAAACTGTCTTTGAAGTCTGTTCTTATGCTCGCCGATCAAATGGTAAGGTTCTGTCTATTTTCCATTCATGTTGTATTATTTATATGGCAATTTGTTTGGTTTGGCTGTTTTCTTGCGATCCTTATTGTTTTTATGCCAGATCAACCGAGTTGAGTTTGTTCATGCCAAGTCTTTTCTACATCGAGATACCATGCCAGATAATTTCTTATGGGCCTAGGGAGACGAGCAAATCAGGTGATTTACTGGTTTTTTGAAGTTTACTTTGGGTGTTCTGTTCAAGAGCATTATGAATATTTGGCATGATGTGCGGTGTACTGTTGCACTTGGAGCACCACAGAGTGCAGAGAGTATCATCTATGCATCCACGTTTAAGGGAAACAGTGTGTTTAGCACATCCCTCAAAATGTTGATGGCAGGAAATGGTTTCCATGCTACTAAAGTCATAGTTTTAACCCATTTCGAAGTGCATGCAAATGCACCCAAGAAAAATAAGTTGCAGAAGAAACTAAAAAATGTCACCAAAAATTGGCTTGCTTCAACAAGGACCCTATAATACATTTATAGGAATTATCTCTTGTTTTAAGTAGCTGACAGTAGAATTATACCCGAGGACTTTCTCATCTTGCAGTACTGTAGACAAGGCCCATGTAAGGCTTGCTTCAGCAAAAGCTGTCTTGCGCCTGTCAAAGTACTGGTATAAAAAAATACCGATTGATGTCTATTATTCGACTTTAAGATTATCACAGGTTGGATCTTTTCTTTCATGCGAAAGTTTGTTCGAAATGGCTGTTTACTAAGCATTGTATTTATCTTCTTAGAATGAAGATAAAACGTGTTGATTGTTTCGTTGCCTTTTGTAGTCTAAAAGCAGATGATGTTTGCTTATCCAGAGATTTTAATATGTTTCACACTAGTAGCAGCCGATTTTATCTTGGCATGCAGGATGTCTACCCACAAGCTAGGAAGCTATTCCTCAGCAAAGTACACCAATATATTAAGAAGGGTTTCTGGATGCGAAGTATGCTTGTGGCTTCTTATTCAACATAACTGGATCCCATCCACTTGAGTTTAAAGAGGCAAGCATTTCTTATAATTTATTCTATAGAGCACTCACTTCGCGAAGTTTCTCTATGCTGCATTTCATTGAATGTTGTGCCTTTTCTAGCCTATATGAATGGGGTTGAAGTTTCTTATACTGGCGAATGTCTTTCTATCTGTCATATTGATTCCACAGGACAAACATAACTTAATGGAGGTTGTTCAAATGTGTTACCAACTGAAGGCACGGCAACTTTCTATGCAACGTGGTGTGAACTTGTCCTCTTATCCAGAAAATATTCTCACATATTTGGTCCATACACTTGCACATCATCCTTCATTTCCTAATGTTGACGAATGCAAGGAAGTTCAAGCATTTGAGTCAATTTACCGGTATCCTTGCTCTTTTGCATTTGTTGCTTTGTACAATTACTCGTCTTTTAATTGCTCTAAATGAGGATTCTACATGGAATGGTCTCTTGATTGAATACAAACCAATATCTAAATATGTTTAAATCTGTGTTTTTATTTCTCAGTTTTATGCATGCAACTTGGGAAAATTGTGCAGACTTAGGTGTTAGGTGTTACATATTGATTGAAGTGTCTGAGCCCAATTTTCAATGGCCATTATATATACCAAAATACAAGGGCCACAAATGATTTCAATATTTTAAAGAAGTTGCTTTTGAACAAGAAATGGGTTCCTGGGTTGAGAGAGCATCTTTGTGTGTTGGAATGATTTTTGCATCTGTAATGCTTCTTAGCTCCTTCAGTATAGCTTTTTACCTGAATGAACATAAAATTACAAATTTGCAGATATAGTTGTGCTTTTGGTATAAAAGACATTGTATTGGGTTCCATTTCCATATAATATTCTAGAATATACTTAACAGTAATAGGTGGGAAGGGTGGGTGTATAATGTGGCTCCCATCTGATGTTGCTGCTTTATTTTTTAGCTGAGCAATTACTCTTCACTGGGAGGTGTTCCGTACTGCAAGCCTCATTTTGAACAGCTTTTCGAGGAGCTTCTAGTCACGTAAGGCTTCTCTCTTGAGTTGTATCAGATTCTCCTTGATTTCTTTCTGCTTAATTGCACGATGTGTTTTTGCTTTTTAGCAGCTGCAAAGTCGGCAGAGAAGTTGACCCTGGAACTGGTATGCTAAAACCATTGGACCTATCCATGAATTTGTGGCAAGATTTTTTACTTTTGTTAGAAAAATAATACATAAAAGGTGTGGAATAATGTTTAAGATGTTCTTCTGTTTGTGGATTTTAGACAAGATCACCTAGCAAGGTTGCCGGCATGTTTTTGGTTTCCTTAGTTTTGCAAATGAGGGAAACCTTCACATTTGAGAAACCGATTTCCTTTTTTAAAGGTACTTTTTTATTTTCTGAATCTTATCTTTTGTAAATGAGAGAACTGTCACTCAGTTACTTTTTTATTTTCTTAATCTTATTTTTTGAATGACTCAGGTGTAAGATTCAAAAAGAAAATACTAACAAATCTGGCAGATATTTTAGCGACGGACTAAATCCGTCGCTAATTTCTGAACCAGAATGCACGACGGATTTGAGGTCCGTTGCTCCTCATATTAGCGACGGACTTTTTTATTTTTGTGACGGATCTTATCCGTCGGTAATATGCGACGGACCTTATCCGTCATCGATTAGATGACAGATTTTAATCGTCGGAAAAAAACGACCCAGTAAACAGCGACGGACGAAATCTGTCGTTTATTTGGTTTTACGACGGATTTGGTCCGTCGCAAATCAGCGATTTTGGCGTAGTGAAAATGAGTGATTGGATCTCTTAACCTAGCGATATTGAGTTGTTTCAATGGTCAGTTCATTAAATGGATGAGTATACTAAGATTTACTGAGGCCTAAAATTATTATGGTGTATAAGAGTGTATAAGCATGTGTAGGTATGCATTCTTTATTACATCTTTATTTAAAGAAAAATCTAAATGCCAAGATACATGTGAAAAGGCACTTGTGTATCTACTTGTCCGCGGAAAATCTCGAGATATTACACGACTAATATGAGTGACTAAAGGTCTGAACATGAATCATTTGTTCATGACAGACTCACACTCTTGTACAACATAAGGGTAAGGCATAAACTAACACCAAGTTGGCTCACAATGGTGAAGATTGTCTATCTTGATCCAAGTTAGTCCCCTCGCAAAGATGATCATACATCTCATGAACTAATGTCCACAAGTGTGTCCATGCACTTGTGACAGTCATGGTCTAACAAGGTACTAAGATTCATGGACCACGACTTTCCTAGGTTAATGAGCATCTTGTCCAATCTAACATTCCTAATGACTACCAAAGGAATCATTCTTCAACATACCTAATAACCATAGGATGAGAGCAATACTAAATCTGTCTAAGGTACATCGCATTGTGGCACCCCTTACTTTCGACACTTGGGTGATACCATGAGAACCTAATTTAGTATGAGGGCAAACCCAATTTGTATAAAGACTTGATCTTCCTAATGTATGAGTCAAGAATCAAGTCCTTGTGGGTATGGATATGCCATCGATCATTTGTAATGTTTCACGGTGTGTATGCTCCACGCTAGGCCCCTGAGCCTTGAAAGCCCTACTTCTAAGAGTCAAACCACAACAAACTCTTAAGAAGAAGATTTCCTATTAGGGCAGGGTAGATCGTCTAATATCAACGATCTGGATAAGCAATATGATCATTCACAAAATCCAGGAAACCCAATCTAAGACCACCTTAGAGGTTGGGCACAGTTGGTTAGGTCCACAATCGATCAGGCTTATGACACCTGAACCACAAACCATCACCCTAATTCGACCCTGGCTATGAAGACTACCATTGGAATTTACTCAAGCGGACCCTAGGGGATCCTCACAACCGTTGACGCTCAAGATCAGAGAGATCCAACCATCAGATCAATGGAAATCCCAAGAGATAAGCAAAAGTCGCCCGATGTGGCCCACCTAAGCCTTAGATACACCTCATTCTTTGAACTGGAAACTCAATTGAGCTGACAAGACTGATAGATGAAGTAGATTTTGCAGTACATCACGGTGGACCCCACATTAGTGGTGTGTGTGCACTGAGGATGTGTGCACTCGTCATGCACTAGAAGTATGTATTTATTGTCATTTTTACGGTAATGTGAAATTACATCAGATTATAGAGTTTGTCTGATTATAGAGTTAATCAGATTACAGTAGACAGGACTGCACATTCATACCATCCATTTTTATGGTAATGTGAAATTTCATATTATAATTTTCTTTATCGCGTCATTAATTATTTATGTTTCTAACATCATCTAATATTGCAATAGCAAATCATGGACGTTCAACTTGACTTGTTATGTACTTATGGAGTTGGGAATCACAAGGATTGACACCAAATGAAGATAGAAAAAGTAAATGAAAATCTTGTGGCTATAACCGAAGGTGTCGGTAGACCGAAACCTTTATGGAAATATGAAGTAGTAAGATCTTACTTGCACATGTACTTAGTCTTAAATGATATTATTCACTTTGGAAAGACGTGTTTAACTGTTGTGTCATTTGCTGTGCTTGATAGGTATACTTCCCATTGAATGTAAGACAACAACAATGGTTGATAGGTGTTGTTTATTCGAAGAAGAGAGAGGTCATTTTGTATGACAACATGAATATTGAATGGAAAGACAAAAATGATTTGGTCGTTGCATAGCTAACGGAAGGCCTTAGGTGGTTATTTCACATTCTTGATGGTGGATCTAAGTTTTGTTAGAAGGCATGAAATGCGAAGATGATAACTGATAGACTAGCGCAACAAAACGGAGATGATTGCAGCGTATTCATGCTAAAATTCATAGGCTTCCTATGTAGCATTATAGCAATTGATTTTACATTAAATCTTGATTGCTTTGTATTTTATTTTAATATTATTTCAAACTTTTTTCGTAGGAGGAAATCTCTAAATTCCGAAAGACAATCGCATATGTTTGTCTACAATACAAAAAAGAATCTGAACCTACGTTCTTGGCCAAACAATAACAAAGAACAACTAATGAAAAAAAAATCCAAACACTGACTTTGATGAATTATTTTCAAATGGATTGTTGATGATATTGTTTTTGAATGGATTGATGTTTATATTATTTTTAGAATGGATTGCTAATGATATTGTTTTTTAATGGATTGGTGTTGATTTTATTTTTCCATATTAATGTCTGTAATGGATTGGTGAATGAAATTGGTCGTAGTTGTGTCCCATGGATCGTTATTGTCATCCACAGTGGAACCACTATGGATAACAACCACAATCCATTCGAAGGGTCGTGATTCACATGCACAATAGATCGTGGTTGTCATCCAACCATGACCTTTTGATGATCGTATTGGCTTGGCTTTTCAAAGACGGCATCTACATGTTGGGTCACACATATCACCTAATAAGCAGCTCCAATCCTGCACATGTGCCTTGTTTCCACGTGTGAGGCGGACATACTTACAAAGGGAGCAGATTAGGTGCGGCCCAGGTCTCACCCGACACGGTGCGACCCTGACCATGGGCCCCACATTTATGTATGTATTGTATATCCACGTCGTCCATCCATTTTTTCAGCTCATATTAGGGCATGATCCAAAAAATGAATTAGATCCATATCTAAGGTAGACCACACCACCATATGAAACCGTCGTGATTGACCATTAAAAACTTCTTGTGGGTCACATAATTTTTGGATGAAGCTGATATTTGTTTTTTTCCCCTCCACCCAGGGTTCATTAACTTATCAACAGGTTGGATGGAAAATAAACATTACAGAAACATTACGGTGGGTGCTCGGAAGTTTTTAACAGCGGGTGTTCGATCACCACCGTTTCCTATAGTATTGTTCACTTGAGACTTGGATCTACTTCATTTTTGGGCTCATATCCTAAAATGAGCTAGAAAAACGTATGAACGGTGCGGATATACAATATATACATAGAGGTGTGCCCAGCGGTCATGTCCGTGGCCGGACCGTCTTGGGTGAGGCCGGGGCCGTACCTAAACCGCTCCGGCCTACGAAGTTGCAAGTTAATGGGTAATTTTTTACTGTAGACACTACATTTTACTTACCTTACCAGCCTCGACAGACCACAAACATAGATAATCAAACTAGACCCCTTTGTACGGACAATCTATTTCGGACGAAAATAACCCTCCTTTTTCACCTTCTTCTCACCTGAATCGAGGGATATTTTTGACCGTCCGTACCCTAAAAATCGTCTTCCGTCCTCAAAGTTTCCCGCCGAGAGAAAAAATATTTACCCTAAAAGACAGCGTATGCTCTAGTAATTAATCCGAGTTAACTCAGGAAACTGTGTACTCTTGTAGTGCATGAGAATCCTCAGGCATGGACCCAGTAAGTACACGTGGCATCATGTACCTCACTGAGAAACGTAGACAATGTTGGATCAAATGGACATTGAAAGCAAAATCAAATTGAAAGTACAAGAAAAATGGGTCTCTTTAATGAGCGATTAAAATTAGTAATTTCAATGGTCACAAATCAACAATCAAATGCATAGTTTACTATCGTCTAATTGTATATAATTTTGGGGCTCCGATCCATTGACATTAATCTCACTAATTCAGTAGCTACGATTAGGGAAATTGTATGCCATGTGTTTAATGTATAAGTGCATGTATATTGCTCATCACACGCTGCCAGAGTGTCAAGCGCCACGGAGGATTTTCTTTTTCGGACGAGGATTGCGTCCTACCCCCAACCGGACGGTAATCCGTCCGGGCAGGGATATGTGGGGCCACCGTGATGTAAGTGTTTTATCCGCGCCTTTCATCGTTTTTATCATGTCATTTTAAATTATTATCCAAAAACATAGTCAGGTACAGGGCATAAGTGGACCACAAAGTGGGTATTGAACATCGACCATTAAAAACTTATTAAAAGCTTACATCGACCATTAAAAACTTCTTAAAAGCTGGAGAAGCTTCGGATCAAGCTGATATTTGTGTTTCACTTCATCCACGTATGCATGACCTTATTAATAGATTGGATGGTAAAAACAACATCACGGTGGCCCTTAAAAAGGCTTCAATGGTGGGTGTTATTGTCATTGTAGCTTCCTTTGATGTGGTCCACTTAATCCCTGGATCTGACTATATTTTTTAATTATACCTTAAAATGACATGATAAAAACGATGAACGGCGTGGATAAAATACTTACATCACGGTGGGCCCCACAGAGCCCCGCCCGGACAGAGGTAGGACGCAATCAGCGTGCGGGCAGCATGTAAGTCTTGATAGGCAGGCACTCCGAATTATTCAAGTGGCATACATCAACTGAAATTAAACTGAAGAAATTCGTAACCCATTGTGTTTGAAGTAAGGCTCAAATAAGGTTGGCCGAACAATCATACCCTATCATTTGCAGCCAGTTGCTTGTTATAAACATTGGACCAAAAATCTTGGTCAAAGGGTTGTTTGGATTCATGAAAATCATGAGAAAAGAAAGTGTTTTTTAGAAAACTTTATTTTTAGAAAAATGTGAGAAATAAAATATTCTTTTCCTTGTTATTTTTTTAACAAGATTTTCGTATTTATTGTTTAATAAAATATATATTTTAAAAATAACAATTTTAGTCACAATCATGTGCTAGTACGTACCATACATGGGACGCTTACTTAAACAGAGGCAGGCACGGTACATGCGAGTTGTTTTAAGTTGTATGATAGTAGCAGGACACGCATTGGCACATGTTACATGTGAGTTGTATGAAGTTTTGTTTTAAGTTATATGATAGTAGCAGGACACGCGTTGGCACATGTTACATGTGAGTTGTATGAAGTTTTGTTTTAAGTTGTATGATGGTAGTAGGACACGCATTGGCACATGTTACATGTGAGTTGTATGACGTTTTGTTTTAAGTTGTATGATAGTCGCAGGACACGCATTGGCACATGTTACATGTGAATTGTATGAAGTTGTATGATAGTAGGAGGACAAGCATTGGCACATTTAACATCAGGGAAATAAAGTTAAATAAGATCAGTTGTGCACATTTGCACCATTGGCACATGTGGCATATTTGGAGAATTCAAGATGGGCAATGGCATGTGGCATATTGTAGATTTTGACAGAATTAGTTACCAGCCTTTCATGCCCACCATTCCCTTCATTTACTATCACGGAGCTGGTTACCGTTCTCTTCATCCAGATGCATATAGACAAGGTTATGTGTCAAACTTGCAGTCCCTCACTGCAGTTTCGGTAACGACGTGACTCTAACATACCAGAGAGACATTGCGTCGACATCTTGCGGGACCGCAACTCCAATAAGTTGGAACTCTTGTTTTTGGTCCATTATTCTCTAAAGATTACATCCATTACTCACATATTTGAACGCCTGCATACCCTGTCCTTGACATGTCTCACCATTTTCAGCCTCAGATTTGAATTGGTTGGTCATGGCTTGCCCATATTTAGAGAGTCTTTCGCTCATCTCCTTGCAAATCACAAGGTCAGATGATGCAAGTCTAGGGAACAACAATTATGCCTACTTGATATACTCACATTATGGGCTGGTAAAATCAAGTCTGGCCTAGTAACTGGGAAATCAAGCTCGTTTTTATGTGTGTATCCGCCCTACACATGTTGGAGAGTGTTAAAGTCCTCTTGATATACATTGATGCACCATCCTCTAACGGCTCAAGCTTTTAGATGTTGACATCTGCAAAGAGATGAGCGAAAGATTCTCTAAAATTGGGTAAGCCATGACCAACCAATTCAAATCTAAGGCTGAAAATGGTGAGACATGACAATGACAGGGTATGCAGGCATTCAAATATGTGAGTAATGGATGTAATAATTGGAGAATGATGGGCCGAAAACAAGAGTTCCAACTTATTGGAGTTGCAATCCTGCAAGATGTTGACATTTGTCATACAACAGATGACACAATGTCTCTCTGGTATGTGAGAGCCATGCCATGACTGAAACTGCGGTGAGAGACTGTAAGTTTGACGTATAACCTTGTCTGTATGCATCTCGAGTTGATGGGGATGAAGCGAACGGTGTAAACGAAGGGAATGGTGGGCACGAAAGGCTTGTAACTGTATCTGAGAAATAATCGACACCATGCAGCTTCCACTCAAGTTAGTGTGTTTTGAATCACGTCTAACGGTAACTTCTCCATCTCGAATAGACATTGAACCAACGCAAAACAATCAACAGCTAAGATAAATTCACCCAAAATCCGACAATATTTAGATAATAAAATTCTCCCATCAAGTTATATTTTCATGCAATCAAAAAATATCAACTTCAAAAGAAAATGAAAGTGACACAAGGAAGGACGTGATGAAGTCAATCATTGTCTTTCACGATTAATAAACGCCCTGAATCCACAAGAGAGAATTCTCGAGTGCATGAGAGAAATAAAATAATTTCTGAGAATTTTATTGATTGAATAATTGATTGCTTCTAAAAAAATAAGTTTAACATCCTTCAATAACACTCAACAAACCCTAAAACATAATAATAATAATAAAGTCCTAATCGAATAAGGAAATAAATTCCAAAAAACCTGCAAATGTTCGCCGTCTGTCAATCTGTGAATTTTGACCTCTCGACCCAAATGGTCAACCTATCAAATAGGCCTTCGACCTGCCAAAACTAGTAGAAATTGTCCAGCAATATTCAATCTGGAATTTCTTGTGGAATTTCGACTTGTCGACTAGATCTATCAATTGGTTGAACTATGCTGAATTTTGTTAACTACTCTTTGGGCTTCTTCGGGTCCACGTGTATTAGGAATGTGCTTGATCTTCATCCTACATTAAAAAAAAAAAAAAAAAACATAGGCAAATTCACGCAAAATCTGACAATATTCAGACACTATCTCCATGTCAAGTAACTCAAAGCATCTTTTCAGTAATCCTATTGTCTTCAGCAGAATCTGCCTGATTGTGTAGCTTTCACTTTCTCAACATAAACAACCATGTAAGGCACGTTTCTACCATACATTGGATTCAGATTTGATGATATATATGGATTTATTGCTTCATGAAATGCAGAAAAGTTTGGTGTCACCCGGGGCTATTACCCCACAATGTGAATTTGGTTTGGTGGTATCATATGGTTTCTTATAGTGGGAATGGAAGATAGTAGGCAGAAATGTTACAATGTTATTTGTCAGAGCAGGGATTTAGAGTTCAAAAGGCAACGAGTGGGCATGTTGTCAATATGTCGATTCATTTTAGCAGGAAGAAAGATGTAAATGGTTTCTCAGTTAGTTGCAATATAAATCTGAGTTAGTCCGTTGATTTCAGATTCTGTGTGGAATCGCATTAAAAAAACTTGAAAGAAAACATAATCATCAGCATGTAAACCTCATCTCAACTAATTGGGGTCGACTACAGGAATCCAGTTCAGCCATTCCACTCTATCAAAGACCATATCCTCCGTTGTCATGTTCCTGAATAAGTTACTATAGATGAACTTACTGTTTGACTTTGTTACTGAATGTGTATTTATGCTAATGTTAATATGGAAAGCCGGACTAAGTAGAAAAAAAAAAAAAAAAAAAAACTAAAGAATCTCCTACACCTTACACGAGAACAACACTCTTTGCATCATTATATAGTTCATGGACTGTGATCTGGCACACCTACAATAAGCTATTTTACTATTTTCCTAGAAAATCGGCAAATGCATGACTTTGTTGTTCTGGCCAGCAATCTAAATCAGAGCACCGCCTCTGTGAAACGTGTACTTTTACAATCATATAAGAAATTTCCTATCTTTCAACAACCTAAAGTTCTACAAAACTTTCTGAAGGGAACTTTACTACACAGGTTATGCATGAGCAATTCCAAAACACACTCAAAATGGGTCCTATCGTGGCTAAGTTTATTATTTCAATCCTTTTTGGCCCTTCTCTCTGGTTTGCTATCATAATGATTTTCCTGTCCTAATTTTTAATCTTGCTTCTTGTGATGGTGGTTTTTCAACCCCCAAGTTTTCTTTTAATGCTTTTTAATTTTTTTTACTCTAAAAAAACTCTCATACAAAAAATTTCACTGTAAACCAAACAAGTTACGTAAGACAGTGGCAGAAATGACTCTCAAGTAGCCGTGGTTTTTTTTTTTTTTTTTTAAATGTTTTCTACATGTTTCCTATACATCTCGAAATTGCTCGAGTTAAAAATGACCATGGATCGCTTCATTGTTAGTTACTTGGTTGCCATTCTTGGATAAAAAGTAAATTGGTGCCATGATCCAGCAACTATATGATTTTTTGTTACTAATACTACATTCTTTATTTAAAATGCATCACTGTTAAAAGAGACATGGAAAATGATCCTCTCCCCAACATTGTTGTGTTACTCCTGGAAGCTCCTACTAAAAAAGAGCTGAAGGTGTTCATTCATAGGAATTTTCATACTGCCTCTATCCTTGTTCATTACTCTCAGCCATCTCAAACAGTTCATCAGTTGTATGCCATGTTATAATAACACTCCAAACCAAGTCTTCCCCTCGTTCTTTTTGCACTAGCCAGTCTTGGTGTTGATCATGAAAGTTTTGCTATGTATCGCGAAAGTTTTGCACTAGCCGGTCTTGGTACCGATACAATTCTGGGCCCTAGTTGGGAAACTTTGTTATGTATAGCAATGTATCAATCATAAAGTCTTGCTATGTATTGCAAGGTATCGATGATTCATTAAGTGTGTTGACCTATGCAAAAATATTGGGAAAATTGCCAAAACCCCCCAAAAATTGTTTTCTTTGATTTTTTTTTATTTTTTTTGTATATATTTTTTTTGTTTTTGTTTTTGTTTTCATTACATTCTTAAGAAAATTTTGATCACTTAAGGGATTTGGGTGCAGAAATTGAGATTGAAGAGTGTGTGGTACCAGAACTCAAATTGGTGAGTTTTTGCAGATTTGAACAGTTCTTTTTCTTATCTAAATACCTTGGAAATCAATGGAATGAAGTTCATAATTTATGATTTTGCATGTTTTGTATATTCAATCAAGGGTTATAAACTCCAATTTTCAAAATTTTCAAAATTGGGGAAATCTAAAGTTTCCTTCATTTCACTCATTTTGCTTGCAGTTAGAAGATGAAAAAAAAACATCACATTTGAGTGTTTGGAGGCTGAATTAAAGATTGATGAAACATTTTGAAACTTTTCAAAAAAAAAATAAAAAAATCTTAATTAAAAATAATTTTATTTGAAAACAAGTAGAATGACGAGATGTCATGTATGCGTAATATTTTGTATTTATGAGTGTATATTGATCCTAACATCAGCCACATTTGTTTATTTTTTCAAAAACTAATTAAGTTTTTTAAAAATTATAATTGAAAAATATATATTTTAAATAAATGCACCATATATTGTAGGACATTTAATGTAGGTATTTAGTACATTGGATCTGCTATTAAGTGAAATAAATTGTAGAAATATCAGTGATTTCTTTTATATGAATTGATTTTTAATGCAGTTGCATAACTTCTAGTTCTATTTGACAGTGAATGGTTTAGCATCCTATATAATAAAAACTTATCATGTGCATTTGATTTTTATTATCTTATGAATTTGAACTGTGTAATGATGTCCTTTTTAACATTCCCGAAGTTGAAAATTTCAATCAAATTCCCAATGTTTTCCCAAAAAAAAAAGCAGTAGATTGTGCAATACATCTAATATTTCCCATGCAATACCCAATATTTTTCTGTATCCCAAGGGTGCGATGCCTTTGTTGATACCAATACTGGAAACATTAGCCATACCACCTTATTTTTTTTTCCATAGTTCACAGCAAATTCATTGAAAGAAGAAATGGTAGGGTAGACAAGCATCATCATCATCATCATAGCCCTTCTCCCAGCAATTAAACCCCAGCTAAGGCAATACTCCCATCCATCTCAACCCTGCCTTGATCTCAAATCTCTTCACTGCAAACCACTTTTGGACGTCAAAAAGGAGGTAGGACATTGACAATTTATATGAGATGCTGATAATATAAGAAAGATAGAAATAGCTACCGGAAGATAATTTTTACGGGAATGCCATTAGCAACCGCTCTTGATGGCTAAGTGCACCGGGCCCTTCGACTATTGGTATGCCATTGTGCAAATTTCGTCCTAGTGGAAAGGACAGTTGCATTTAGCAGTCAGGAGTGTCTACATAACTGCCTCCCTCATTGTTATGATCAATGTTTTAAATAGCGCCCACAGCGTAGTTACAACACTACATACCACACCAAAATAACGAACTTTTTACTGTAGCGTACACTACAGGGTCGTGTCATCCAACTGTGTTGACGTCACCAAATTATGTGGCCCCAGGATGATCTTTGTATTATATCTGCACTGTCCATCCATTTTGAGAGATAATTTTAGAGGATTAGCCCAAAAATGACCCTGATCCATTTTGAGAGATAATTTTAGGGCATTAGCCCCAAAAATGGCCCTGATCCAAAGCTCAAGTGGATCACACCGGGGAAAGTATTAGAGACAATGATTTCCACCATTGGAACCTTCATAGGGCCATCATGATGTTTATTAGCCATCCAACCTTTTCTAAAGATCACACTGACTTGGACTAAGGGAAAAACAAATATCAAGATGATCCGGAACTTTTTTACCCCTATGAAGTTTTCAATGATAAATATTCAATCCCCACTACTTTATGTGGTGTGGTCCGTTTGAGATTTGGATCTATCCCATTTTTTAGCTAAAGCCCTAAAACAGTTTCACTAAATAGATGCATGGTTTGAATATAACTAGTAGATCATGGTGGGCCATATAACTTGGTAACGTCAATACCACGCAATCCACTTCCCTCTCAACCGTTTTACATTTCATTACAAAACATGAAACTACAAATGAACGGATCTAAAAATGAAGCTAAAAATGAGCTGATCCAAAACTTAATTGAGCGGGAAACAGTGAGAATTGAACTTCCACCGTTGAAACACAGTAGAGATTGAATGTTCACCGTTGAAACATTCGTGGGCCACATAAGTTTTGAATCGGGCTAATATTTTAGTATTTTCAACTCATCCTAAGAGAAAATGACCTTAAGAAGGGCATGGATCACATATAAACGTCTAAGATTTCCAAAGAGATTTTAATGATGGACATTTTCCTATTCATTTGAGTTTTGGATCTAACTCATTTTTTATTCATGCATCAATGTCATATAGCAAAATAGGTGTACAGGGAAATTTCTCACAAACATCACACCACCTAGCTTCTGACTGCAGCTGCGACAAGTGGTCCGCTCTAGAAAAGAAAGAAAGAATCTTATTCCACCGTCTCTGGCCACAAATGGCAGTTCTCTGGTGGGCCCAACGTATCTGTTTATCCTTGCTAACCATCCCTTCTCTTAGATTATTTTTAAGTATGAGCACAAAAATAAAGTTGATCCAACGCTCAAGTGAACCACATCACAGATGACTCTTACATTTAATATAACCAAGCTTATTATTTGGTGTGGTCCACTTGAGAAAAGGATTTGCTGTATTATTGGGTAAAGGCCTTACAGTCTTGAGTGAGGCCGGATCTAACCTAATACGCTCCCATGCAACATATTCCAAGTATAAATAGATTAAAAAAAAAAAAAGAAGGAAAGTGTTGATATGTGGAACTTCCGTCATATATATATATCAGATCCACGCCGTCATCCATTTTTTCGTACATTGTATTAAATGAGACAAAACATGAGTCAGATCAAGGCTCATGTCGGCCACACTACAAAAACAAGTGGGAATTGGACGAACAATAGGAGTTGTACCCCTACTATATATTAAAATTTTCTCCAGTCACATACGATTCGGATCAAGCTGATATTTGAGTTTTCCCTTCATCTAGGTCATTGTGACATTATGAAGAGGTTAGATGGCCAAAAACTTACAATGGACCCTAGAAAGGTTTCAACAGTAGTTGTTCGATCCCCATTGTATTATGTGTGTTGGGGGCCTTGCATAAAACCTTAGGATCTAGCATCCCAAAACAAATCAGAATTATGAAATAATAAAGCAATGAAATAAATCAAAGCATAAACCACACACCACACAAGAGATTTTTATGTGGAAAACCCTCAAAGAGGAAAAACCACAGGACCTCGTCCAGATCAACAACCAATTATGAAGTAGAACGTTACAACCGTCTTCACTCTCATAAGAGTGAATAAACAATGAGAGAATAAAAGGAAAACAGAGAGATCTCACCAATTACGAGGACGTAGAAGTGCTAAGATATAAATTGCACAGTAGATAACCTCCACGAGCATAACCTCCCTTCTACAATTTTTCTCTCTCTCTTTCTCTCTTCCTCTCACACATTTGATAGCCCTAAACTCTTTAGCAAATCTCTTGTAAAGCTTTAGGAAACCCTCTTGTCATACCTAGAAAGCCCTAGGTACCACCTATTTATAGTTTAGACTCAAAATCCGCAATTCGTACAAAATCGCGGAACGAATCTGTGTAACCATGACTGGTCGAACCGAGTCCTCGACTAGTCGAGTGCCACCCACAATCGGTCGAGCACCTCGTTCGACTGGTCGAGCACTTCGGAGAAAAATAGTCCAAATTCGTTGGACTTTGAGTCGAGTCAAGGCTCGACTCCAGGACTGGTCGTGCACCAGCCCTCGATCGGTCGAGCAAAGCTCACGATCGGTCGAGCACGGGGAAAAGACTCCATCAAATTTCTCCCCTTTTGACCGAGGAGGGATTCACCTTCTTCAAGCCAGCCTGGTTTCTACAAACCTCAAACTTGCCCTTGAGTAAAGTCTTGGTCATCATGTCTGACCCATTATCGTCCGTGTGGACCTTCTCAAGCTATAACACCTTCTGTTCCAAAGTATACCTGATCCAGTGATACTGAATCTCTATGTGCTTGGACTTGGAATGCTGACTTGGATTCTTGCTCAAGTGTATAACACTCTAACTATCGCAATAGACGTGCTCCTCCTGCTTTAGGCTAAGTTCCTGTAAGAACCTCTTTATCCAAAATATTCTTTACATGCCTCTGTGACTGCAATGTACTCAACCTCTATCGTCGACAATGCTACGACCTTCTATAGCTTGCTCTGCCAAGAAATCGCTCTCCCTGCAAACGTAAATATGAACCCCGATGCAGACTTCCTGAAGTCTATGTCGCCTGCCATATCTGCATCTGTGTAGCCCTCTAACACAGGTTTACCATCACCATAGCATAGGCTCAACCTGGATGAGCCTCTTAGATACTGCAGTATCCATTTCACTGCTGCCCAATGCTCTTTGCCAGGATTGAAAAGATACCGGCTAACAACACCAACCGCATATGCTATGTCTGGGTGTGTACACACCATAACATACATCAAACTTCCTACAGCTGACACGTAGGGTATCTTCTGCATCTCTTCCACCTCTGTCTTCGTCTTGAAACACTGCATGTCACTCAATCTGAAGTGACCATCCAGTGGAGTACTGACCGGCTTCACTATATTCATATTGAACCGCTATAGGACTTTCTCAATATATCGCTCTTGTGACAGCCAAAGATTCCTGCTGCTTCTGTCACAGGTTATCTCTATTCCTAGGATCTGTTTAACCGAGCCTAAGTCTTTCATCGTAAAAGACTTGCCCAACTCTTGTTTCAGGATGTCGATCTTCTTGATGTCTTTTCCCATGATGAGCATGTCATCAACGTAGAATAGCAGAACTAAGAAATCACTATCTGAGAACTTGCGTGTGAACACATAGTGGTCCGACTCCGTTCTGTCATACCCAAGCTGTAACATGAACGAATCGAACTTCTTGTACCATTGCCGTGGAGCTTGTTTCAGCCCATACAAGTTCTTCCTTAGCCTACACACCATATGCTCTTTGCCCTTGACTTCGAACCCTTCTGGTTGGTGCATGTAGATCTTTTCTTCAAGGTCACTATGGAGAAAGGCAATTTTAACATCTAACTGCTCTATCTTCAGATCTATGCTAGCCGCCAACCCAAGCAACACCTGTATGGATGTCATCTTCACCACTGGTGAGAATATCTCCTCGAAGTCTATGCCTTTCCTCTAGCCAAACCCTTTCACCATAAGTCTGGCCTTGAACCTCGTTTGTAAATTCTTCTTCTTAACCTTCTTTCTGAACACCCACTTGTTGCTCAAAGCTTTCTTGCCCTTAGGCAATTTTACCATATCATAGGTGTGGTTCTTATGTAAGGATTGCATCTCCTCTTGCATAACTTTTAACCACTCCCCCTTATGCTCGTCGCTAGGGCCATAGAATAATCTTCTGGCTCTCCCCCATCAGTTTGCATAATGTACTCATGCGGCGAGTATCTCTTGGATGGCTGGCTGTCCCTAGATGACCTCCTCACCTGTGGCTCAACAAGTGGATCAAGTGGGGGCTGCTCCCCTGGTCCATCTTCTAAAAGAACTCCCTCGTCCTCTGCACCTTGCTGTACACCTCCGTCATCAGGCACCATAGGAGGAATAATCGGATCCATGTCCTCTAGCTCACCTGAACTAAGCTGGTTCTTCTCTGGCTTACCAATGTCTTCTATACATTGATTTTCAAAGAAAACCACATCTCTGCTCCTGACGAGCTTCCTCTCGGTCGAATCCCACAATCTGTAACTGAACTTTTCATCACCGTACCCTAAGAACACACACTGCCTGATCTTCATATCGAGTTTGGACCACTTGTCCTTTGGTACGTGAACAGATGCCCAGCATCCAAACACCCTGAGATGACTGTACGATGGATCCCGTCCAGTCCACACCTTCTCAGGTACTTCTCCATTTAACGGGGCTGATGGAGACCTGTTTATCAAATACACCGCCATGTGCATTGCTTGTCCCCAGAACATCTTGAGCAATTTTGCATGGGATAACATGCATCTGATTCTCTCAACAATGGTGTGATTCATTCGATCAGCTACACCATTATGCTGGGGGGTCTTGGGAACCGTCTATTCATGCCGTATACCCAGGGACTTGCAGTACTCATGAAAGTCGCCAATGTATTCACCACCATTGTCAGTGCGGATGCACTTCAATGATCTACCTGTCTCTCTCTCAACTATAGCATGAAACAATTTAAACACACCAAAGATCTCATCCTTGGATTTCAAAGCATAAACCCAAACTCTCCTAGATGCATCATCTATAAAAGTGACAAAATACAATGCCCCACCTAAGATTTTTATCCTCATAGGACCACAAACATCAGAATAAACCAAATCTAATGCATGCACTTTATTAACATGAGAAACAGATTTAATAAATGAAACTCTATGATGTTTTCCTGATAAACAATCAATACAGGTTTTGAGGGGTATACCTGTTACGTCTGGAAGGGGTCGCTTCTTTGCTAGTACATGAAGCTATTTTTCACTCATGTGGCCTAGATGCCTGTGCCACATGTCAATAGCTAAATCTTCTGCTACGTTTAACCCACCCTTGCACTTACTGACACTTGCCTTGTAAAGGGTGCAACACTTCTTTCCTCTGGTTGCGATCAATAAACCTTTGATGAGCTTCCAGCGCCCACCAACAAACTGACTTTCATAGTCATCATCATCTAACCTTCCCGTCGATATCAAGTTGAGACGAAGGTCTGGGATATGTCTCACATCCCTGAGAATCAATGTGCAACCCACATCGGTCTTCACACAAATATCACCGACCCCTACAATCTTCAATACGCCAGAATTTTCTATCTTCACGGTCCCAAAGTCACCTAAATTGTAGCTTGTGAAGAAGTCCCTACGTGGAGTCGCATGAAAAGAAGCTCCCAAGTCAATCACCTAGTCGGTGTCCTGACTCGTAGCCGTGAGACATATATCAAGATCTGCTGAAAGAATAGCTACGACGTCGCCATCTGAAGCGACCGCAGTGGAATCTGATTCATCTTCCTTCTCTTTTCCTTTTCCTTTCTTGTCGTTCTTAGCCTTACGACATTTATGCTTATAGTGGCCCTTCTTGTTATAATTTCAACATTCAACATCTTTCCTAGTACTTGACTTACCTCTTGATTTATCTTGGACCTTCCCACACTTCCTGTTCTTTCCTCTCCCCCGTTCATGTGTCATAAGGGCCTCTTGCTGAGTAGACCCCTTAGACTTCCTCATTTTCTCCTCATTGAAGAAACAACTGGTTACCTGTTCCATGGATATCTTTCCATCTAGCGCAAAGTTACTTAGAAACACCATCAATGTCTCCCAACTGTCAGGCAACGAACTAAGCAATAGCAAAGCCTGCAATTCATCATCTAGGACCATCTTCATAGCGGAGAGTTGGTTCACTATATTGCTGACCTCATTCATGTACTCGGCCACAGAACCACCATCTTTGAACTTAAGATTCACAAGTTGCTTTATCAGAAAAATCTTATTACCGGTTGTCTTCCTCTCATACAACCCTTGTAATTTCAGCCATAGGCTAGCGGCTGAGGTCTCCGTAGACGCATGGTGGAATACGGAATCGTCCAACCATTGTCTAATAAACTCCACTGTCTTTCAGTACATTTTCTTCCAATCATCATCAAACATATCCTTGGATTTTGCTGATATGCCTAAAATTGGAGAATATATGTCCTTGCAATAAAGCAAGTCCTCCATCTTAGCCTTCCATATGGTCCAGTTAGAACCATTGAGGCTGATCATCCTTGATGAGCTACCTTCCATAATTCAAAACCGATCCTACCTGTTAATGAACTTAGCTTTGATACCACTTTGTTGGGGCCCTTGCACAAAACCTTAGGATCTAGCCTCCCGAAACAAACCGAAATTATGGAATAATAAAGCAATGAAATAAATCAAAGCATAAACTACACACCACACAAGAGATTTTTATGTGGAAAACCCTCAAAGAGGTAAAAACCACGGGACCTCGTCCAGATCAACAATCCACTATGAAGTAGAACGTTACAACCATCTTCACTCACGCAGGAGTGGATAAACAATGAGAGAATAAAAGAAAAACAGAGAGATCTCACCGATTACGAGGACGTAGAAGCGCTGAAATATAAATTGCACAATAGATAACCTTCACGAGTATAACCTCCCTTCTACAAGCTTCCTCTCTCTCTTTCTCTCTTTCTCTAACACTTTTGATAACCCTAAACCCTTTAGCAAATCCTTTGTAAAGCTTTAGGAAACCCTCTTGTCATACCTAGAAAGCCCTAGGTACCTCCTATTTATAGTTTAGGAAACTCCCTTCCGCATCCTTGATGTGAAAGGACTCAAAATCTGCAATCCGCACAAAATCACAGAACGAATCTGCGTAATTATGACTGGTCTAACCGAGTCCTCGACCGGTCGAATGCCACCCATGATCGGTTGAGCACCTCCTTCGACCAGTCGAGCACCCTAGAGAAAAATAGTCCAAAGTCGCTGGACTTTGAGTCGAGTCAAGGGTCGACTCCACGACTGGTCGTGCACCAGCCCTCGACTGGTCGAGCAAAGCTCACGACCGGTCGAGCACGGGAAAAAACCCCATCAATGTGATGTGGTCCACTTGACATTTAAAAGTCATGTTGTGTAACACACAATCTATTTGATAGAGAGATTTGGTGTTAGCGGGAGTCATCGACAATAACACGGATTAATGAGAAGTGACTGAATTGAATATTCACGTGCCTTCGACGCAAACAATTTGCACTCAAAATAATAACAGCTGGTATAAAACATATATTGGCTCTATGAGTACCGTCCAATAGCGACGTGGCATGATATGCAATCTGCATCCCATTCTTATTGAGCATGAAAGTTTGGTATTTTTCTTTTACCAGCTCTTTATATACGAACTACTAATAAAAAAGCATGACTATCCTATCAATGAGACCCGGTATGCAAGCAAAGCTGCCAGCCTAGATACGCTAGGTTACTAAACCTGGGTGACCAAAAGCTTTTTTGGGTCCCACCATGATATCTTTTGGGTAGATATAGAGCTATAGTGAGCCATTCCACAAGAGATAGTAAAGATTGAACAAACTATCATTGTGGCTATTTTTGGTCCATAAAAGTTTTGTATCAGGATGATATTTGTGTTTTACCTTCATGTTGATGGGAATTACCTTCCCAATGAGTTAGAGAGCATATACACATCACGATGAGTCCAAGAAAGTTTCGGGGACGAGCATTTTTCATCCCCTCACTTTTGTAGCGTGGCCCACTTGAGTTTTGGATTTGCCTCAGTTTTGAGATTATGTCATAATATTAGCTAAAATTAGGCCAAGTTGATGTCGCATGTAGTGTTCGAGTTATCGGTATTGCTACAAGTTTCGCTGGCTGGAGATAAAGATATAATATTGTTATCGCTGATAACCGGAAATGCGAGGGAAAAGGGAGAAACATGGAGAAAATGGTGAAATTTTTCAGTGAAACTTCATGACATGCCTAAATACACATATTTACATATTTAGGAATGAAAAAAATGCAAAAAAAATGCATTAAATAAAAAGTTTCCATTTAATGGGGGCCAAAAAACATGCGTTATTATAAGAAATCACTTAAATAGTAACTAAAATGAGTTTATTTAATACAAATGCAAGCTTATAATAATTAAGACACGCAAAAGTAAATGAATTTAAAAAAAAATACACATTTCTGGCCACATTTCATCCCCACATAAAATGACGAGGTGGCTTGTAATTATTGTTCGGATCTCGTGGTAGTTGAGAGTAGTACTGTTGCCCAACATGTTGGGCCCACCATGAATGTGCGTGGGTTATCAACGCCTTCCATCCATTTTTTCAGCTCATTTTAGTGGTTGTTTCGAAATTTGAAGCAGGTCCAAAGCTCAAGTGGACTACACCACATGAAATAATGGTAATAATGATTTCCACAGTCGAAACCTTGATAGGGCCTACAGTGATGTTTATTTGTCATCCAACCCGTTCATAAGATCACAAAGACATGGATCACAGATAACAGATTGATCCAGAATTTCTTTGGCCTCATGAAATTTTAGACGGTATAATTTCAATTCACACTGTTTCCCGTGGTGAGGTCCACTTGAGATTTGGATATACTTAGTTTTTGGGCTAAAACCCTCAAATTATCTATTAAAATGGATGGATAGAGTGAATAAAATATGTAAATCACGGTGGACCCCACATAATTTACTCAATACGCGACACATGTACCCACCTGAGTGGACGCAGATTAGCTATGACGGGTTGAGCAGTAAGACTTGCCACTGAAGTGACGTCGAGTGGTTATGTGGCCCCATCATGGTTTATGTTTCGTATCCACACCATCCAACCATTTGAAGATATCATTTTAGTGTATGAGACAGAGAATGACTCAGATCCAAATCTCTAATGAACCACACCACATGAAACATCATTGGATAACCACCGTTAAAATCCTCCTAAGGCCCACTACTGTACTGTTTATTTGATATCCAATCTGTATGATTACGTCATACAGACCTAGATGAGGGGAAAAATCAAATATTCGCTTGATCCAATACTTTTATAGGCCCCAAAAAGTTTTTAATGGTCTACGTTCATTCAACAATGTTTCTTGTAATGTGGTCCACTTGAGATTGGGATATACCTCATTTTTGGTCTCATACTCTAAAATGGTCTCGAAAAATAGACGGACGGTGAGGATACAACATGTACAACGTGGTGGGGCCTATAGAACATTATGGTGGGCCCAACAAATTGTTTAACGGTGAAAATCATTATCTCTGCTACTATTTGTAGTGTGGTCCAGATGATCTTTGGATGTGATTCATTTTCTAGATAATGCTCTAAAATAATCTCAAAAAATAGATGAACGGTGTAGATATAATAAATACATCACTGTGGGGCCCATGTAACTTTAATCTCCTTTGAACCGTTCGTACTACTCGGAGCTCGAGGAGCATCCGTGCTCGTTTGCGCACGACACGTACCTACAGCAGCTATATAGATACTGTGTGGAACACCAGCCAATCCACTTCCCTTTTTTGATAAATTGGCAACAACAATGGCGATTTCGATGATTTTTCCGTTAAAACTTTCAAAAATCTCTCCCCAAATTCAGATTTTTTTTCAAATCCCAAATCAAATCCCCGTAAGCCTAGTAGAAATCTAGTTTCCTTTCAAAGCTATTCTATTAGAAGGAAAAATGGGGTTTTAGGTTTTTCGTTCTTGTGAAAGATCCGGCGCAGTTGATCGCGATTGGCCAACCAAATCCAGCCGAAGGCCACTCCTTGAGGTAAATCTTGAGTAAAAAGGTAAGAGAGCTTCTTCTTCTTCTTCTTCTTTTTTCTATATATATTTTTTCCGAATAAGAGGGTCGTTGCCTAATGTCGCCGAAAACACGGCATTTGTTTTGCCTATTTTATCGAAATCTACAGGGTAGTTGGCTGATTTGGCTGGTGATCCGAAAATCTTGCCGATAATATCGAAAATATCGGCGACATCCAAAAGAGAAATGAAATATTAGGCTTTCGGTATCGCAGGTCTGACGACACCAATAATATCGGCGATATTATCAATTTCTAGCTGATAACTCAAACACTGGTCGCATGGACATTGTGGTGGAATCTATGTAGCATTTGGTTAAGTGACCTGTGGTAACTGGGTTGTAGGAAATTTTGTATTTATGCCCAGGTCATGTATCTTGGATATGCTATCTAGGTTATGTTGATTTGTACTAGTTATTGTGTTCTTGGTTCATCAATCACCTTAGAATAGTGAGGAGAGCTTTAGAGCGGTGGTGGCGAATGTAGAATTTAGAATGCGCCATTCTATCTATGCATGCATGGATGGTTTGAGAAACTACCCATGCAACTCTGCTTGAATCCAACATTGTCCCTAGTTCATTTATCATGCTGGCTGTGCTTCTAAAACTAGCTGCCTTGACTGGAAACTCTGCCAAGTCAACTCAACTCGGAGGGATTTTGATTAGTTGCTTGTTGGCTTCAAAGCTGTTGAGGGCTGAAACCTAGGAGCTGATTAGTACATGAGACCCCGGACAGGCCCAAGACAGTTTGGCCCTTACCATGGAGCCCACCTTGATGTATGTATTCTGTGCCCACACTATTCATCCATTTTTTGAGATAATTTTAGGGCATTATCCAAAAAACGAAGTAGATCTGATCATTAGGTGGACCATACCTTAACATTTTGCACTGTTTATTTGTAATTCAACCTGTTGATAAGGTCACGTTAGCCTAGATGAAGGAAAAAAACACATATCAGCTTGATCCAAAACTTTTGTGGCTCATTAATAGTCAACCACCATTATTTCCTCTTTTATAGTCCACCTGATAATTAAATTTGCTTTCTTTTTTGGTATTACTAAAATTATCTTAAAAACAATTGGACATAGTTGATATAAAATACATACATCAAGGTAGGCTCCATAATAAGGGCCACACCATCTTGGGCGAGTCTGTGGTCTCACCTAATTCACTCCCTAAAACGTTAATTAATAGTCATATGTGAAAGCCTGTGTGGAAGAATGAGCCCCCAAGATCTCCACAAAGTCAAAGATGAACGGTCCAGATCTAGTGGCCCACTTAATCACTACTGGAGCATATGAGTCTAATCACTCCTATAATTCTATTGTATAGATGGACTTGGATTACAATTAATATATGACTTATATCATACAAGGACAAGCTAGATTAACAAACATCAATATTTTAATTTTCTATTTTAACGGAGAGTTTGGATGAGATCAGAACTTATTCCGTATTATCTATCTCTCCTTATCTAAATTCTTATTCAAAATTGAATTTGAAATTTGACTTCAATCGAAAGAAAGAAAATTGATTGATAAAAAGGATGCCATACCTCGTGTGACCCACCCACTATCAATAAATTTGAACCCAAACCATCATTTGGAAAGCATGGCCTTGTTAACCGTATTCCATAAACAAGAGTTATACTCTTTTTTATTTTAATTATAAATAAATTTAATATATAATAATTTCAATTACTAATTCACACCATTTATTTCTTCAATTATATATTATAATATCAAGATGAATTTTCCTAGAAAAATCTTCCTTGTTACAATCTAACTGGATCAGGATTTTCCGGAAACGGATTGGCTACTCCCGCTGCCATCGGCCTGTGGCTGATGCTCTATGCTCTGTGGGCTTCACCATGATGTATGTGTTTCATCTTTTCCGTTCATCCATTTTTATAGATAATTTTATGGCTCAATCAAAAAAATGAGAGAGATATAAATCTCAGGTGGACCACACCACGGGAAAACAATATTGATTAGATATCCACCATTAAAATCCTCCTCAGGTACACTGTACTGTTTATTTGACATCCAATCTGTTTATCAGGTCATTCAGGCCCAGATGAAGGGAAAAAACAAAGATCGGCTTGATCCAAAACTTTCATGGCCCCCAAAAGGTTTTTAATGGTCGGCGCTCATTCGACAATGTTTCCTGTAATGTGGTCCACTTGATATTGAGATATACCTCATTTTTTGTCTCATCCCATAAAATGATCTGGAAAAATAGATGGACAGCATGGATGAAACACATACATCATGGTAGATCCCACAGATCACCGACCACCAGCCATTGGCCGGTAGCAGGGAGAGTAGCCAATCCATTTTCCGGATTTTCCTGCTTGCGGCAAGTAAAGGATCCAAATTCATAAACATATCGATTCTATTATTCATCCTGCAGTGGGCCCCACCATTTTGGACGGTCCAGATTTTTCCAACAACCCTATAAATCAACACCAACATAAGACCACGAGCCACCAAACCATGGCACCCACGCTAAAGTTAAAGCTTCTGGTAAACAAGAACACAGGCGAGGTGTTATTTGGAGAAGCCAAGAAAGATTTCGTAGATTTTCTCTTCAGCCTCTTAGCATTTCCAATTGGGTCCGTTGCAAAGCTCCTCACAAAGGAATACACGGTGGGATGCACTGGAAGTCTCTACGACAGCCTTGAAAATCTCGACGTTGACTACGTGCAACCCAAATTTGACAAAAATACCCTCCTCAACCCCAAGATGTCCAATCCGATTAGCGGTCCGGATCCTCTCCTTTTGTTGCCAGGTGGTGCTTCCACCACATCTAAGTACTACTCATGCAGCCAAACCCCCTATCACCGCTTCGTCACAGATGCTGAGGGCGTGGGGTGTCCATCTTGCGGCAGTAAAATGACCATTCAGGTTGGCTATGTTGGGCCTAAAGTGGTAGCGTCGGGATCGAACGGTGGAAGTGGTTGCGTTAAGGGTGTGGTGACTTATATGGTGATGAATGATTTGGCTGTGAAGCCCATGTCTACCATATCGGGCATTGCTTTACTTACCAAGTTCCAAGTTAAGGATGTGAGTGCACTCGAGGAGAAGGTTGTGGAAGTGGGGTTCGATGAGGTACGGCATCCCTCTGTTAATCTCAGTCATCCCTCTATTACTCTCTTTACGTAATCCGTCCGGGGAAAGCTCTTTGGGGCCTACTGTGATGTAAGTGTTTTATCCACGCCGTTCATTGCTTTTATTAGATCATTTTAATGTAGCAACCAAAATGTAAGGCAGGTCCAAGTCTTAAGTGGACCACAAAGTGGGTATTGAGCGTCCACCATTAAAAACTTCTGGGAGTTGAGAAGTTTCGGATCAAGCTTATGTTTGTGTTTTCACTTCATCCACGTCTACATGACCTCATGAATAGATTGGATGGTAAAAAAAACATCACATTGACCCTTAGAAAGGTTTCAACAGTGGGTGTCATTATCAGTGCAGCTTCCTTTGGTTTGGTCTATTGGAGCTGTGGACCTGCCTCATTCTTAGGATTATACCTTAAAATGATTTGAGAAAAGCGGTGAACGGCGTGGATAAAACACTTACATCAAGTTGGGCCCCACAGAACCCTGCCCGGACGGAAGGAAAGCGGATTGGCTGGTGTACCACACACCAGCGACCTGGGTGGTGTGTGTTGACGTAACTAAGTTTTATAGGTCCCATCATGAGGTATGTGTTATATACTCTTTTCGGGGTCATAGAAGTTTTGGATCAATATGATATTTATTTTTTTATCTTCATCTAGGTCTTTGTGACCTTGTAAACAGATTGGATGGGAAATAAACTTTATAGTGGGCCCTACGAATGTTCTAACGGTGAGAATCATTATCCCACTACTATTTGTGGTGTGGTCCACTTGATATTTAGATATGACTCATTTTTGGGCTCATAATCTAGAATGATCTCACCAAATGAATGAATGGTGTGGATATAATAAATACATGATCGTGGGGCGCATGTAACTTAGATCTCCTTTCAACCATTTGTACAACCGGCGCTCGTACCCACAGCAGCCAGGTTGCTGGCGTTTGGTACACCAGCCAATCCGCTCCAACAAGAAGTGGGTCCTTATGCCTCTGTTGCAGACTCGTAAGAGTTTCGATGATATAGGCCATCCACTATACGGTTTCTAGGTTAGGTTTTTTTTCCCATCTTCGTCAAATAATTTTAAGAGATTTTTCTACATGGCCGCTTGTTTTTTGGTCCATGGATTAAATAGATAGTTTAAACTATTTCCAAAAAGAAAAAAATTGTTTAGGATGACCAAGAGCCATTATGTCCAACGTTTTCATGAGTTCATGGAAAGACGTGAGTGTAAAACTTAACCAAATTCAGATCTTACGTAGGCCACACCATGAGAAATAATGGGAATGAATAGTATGTGTTGCACCAATTCAATCAAATTAAACTACGTACTCATGTGATCGAGGGTATATATTGAACTTTTGTCCGTGGGTAAAAAATGAAGAGTGGCAGAGTCTACTTAACTCAAAGTTTGATTGAATCGTTGGTATCTCCTATATTGAGCTAAACAAGATTGGAGATAGATTAAAGATCCAGGTCCTCTCAATACCTAATATTTGCGCTTCCCTTGAGGCAATTAGTGAAATGGTAAGATTAAGCCTTTCCTAATGAGTTCTTTTTGTTACAAGTAAGTGAACTTAAAGATTTAATATTCTTTCACCGACAATTTAAGTTCAAAGCACTTCTTAAAGGAATGAAGATGCACACAAATTAAAGAAGGCGAAATGTTGCCGATTTCATTAACATTGGCATTTGGAATCATCAAAACTCCTCTCCTTAAGGCTCTACACAATTTGGTAATTCTAATTCAACTAAAACACTGTATGTGTATCACAGATGTGACACATCACCCCTTACACGATTTTGCATGTATCATTGAGTGAGGTCCACTAATACACTCAATCACATTATCCAACCCTTAGGATAATCCAAACCCTTGATCAATAAGGCTCACCTTATAGAATTCTTACACTACTTATTCATACCGTTGATATTCTAAGTCCCACTGTCATCTACATAGGTTCATGCAGTTGGATACACGTCTTTTGATTAGGAATATCACACTTGTCAGAGAAAAAGAGTGGTTAGTAAAAGATGGCCAACGGTCCAAAATCGAGAGGCATGTGTGTGTGTCACTGCAAATGAAATGCTTAGATTGGTCACGCGTGTGCCATTCAATAGTGGGAATCAGGCCCCTGATGATGGTTGCAGTGCATGTTCGATACATGTATCTCAAACCAAACACTATGCATGGGTTCCACTTAAGACACACAATCGCCTTAAAATCAAAGCCAATGGATGGTTTCCATGTCTTTACTGGACTCTTATTGGTTGGACTCGCATCAAACCCGTTGATCAGGTGAAACAACCACATGCAGAGCTTGATTGGGCCACAATGGTTTGTATCTTGCATTAAATTCGTTGATCACGTAAAACAGCTATATGCATGCACAGCTTAGGTGGGCCATGAGGGTTTGGCAAAACAACCACATGCCCCATCTAAAATCTCATCATTGGTCTAATCAATGATAGGGCTTATCCTTGATTAGAAATGGGGAACCATAGGTTGGCCACCACTGGTTTTTTAGAGCTCGCGCTATCCAGTATCGGGCCCATCCAAACTCTGCACATTGACGAGACGAACTCAACTTCTCCACGTATCGTCAACCCATGGGGAGAGTGATAGAAGTAGACAGAGAAGGAGATAACGAGAGGACTATAGAGAGAGAGAGAATTCGGAGGAGAGAAGGAAGAGGAGAGAAGGAAAGAATAAGAGTACACCAAAATCCCTCTTTAGGAACGTTGAAAACTGTTCCTTAAACCATTTAGGAACATATTTCAACCGTGGCTAAATAGGGGGTTGCAAAAGATTAGGAAGACGGAGGAGGAGAGAGAAGTAAGAGGGGAGAGGGAAGAGGAGAGAATAGAAGTAGCATCATTTTTACTAAGATAATTAATATTCTTTAACTAGGGTAAGTGGATTATAATTGTGGCTTGATGGAAGGCAGTTTAGTCAATACAAAAATACACTGCTGAATAGTATGGTAGCAGGCAATTTTTTATCTAACGGTGAAAACTTTAGGCAGTTTTATGGAAATAGTTAAAAATATAAAGTTTTCGATAGGCTAAAAGGTAAGTGATTATATGAAAAAATTCATAATCTTAACTATATTATTTATACTTGAAAAGTGAATGGTCCATATTGATCGTGCTAAAAAAAGTCTAGTTATTGATATTAACCAATGGTATGAAAGAATGGATGGTCCAAATTTGAGTCTGAATGTCCCATGTGCCTCTTGAAATTTTTTAGGACATTGGGAAAAGCTAATGTCCAACAATGTCCCTGTATTTTAAGAGACACATGGCATGTCCCACCCCCAACCTGTACATTGCAAATGTGAAAATTTCATGCAATTGGATGATCCTACTAACCCTTTTAGTGTGGGCTATTTCATGCGATTGGATGATCCTACTAACCCTTTCATGCAATTGGATGATCCTACTAACCATAGATAGGATGGTTAGCATCATCAAACTAAACTAAGTCCCACTTGCACTCACTAATAACCTACAACATTGATCATATAATATGGGATTTAATATTTTTATTTAATTTTATCTTATTATATTATTTAATGTATGATTTATTTGTGATTTTATTGTTAGGGTTTGGCTCTCTTAAAGGCT
This sequence comes from Magnolia changhungtana, assembly GCA_030180095.1. NCBI lineage: Eukaryota > Viridiplantae > Streptophyta > Magnoliopsida > Magnoliales > Magnoliaceae > Magnolia > Magnolia changhungtana. The sequence continues at coordinate 9,258,579 of JASAUF010000546.1, read as the reverse complement.
TCCTTGGAGTCCAAGACAGCACTCAATGACATCTTTGGAGCAAAGTCGGAGAAAGTGCTTGTGGTGTAGATATATTGCAACATTAATATCACCAAGCATCTCCTACTGTAAATTGGTGTTGTGTGGGAATCTCATGCACATTTTCTACATTGGGATTTCCCGACAACATTAATGTATGGTAGGAGATTTAGTCATAAAATATTACGTTGTTCCTTTTTATACCTTTCTAATAAGCATATTTGGTTGAAAATATTTATGGTGTTTAATATCTTAAAAAAAATACAGTGTGAACTCATTTATTTTGCATTGAAATATTTTATTTTGAAAACTTAAATAAATTAGTGGCTGTAAACATTTCATCGACTATATGGTTAGAGGTATTCATGAGTGATCCGAGTCGAGCTATGAGCATAGCTCGACTTGGCTTAGCCACTTGCCGACCCGAGTTTGAACTCGGTCCTCGAGCTTGACGGGCCAGCTCGGCTCGGTTTGGTCAGTAGTTCGGGCCAGTTGGAGCCGAGTTCGAGCGAAGATCGACTCGAGTTTGCCTTTGCGGCATTTTCACAAACAGATGGACTGCATCTCAAATTCTCGCTATTTGGAAAACAACGGTGGCGGTTTTTACAGTTATTTAATCAAACACCTCGTAGGCAACATGAAAATCAAGAAAAAGGGGTATTTGTTTCACATACATACCTTCCTCGCCACCAGCCGACACTTGGTTGGGTCATTTCATCAAATAGTTGATTTGGATTTGGATGAACGGCTGAGAGGATTCGGGCGAACGGGTTAGGAGCTAGGGTTAGGGTTGGGCGAACAGGTAAGTTTTTATTTTTTATTTTTTTATTTTAAAGTTGTATATACTCGACTTAAAAATCAATCCGAGCCTAATCGAGTCGAGTCGAGCTCAATACCGAGTCGACGCGACTAGAAATGTTTCAAGCTCATTAAAACTGGCTCGACTCGGCTTGAACACAGTTTCGATTTGAGTCGAGTCGAGCTTTTTCGAGCGAGCTAACAAGCTAACTTGACTGGTGTACATCTCTATATATGTTGTAGTGATTGCCTGTCTTCATTAAGAAAAGATTTTTTTTTTATTTTTTTTTTTAGTAGCTGGATCCCAATTTTCTAGGTTGGTTTTCAAACTTCTTATACCTGGCTCAGAAGTCCTTTGGCATTTAACCTATTCCAGACACACCTACCAATTTAACCATGTCTGTCTATTATTTTCTATGGTCTATCTACCCAATAATTTTATAGGCCTGATCTTTTAAAATTTCCATCATCTTATCACGGTGGAGCCCACCTATTGTATAGGTCAGAAGAAATATAGACACCGAGGCTACACGATAGAAAATAATGGACAACCATCCAAGTCTCTAAATTCATGTTGGTGGCCGACGTGCTAGTTGGATCAACCTAATTTTATGGGCAACTAACTTTCATGGTGGGGCTATCCTGATGCATAGGTTGTATGTTATACAAACGCTTGGTGGGCTAGCTCCTTGCAAAGCACTTTTAGAATAAGCTTATTCTTTAAGGACTTGTAGAGGTACCAACCTCTTGTATCCATGTTCTTTTATTAGAGCCACATAATACCTTATAATTTATATCAAGTAAGGCAAACCAAAATCGCCCACAACACTTGTCTTATGGAGTGTATGTAATATCTACTTCATCCTTCCGTACACAAAAGATCAGCTTATAGAAAACTTATATGAGCCACACTCATGTAATTAAACAGTGTAAAATTTTCCTAAAACCTTTAATTTCAATCAGTGTGGGCCGTGTGGCTCATGGGAGCTCATGTTCTCATCATCCTTGATAAAATCAAATCCACCACGAAGACATTCATAAACCACCTTACTATAATTCTTGGCAAATAATTCCAATTTTGGTTTAATAGTACATCCCAATAGGGGACCAACCATACTTGTTCAATGTATCTCTTTCTAACCATGTGGATATGATTAGGGGTGTACATGGAGTCGAACCGAGTTGAGCTGGCCTAGCTCGACTCGGCTCGGCCACTAGTTGACCTCAACTCAAACTTGGCTCAGTTCGGCTTGGTCCTAACTAGCTAGCTCGGCTCGGTTCGGTCAACATCTCAAGCCGAGTTCGAGCCAAGATCGAGTCGAGTTCGCCATTGTAGCATTTTCATAAATACCTGAACTGCACCTTCAAAATCTCACTATATTTGAGACAACAACAATGGTTTTACATGTATTTTATCAAACACCTTGTAAGCAACATAAAATTCAAGAAAAAAAGGGTGTTGGTTTCATATACATACCTTACTTGCCACTTGCCACACTTCTTTGAGTCATTTCATCAAACACTTGGTGAGCAACATCAATATCAAAGTAACAAGTCACCAACTGGTTCGATCCGAGTTCGATTCGAGCTGGGTTCAATCCAAGTCGAGTTGAGTTGGGGCCAAATCGAACTCATTTTCAAGCTCAATAAATCAGCTCGACTCGGCTCGAACTCATCTTCGAACCGAGTCGAATTGAGCTTTTTCGAGTTGAGTCGAGTGAGCTAACTGAGCTAGCTCGGTTCGTGTACACCTCTAGATATGATAGGGTTAGTCTTACCTATTGATTATGATGACCCTAAGTACGTCATAAGAAGTTTTTAATGGTACAACAATCTGTCACCACTATTTACTATGGTATAGTCCACCTGATGATTAGATTAATTGCGTGTATACATAATAAATACATACATCAAGGTTGGAGGCAGATTTCCTCCCAAAGCCTCTAAGAAGTTCTTGTGCTGTAAACTTAGGTGGGGCCCACATTTTTGAGAAATCAACCCCGTCCATCCATTTTTTGAGCTCATTTTAAGACATGAGGCGAAAAAATTAGTCAATCCTGTACTCAAGTGCACCGAAAATGTGAGTATTGTACTTTCACAGTTGAAATATTCATGGGGCCACATAAGTTTTGAATCAAGATAATATTTGTGATCTTAGCTCATCTAAGTAGAAATGACGTTATAAATGGTATGGATGGCAGGTAAACATCACGTCCGACCCAAGGATGTTTCAACGGTGGGAGTTTCCCTACCCACATTTTACTTTAATGCGGCTCACTTGATTCTTTGATACTACTCAATTTTGGTCTCTAGTACTAAAATGAGCTTTTAGAAAAATGAATGGATGGGTAGATTTTTCACAAACATCATGGTGGGCCCCACCTAGGTTTCTAATGTCTTCACTTCATGTGAAAGCCCGCGTCCATCAAGGTTGGCCCCACAGTAACCCGGGGGTAAGGGGGACGCGGATTGTGTCCTACCCCTGCCCGGACGCTCCAAAAGACGGACTAGTCGTGTTACTTTCTTATTGGCTGACACTGTAGGGCCCACAGATGAGGAAGTTAATGGCCATTAAAGTAAAGCTTAAAGTTAGGGGCAATCATCGTACATATAAAAATCCGTTAGATAAAGCACGGAAGAAAAGATTTTGAAATCCTATTGCTCAAACTGAAGCAAATCAAGAGAGACTGGAAATGGCCTAAGCATTTCAACCTTCAAATTATCAATTTACGTTCACCCCAATGTGTCATTTCAATATGGTATCACTTTTGCTTTGTAAACTTGTTTTTTAAAGCTTGTCATGACATATGTTTATGTTGTTATAGTTTTTAATTTCCCTTTTGCTTTTATTAGAGTTCACAGAGTATGGTGGCGAGTTCTCTTCGATTACCTGGTAGATCCATCGATGCATCATCATTGCCTCGGCGTGAATACCAACCAGCTAATCTTAACATGTTTCAACAAAACCTTTTTAATCTTGGGAGTGGTCCCAGTGGATTCACGAGTGACCCTTTTGTTGCTTGTGGCTATCCAACCATAAACTCGAATCAACAATTTCTCTTGAGCAACCCACAATTATCTTCTCAAGAAAGCGTTATGTGTAACCAGGTAAAATTAATGATTTTAAAGGCAAAATATATTGAACATACCTTTTTAAATTTCATATTTTGAGATATCTTCTTTATTTATATGTGAAATTTCTATGTAGTTGTCATCACAACAATCTGACAAGAATTAATTAGTGGGAAGAGCATCACATACGTTCCAATATTTTGTCAAAGGTGAGCACCAATCTTCTCCCTAATGCAGTTTTTGGGTTTTGCTCCATCCACAAACGGGTCAGGGAAAAAGCAGGTTTGGATAAGCATATAAATATGCCACTTGAAGGTTCACCATTTTCAAAATGGTTATGAGTATCATGATCATTTGAACCCTCCAAAGTTAAAACATTGTAAGCATTTGATTGTCACATTTGCAATATGGCTCCTAAAGTCCACTTTTCAATTTTCCACATCAAGAGGTTCTCCACTACCAAATTCAATCATTGTGTTTCTTCAATCATTGCGAGCGGGTGCTAGTCATGTTGACATGTATTTCCTATTCATAGTTTTAAATTCTTAATATGAATGCTTATTTTTATTTACATGTCATGAAGATTGTAGGTTTGAAGAATAACCTTTAATCTTATTATTTTTTCATTCTTGCACAAAATTTATATGTTCCAAGAAGCAGACTCTAAGGACGTTCGGTGTGGATGTGTTGCTAGTCTAATAATTTGTGGCTCCTTGTAGATTTTGTACAGTCAATTTATTTTTATCTCGTGGGCCCACTATATTAATTATCAGGTGGCCGATATTTTTAATAAGGTGTCCATATAATGCTTGAGGCAGACCAAAGTAGGATTTATCTGGTAGTTGTTTCAAAATGATGATTGGAAGGGTTTTTTTTTTTTCCTGCTCAATCTTGACTCTCCATTTTCCATTGCATTGATGATTGTCGTGATTTTTTTCACATGGCTTGCTTATTGTCTGAATGAATGAATGGTTGAAATTGATAATGGGTCACCCCATGGACCATTGAAAATCTCCCAAGAGATGCCTAAGAAAAAAAGCTTTATCACTGTGACCACAATATGGTCGCCAAGCATAACTCGGTCTAATGAAGAAAATCTTCAAACTATATCCACAAACAGTGCACATTTATAAGAGAATGATCATCATCTACCACATTCTTATTATAATTACAAGGCAATTGTTGGCAATGAAAGTTCACAAAAGAGTGTCCAACAAAAAAGTGGGGGGTATTTTCTCTATGCCATCTCAAAGGCAACAAATTGACAAGATCCCATCAATCCAAGATGAAATCAGATTCTAGTATCTGCACAAAATGATCTAGTTGTGCTATCAACTTACAAAGAGATGAATAGCTTATGTCTTCATTTTGATATGATCTAACGGTTGATATGATGAGCCACACTGGCAGGCCCATGCACCAAAAATCTTCTAGATTGTAAATTCCTAAACCATAAAAATAAAAAAAAAAATAAAAACAGTAGCCCTTCTTGTGGTGGAATGTGTAAAGTTGTTGTCCTTCTTTCTTAATGAAGAAAAAAAATGCTCCCCCCCAATTGACAGGTTCGGATTTTCCATATATAACTCTCTCTCTCTCCCACCCTCCTCTTCCAAGCCTATCAGCCACCCACCACCATCACTACCCTCCTCCTCCTCCTCCTCCTCCTCCTCCTCTCTCCTCCTCCTCTCTCTCTCTCTCTCTCTCTCTCTCTCTCTCTCTCTCTCTCTCTCTCTCTCTCTCTCTCTCTCTCCTCCTCTCCACTCCCTCCCTCGCTCATCTCTTGATCCAAATCGGTGCCAACTCGATACTTTTTATCGGCTCGGACTCGGTCCGAATTACTCTAGGTCAGACTCGAATTCGGATTGGTTCAGCCATGCTGGACTCAGTACCGAGTTGAGTCGAGTTCAGGTCAGGCATATTTCAAAAACAAATCGAGTCGGGTCAGCCCTAACTCAGTCCAACTCAACTCGATGCCCAACTCTAGTGAAGAGTCCAGAGAGCTCTGTGGTTTCGGAGTAGATATCCCTTGAGGAAGACGGTGATCGACCTTATCACATCCCTGCGTCAATGTATCTACTTATGGTTGGGACCCCACCATGCTGTGTTTTCCAAATCTACTTTGATCATCAAGTGCGTGACCCAATTTTAAAAGTAGAGTGCAAAAAATTAACCCTTCTTTCATTCAGGTGGACCACATGATTAGAAACAATGTATAGGGTGACACCCACCATCCAAACTATTTCCCTTGTTGTGGACCACTTTAAATTGAATCATCGATTGTCTTTTTTTTGTGTCGTATAATGGTTGAGTGGATTTCATATAATCGTCATGGTGGGCCCAATAAAAATCAACAATGGTCATCTTTCTCCCCATTGTTTCTCTTTTGGTAAGGCTCAACCGAATCATAGGTCACCCTAATTTTTCATCCCTATGCCTAAGGTCCGATTATACATCTAATAGTCGGAGTGGATTTGATAAACAAATTACAGTGGGCTCTAGCTTGTGTCCTACATTTAAAAAAAAAAAAAATGCACGGAGGAGAGATCTTGTCAAAAAGCTGGGAAATCGACTCTTAACCATTATGTGTAATCATATGTCAAGCCATAACCAAAAAATTAAGTTAACTTGTCATTTAGATTGACCACACCAAAGGAAACAATTGTCAGATAGATGTCTACCCTTTTCTCATAGGCCCACTACAATGATTATGTCAAAATACACGTACCATTAGATGCCAAAACCTATTTGGGCTTAAGACCCAAAATTCAAGACAATCCGTGATTCAGGCGAGCCACGCCAAGGTAATCAATTTAAAGAGTGGACATCACCCCGTACACCATGTATACACTATTTCCAATCATAATATGGACCACTTGAATCAAGGATGGGGCGTGTTTTTGAAACCTATGCATAAAATTGGGTCACACAGCTGACGATGATTTTAGAAACACATCAAGATAGGTCCACATAGCTTCTGGTTTTGGCGAAGCTGACTTGTGCATTGCCATTATCAGGCTGAAAAGTCCATAGTCTACGCGATCCAGGCCAGGCCGGTCACAAGGAAAAGAGCCAACAAAAACGTGGGTTCCATGTAGGTGTAGAATTCTAATGGTCACTCGATCAGTCTCATGATATAGATACTTTGCAAAAAGTTTATGCCTATTCACAAATTAGGTGGTCCACAATTTATAAAACAAGTGATGGCAAGGAAAAAATAGCATGTTTTTCTCACGGGATTATACATGTTGGACAACCTAACTTTACCTTTTGAATGGATCGGCTTCATTTTTGGGTGAAGGAAAAGTGAATAAAAAATGAGCCCCTTTTAGGAATGATCCTAATAGTTTTTATAGTGATCTTAATGACCAACTAAATTGTTGATCAAATACTTTACCTTGTTGTATATAATTCACATCCTACCTTTATGACTGGATTTAGCAAAGGTTTCAATGCTAGGCATTGTCCTTCCTAACGTTTCATATCATTTGGTCAACTAGAATTTTGGATCTACCTCAATTTTGGGCTTGCCTCCTAACATGATCATGTAAAATGGATAAATGAAGTGAGTGTTGGGGATTTTAGCCTGCGGAATCACACAGATCTAGATCTAGGATAGCAATCCAATGACACCAAACACACACAAGAGAACACAGATTTAACGTGGAAAACCCTTGCGGGAAAAAACCACGGCACAAAGCAATAGATCTCCACTATGAAAATAGAAACTACAAAGAGAAAGGACTTACCCGATTCGAACAACCTCGAATCTCACCCTTGCTACACCCTTTAAAAACCCTAAAATCTTTTTAGAAACCCTTGGAATACTTTTAGAAAGCCTTAGAATACTCACATACATCCCCAATCCCGGATACACCCCTTTATATAAGAATAAAAAGAGGTAGAATCTAAATAGGAAATAAAATCCGCAAAATCTGCGTTTCCGCAATCGCATCTGTGAAACTTATCGATGTTATCGAGCCACTCTCGATAACAACCTCGATATCATCGACGGTCCTTCGATGATATCGAAACATGACCAAAACTGTCCAGCGACCAGGGTGAAAAATACTGTGAATTATTGATGGCATCGAGACCCTATCGATGACAGCCTCGATATCATCAACAGTCCTGTCGATATTATCGACAGACCACCAGACAGATTTAAGACATTTGTCTATAACAATCTCCACCATATCTTCAATCTTCATCCGTGTAGCTTCTTGACCTCCTCTTATCTCTTCATCACATCATAACTTCTCTTGCACACTCTGTCTTCCTTTTACACCATCGCCAAGCCTAGAGAAGTTACACAGAACTTGAACTTCTCTATAGGAACATTCGTGTTGATCATGTTTGCCGGATCTAAGTCCATATGCTCAACCACCTTTGCTCATGTCTTCCTAAAAGAAAAAACGTAGTCTTCTTACCATCTCACCGCTACCCAATATTGCTTGCCGGGGTACTTGCTCACAACATTGTTAGCCTATGAAATAACTGGTCTAATCCAGACCATGACATACACTGCCGACCGCATTCGAATAAGGCTCATGAGATATCCTATTTTTCCTCATCTGTTTTGGGACATGTCCTGAGGAAAACTTGAGGAGAGACGCGTAGGGAACGCTCTCCGGCTTTAACTGGCCTATCACATCCTTGATCAATACCTACACACAAGGTATTCCTCTTGTGATTACCAAAGCCTACTCCTCCTTCAGTCTCAATGTCGAGAACCATCTTTGCAGCCCCCCGATCCTTCATCCTGAATGTCCCACTTAATCGAGTCTTCAGTACATTGATTTCAGACATATCATAATTGACGATCTACATGTCATCAATTCCTAACTCACCATGAAGGAATCAAACCACTGCCTAGGCAACAAGTCGAATCATGACCTCCCGCAAAGTCTTTTCTCAACCCCTTTAACTTCGAACCGCTCTGGTTGCTTCATGTAGATCTGCTCTTCACTTTTCCTTGCAGAAGTGCAGACTCCACATCCATCATTCTAGCTCAAGATCACATTGGCCAACCAGCGCCAATCATGGATCTAATAAATACCTGCTATACCGTCGGTGCGAATATATCTGAGAAACTGATCCCTTCTCTCTGAGCATAACCCTTTGCTACCAACCTCGCCCCGTATCTATGTTGTATCCTCCTGAAGATCCACCTGCATCCAACCGCTTTTCGGCCCACTGGAAGCTCCATCAGCTCCCATAAGTCGGTTTGATACAACAAATCCATCACATCACCCATAGTCACCTTCCACTTCTCAGCACCAGGCTCACCTAGAGCCATCTGAAAAAAAGATGAATCCCCTGCGATATTGGAGTCATCCATATACCTCGCCGATATCTTGCGATCATGTCATGTGATTCTTCTCACAGGTGGCTGCTGATGAGGGTCACATATTGCATATTAGACCCCGAATATTGCCTAATTTTACGTACATGATAAGGTTTAATGGAGTGTTTTAATTGTATTTTTGTTACAGGATGAAATTAGGAGTGTTAATTGGAAATTGATGTTAAAGGCATGGATTTGACGCTCCAAAGTCTCCAGAGCACGGGATGGACTCCAGAGAACCAATGGTGAAGAATATACACACCTGGGATCTGAGGAAAGCACGATAAAGGGGCTCAAAAAGGGTCCAGAATGCAAGATCACATATTTCCTGCCATCCGTTTGACTCGAAACTTCATACATATGATGGGGGCCGTAAATTAACCGTACATATTAAATTTCAGCCATTGAAGATCTCGAGAAGTGGTCCAACGGACAGATCAGTCCATTAATCTTCACTTTGGGGCCCACCTGATATTTGGGCGCCTCGAAACTTGGTTTTGGTCTGTTGAAATTATATGAAGAAAAGGATGGATGGTGCGATTTCTCGTAAACATCCTTGGACCACAGTGTTCGAAGAGTGTGCACCTCACGTTTGCGCGGCCAAGCCGCACCGCACGCTGCCTCGGTCAAACAGAGCACTGACCATCCGCTCCGCACGCTCCTTCTCCAGCTTTCTCCAGCGTCCGCGAGAATGACCCGCGGTCGTCTGTTGTGGGGCCCACTTAGTGTCCAAATGGACAATCCAAACCGTCCATCCGCTTCCTGGGGCAGCCATTACCATTGCCTAGGTGGCAAAAATTCAAATGAAAGCATAGATCAGATCCCAGCCGTTTAAATGCAGGTTGGACGGCAAGACAGAAAGCCACGTGGACTACACCGAATCCACCCCAAAAACAGTCAATTCCTGCCAAATTTTCGAGCTGAATCTAATGTACAGAGCAGATTTCTCAAAGGAAATGCGAAGTGGGACCCACCATCACCACAGCCTCGTTTCGCGTCCGCGTAGCGCCCGGCCGCTGGCCGTTTTGCGAAGACAGTGGGCCCCACCCGTCAACCGTACGGAAGATCTGATCCGTCCATCGTGTAGAGGGTGTTGAGAACTACAAAATCATGTTGACATTCCTTTCCCATGCGTACACACGTGTGCGGTACAGAGGCCACAAAAGGGCTACCAGGAGACATTCAAAACTGATCTTTTTGTATTTTCTTCTCTGGGCCGTGTCAATGGACATTCAAAACCACCTATTCTTGACTGAAATTTCGTCCTGAATCCAATGGATGGGGTGGATTTTCCAGAAAATGCCTCTGTGGGGCCCACCGATCACGGCTGCGAAAATTTGTACTCCGAGTCCTTCTACGACTCCACCGACCTCCCCAAACCATCCAAAGAGCTATAAAAGGGGAGTTTTGGACGTGGGAAAGGCATTCAGAAATAAAAAATTCGAGATCCAGAGCAAGGGAGAGAAGAAAGAGAAGAAAGAAGAGAGAGAGATCGATTGGTTTGGTGTTTGTTTTTTTATGAATTTTATTCCATCTTCTTAATGGATTTTATGGGTCACTAATCTCTCAGCTAGGGCTAAGATGAAGCCCCTAATTTGATTAGCTCTTGTATTGGTTGATTTACTTTAAATATTAATTAATTTGTTTCTTTCTCTAAGTGGGCTTGATTGGTTTAAATTCTATACTTCTCCATCTATGAACTTGACCAAAGTATATATATGGATGTTGTTTGGATGCTTATTACAGGTGCTTGGGTCTGATTAAGAACAGGTTTCCTAGAGAGAAGGAAACAGGGTGCTTTAATGAATGTACATTCCATGTGCCCGACCAAGGACATGGGATATGTTATTCATGGCATTGCTTAAAGGAATTAGACATTCTGTATGCCCGATTCAGGACACAGATTGTACTTTCTCTATATAAGTGGTATCAATCTAGATCAAGGTGAATCAACAGATAAAACAAGGGTTAGGATAATTAGGGGTGGATTCGAAAGTCCTAGTGCTCTTTATCTGATTGAATTTTCTTCCCTGTTCTTAATTGTTTTTTTTTTCTTTCCTAAAATTGTGCTTAGTAGTTTAGTTCATTAATCATTGGATTAGTTAAGGAGAATCATAGATTTGAATTGTGACAACCAGTCCTCGTGGGAACGATCTCGTAATACGTACCATATCTACATCTGATTCGTATACTTGCGAGTTTAAAATCATTTAAATCGTGTTTGTTTAAATAAAACATCAGCTGCTCCACCTGCTCTGTATCTCTGTCCCCACGTCTCAGCCTTCCTGCCCTGCCCGCTCATGTGGCCATGTCCAACATGCCACATACATGCAGAGGTGGAATCCACTACATCCACTGCAACTCCACCTTTTGAAGTGCTCTCGATAAACCTGTACAAGTTACCGAGTCGTTGTGCTTTCATGATTACTCGTTGTCACGCCCCAAACTCGGAGACCGGGCTCACAAAATTCCCGATCGCCGAATCCGGCGCCGACAGCCTCCGTAGTACCCCATTCTCGGCTCCCGGCACCCAAATACCAGGTTCCGATCCTGGGATGCTACAAGGAGGATTTCTGATAATCCATTTGATTCGTAATGAGCATAACCAAGCATAACCCACGAACAATAACCATAAGAACACCATCACAAAATCCACTATGAACAAAAACTTTGAATACAGTGCGTAGAAAGGGAAATACAAGGTAGTGCATATAACAAAAACTCCAAAGCTCTATGGCACGCTCCAACTGCGGCGAGACTACAACCGCGTCTCCGGCCACTCTGCACGCATCAATCGTGCATAAGTTTATAGAAAGCTTAGAGGGTACAGTAAGTGTGTGCGAACGTGCTCGAATGCAATGCCGGAGTAATGCTGAAATCATGCCGATGAGTACGAAATGTAACTAGCCGTACCAAGGCTATGCGCATCAAGATGTGAATGCTATCGCCATACCAAGGCCATGCAATGCAATATGTAAGTCAAGCATGTCAATCCTCATCCAACTCTTCATGTCAATACGCTTCTCGGTCGGATAATCACCGGGGTTCAAGACACTCCAAATGGCACTTGTCTCTCTCCAAGCGGACACGGTCAAGTGAGCGTAAGAAACCTCACTATCCGCTTTGGCCAATAGTCGCCAATACCTATGCGGCACGTCGATAGCGAACCCATTTTCGAGCTGGTCAAACTCACCCTAGTAATGCTCCCCCGCTCTCGGGCGAGTAAGGCCACCACTCCTTTCCAATCGACCACGACACGGTGGGAGACGCGGCCTCATGGTATTCGGCCTTCGTGCGCTCATATATCCACTCGGTCTCGACGTTGGAGTCATCCTCACGGTACCATCGGGTTTAGGACTCTCACCCAGGGGACATCTATGGCGCCCAATTGCTTGGAACAAGATTTTTCTGGATCCAACCGGCCACCCACGATATATCTCAGGAAGCTATGGCCCTAATGTCGCTAGGGCATATCTCAATCATACGAGATGCAAATGCATGAACCACACTACCAATCATGCAACCATCCTCATGAAGCACGCGCTCATGTAGGGCGACTCCGCCTATCGTGGGAGCCCGTAAATCAGTCTGCCCGAAGGCATATGCTATGATCAGACACTCCTCATCTCAAGCATACATATGATGCGTATGATCATGAATCATGGGGCTATGCTAAACATGTTATAAAGCAATAAACTATCCCCTCAATGAAGATGGGCCTAGATGGCCTACATGAAACAGATACGGGCCTATTAGTGGCCTTAGGGAGAGTTATAATGTGGACATCGAACCAACATTACTCGTACAATGTGGACGTCAAACCAACATTGTCCCCAAGGCATAGCCCGCCATAAAACATCATTACAAACCATAGGGAATCACACATTGCTATGGACCTATTTACATCTTATTGGGCCTCGTCCCAACGGCCTTAGGTTCATTAAGTGAGCTGCCTCATATGGGCCTTATATAAGTCAAGTGGGCCGCATCAATGGCCTCATGTACATTGCAATGGGTCATACTCCATGGGCCTTTGAAAACATCACAATGGGTCTCGTAATATGGGCCTTATATATATCAGAGTGGGCCTCGACAACGGGCCACCAATACGTCGAATGGGCCTAATCTCATGGGCCTCATATATATGTATATCAAGGTGGGCCTCACCAACGGCCAGAAATACATCAATATGGCTCCATCACATGGGCCTAGGGCCCACCATAATATTTATTTGAAATCCCACCTATTCATAAGGTCACTTGGACCTTGAGTAAGGCCCACTGAAATGTTTATTTGAAATCCAACTTATTCATAAGGTCACTTGGACCTTGGGTAAGGCCCACTGTAATGTTTATTTGAAATCCAACCTATTCGTAAGGTCATGGGACCAGGGGGCCCACCAGGATGTTTATTTGCCATGCAACCCGTGGATAGGGTCACGTGGGCCTAGCCCACGGTAATATTTATTTGCCAGCCAACCTGTTTGTAAGGTCACGTGGTCCTGGGGGTCCACTGTAATGTGATTTGCAAATCCAGTCCACCCATCATGTGTGTCCCACCTGGTTGACCATCCAAACCAAGTTTCAACCGCATCCAAATTTCAGGTCGGCCCCACCAAATAATTTTATATGTTTTAGGCATATATTCACATGATTTTTGGATGGTGTGGCCCACTTGAGATCAGTATACGGCTGATTTTTGGGGACAGACCATAATCAAAGGGGACCCATCAAATGCTCGGTGTTGATGATCGAAACTCATCATCGTGGGGGCCCACAGCTGGAGCCGTGAGGCCCCAGCGACCGTCCGCTCGTCACTTTTAAAAATTTTATTTTTATTTTTATTTTTATTTTTGTTTTGGGGCCCACCGAGATGTGATTCACAAATCCGGCCCACCCATTAGGTGTGTCCCACTTGGCTGAGGGTCCGGACCAAGTTTCAGCCCCATCAAAATTCCAGGTAGGCCCCACCAGCGATTTTATATAGTTTATGCATGTCTCCCCATGATTTAGATGGTGTGGCCCACCTGAGTTCCTTTTGTGGCTGAATTTTGGGGAAGCCGTGGCCAGGGTGAAGGGCCACCCAATGTACGGTGTTGATGTAAGAAACGCATCACGTGGGGCCAGCCGTGGGGCCTGGCTCGCCCGCCCGTCAACCATGCAGCAGCGCTGCCACTTTTTTTTGTCTTTTCTATTCTTTTTCTCTTTTTTTTGTTTCGTGGGGCCCGCATCAGCAAGATCCAGCCCACCCATTATATGTGTCCTACAAGTCTGCCCGTCCAGACCAAATTTCAGCTGCATCCAAACTCCAGGTGGGTCCCACCAAGTACTTTTATATGTTTAGCCATGTGCTCACATGGTTTTAGAGGGTATGGCCCACTCGGTGATCAGATCGCTTTAAAAATTTAGTTCAACGCCTGAAATAGGCTGGAGAATAGAATGGACGGCATAGATCACCTACATACATCAAAGTGGGGCCTATATGGGCAGCCTACTCCAACTTTCCCCTTTTTTTTTTTTTTTTTCAGCTCGTTAGTACACCCCGTGTCAGTGCACCAGCCCCATGTTAGCCACTCCGTCCGCGTCCAGCGTCTCTCTGGACGCTGGACCATCCCTCATGGTGGATCCCACGTGTACATGGGCCATACTCATCAAGGTGGGTCCTGCATATTGGTGGCCCACTAAGCATATAATATTAATAAAATATGATAATATATCATATAAGTAAATAGGTAGTGGATTTCTCCAAAAAAAATGAGGTGGACCACCCCGTTTGATGGATGGAGTAGATTTAACATAATGGTGGGGCCCACTTCATTCTAAGGAAGAGAATAGGAGAGGAAAGAGAGAGAAATAGAGGGAGATCGATGGAGTAGAGGGACCCCGCCACTATGGGCCCCTCATGGATACATTACATACATCAAAATGGGTCCCACCAATAAGTGGGCTCTCAAATCATGAAATTAACGGTAGAAATTCAAGGATCACCTACCTTTCTTCCTTCTTCTTACTCCCCTAGCTTCCTTAGCTCCTTGTCTTCGGGTTTAACGGTGGATGATGAGATCTTGATGGTGATGATGAGAGATGAGAGAGTAGGGAAAATGGACCACACTTGGCATTTGGGGAGAGGGAGAGAGCTTGGACCTATGGTGTTGTTTGGGAGGGATTTTGAGAAATATGAGGGAGAGAGAGAAGTAATGGGAGATATGGATGGAAGGGATGGGTGGAGTGGTTGTAATAAATGGGGATGGGTTAAGTTGAAAAATGGGTAAAGGAGAAATGGTGAGTGGGGAGAGAGAGTGGACTTATGGTAAGGGAGGAGTGGTCATGTGCACTTATTGTTGGGTGAGGTGGCATGAAGGTATGGTGGTGTACTTGACTTAATTGATGGGACATCTCGTAGAGATTCCCTCGAAGTTCGCAACGTGTGGTGTTTCTTCGAACCGAACGCTGACTGACATCTTCCCACCTAGGTATCGGTTCGATGCGCGAGTCGCGGCGTTGGAACCGCGGCGACGGCGCGATCGCTAGGATACAAGTTTCAGATCGAGCCACCTTTGGTAGGTAAGACTCGGCTTAAGATCGCGCGCAACTCCGGATATGAGTCGAGGATTGCCGGAATTCGACCGGTAGGATCGCGGAAGCCTACGAAACTGTACGGACTAGGGTACGGGTCTTACACCCGTGCCCCCTTAGATACCTTAAGAGCACTATCAATACCTGTGTACTTGCATCCTTTTGCCTCAAGTACACCTAGAGAAATCAGATTCTGCTTCAAATTAGGAACGTGCCTGACATTAGTCAAGATACGCTCCACCCCATCAAACATCCTGATATACACCGTACCAACAGCCACAACATTACAGGAAAAGTCATTGCCCATAAACACCTGTCCACCATCGCACTCACTATATCTGACGAACCAATTTCGATGAGGAGTCATGTGAAAAGATGCCCCTGTGTCTGGCATCCACTCGTCCTTACGATCATCGTATGACCGTTTGAGCGAAGACATAGACAAAACATCACCATCACATCCACTCGATCCATCTAACATGACAACATTGGCCTTCCTGTACGAAGCCTCAGAATATTCTCTCTTCGATTTAGAATTTCCACAATCCTTCTTCACATGTCCTTCCTTCCCACAATTCCAGTACTTTACCTTTCCTTTGCCCTTGCCCTTGGATTTGGATCTAGAACCTGAAGAACCTGTACCTTGTCTAGAATTACTATCCACTGTAAACAGTGCATTAGAAGACGTCCCCATGTCGCTGTTTAGTTGTCTCATAGCCTTCCCTTGAAGAGCCGAAATAACGGTATCGACACTCAGAGTTTTGTTCGTGCTGCACATAGTGTCCTTGAATGCCTCAAAAGATGCCAGGAGAGAATTCAGCAACATACATGTCTGTTCTTCATCTTTCATCACTTCCTCCATATCCAGCAATTTGCAAACTAATTTATTAAAGTTACTGATGTGAGCCTCCAGTTCTCCACCCTCTGCCATCTTGAAGTTATACCACTGCTGCTTTAAGTGCAGGCGATTTTCAGAGAATTTCTTCGCATAAACATCCTCTAACTTCGCCCATAACTTAGCCGCAGCTTTCTCCCTCATGACGTTGTAGAGAACCTCATCCGTGAGACATAAACAGATCAATGATAATGTTTTCTTATCAAGAGTATTCCATTCATCATCTTTCATAGTAGACTTTCGCTCCTCAAGAGCACATCTTCGCCTTGCTTGATTAAGGAACTCATCATCTTGATCTTCCATAATTTAAAATTTTTTTTCCTTGAGTACTTCTCAATCTCATACCTGGTGCTCGCCATTATTACTAATCCTGCAGATTCAGATCTATGCCCCAACCGATTACTCTAATACCACTTGTTGGGGATTTTAGCCTGCGGAATCACACAGATCTAGATCTAGGATAGCAATCCAATGACACCAAGCACACACAAGAGAACACGGATTTAACGTGGAATACTCTTGCGGGAAAAAACCACGGCACAAAGCGATAGATCTCCACTATGAAAATAGAAATTACAAAGAGAAAAGACTTACCCGATTCGAACAACCTTGAATCTCACCCTTGTTACACCCTTTAGAAATCCTAAAATCTTTTAAGAACCCTTGGAATACTTTTAGAAAGCCTTAGAATACCCACATACATATCTAATCCCGGATACACCCCTTTATATAAGAATAGAAAGAGGTAGAATCCAAATAAGAAACAAAATCCGCAAAATCTGCGTTTTCGCAATCGCATCTGTGGAACTTATCAATGTCATCGAGCCACTCTCGATGACAGCTTCGATATCATCGACGGTCCTTTGATGATATCAAACAGACCAAAATCAGTCCCAACACCAGGGGTGAAAATATCAGAATTATCGATGGCATCGAGACCCTGTCGATGACAGCCTCGATATCATCGACAGTCCTGTCAATATTATCGACAAACCACCAGACAGATTTAAGACATCTGTCTATAACAGTGAGTTTCTAATAAACATTGTGATGGGCCCGGTGCAAGGTTCACCCTGCGACCTAGAGAGAGCAAATTTGGTTAGGTTTGGGCAACATGTTTGGTTAGGCCGTAACCATGGCCCACCTTGATGTATGTGTTGTATATCTATGTCGTCTATTTGTTTTATCATTCATTTTAAGGCATGAGCTCAAAAGTGAGCCTAAAATTAAAATCTTCTTGAGGTTATAAAAGTTTTGGATCAAGCCAATATTTATGTTTTTCCTTCATCTTAGTCTATGTTACCTTATCAACAAATTAGATGTCAAATAAACATTATCATGGACCCTAACAAAGTTTTTAATGGTGAGTGTTCAATCACCACTATTTCCCATAGTGTGGTTTTCTTAAGATTTGGATTTGGTTCTTTTTTTTGAACCAATATCCTAAAATGAGTTGGAAAAACAGATGAACAGAGTGTATATATAACACATACATCAAAGTGGGCCCCATTGTCAAAGAAATACCGAATTGGGTGTTTGTTGAGGGTCAAATGTTGCACATTAGACCCCATTTATTACCTGGATTTATGAGCATGATACTGTTTAACGCCCGGTTTTAACCATATTTGTGATACAGAGTGTATTTGAGAGCATGGAT
This sequence comes from Magnolia changhungtana, assembly GCA_030180095.1. Classification (NCBI taxonomy): domain Eukaryota; kingdom Viridiplantae; phylum Streptophyta; class Magnoliopsida; order Magnoliales; family Magnoliaceae; genus Magnolia; species Magnolia changhungtana. The sequence continues at coordinate 9,240,220 of JASAUF010000546.1, read as the reverse complement.
TGCAAAAGGGTGTTAAAAGCATGAATTTAATGCTCACAAGTCACCAAGGCAAGGGACGGACCCCAGAGGACCAAGAACAACGAATTTACATGCCAGAGATCTAAGGAAATCAAGCCGTTCACGTTAAAGAGGCCACACAGTCGTCCAGAACACAAGATGCGGAGTTCCCATCATCTGATTGGCTCCGAATTTCATACATCGCCTGAGGACCACAAATGAGCCGTACACGTCAAATTTGAGCTCCTGGATCCCTACAGAAGTGGGCCAATAGACAGATCAGCCCATAGATCGGTGAATTGGAGCCCGCCTGGTATCTGGATATGCGTCATACGTTGGCTCAACCCCTTAAACGGGGTGGTAAAGAAGATGAATGGAATGGATCGCTCATAAGAATCACATGTAGACCCTATCTGAGATGGGTGTGCATAATATACATGTACACTAGTAGTGCATCGATCCACCAAAATCGGTCAAGTGGTCTTTGACCGACGAATTTCAAATAAAAACGGAAGTCCCGTTTTCGGCGCCGCAGAAGGCTCAAACAGAGCTTGCGGCCCACCATGATCGATCTTCCGGATGATCAGGACCGTTCATCAGACCTCAAAGGGCCACATGATCATGTCCTAGGTGTCGGAATTTGAAAAAGCAAAGAGTACGGGATTTCACCCATTCAAATGATGGACGGACGATTGCTTAGGTAATCCGTGGTCCACCACGTGCCTGATCCAAAATCAATCACGTCCGAATAGTTTTTCGTCCTGAAGCTAATAGACGGAGTGGATTTCTCAACAAACATTAACAATGGGCCACACCAACATTGTAGTGTTCAGGTTCGCACACACTGTATACGCAGCGTCTGAAACCCGGACGCTGCGGGCCGCTTTGCAGGCATAATCAGGATCGGTCCGACTATCTGGCACTTCCGAAATCTTTCTAAGGTGGGACCGACCATATCCAAGGTGACTGGACATCTCAGATCGTACATGTGCGGTCACGATTTTGATTCCAAAGGGCAAGTCGATGCTGTGTACTTGTAGCTGCGTATACCTCTACGAAAGCCCCAACCGACTTCCCTGATTGCGGAAATAGAAGTTTCTAAACAAGACCTGGAGCAACTATAAAAAGAAAGAGGAGAAAGTGAAAAAAGGGCATCTTGGCTTGAGGCTGGAACGTGAGCAGAGAGAGAGAGTAGAGTAGTTGTTTTTCTTTTTCTTTTCTTTTTCTTTCTGTTTATTTTGGATTTAGCCTAATCATGATCGTGATCGACTGAATCTCTTGGCTAAGGCCAAGAGGTGAAGCTTGTCGTGTGATGGGTCGTTTACGACTGGTTTGATTCATGTTCTGAACTGATTTGATTTTGGTTTGATATTAAGGAATGTTCTAGTTGTTTATGGTTTATTGTGACTGATATTATAGTAGATCTGTGATGGCTTGAGTATTTCCTTTTCATTATTCTAATTATGCGGTTAGGAAACCTTATTGTTCACCATCGTCTCCTGGGCATGGTTGGATGACGGAATCCTTCCTAACTTTCATACATCTTCTGATTGATTATGGATTGATTTGAGTTCTGTTGTTTACCTTATCTCATGGGCATGGATTTGTGATGGAATCGACTCTAATTCTCATATCTTTCATCTCTTTGAAAACTAGATAAATGGAAGTTCAGATCGAGCTTTAGTGACATATCTTCCAACTGGATGAAGATGGGACTCAAAATCCAGTTGAGTTCGTGAATCAAGCGTAGATCTCCCTGATCTCTACAAGTGGATCCTTGGCACCCTAGTTTCCTACCTTTAAATTTCATTAGTTTTAGTTTCGTACTTCACCATTATTCACTCATATTTATTCGATTTAAATTTCATCTTATTCTAGTTCTATTTCTAGTTAATTTCATATTACGTATAGGTTTCAATCCCTGTGGATTCGACCTCGGTCTTACCGAGTTTATTACTACATGACAACCCTATACTTGGGGAGTGAACAAGTTTTTGGCGCCGTTGCCGGGGATTGACGGTTACGTTTTTCTGAGATTAATAGTTCTAGGATTAGTTTAAGATTAGGATTTTCTAATTTTAGGCTAGAATTTTTTTTTCTGTTTTTAAAAACTATTCTGTTTTCCCGTTTTGTAGGATTCTGACATAAACTTCTAATTTGGTAATTCCTTTCTTATTTTTCTACTTTTTAACTTTTAGAATTAAGATTTTAGGTTTAGAAACTTTCTTATTCTAGGTTTCCTTTTTAGAAACTAACTTTCTATTTTTAGATATTTTTTTTTTTCCTTTTTAGAAACTAACATTACTTTCTATTTTAAGATTAGGATTTCTAATTTAGAACTTTCTAACTTTAGGTTTAGAACTTTTCTCTTTTATTTTTTAGAAACTAGGTTAGTTATTTTCCTTTTGAGAAACTCTTCCTAATTTTAGAAACTAACTCATTTTTCCTTTATTTTTAGGAACTTTCTAATTCTAGGTTTAGAAAACTTTCCTTTTTAGAAACTAACTTTGTATTTCCATCTTAGAATTTTCTAACTCTAGGATTTCTATTTTTAGGAACTAATCTCTTTTGGTTTCTTTTCCAGGATCTTAACATAGGAACTTCTCAATTGGTACCTTCTTTCTAACTTCTCATCTTCTTACTTTCCATACTGTTGTAGGATCTTTTCTTCTATTTTTCTTAGGATTAGATTTAGATTGAGGGTTTCACCATGTATATGCACTAGTAGGAACGCTAATATGCTGAGATAACTTTTGAGCATGCGAAACAGTGCGAAGGGAGGTATGAAAATGATGATAGACATCCACCTATGTCTTAAAATTTTTCTGAAACAATTATCGAGAACCGACCTGAGCATAACACTCCATCGGTTAAGAAGTCCTTACGTGATCATATACAGGAGAACAATTCCACCCCACGGACAGTACGTGAGTGTTGGGGTTATCATAACTATGGGAGTGAGAATTATTATCACCCATCTGATAAAAAGAAAACAATACGTGATTATATTATGAATGATAATAAGTATTACCAACCATCAAATTCTCTCACTTATGATCTGTATGACTATAATCAGTGGAAACATCAATGTCAGGAAGCTGAACCAGCAATGTATCATAGTGATAATTCTCTTGGGTCCTCTACCTTTGAAACTCAATCAGAAACAATCCAAGAGGATTCACTTCAAAAACTCATGAAAGCACAAGAGCAGTTCAATCAACTTGTCATACAATCATATGAATTGCTCAAATCCTCAATTCCAATAATTCAGTCACACCTTATGAAGAAGGAAGAGGCTAGGTTACCCCAGCCTCATCCCAATCTAGAAGTACAATGCGAAGAAAGTGATCAAAACTTACTTGTGGAAGAAACTGAAATTACGAATGATGAGCTGGATTCCATTAATGAGCATATGGGTCAATTTTCCGATGAGTCAATCTCGATGACTGTCCAAACGAATGATCAAGAGACATGGGTATCTTTCAAATATAATGATAGTGACACACTTCACTCACATGACACTGCACATGATTACACTGATGAGGTAGAGGTTAGTTTATTCGAACCTCAACTCAATCTAGGAATAGAATGTGAAGAATGTGATCCCATCCCAAGTACACACTGCACAGAACTGGACGATGATGAGTACTGGGATTCAATCTCAAGTGTGGCCCCTACCAATGATCAAGAGGTTTAGGAAGTTGTCAACCATAAGGATCAACTCCAACTGTCTGACATGACTGATTTGAATGTGGAGAATGAACCATTTTCAATTAACTCTTCCAACTCTTGTGATATATGTTTGGACCACTGCCCTGAATTGAATGATGATATGATTCGAGCGATGGACGATTTGCTTGATATAACTCTGGAATTTGAAACTACCTAGTTTAGGCTACAATCTGAGCTACACACTTTAGACGATTCAATGCCTCCATTGAGAAGCTTCAATGACCAAAGTCTTCACATCAATTCTTCACCTGTTAATTGTCCATCTGTCCGTGAAGGGCAAGAGCAAGCGAGCATACATCCATCTGCTTCAAAAGACAATGGAATCCTTGGGCTCATCATCACAGATTTCGATGCAGGAGACGAGTCACTCCCAGCTGATTTTTCCACATCTTTGAACTTATGCTTGGCACACCTTGTAGATTCCAACGACCTCATAATACAAGAAAAGATGGATTCCTTGCATGACACTACCTCGGTGGTTGTCATGGACCAAGCGCACCCTTACTCTCAAGCCCCTTCTTCCCTAGACCCTGAATGTTTACCACTAAAGGAAGAGGAGCTAAAAATTGAACCGAAGTCTGGAACTTCGGAATGCATTGAGACTACATTACTTCCTGAAAATTTTTCTGAATTTTATCTACCTATAGTCTCTGATTCACCATGGGATACTAACTTTGAGACTTTTTCTGACATAGGTGAATCATATATACCTTGGATACCTCAGGCGAATCAACGGCAAATTTTTGCTGAGGTACATAAGTTTCTCTGGCCATTCATGCTCCATGACATCAAAGCCTATTGCAAAAAGGGCTTTTGGATGATCCTGTTGAGAAACCTACTGAGAAATTTATCACGATACTGGCCAGAAAAGGAACCTTGTGGCGTGATCGAGTAGTTTTTCTCTGCTTTCATAGGATTAGGGTATTTTGTTTTATACTGTTCTAGGTTAGACGATTTTATACCATTAGGTTAGTTTGCTTTTTACATCATTCTAGGTTAGTTCTTTTCACTCTCTTGCTAACTCACTTCCATGCTGAGATCTCTGTTGAAAAGCTTCTTGATTCCTTTATCCAGGTACTATCGTCCCATCATGTTTTATTTACTTTCGTTGTCCCATGTGCATTGTATGTTCATATCTTTTACATTGAGGATAATATAGATTTTAGGTTGGGGGTGGGAGATTAGGTTACCTAATTAGTATTTTCTTAGTTTTGAGCGAAATTTGTGAAAAAATTTTCAAATTTTTCTGGACTTTCTTGTGAATTCGAAGTGATTTTGATGGCTATCTGTGATTCCGAATTATAAGACACGTAATATTGGATTTATGACTCTTGGATTCAGTAATCTATCAGATTTCACAGTTAAGTTCAAAATATTAATCCATGATTTGAAGTTTTAAATATTGATTGAGTGATGATTTCATATGCCACATCTCGCTTACACATTGAGGTTTCAGTTTGATATTAAAGGATTAACTTGGTGATCACTAAGCTTGAAAGGAACCAACCTGAGAAATTGAAAGGATTGGGCGAATGGTCTTCACCATAGGTCTGCTCCTTATAGGTGTAGATTTAATTCCCCATGGATGATATGTGAAAAAAGTTAGGCAACAAGTTTTCACCATAGGTTTGCTCCCTATAGGTGAGGATTTGATTCCCCTCCTTGGCGTTACTGTTCATAAAAATATCAAAGGCTGATAGAATGAAAAGATGATCTAGAAGGCAAGTGTTGGTTTCAGTTTTGGTTGTCATGAATTCTGTTGTTAATTACCTGTGATATCATGAAATTGACAATTGGATCTCTTAATGTTGATAAGCCGAGATTACACTATACACCCATAGAACTCAATGTTTGGAATTTTGCTAATTAATGGATTGATATTTAGAACTTGATTATGAAGTTTACTGTGCGCTTGAGTCTAGGAGAGAGTAATACCTATCATTCATGAATCTTAAAATTCTAGTATCTGGATTGTTTTTCAAAAATCGCTCGAGTTGATAGAATTTGTCCTATAATTCTCAACTTATTTTTCACATACTTTGCTCGAGACTAGCAAAATGCTGGTTGGGGGTTGTGTTGAGGGTCAAATATTGCACATTAGACCCCATTTATTACCTTGATTTATGAGCATGATACTGTTTAACGCCTAATTTTAACCATATTTGTGATGCAGGGTGTATTTGAGAGCATAAATTGCAAAAGGGTGCTAAAAGCATGAATTTAATGCTCACAAGTCACCAAGGCAAGGGACGGACCCCAAGGGACCAAGAACAACGAATTTACATGCCAGAGATCCAAGGAAATCAAGCCGTTCACGTTAAAGAGGCCACACAGTCGTCCAGAACGCAAGATTGCGGAGTTCCCATCATCTGATCGGCTCTGAATTTCATACATCGCCTGAGGACCACAAATAAGCCGTACACGTCAAATTTGAGCTCCTGGATCCCTACAGAAGTGGGCCAATAGACAGATCAGCCCATAGATCGGTGAATTGGGGCCCTCCTGGTATCTGGATATGCGTCATACGTTGGCTCAACTCCTTAAACGGGGTGGTAAAGAAGATGAATGGAATGGATCGCTCACAAGAATCACATGTAGACTCTATCTGAGATGGGTATACATAATATACATGTACACTAGCAGTGCACCGATCCACCAAAATCGGTCAAGTGGTCTTTGACCGATGAATTTCAAAGAAAAACGAAAGTCCCGTTTTTGGCGCCGCAGAAGGCTCAAACAGAGCTTGCGGACGAGTTGTTGTAGCCCACCATGATCGATCTTCCAGATGATCAGGACCGTTCATCAGACCTCAAAGGGCCACATGATCATGTCTTAGGTGTCGGAATTTGAAAAGGCAAAGAGTACGAGATTTCACCCATTCAAACAACGGACAGACGGTTGCTTAGGTAATCTGTGGTCCACCACGTGCCTGATCCAAAATCAATCATGTCCGACCAGTTTTTTGTCCTGAAGCTAATGGACGGAGTGGATTTCTCAACAAACATTAACAATGGGCCACACTAACGTTGCAGCATTCGGGTTCGCACACACTGTATACGCAGCGTCCGAAACTCGGACGCTGCGGGCTGCTTTGCAGGCATAATCAAGATCGGTCCAACTATCTGGCACTTCTGAAATCTTTCTAAGGTGGGACCGACCATATCCAAGGTGACTGGACATCTCAGATCGTACATGTGCGGTCACGATTTTGATTCCAAAGGGCAAGTCGGTGCTGTGTACTTGTAGTTGCGTATACCTCTACGGAAGCCCCAGCCGACTTACCTGATTGCGGAAATAGAAGTTTCTACACAAGACCTGGAGCAACTATAAAAAGAAAGAGGAGAAAGGGAGAAAGGGAAAAAGGGCATCTTGGCTTGAGGTTGGAACGTGAGCAGAGAGAGTGAGAGTAGAGTAGTTGTTTTTCTTTTTCTTTTCTTTTTCTTTCTGTTTATTTTGGATTTAGCCTAATCATGATCGTGATCGGCTGAATCTCTTGGCTAGGGCCAAGAGGTGAAGCTTGTCGTGTGATGGGTCGTTTACGACTGGTTTGATTCATGTTCTAAACTGATTTGATTTTGGTTTGATATTAAGGAATGTTCTAGTTATTTATGGTTTATTGTGACTGATATTACAGTAGATCTGTGATGGCTTGAGTATTTCCTTTTCATTATTCTAATTATGCGGTTAGGAAACCTTATTGTTCACCATTGTCTCCTGGGCATGGTTGGATGACGGAATCCTTCCTAACTTTCATACATCTTCTGATTGATTGTGGATTGATTTGAGTTCTATTGTTTACCTTGTCTCATGGGCATGGATTTGTGATGGAATCGACTCTAATTCTCATATCTTTCATCTCTTTGAAAACTAGATCAATGGAAGTTCAGATCGAGCTTTAGTGACATATCTTCCAACTGGATGAAGATGGGACTCGAAATCCAGTTGAGTTCGTGAATCAAGCGTAGATCTCCCTGATCTCTACAAGTGGATCCTTGGCACCCTAGTTTCCTACCTTTAAATTTCACTAGTTTTAGTTTCGTACTTCACCATTATTCACTCATATTTACTCGATTTAAATTTCATCTTATTCTAGTTCTATTTCTAATTAATTTCAGATTACGTACAGGTTTCAGTCCCTGTGGATTCGACCTCGGTCTTACCGAGTTTATTACTACATCACAACCCTATACTTGGAGAGTGAACAGTGTTTCGACATTGAATCATGAAGACTTTTCCATATAGGTGTTTCAAATATATATATATATATATATATATATATATATATATATATATATATATATATATATATATATATATATATATATATATATATATATATATATACCTTAATTTTGCCAAACATATTTATTTATTAGATAAGTAAAAACCAAGATAAACTAATTGAAGCATAAATAGCTTATGTAAAATAAATTACCATCCAATGGTCCCTAACTACCCAGCATTTTGTCCAACGTTTCAAATATTATAAATCACAATTACCTTATTAACCACAGGTAGATGGATTGAAATTCAAATTCGTAGTTCACACCCGGATACTTTTTAAAATGGCATAGTTCGTTCGGATGGACCATGTAGTTTGTTTTCTAGTCTGCCACTTCTATGTTCGTGTTCGCCCAATTGGGTGGATTAATTCAGTGGAATTTGTATAATGACACCACCATCTTCTACCGTTCAAGTCACATAGTCACTTATCACTATCAATCAGGACTGTCCATCTAGTTGGCCTCAAAATTTTGATGGCCCGTGTTTTTTCTGGATTCAGTGGAATTCCAGATCCGTTATCTTGTGGGTCCTTCCTAGGTTTTAGAGAAAAAAGGCATCTACATGTTGGGTCACTGATCACCTAATGAGCAGGTCCAATCTTGCACACATGTGCCTTGTTTCCACATGTGAGTTGGATGTGTACTCTTGTATTGCATGAGGATCCTTAGGGCCTGTTTGGGAGCATGGATTTGGAACATCCTAGATTTGAAATCCTCCTGTTGTGTTTGGCACCTCAATTGAGAATCCCAATCCAAAAGTAACTATGCATAGTATATTTGCAGGGGTTTAAATTTAATTACAAAATTAACTTTAATATATCTAATTAGTGTGCGTATGTAATGTTTGAAACAATGGTTGTAATAAGCCTGCTAAAATATATATTTTGCCAAAAACGATGAAATTCTAAGTCTCAGATGGACCACAAGCATAAGATCACATCCGAGTGACTAACCAACAATTTCTAACCGTTGATTTACATGGACAATATTTGGACAACACAGATCATCATATTAAAATAATTATAGTGATGCAATTGATAATCTAATTATTTTGGGACGTCGTTAGTGGACCATGTGCCCAATTGATGAATAGTCTAGTGACACACATGTTACACATACAAGTCTTTAGAAGGATTTTAGATGTAATCCGAGCTTTCACCTTGGATTTCAAACCCCCCTCTTTCAGGGATTTGAAACTCCCGCGACTTGGAACCCATTACTTTATGGTGCCAAATATATTAGGGGATTTGAAATCCCCTCAACCTCTCCCAAATCCATGGTGCCAAACAATCTGATGCAGGGATGAACGTGATTAGGATAAATACTCCGAATCCACGGAGCTTCTCTGGACTCCTCACAGAGACTTCTCGAATCCACGAGGAAAGAAAGCGGAAAATATAAATAAATTCTAATAAATTCGAAATTAATTAATTGATGAATAAAAATGAGTTCACAACCCTTTAAATAGGGGTACCAAGCAATGAGAAAGAAATCAGAATCAAATTACAACTAAAACTCCTAGAATACGCAACTTACTATAAATAGTAAACTTACTATTTATAGACGGTCGTCATGTTTACTAGTGCGCAAGGTTTTCGGCCAAAAATAGTAAGTGTCCTATTTGGCTTCACCAAACCGTTCCCCTAATTATTCTAAGCTCTTTTCACGTTGGGCGCAACTCCTAAAGCCCGACGGATGAAGAGTTATAATAAAACTAAAACTTAATATTTATAGTAAAAACGAAATTAAAACAGGGAAACGTCCGTTGATCCAGAGGTTTCTCGCAATTCTGAGTGTCGCAACCCTGCATAGCTAGGTTGGCTAGCTAAAGTAGCTCGTTCTACCCCAAAATCATATATTTTACGTCAGGTAACTCATTCCGGATTGTGAGATACGTCCGATTTAAGGTCCGACGGTCCGGATCACTTCTGTCGTCGACCGGGCCTTTTCTGATCCATCTTGGCCATGAAACTGTCCGCAACCCACTCTACATCACAATCCCTTAGGGCCTGTTTGGCCAGATGGATCCCATGGTATTAGGAGGGATGGGATGGATTTTAAGGTAATGATGGTGGTGTCTGTGGACTGGTTTAAGATCCATGGGATTGTTATATCCTGGGACAAGTTCACCGAGTCTATTTGGCACGCCTGGCATATCCTGGGATTTTACCAACCAATCCCTTCCACTCTGTCCAACCAAACACACCCCAAGCACAATTGAATGGGATTAGGAGGGAAGGGATCAATTTTAAAGTAATGATGGTGATGTCAGTGGATTGGTTTAAGATCCATGAGTTATAGGTTTGCTATATCCCGGGACAAGTTCATCAAGTCTGTTTGGCTCGTTTGGCATGTCTTGGGATTTTACCATCCCATCCCTCCTAATCCCATGGGATCTTTCCCGCCAAACACGCCCTTAGGTGGGATGGGATTCAAAAAATGTAATTATCAGATTTGTTATGGGGCATGGTATTGAGAAGGATCAGGTGCGATGAGATTAAAAAAATGTAATTTTTACATATGACAAGGACTATCCTTGTTACCATGGGATGTTATATCCAAACCGTTCATCCATTTTGTAACCTCATTTTATGGCATGGGTCTTAAATGAGGCAAATCCTTGTTTCCAGTTGAATGTAATTTAATTCTGGAATTGCATGCCACATGTATAATGGCTTGGTGCATGTGTATTGGTCATTATACATTGCTAAGGCATCAAACACCACAGATGAGGTTTTTTTTTTTTTTTAAGCTACTCCCGGTATCACATTCTCATAACTGTTCAGCTGGAGTAAAATGAAGACTCTAAGAAGGTAGCAATTTAGGTACCGGGCCAGCCTCACCCATGACAGTGCAGCCTTACCATGGGGCCTACCTTGATGTGCATATTCTATATCAGCTAGGTCATTCATTTTTTCATATTAATTTAGATCATAAGTTAAAAAATGAAGCAGATCCAATTTTCGAGAGGATCATAACACATGAAACAGTGGTGATTCACCATTATTGGGCTACAAAAGTTTTGAATCAAGTAGATGTTTTTCTATCCCTTCATGTTCACGTTTACATGAATTTATCAAAAGATTAAATGACAAACAAACATTGCGAAAACATTACAATAATCCGTAGAAAGGTTTTAAAGATAGACACTCATCACTACTATTTTCTATGGTATCATCCACTTAAGATTTGGATCTTTTTTATATTTGGGTTCATGTCCTAAAATAATATCTAAAAATCTATGAACAGCATACCTATATTAGGTGAGCCCGCCCCACCATCTTGGGTGAGACCCGGCTGCAGCTCCCAAAGAATCCACCCTTGTAGGTCAGGCTCTCGAAAGCAAATTAGCTGAACAATCCTAAACTCTGATTTGGGGACACTTGTTTGTTGAAATAAACAATAACCAAATAAGTGTAATTTTTCTTTCTAAATACGTGTATCATCCATCCTGCTCTGCCAGTGTATCAAAATTTTCATTTTTTGAACAACCATCGCGGAACTTCCCATGGCGATGGGCCCGACCTAGCATTCCTAGGAACTTCCCGTCACGGGCCCCACCTAGCTTTCGCAGAAACTTCCCATCGCAGTGGGCCCAACCTAGCTACAGTTCGCAGGAAGTTCCTGGGAAAGGCCTTCCAGGCAATCTGCGTCCTCTTTTGTCTTGCTAGGAAGGGCCGAATAAATAGTCTAATCGGTGGTCCAAGAGATGGTTTAAAAAAGAAAAAGTTCTCAATAATGCATCCTGATGTGACGTGAATAGTATGGTCCAACAACGAGTGAAAGGTACTTCGTTTCATGGTATCGATCCCTAGTGGTGGTGGCTAACAGTGAAGCGTGAACTGACAGTGGGGTGTACTAACAAGTTAACAGAAAAAAGAAAAAAAAAAAAAAAAACTCCAAGATAAACTAGGTAGACATCGCAGACAGTTTCATGGCCAAAATGGATCAGAAAAGGCCCGGTCGACCTTAAATCGGACGTATCTCACAATCCGGAATAAGTTACCTGATGTAAAACATATGATTTTGGGGTAGAACGAGCTACTTTAGCCAACCAACTCTGCTACGGCGGGTTACGACGCTCGGAATTGCGAAAAACCCCTGGATCGACAGTAGTTTCTCTGTTTTAATTTCGTTTTTATTATAAATAGTAAGTTTTAATTTGATTATAACTCTTCATCCATTGGGCTCTAGGAGTTGCATCTAACTTGAAAAGAGCTTAGAATAATTAGGAGAACGGTTTGTTGAAGCCAAATAGTACACTTACTATTTTTTGCTAAAAACCTTGCGCATGAGTAGACATCACGACCGTCTATAAATAGTAAGTTTACTATTTATAGCAAGTTGTGATTTCTAAGAGTTTTAGTTGTAATTTGATTCTGATTTCTTTCCCATTGCTTAATATTCCTATTTAAAGGGTTGTGAACTCGTTTTTAATAATCAATTAATCAAATTTGAATTTCTTAGAATTTATTTCTATTTTTTGCTTTCTTTTCTCATGGATTTAAGAAATCTCTTTGAGGAGTCCAAAGAAGCTCCGTGGATTCAAAGTAGTTATACTCATCGCGTTCATTCCTGCACAAAATAGGTTGGCCACCCCCACAATGATCTATCAAGTCCACTCATCAAGTGGGACACAACATACAGACTATCGTATGACTTGATAGGCCTGATTTTAATAATACCTGATGATCAATGTTGGTCCAGAATTTGAACGGAGACATTCAACACATGTGAGATGTTGGCACGAAAGAAATAGATGCACGTGTAAGTTCAAGTAGGCTACTGTAAGTGTTCGTTGCAAAGCATCTGATCTAACATACGCCGCAGCTGCCTCGAACGAAAAAGTAATCTGAGGAAAGTGCGGCGTCCCGCCATAAGGAGGAGGAATCGCATATCGATGTGAATCCCGGACAGTGATCACGGACGCGGATTGCGTCTGCCCCTGCTGCATGAGCGGTCTGGGTCGAGCAGGGGCTCTGTGGGCCCCAACGTTATGTTTGAGTTTTATCCATACCGTCTATCCATTTTACCAGATTATTTTACAATATGAACAAACAGACGAAATAAATTCATGACTCGTACGGACCACACAGTGGGGATTGAATACCCACCATTGAAACTTCTTCTTGGGAGCCTTAGAAGTTCTGATCAAGCTGATATTGGTGTTTTCCGTTCATCAAAGTCCGTGTGACATTATGAACAGGTTGGATGAGAAATGAACATCACGGTGGGCCCTAGGAAGATTTCAACCATTGGCGTCATTACTACCATTGCTTCCTTTGGTGTGGTCCAGTTAAGCCTTGGATCTGCCACGTTTTTCGGCACATACAATAAAATGATCTGTAAAAATGGATGGATAGAGTGGATAAAATCCGAACATCAAAATGGCCTCACAGAGCTCCTGCATGGACTGAATATGTCCGGCAGGGCAGGATTCCATCAGCGTCCACTGATTCCCTACAGGCAACGCACCATAACATTGTTGTTCCAACGATCTTTCTCTCCTAAATCGTAATTCTATACGATATCCGTGCCAGTAAAAAGGTAGGCCCCACCATGAAGATCGCCTTTTTCCAAACATCAGTCTGATCCACTCTCTAGTTAGGCCACACCAAAAAAACACATCAGACCATCATGGATCCATTCTCTCCGACTTTGTGGCTTATCTGATGAGGCCCAACGTTTTCATGGTACAGATTTCCTAAGTAAATGGCATGTCGTTAGAAAGTACCGATTGATATCACAAGTTGCGTTGCATTTGGGGGATCAGTTCTCGCATACAACGCGATGGACGGCAGTGTGGTCCATTCTCAATTAACTCGAACCTTTTACTTTTCTTCTTTTTGTATTCTCAACCTTTATTAAGGTATTTTTCTTTTACGAGTGCTTTATTTGTGAGCCACTCATCAAAGGGGTATAGGTAGAACTGGACGCGGATTGCCAGGTGACCGGATTACCGGAGCGACCGGATTTAATTCGGCCATATACAAAGCAAGGTACGAAATGCCCGTCCCCCGCCACGAGTTGGTCGGAAGCCACGTGGGGCTGATGCCTGCATGCACCCGGTCCATAAGTTTGCCTGATCGAAAACTGGTCACACTACATGATTGAAAAACTGTGGGGCCCACAGAAGTGTTGTATCAGGATGATATGCCTATATATATTTTATCTAATTGATTGGTAATAGCAATAAGATGTTTGGATGGCATGTAAACATGATGGTATGCTTCAGGAATATTTCAATGTTTCTCACTGTTGCATGTGGTATGGCATGTGATTTTTTGATCTGTTTCATTTTTGGGTTCCTATACTATTTTCATCTTGAAAAACTGATAGACGAGTGGATTCGTCACGCGCATATTTATGCTTTGGACCACAGTAACTTCATGCAACCGATCATGCATGCTTGAAAGTAACAGAAGACTTACGGTTAGATGAGGCATTGGGCATAGTGGGTGAGGCCGAGGCACCGACTCTAAGGCTTACTTAGATGTATGTTTTGTATGTCCGCGCTGTCTATTTGTTTTGCCAGCTCATTTGAAGACATGGCTCCAAAAATGAGCAAGATCCAATTCTCAGCTAGACCGTGCAGTGGATGCAGTAGAGAATAAAATCTTGCTATTAAGAACTCCGATAGGATCACCAAAGTTTTGGACTAAGCTGTTATTTGTGTTTTCCCTTCTCTTAAGTTTGTATTACATCATCAACAAGTTGAAAAGAAAATAAGTGGCCTTGGGAAGTTTTCAACGGTGGCGGTTCAATTACCACTAGTCCATCCAGTGTTTGGATCTGCCTCATTAATAGAACCATGCTTTAAAATGAGCAGGCAAAATTTATATACATAGTGGATATACAACACATAGGTAAAGGTAGGCCCCACACACGGCCTCAACCTTCTTGAAGGTTGGTTTCATCATCCATCAATATCCCTGGTGACAGCGATATCCCTTGTGACCTGATTCTGTGAAGCCACGTCATGTATGTGTTTTATCTACATTGTTCATCTGTTTTGCCACCTCACCTTAGGGCTCAAACTCAAAATTAAAATAAATCAAAAGCTTAATGGGCAAAATAATGAAAATTGAGTTGAAATTTTCTCAAGAGCCATATAGGTTTTGGATCAAGCTGGTATTTGTGTTTTTCCCTAATCAGTGTGACTTTATAAATGTGTTGGATTTAAGATAAACATCTTGGTGAGTCTTTATAAAGTTCCAATAATGGGTTTCATTTTACTTACTCTTTCTTGGGATGTGGTTTACTTAAGCTTTGTACCCAACTCATTTATGCTCATATACCCTGAAACTATCTTACCAAATGGATAGCCTTCAAGCAATATATATGTACGGTACAGGAGGTGCAAACCAATCCAGTAAGTTGGGTGCAGCCAAACGGGGTTCTCCTTGATGTATGTTCTATATATCTATATTGTTCAGCCAATTTAACTGACCATAAGTATTGTCCGAAGAATGAATCAAATACAAATCTGAAGTAAACCATGTACCAAGAAAGTGTTGAATGACCAGTACCATTAAAAACCTTCTAGGATCCACCATGATGTTTATTTGACATCTAAGCTGTTTATAATAAGGTTACACACTAGATAGGGGGAAACACGAATTGCAGCTTGGTCTAAAACTGATGGCAGCAATTAAACACCTTATTTATTTATTGATCATGTTCTTGAATGAATTAGTAAAACTCATGGACTAGATATGGAACACATTCATTGTGTGGGGCTACGGTTAGAGCTGGGGGGAAACGGATTGGCTACTCCCCTGCCACCAGCCCGGTGGCAGGTGGTCGGTGCTCTGTGGGCCCCACCATGATGTATGTGTTTCATCCATGCCGTTCATTCATTTTTACAGATCATTTTAGGATTATATCCCAAAAATGAGAGGGATATAAATCTCAGGTGGACCACACCACAGGAAAACAATAGTGATTGAATATCCACCATTAAAATCATCATAAGGCCCAATGTATTGTTTATTTGACATCCAATCCGTTGATTAGGACATACAAACCCAGATGAAGGGAAAAAACTAAGATAAGCTTGATCCAAAACTTTTATGGCCCCTAAAAGGGTTTTAATGGTCAATGTTCATTTAAAACTGTTTCCTGTAATGTGGTCCAATTGAGATTGGGATATACCTCATTTTTGGTATCATATCATAAAATGATCTATAAATATAGATGGACTGCATGGATGAAATACATATATCATGGTGAGGAGCACAGAGCACCGACTACCAGCCATTGGCTGCTGGTGGCAGGGGAGTAGCCAATCAGTTTCCGCTCACCTAAGTAAAGGTGTGCATTTGTGACTTATTTGACATCCAACCCGATCCGTCCGCCGTTCAACAGGTAACTGACGGCCAAGATCGAGCCTGATCGGGTTGTCATTTTCAGATCCGATTTTTTTCGGGTCAGGTCCGGATAGACCTCTGTCCGAACAGACCCGACTCGGATATCCGAACCGAAGGGACCTGAACCGCACCGAACCCTTGATCAAGTACGTAGTATACAATATTTTTTTTATATTTTACCCTAACTTTTTTAAAAATAGATAGATAGTGTGATAAAAACATTTTATAAAATATGCTCATCGTGTCACAAGAACAGAGAAAAGGGAAAAAATAAATATCAACTTCATCGGAAAACTCTTATGGCCAACAAAACGTTTTTAATGGTCAAAATGCATTCAACATTGTTTTCTATAATGTGGTCCACTTGAGATTTTAATATACTTTTTTTTTTCCTAATAACTTAAAATTACTTTTAAAAATAGATGAATGGCATGGATGAAACACATACATCATGGTGAGGCCCAGCACAAACCAGGGCCTACTGGCAAGGGGAGTGGCCTGGTTACCACTCCACCTCTGACACCACTGGACACTCCTCGAGCCCGAGTTGTACGAATCGCTCAAAGGAGATCAAAGTTATATGACCCCACCATGAATGTATTTATTACATCTAAGCCGTTCATATATTTTTAGAGATTTTTAGGCATTATTCAAAAAATGAATAATATCCAAAGATTATTTGGACCACACTATAAATAGCGGCGTAGAATGATTTTCACTATTAAACCATTCGTGTGGTCCACATGATAGTTAGTTCTGTCCTATTTTTTGTCTCAAGCCTTAAGACGCGGTCACCAAATGGATGGACGGTTTGGATATAACATATATCCCATGATCACACCCCTATAACTTGAAATAAGAGAGTCCCTGCTCCCCACTTTGCATGAAAATTGAAAAGACGGCACTGGACTTTCGTGCAATGTACGTTAACAATAAAACACCTATAGTATAATTGCATATATGTTCCTTCAGGTACATATGGGGCCCACCTTGATGTATATGTTTTATCTACGCTCCCATCAATTTTGTATTATTTTAGACGTTGAGAACAAAAGTATGGTATATTGAATGGAAGTGACCACATCGCATGAAATATTTGGATTAAATTCTAACTATTCATCTTACCCAACCCGATCCGACTGGGCAGGGTGACCGAGTTAGGCTCGGTGTCGGGTCGGTTAGTCACATACCGCATTTGTCCGAGTCGACGACGACCGACTCCAGCCATTGGCTGCCGAGTCCAGTTCGAGTTCGAATTAACCTCCTATTATTTCAAATCTGTTTGGATTTGGCCAGATCCGGTCCGACCAGGACCGATGCCCAGCTCTACACCTAAGGGACGCTGATTTCCTGCGAACGCCTATCGCAGGAAGTTCCTGGGCAAGGATGCTGGTGGACTCACCACCATGTTTTTGGAAAATATACTATGTTCATCCGTTTTGTAATCTAATTTTAGAACAAACAAAAAAAAAAAAAAAGAGGTGGATCCAAGACTCAAGTGGGCCACACTAGAGGAAACCGTACGAATTCAGTGAGAACCGTTGAAACATTCTTATGACCCTAAAAGCTTTGGTTCGGGCTAAATTTTTTGTATTTTTACTTCATTCCTGTGTTAATGACCTTATAAACGGTTTGGATGGCATATAAACATCAAGGTGGAGCCCTGGAAGGTTTCAACGGTAGGTATTTCTTTCCCCAATTTTCCCTCTGGTGTGGCCCACTTGAGTCTTGGATCCACCTCATTTTTTGTTAGTTGTCCTAAAATTAGCTTGCAAACCAGATGTACAGCTTATATTTTCCAAAAACATGGTGGTGGGCCCCACCCAGTATACTTGCGCAGGAACTTCACGCTAAAGGCTTTCGCAGGAAATCTGCGTCCTCACCTAAGCCCTGTTCTCGTTCGAGTACCGTACCATTTCCGACAGAGAAAAGGATCGGCTGGTGTACCTCACACCAGCTATATAGCTGCTGTAGGTACGTGTCGTCGTTCAAAGACGAGCACGGACGGACGCTCCTCGAGCTCCGAGTTGTACAAACGGTTCAAAGGAGATCAAAGTTACATTGGTCCACAGTCATGTATTTATTATATCTACACTGTTCATTTATTTTTAGAGATCATTTAAGAGCTTTATCGAAAAAATGAATACTATCGAACGATTATCTGGAGAGAAATTTCCAACTGTACGACCAGTATATGGCCCACTCGCTTTTTACGTCCAAGAATACTCCCCAGCTGTGCGGCCCCATTTCTCAGGTCGAAAATGCCCCTGCTTTCCTTCCTGAGGCGGATCGGCTGGTGCTCGAAGACGAGCGCTTACGCTACTCGAACTCCGAGTTGTACGAACGATTCAAAGAGATCAACGTTACATGGGCCCCACAGTTAGGTATTTATTATATCCACACCATTCATCCATATTTCGAGACCATTTCGGAGCATTATCCTAAAAAAAAATCATATCCAAAGATCAACTGGACCACACCACAAAGAGCAGCGAGAAAATTGATTTTCACCGTTAAAATTTTTTTAGGGCCCACCATAACATTTATTTTCCATCCAATCTATTCATAGGGTCACAAAGACCTGGATGAAGAGGAAAAACAAATTTCATAATGATCCAAAACTTCTGACCCCTAAAAGGGTTTCAATGGTAGACGTTCAATCCTCCACAGCCTTTAACAGTGTGGTCCACTTGATAGCTAGATCTGTCTTATTTTTCGTCTCAAGCCTTAATACAAGTTCGCCAAAAAGATGTACGGTTTGGATATAACACATACCTCACAATAGAACCCACAAATAGCGGTGGGATAACAACACCAAAGAATAATAAATAAATAATAATAATAATAATAATAAATAAATAAACTAGGAACTTTTGGCTACGGGTCATTCTATAGCTACGGATAATAACCGTAGCCATATCCCTTGCCCATGCCATTTCAATATATCCTTTCATATGTATGAAGGTCTTTCGATTAATCGAAAAGGGTCCAAAACTGTTCAGCGAGTTTGCCTCAAAAATCCTGCAATTTTTTATTAATCAAATGTCTTTCGATTAATCGAAAAAGGTATTGGATCTATAGTTACGAATTATGATAGTAGACATAACTGTATTCTGTGCCAATCTATGAAATTTTTTATTTTTTTTATTTTTATTTTATTTTTTACATGGAGAACTTTATTCTACCTACAATTTTCTCAAATACATATTTGTATAAATATGTATATATAAGCATATATAAAAAAAAATTCTCTCTTTTTTTCATTTCTTTCTTTAATCATTTAACAAGAATATCTTCTAAACCAAAATTAGTTACTTGATGTACCCTATATGATTTTGGGGTAGAAGAAGCTACTTTAGCCAACTAACATAGTTATTTTTCAAGATTCCATCGGGTCGATGGTCGAAAATCCATTTCATTCACTTTGCGGTCAATTTCAATAAGTTCGTGGTCAATTTCATTCATTTCATTTACTTCATGGTCATTTCCATGCATTTCATGGTCAATTCACTTCACTTAACGGTCATTTCCATGCATTTCACAGTCATTCTCGCCTATTCCGTGTTGATTCACGGTCATTTTAACGCATTTCACGGTCATTTCGACGCATTTCACAGGCATTTTCCTTCACTTCGCAGTCATTTCCATGCATTTCACGGTCATTTCGATTCATTTTACGATCATTTTCATACATTTCACTATCATTCCAAACAATTCCGTGTTGATTCACTCTTATTTCGACGATTTTGCCGGCATTTTCCTTCACTTCACAAATATTTCAGCATTTCATCATTATTTCGATTCACTTCACAGTCATTTCCGTGCATTTCACAGTCATTCCAAACAATTCCGTGTTGATTCACGGTCATTTCGACACATTTCGCGGTCATTTTCCATCACTTCACGGTCATTTCCATGCATTTCACGGTCATTTCGATTAATTTCACAGTCATTTCCATGCATTTCACGGTCATTCCAAACAATTCCGTGTTGATTCACGGTCATTTTTCGACGATTTTGCATGGTCATTTTCCTTCACTTCATAGTCATTTCTGTGGTATTTCACTATTATTTCGATTCACTTCATCACATTTCCGCATTTCACAAATATTCCAAACAATTCCGTGTTGATTCACGGTCATTTTGACGCATTCGCGGTCATTTCCCTTCACTTCGCGGTCATTTCCATGTATTTCACGGTCATTTCGATTCATTTCACGGTCATTTCCATGCATTTCGTGGTCATTCCAAATAATTCCGTGTTGATTCACGGTCATTTTGACGCATTTCGCAGTCATTTCCCTTCACTTCGCGGCCATTTTCATGCATTTCACGGTCATTCCAAACAATTCCGTGTTGATTCACGGTCATTTCGACGCATTTCGTGGTCATTTTCCTTCACTTCACAGTCATTTCTGTGTATTTCACGGTCTTTTCGATTCACTTCACCATCATTTCCGTGCATTTCACGGTCATTCCAAACAATTCCGTGTTGATTCACGGCCATTTCGACGCATTTCGCGATCATTTCCCTTTACTTCGCGGTCATTTCCATGCATTTCACGGTCATTTCGATTCATTTCACAGTCATTTCCATGCATTTCACAGTCATTCCAAACAATTCTATGTTGATTCACGGTCATTTCGACACATTTTGCAATCATTTCCCTTCACTTCGCGGTCATTTCTATACATTTCACGGTCATTTCGATTCATTTCACGGTCATTTTCATGCATTTCATGGTTATTCCAAACAATTCTGTGTTGATTCACGGTCATTTCGACGCATTTTACGGTCATTTCCCTTCACTTTGCGGTCATTTCCATGCATTTTCGACGGCATTTCGATCATTTCACGGTCATTTCATGCATTTTCACGGTTTCCATGGTCAATTTCGTTTGATTCATGGTCATTTCAACGCATTTCACGGTCATTTCAAACAATTTTCATGTTTGATTTGACGGGTTATTTTCTGACGCCATTTCATTTCACGTCATTTCCCTTCATTTCACGATTTGTCATTTCATTTACGATTTCACGGTCATTTTGATTCATTTCATCGCCCTTCATTTACATTTATTGCATTTCACGGTCATTTCGATTCATTTCCAAACATTATTTATGTTGATCATTCCAAACAATTTTTGATTCACGGTATTTCGAAGCATTTTGGTCATTTCCCTTCATTTCATGTCATTTCCATGCATTTCACGGTCATTTTGATTCACTTCACAAATCATTTTCGTGCATTTTCACGGTCATTCCAAACAATTCCGTGTTGATTCACGGTCATTTCGACGCATTTTGCAGTCATTTCCCTTCACTTCGCGGTCATTTCCATGCATTTCACGGTCATTTCCATGCATGGAAATGACCGTGAAATGAATCGAAATGACCGTGAAATGCATGGAAATGACCGCGAAGTGAAGGGAAATGACCGCGAAATGCGTTGAAATGACCGTGAATTAACACGGAATTGTTTGGAATGACCGTGAAATGCATGGAAATGATCGTGAAATCAATCTAAATGACCGTGAAATGCATAGAAATGACCGCGAAGTGAAGGGAAATGACCGCGAAATGCGTCGAAATGACTGTGAATCAACATGGAATTGTTTGGAATGACCGTGAAATGCACGAAAATGACCATGAAATGAATTGAAATGACCATGAAATGCATGGAAATGACGGCGATGTGAAAGGAAATGACCGCGAAATGCGTCGAAATGACCGTGAATCAACACGGAATTGTTTGGAATGACCGTGAAATGCACGGAAATGACTGTGAAGTGAATCGAAATGACCGTGAAATGCACAGAAATGACTGTGAAGTGAAGGAAAATGACCGCAAAATGCGTCGAAATGACCGTGAATCAACACGGAATTGTTTGGAATGACCGTGAAATATATGGAAATGACCGTGAAATGAATCGAAATGACTGCGAAATGAAGGGAAATGACCGCGAAATGCGTCGAAATGACCGTGAATCAACACGGAATTGTTTTGGAATGACCGTGAAATGCATGGAAATGACCGTGAAATGAATCGAAATGACCGTGAAATGCATGGAAATGACCGCGAAGTGAAGGGAAATGACTGCGAAATGCGTGAAATGACCGTGAATCAACACGGAATTGTTTGAAATGACCGTGAAATGCACGGAAATGACTGTAAAGTGAATCGAAATGATCGTGAAATGTACAGAAATGACTGTGAAGTGAAGGAAAATGACCGCAAAATGCGTCGAAATGATTGTGAATCAACACGAAATTGTTTGGAATGACCGTGAAATGCATGGAAATGACCGTGAAATGAATCGAAATGACCATGAAATGCATGGAAATGACCGTGAAGTGAAGGGAGATGACTGCGAAATGTGTCGAAATGACCGTGAAATGCGTCGAAATGACCGTGAATCAACACGGAATAGGCGAGAATGACCGTGAAATGCATGGAAATGTCCGTTAAGTGAAGCAAATTGACCATGAAATGCATGGAAATGACCATGAAGTAAATGAAATGAATGAAATTGACCACGAACTTATTGAAATTGACCGCAAAGTGAATGAAATGGATTTTCAACTATCGACCCGATGGAATCTTGAAAAATAACTATGTTAGTTGGCTAAAGTAGCTTCTCCTACCCCAAAATCCTATAAGGTACATCAAGTAACTAATTTTGGTTTAGAAGATATTCTTGTTAAATGAATAAAGAAAGAAATTAAAAAAAAAAAAGAGAGAATTTTTTTTTATATGCTTATATATACATATTTATATAAATACGTACATGAGAAAATTGTAGGTAGAATAATGATCTCCATGTAAAAAATAAAATAAAAATAAAAAATTTCATAGATTGGCACAGAATACAGTTATGGCTACGGTTATAATCCGTAGCAAAAGATACAATACCTTTTTCAATTAATTCAATGTTGTAAGATTTTTTAGGCAAACTCGCTGGACAGTTTTGTACCTTTTTTCGAGAAAGAACTTTGATATATCGAAGTACATCGTTGTAAGGCTATAGATACGACTATAGCTACGGTTATAATCCCTAGCTACCTTTAAATTAAGATATTAAATCCTTGAGATTAACTCATAAATTGAAAAGTAGCCAAAGATCCGTTAGGATCGCATATTTCGACCCAAAACTGAGAAATGTGACTCTAGGTTACCCTAAAGTTTAGAACCAAACTCATTTCCGATGCTTCCTGGAAATGAAACGAAACTTTGGAGGTCTCGATGAACAAGCGAGTCCGGGCTTAACAAAACTATGGAACCATATATTGGTCACTAAGCTTGAAATCATCTCTTCATCCAACCGATGTCCCACCCCATAAATCCTGAGCAGGTGTGATAATGATTTCCCATCCCAAAATAAATATCGTGAATGTTTTCTGGCCTTTCTAACGTCAAGATTTTACATCCAATCTGACCATAAGGTAAAAAATACACCCTGAATGAAGAAAAAAAACATTTACATATTAATTTCAAAACATTTGTGACCCAAAAAGGTTTTAATTCGAGTATAAACGTCAATCCCACATAGATCCATTGGTGGTGAGCTTAAGTCACTTGATATTTAGATCAAGGAGGGCTACCAAGCATTGTTTTTCGTCTCGAAGACCGCACTTCTCTTCGGGAGTTTTAAAGTGCCTTAATTACTAGCTTGAACAAAAATAGATGGGAATGTTTTTGGATACAAAGGACTTACCCCCTCTCATTATACGAATTTGGGATAAAACCAGAGAGAGAGAGAGAAAAGAGAGAAAGAGCTTGAAATGTGGGTGATCTTCCTCCACTTGCCAATGGAAGCGGTGTTTTCTCGGTATCCATTCCGAGGTAAAACCCTAACCCTAGGTCCGATTTGATGTAAGTTCGTTGTAGGTTATGTAAAGGCTCCGATTCGCTCTTTAGGCTCTCCGTATACCTGATAACCCGATCGATCCGTGATTCCAAAAGGTGCTACTTAAGTTATAATCCGAATTTTCATCTTTGATCCGTCGTCGGATTCAATTCCATGTAAATGCACGTGTACAAAGTGCTTCCGTTTCTTCCTGTTTCGATTAACGTTGTAGAATGGAATTTCACACTCTAGGTATTAAAAATACCATTCGGATCGGATTGGATTTTTTCAAAAAAATGTTTGACATGTTTATTTAATTTAATTATATATTATTTCATATAATGTGGTTTAAGTTAACCTAACCTTTAATATACCTTTTTTTATGTATCAATGCATAAAATAATATTTCGGAAATGGATAAATGATTATTTAGATGAAATATATACATTATACATGGGCCTCAAATAGCTCACGTGGCGAAGAGACAAATTTTAGAGAATTTTCTAAACTCCATGTATGTTGGAATCAAATTTATTTTGTGTAAATTTTGAAAGTTTCTTCCAGTGCCGATATGAAAACCAGTGACATGCTTTTCCTCCATCCGTGGTTTTAAACCACTTCAAATAGTGTATGTATGTACGTGGCCACTATGTGGATCAACATCATTTATGCTTAGGTGTTATATCCTACTAACATGCTTCATACATTTGGCAACTCTTCATGCTATTGATGAGACGAAAAATAAGGGACTATCTAATAATCAAGTGGACCACACTAATGGTTTACCACAAAGGATGTGTCTGCAAAATTATCCTAGTGGTTAGCCACACGAGTGCTTTGCTATATGCCCAACTTGTGGAGTGGTTAAGATGATCTTTGGATATATGTTCCATTTTGGTCATGATGCTCTATAATAATCTAAGACAACATATGAACGGATGTAGATATAATAAATACATCAATGTAGGGCCATATAACTTTGATCTCCTTTGGTGACCATTGCACAACTAAATCCTCGTGAACCGAATACGGTAGTATGGGACACTCGAGGAGCGATACTTACGGCAGCGAGAGCCGAGTACTGTGAGACCCGTGTTTGTCTTTGTCCTCCATAGTATCTTCGAGTATACTGGAAACGTGATTGGCCACTCTTTTCCACCGTTCATCGAGTTGAGCTCGAGTGCACGGTGAGACCTCACCATGATGTATGTGTTTCATCCACGCCCTCCATCTATTTTTATAGATCAATTTAGGTTATTAGAAAAAAAGCCCTGCGATGCCTTACTACGCTCGAACCATCTCAAGAGATGGACCACATTATATGAAATCATGTTTTAAATGATACGTTGACCATTAAAAACATTTTAGAAATGGCTATAAAAGTTTTGATCATGATCATCATCACACCGATATTTATTGTTTGGCATCTGAGGAGTTCTTATGCACCGAATCAACATGATTCACTTGATGCCAAATAAACAATCATGTCATTTCATTTTCGCCTTAATAAGAGATTATAATGGTTTGTACCGGATATCCGATCATTATTGTTTTTAACTGCTGGTGTGGTCCACCGAGATTTATATTCACTATTATTTTTTTTACACCCACCGCACTGCCGTAAAATGATGGTGCCTATAAAATGGATGAGGATCAGGGATGAGTTCTCCTTTAAAACGCTATGCTAGGCATCATGGTGGGGTCCAATTGTATTTTGATTTTTGACTCTAAGAAAATACATTAATTTGGTATTTACTCTTTGAGACTAATACAAAATGTCTTCTTTTCTCCTTATAAAATTCGTTTTTTTTTTTTTTTTATACAATTGAACCTGAGTATGATTTAGCTTTTGAGTAATCACCCATGTCTAACTCGTGCACGCACTTTAACCATCTTAGCCACCCCCAACTCTGGGAGTTGATTCATACTCAACTCTCAAAGTGTTGAACGTAGCTTGAGGTGTCTCTACCCATCTCATAAATTGAAAAGTAGAAAAGCAGGGGCATTTTCGACATGAGAAATGGGGCCGTACAGCTGGGGAGTATTCTTGGGAGGTGAAAAGCGAGTGGGCTTCAGAAGGTTGATGGGCCATATATTGGTCGTACGGTTGGAAATTTCTCTTATCTAGACCACCCCATAAATAGCAGCGTAGATAATGATTTTCACATTAAATGTTTTTAAGGCCCACTGTAACGTTTATTTTACATCCAATCTGTTCATAAGGTAAAAAATACCTGAATGAAGAGGGAAAAAAAATTTCATATTAATCCAAAACATTTGTGACCCAAAAAGGTTTTAATTGTATACGTTCAATCCCCACTGGTTTTTGCAGTGTGGTTCACTTGATATTTAGATCTGTCTTGTTTTTCGTCTCAAGCCTTAATACTAGCTTGCAAAATAGATGGACGGTTACAACACATACCTCATCATCGGACTCACAAAACTTGCTGCGTCAATACAGCAGCTGGTGTGAGGTACACTCGCCAATGGAAGCGGATTGCATACTGAGTAACTCAGTACCCTTGGCGTACTGAGTAAACAGTGTGGGGTCTACTGTTATTTATTTATTTTATCCACTCCATTAACCCATGTTAACAGATAATTTTAAGGCTTGATCACAAAAACTAAGCAAATTAAAATCTCAAGTGCACCACACCACAGGAAACAGTTTGATTGAACCTCTACCATTGAAATTTTTTGGAGGTCAAAGAAATTTTGGATCAAGCTGATGTTTGTGTTTTCTCTTCGTCCATTTCTTTGTGATTGTATAAACAGGTTGGATGACAAATAAAAATTACTTTAGACCCTAGGAAGGTTTCAACGGCGGAAATCATTATTCCACACTGTTTCCTGTATAATGGTCCAATTGAGCTTTGGATTTACTTCAATTTTGGGATCAACTCCTAAAATTAGTAGTAAAAATGGATGGACGGTATGGATAAACCACATAAACTCACAGTTGGCCCAACTGAGTTTACTCAGTACGATAAAAGCATACTGAGTAACTCAGTACCCAATCCAATTTCCTTGCCAATCCGCTTCCGGGATATCCCGGATGATTCGGTCACGGGACAATCCGGTACGGACATGTCTGACCTATGAAGGAGACCTGCGGAGACTTACGGGATGAAATCAAGGGGAGCGGATTGGCTACTCCCCTGCCACCAGCCCCGTGGGTGGTGGTCAGTGCTATGTGGGACCCACCATGATGTATTTGTTTCATCCATTTTTACAGATTATTTTATGGCTTTATCCCAAAAATGAGAGGGATATAAATCTCAGGTGAACCACACCACATGAAAACAATAGTAATCGGATATCCACCATTTAAATCCTCCTAAGGCCCACTGTACTGTTTATTTGACATCCAATATGTTTATTAGGTCATACAGACCCAGATGAAGGTAAAAATAAAAGATCAGCTTGATCCGAAATTTTTATGGCCCTCAAAAAGTTTGTAATGGTCACATTCATTCAACACTGTTTCTTGTAATGTGGTCCACTTGAGAGTGTGATATATCTAATTTTTGTCTACTACCAGAAAATGATCTATAAAAATAGATGGATGATATGGATGAAACACATACATCATGGAGGGGCCCACATAGCACCAACCACCAGCCATTGGCCGGTGTCAGGGGGATAGCCAATCCGTTTCCATTAGGAATGCATGACCGGAAGGTCGTTGGGACCACCACCATGATGTCCTGTTGCGTGGAAAGTTGCACGGTGGGGATACACCGTTATGATGCCCCATGACCAGAAGTGGAATGGGTGGGGACCCAACCACCACCGTCTCCTAAGGAACGGATTTTGTTGCGCCCACCATGATGGTGAATGTTTTTTTTTGTCTATATGGTTAATCCGTTTTGCTTGTTCATTTTAGACCATGAACCAGTAATTGAAGCATGAAGGAGTGTTTGGCACATGGTATTTGATGGGATCAAATTTGATGGAATTACATTTGGTCCCTCATAAGTTCCACTGGGCATTTGGGGAGGAGACATTGCATTTGTCCCATGTGAGATTTTCGTGAATTTTAAAATCTACCACACATGTGAGCCCTATATTGATGCATGTGTTTTATCCATGATATTCATCTATATTGCCTTTTATATGTGATATTCTAGTTACATACATGTACAAGTGATCAACATCCCTTGTGAATTTGGTTCGTTGATTACATTTCCAGGGTCCACCAAATGGGTATTTGCTTTATCCAGTGTTTTTCCCTTGCCAAGAATTTTATCCCAAACATGGTATTGGATGGGCCAAATACTATGACATTTCGAGACGTGCAATCATTGTGCAATAATGGTGTTAATCCCATCTTATACAATTCCATGCCATTTAATCCCATCGACCAAACAAGCCCATCACACGGTAAGAAGCAAGAGATTGAATTACAACAGTTGAAACTTCCTTAGGGCCCATTGAAGTTTTGGATTAGGGTGCCATGTGTGTTTTCCCTTTTCCAGATTCATGCGACTCAATGAACAGGTTGAATGGCAAATAAACATTATCATGGGCCTAGGGAAGGTTCCCAGGGAGATGATCCCCACCTGTTTATGTGGTGTGGTCAGCTTTGGATGCTTCAATTTTAGGCTGATGTCCTAAAATGACCTGTTAGAATGATGAATGGCATGGATGAAACATATACATCACGGTGGGCCCTCATAGAGTCACCACCCAGTTCTCTTCCTTACTGGCACTGACCGCATGGAAACTGTAGGGCCACCGTGATGTATATATTTTATATCTATATTGTATTATACTCCCCGTTAGTTTTTATAACTCATTTTATGGCATGAGCCTAACAAATGAAGTATATCTAAATCTCAGGTGGACCACATCACAAACTAATGATTTGAACTCCCACAATTAAAAACTTCTTAAGGGCCATAATTTTTCTTTAAAATTAAGCTGATATTTGTATTTTCCTTTCACATAGGTTGTAATTATAAATAAACATCTCAGTGGACTCTAGAGAGTTTTTAATGTTAGATATTTAATCAATGCAGTTTCTGATGGAGTGTTCACATAGATTTTGATCTGCTTCATTTTTAGCTCATGTACTAAAATGAGTTGGAAAAATTGATTGACACTGTGGACGTAAAACAAATGAATTTAGCTCCTCTATTTACCACAAGCAGAAAAATTCTACTTGTTGTTGTCTATTTAGACTGCATCATCACACTGCAACATCGATGATTGGGCCGATTACGACGGAGGAAGTCACTCTGCTTGTGCCGAGCAGAGGACCGGAATGCAAAACAGGTATACCAGTGGACCCCACAGTATCCACCGAAGCTGCGTCCCATTTGCACAAACTCAAATCCTGAGGAAACCCAAAAATATATCCTCGAGCCTATTATTCAGTCCAAAGCAGGGCCCACCATTTTGGACGGTCTCAACTGAACAGTGGCAAACACAACCCTATAAATCAACACAAACACAAACACAAGACACAAGGCCTAAGCAACCCACCCAAACCATGGCATCCCAGCTAACCTTAAAGCTTCTGGTAGAAAAGAGCACAGGCAAGGTGTTGTTTGGAGAGGCTGAAAAAGACTTTGTTGATTTTCTCTTCAGCCTCTTAGTAGTTCCAATCGGCTACGCAGCAAAGCTCCTCTCAAAGGAAAAACAGGGTAGGATGCACTGCAACTCTCTACAAGAGCCTTGAAAATCTCCCTGTTGCTCACCTCGAACCCAACTTTGACAAAAACGCCCTCCTTACCCCCAAGATGTCCATTCCAAATAACGGTCCAGATCCTTCCCTTCTGTTACAAGATGGTGCTTCCACCGTATCAAAGCTCTACTCATGCAGCAGCTGCAACTATCACGGCTATGTTACAGAAGTAGAGGGCACCTTGTGTCCTATTTGCAAGAAGAAAATGGTCGTTGAGGTTTTCAATGTTGGACCTACAATAGCAGCATGGGGATCGGACGGTGGACAAGGGTGCGTTAAGGGTGTGGTGGCTTATATGGTGATGGACGATTTGGTGGTGACTCCCATGTCTACCATTTCAAGCATTGCTGTACTCAACAAGTTGAATGTTAGAGAAGTGAGTGCAATCGAGGAGAGGGTTGTGGAAGTTGGCATGGATGAGGTATGGTATCTCTCTTAATCTGTAAATCTGTGCAAGTGCACCCATCGATCAGTGGTCCAAACCGTTGATTCCGTGGGCGTCATGGAATTTTTGTTTTATCCAGACCGTCTATCCATTTTTCTAGATTATTTTAGAGCTTAAGCCCAAAAAGAGACAGATCTAAATCTCAGGTGGACCGCACCATAAGAAACGGTAGTGATTGAATGCTCACCATTGAAAACTTTTTGGGGTCACAAGTTTTGGATGGTAAATAAACATTGTAGGGGACTTTAGGAAGTTTTTAATGGTCAGCGTTCAATCATCATTGTTAGCATTAATGGACCACACATGATATTAGTCATCTTGGCATTGAATTGAATGATTTGGATTAATCAAATGAGCATAAGGTGGGGGCCATGTAGGTGTGGTGCATACGCCCATTTCATACTCTTCTTTTGTTAAAGAGGTAGAAATGGGTAGTGCTCTTCTCCTTCTGGAGGGAGGCGCGGAGGAGACGGATTTGGCGGAGTCGGGAGGAGTTGAAAGTAAGTGGAAAATTACACGTGGTATCAACTGCTGTCCCACCGCACCAATCCCTTCATTCTCCATGACTGGCTGATCAGCTGTGATCAATGGCACTGTTAATTGCTGATGATGGCTAACGCCTTGCAAAGTCGGCCTTGGCAGACAACAAAATCATCGACAGTCAAGTGTCGACTTTGTTATGGGTGGCCTGTTGCGATGGAGGTGTTTTTACCATGGAAGGTTTTATCAATTGGGGGAGAAGAACTTGCCCAAGAAGTTGGTTAATATTGTTTGGACGAAAATTCTAGAGTTTTATGGATGATAGAATTGAGGAATTCGCCTTACATGGCTACAAAACAGTTGGGAGATTGCACATGCTAAAAGTCTCACATGGTTGCTCCACATAAACACGTTGGCCCACTGAATTGGACTCATGTAGGCAAAACATGTAAGATGAATATTTGAATTTGATATAAACCGTTCACCATATGGCTTTCACTATTAATTTTCCAATGTCTTCATCTGTTTATGATCATTGATATGAATTGGTGGTACGGCAGAATGAATGGTCCAAATTAGTGTATGGATGTCCATGTGTCGCTTAAATTTTTTTCAAAGCCCAACAGCATCATCTTAATTTTTTTAGTGACACCTACCATGAAATTCATGAAAGTGGATGATCCTAACCCTTTTAAAGTAGGCTTCTTTTTTTTTTTTGTTTTCTTTTTTACATACGCACTTACACCCCCACATACACCTACGCCCCCACACCACAGTCGATTTTTATCAAAATGGGTACTTGAACCTATGATCTCGTGTTGAAACTCTTGTGATTCTACTATTGAAGCATGAGTAGGCTATTTTGTTATTTCTATCCATTTTTACGAGCCATAGCTCAAAGGGTTAGCATCATCAAAGTAAACTTAGGTCCCACTTCTACCCCCTAATACCCCAATAATATTGATCATATCATGTGAGATTCAATATTTTTTATTTAATTTTATCTTATTATATTTGATGCATGATTTATTTTTAATTATTTGTTAGGCTTTGGCCCTCCTCGAGGCTTCTTTGGAGTCGAAGACAGTACTCAATGACGTCTTTGGAGCAAAGTTGAAATTGGAGACTGTGAGCTTTCTTGGAACGTAGTTGATGGAATTTCCAGTAGGGAAGAGCTTGCCGAGGTGCATTGTTGGCATCCGTTGAGCATCTCCCACCATAAATCAGTGTTATGTGGGAATCCCATGCACATTTTCTGCTTTGAAATTTCCCAACTAGGATATGTTAGTCACAAAATATCATCGTTTTTATATATATGTTTCTAAGCATGTGGGGTTGGAAATGTTTAGGTGTTTGATATCTTTACAAAGAACTATTGCAGTGTGACTCCTTTATTGTAAGAACTTCAGTGGAATAGTGGTTGTAAATGTTTCATCAGCTACCATGTGGTGATTCCTTCTGCCTATGGATTTGGGGGTTTTAAGGGGATTTCAAATCCCCTAGTATGTTGGGCATGTAATTGGGGGTTTCAAATCGGGTTTGAAATCCAAGGCAAAAGCTTGGATTACATCTAAAATCTTTTCAAGAGTTGCATCTATAACATGTGTGTCACTAGGTTACTAATCTACTGGGCACATGGCCCACTGTTGATATCTCAAAACAATTGGATTATCAATTGCATCACTATAATTACTTTAATACAATGATATGGGTCGTTCAAAAATTGTCCATGTAAATCAACGGTTAAAAAAGTTGGTTAGTGACTCGGATGTGATCTTGTGCTTGTGCCTCATCTGATACTTGAAATTTCATCATTTTCAAGCAAAGTACATTTTTCAATGGGCTTATTACAACCATTGTGTCAAATATTATATATATACACTAATTAGATATATTAAAGTTGATTTAGTAGTTAAATTCAAATCCCTATATATGCATGCATAGTTACTTTTGGTTTAGAGAGGGGATTCTGAATTTATGGTATCAAAGATAACTGGAAAATTTCAAATCTAGGAGATTTCAGTTCGGGGGTCCCCGAATCCACGCTCCCAAACATGCCCTTATAGTTGCTCGCAGCCAAGCATACTTTACAAATCCCGAAAATATTGTAATTCCTTTTCACTGATGCGAACCCGGAACAAAACATCTGATTTGGGCCACTTCAACTTACAAGTGTCAATTCATGGATCACGGACTAATAGCCATGGTGTAGGATTAGATAAATCTTCATCATTAATCTCTCTCTTCATGGTGGGGCCGATCATACCACTTACAAAAACTGAAATCCAGAGGAAATTACAATGGAGCTTTTAATTTGTTTGTTCCTTTGCAAGTCCTTGTAGAAGAAGCTTATTTTACAAGTTCTGTTCGTGGATTTGGACGGTTGTACCTTGTTTTCTATGATCTCGTTCACTGGATAATTTTATAGGCCTAATCTTTTGGAAATCTCATTATCAAGGTGGAGCTCACATACTACACGAGTGAGATGAAATGTAGACATCATGAAGGTTGTACGGTGGGAAAAAAAATGGACAGCTATCCAAAAGCCTCCAAATTTATGGAGGCGATCCACATGGTTGGATCATCCTGATTTTGAGGCAGCCAACTTTTATGGTGGGGATATCCTGATGGACAGCTTGGATTCCATACAAAAGCCCTGATGGGCTCCTCGTAGAGCACTATGTGAAGTTCACCATGATTTATATATTTTATCCACTCCCTCCATTCATTTTAATAGATAATTTTAAGACTTTAGTCCAAAAATGAAGCATATCCAAAGCTCAAATGGACTACACCACTAATTGAACGTATACCATTGAAATTTTTTTGGGGCCACAGAAGTTTTGGATCAAGCTTATATTTATGTTTTCCTTTCGTCCATGTCTTTATGATCTTATGAACAGGGTTTAGAGGAGGTAGAGTGAAAGATTCGCTGGGTGTGAAATCCCATCGTATTCGAGTCAAAGATTTGCTGGGAATTCCGAATTGAAGAAGGGGCAGATCTTTTTTTTTTTTTTTTACACACGCTCACACACACTCACGCCATAGTGGGATTTCACCACCTATGGGTACTCGAACCCTTGACCAGGTGTTGAAACTCCTAAGAGTCTACCACTGGAGCAAGAGTAAGGACCCACACTGGAGCAAGAGTAAGGACCCACGTAGCGGCAGATCTAAATATGGTGTGGAAGGACCCAAATCGATACGAATGAAAGATGCCTCTGGCCAAACTACTATCTTTGGAAAGGAAGGAATGCCGGGAACAACTCTTTCCTTTCCACTGGTTTTTGAAAGCTATCAATCCCCGCTTCTCCCATATTAATTATCCCTCTCGCATCAGTTCTGCATCATATGATGCAAAAACCTTGTCCGAGAACATGTATAGAGAAGGATTTCCTGTGGCCAAGTTGTCAATTCACTCTGGGCCTGGAAAGGTTTCAACGGTGGGATTCATTATTCCCACTATTTCTTGTGGTATGAAGTACTCAAGTTTTGGATATGTTTCAATTTTGGGCTCAACCCCTAAATGAGCTGTTAAAAAAAAAAAAAAAAAAAAAAAAAACAGAAGAAAAAAGGATGGGCAGCGTGGATAAATCACATACATTCACTGTGGTCCAACTGAATTTACTCTATACGATGAGAGGGTAATGGGTAACTCAATACCCAATCCACCTTGATCCATAGCTCAAGTGGTAGACTGAGTGAAAGATACCACGTTTCAACACTGAGGTCTCTGAGGTCTCAGTATCGATCCCTAACTGACAGTGGAGTGTACTAACAAGCTTTTTAAAAAAAACCTCAATACCCAATCCGATTTCGTCAGGCACGAACGCGGTTAGCCTGTTGACGCTGCCAGTAGCGAGATGGCTACTAGACAGTGCCCTGTGAATGAACGCGCACCATTAAAAACTTCCTATGGCCCACTGTAATGTTTATTTTCCATCCAATCTGTTGGGTGGATCACAAAGACATGGATGAAGGGAAAACACAAATAACAGCTTCATCCAAAACTTTTGTGGCCCCTAAAATGTTTTTAAGGGCAGTGTTTATTCACCACTCTTTCGTGTGGAGCGGTCCTCTTGAGACTCGGCTCAATCTCATTTTTTGGTCTATATCCAAATTGGTCTTGGAAAAATGGGTAAAACCGGAGTCGATAAAACACATACATCATGGTGGAGTCCACGGAGCACCATCCAGTCGCCGGTGGCTAATGACAGGGTCAGTAGCCCATCCCCGTCCGTCAGCCACATTACGTTGTGTATATAAAATCCAATCGATCCCACCGTACGAAAAACTATCAAATCTGATTTTTAAAAAAATATTAATGTATGGGCCACACCAATGAGAACACTGTAAAATTTCTCCTAAAATCTCTAAGTTCAAGCAGCATGGCTCACCTGAGTCGTGGATCGGGCTGATATTAGTGTCCTCCCATCATCCTGATGACTTACACCTAAGGAACGGGTTTGATGAAAGATAAAAACTGCCCCAAACACGAACCTATGGTTGGCATCCCATCCCCATGGTTTCCCGTGATGTGGCTCACCTGTGCTGCGGAGCTGTCCTATTTTAGGCCCCATTGCCTATCATGGAGGAGAGCGACTGACGGAGAGAATGGATTTTTACATATAAAACACGGTGGGACCCATTAAGAGTTTCATGCAACGCGCAAAACAGGTGTTGCAAGGCTTCAGCCACTGTAATTGACCAATGGGCCATCTTCTATGGACATATGGGCCGTCTGATGATCGTCTTGGCTTGGCTTTTGACAGAAGGCATCTACATGTTGGGTCACACAGATTACCTAATAAGCAGCTCCAATCTCGCACACGTGCCTTGTTTCCCGCATGTGAGGTGGACACGCTTACAAAGGGAGCGGATTAGGCACGGCCCAGGTCTCACCCAAGATGGTGCGGCCCTGACAGTGGGCCCCACATTTATGTATGTATCATATATCCAAGCCGTCCATCCGTGTTTTCAGCTCATATTTGGGCATGATCCAAAAAGTGAAGCAGACCCATATCTCAAGTGGACCACACCACCATAGGAAATAGTAGTGATTGATCATTAAAAACTTCTCGTGGGCCACAAAATTTTTGGAAGCTTATGTGTGCTTAGTAAAGCTTAGCCACCTATCTAACCAATAGGTGCCTAATTCTCTTCATCATCTCTCATATGTGTGCTTAGTAAAGCTCCGCCCAATGTTTTTTCCAAGTAGTTGCTAATTCCCTTCACCGTCTTTTCTTTCTAAAAACCTTGGAAAGCTGCTCAAATCCAACATAGCTCCGCCTACAAATTCCAGTCTCAATTGAGAAACAAAAGGTCAAATTTTGAGTTTGTACAATATAACTACGCTCTTCTCAGTTCTGTGGGAAGAAACCCCTTGGTTTCAATAGTCGACAGTTCACAGCCTTGGTTGCGAAAAAAGACCATGAGAATTACTGATATTAACCCAAGCAGGATAATTAAATTATAGCCTCTTATGACATTGAAGAGAGTTTAATCTAGCAGACATAGGTCCCACCACAGTCATTAAAACGAATGTGCTGAGTGAGGAAAGTGTAAATGATGAAATGGAGTAGCCCATGCAACTATCCGACCTGGCAATTGAATTGGAGGTTATGAGATTATTGAAGATGCTAAGAGATGGGCATTTAGAAATAAACTGATATGAATCAAGATGGTCTTGAATTTTGTAGATGGATATGTCCTTTAGATGGACTTTTTAAATGCAAAAACAAGGTATCCAAATAATATTCTAACTTTATTTCTTTGTCTCATATTTGTATCAGTGACTTGCATAGTATTTTAGACCCTGTTTTACATAAAAATAGTTTTAAAAGGAAAAAGAACATTGGAGTTATATTTGTAGCAATCGTTGCACCAATGTCTCTAATGAGGAAATTGTACAATAGTCGATCGAGTTTTTTTTACATGTGAGGACCACCTCCTCTTAATCCGAACCGTTCATAATTGGAAGAGGGGTACACACCCCAAAAAATTATCCCCCATCGGATTAACGTTACCGTTTGATAGGAACCCTATTAAATATGGGTTATAGGCTGTAATTATCCATTGGCAAGATGATCAATTGGATTTAGCTAGAATCTGGGGCCCACCAGATGAACATCGTAGGTTCGACGAAGGTGGGCTCCTCTATTACTGTATCTGGGTTGAACATGAGAGAAACAATGTTGCTTTCCATGAGGTACCGCAGCCTTGTATTGTTCCTCTGTATTAGTGTTAAAAAAAAATCAATGTGTTACTATTAGTTTTTCAATTGCAAAACTTAAGTCTCATATCGGATAAGGAGATGGAGTGAGAAGTGTTTAAAAAGCATTCATTTCTAAGGCCTTTTGAAAAAAGTACTACATGGTCTAGCCTATACAAGTGCTTGAAGCCGGCTCGAGGGAAAGTCGGCTTGAGAACCAGTTAATTGGCCTAAAAATCAAGGTCTATTTATTTTAGTTTTATAACAGTTGGATGTGGCCTCTTTTAAACGCCAACGTTACAGTAACATGCTGCTTTAAGCCTCTTAAAATCAGGGTTTTTATCTCATTCATAGGGTTAATGCAACAATAGAAACCGTTGGTCTTCTTTTGAAAGAAAATTATGATGTTGGAATTTTCTATGGCCTGTGCATGCTGGAGAAAAACTTACAATTGGGCATTGCCTCTTGGAGATGGTGTGCCGTGAACTTGTTGCACCGGTCAAATCAACTAAGGAAGCGAACTATCAACAGTTTTGAGATACATGTCTCCTATGGCTTAGGAAAATTCCTTGATTGATAGCAAGCATGTTCGTTCAGAAACTTTTGATGGACATCATTTAAAGTGAAGGTAGAAGATGTTCTACCACATGAATCTCTGTAATAAATTTGTTAAAGCACTTGGATTTGCATGAACCAGAGGAATCTGTCATTCATTATAAGTAGGTTGAAGATGACTACCTTAGTGGTAGACTCACAAGAGTTTCAAGTACCCATTGTGGTGAAAAACTACTATGGTGTGTGTGTGGGGGGGGGGTGGTGAGTGTGTGTAAAAAAAGTAGGCCGAAGATACCTTCGGCAAAATTTTATACTCAGTGCACTAGTAAATCGATTATATGACGTATTTTGCGATTACACTACATTTGAACTTGTTGGCCCATGAGATCATCTGTAAAGGGATTAAACTGGATGAATTATTTCAAGTGAATATAGTTAAAAGTTGCCTCGATCTTGAAAAGATTTTGAAGACTCCCATTGTCATAGAACCAAGAAGCTATCCATGGATAGCCTGATTGTGTGTATTCACATCGAGGAAGAGACAAGACTTCGTGAAAAAAACAAAGGAATAAAAGGAAGTTTCAAATTCGTCACTTAAAGGCTGGATCAGGGTATTTTTCTTTGAGTCTTGATGGGCATAAGAGTTTATTTTGCTTTTTATTTCTTTTTTAAGCACGTTTGATATGGTTGTAGCCCACTTTAATAAGACCGTTTCCATTGCAAGAAACATGTCCTTGATGCTCGGGCACACCAACATAATGGTACAGGCGGTTTTATGCCTCTTACAATAAGGGTTTTTCTCTTGCTCACAGGGCTAATGCAACAACAAAAAACGTTGTTCTTCTTTTACAATATAGGCAACCATTGTTAATGATGACTATCTCATTAGCCATAGATGAATTACTTGCAACCAACAAACTATCTATTAAAGGCATGACATGGTGTTGGGAACAAGTAGCAGCCATGAATGGCTTCCAGCATAGTTAGATTGATATGGTTGAAAAATTCACACCAAAGAGAAATACAAAGAATAGAGACAAAATCTAGATGGGCTCAACAACACCAAAGCTTGTCCATAAAGGATAATTGTTCACCCATAGACAAAAGGCAAGCCTAAAATAGAAACAGGCCCACATGAACTGTATCTCCAGTGGGCAGCAATTATAGACTCATTGGGATAGCCTGGGTAGGAAGCCCACAAAATCTGAACAATGGTTAATACGTTAGGTCTTCTAGATATGAATCAAACTGCCCAGTGTTGTTGATATCTCAAATCTTTCGGCAACAGGGTCTATAGATGCCATTGACAAACCATTCGATAACATTGAGACCTGTTCAATGCCATCGTAAGAATTCGTTGCTGGACACTATGGATGTCCTGCTCGATACCATCGAGTAGGGTTCGATGCCATCGAAGGCTGTTCGATGACATTAAAGTCTCATCGAAGGTGCATCGAGAAAATCTGAAAAATCCATGTTTTGTTGTTGGAACAATCTGGTGTTCTGTTCGATGACATCGAAGTGTTATCGAAGGTACCATTGAACTATCGCACAGAGTTACACAGAGTTGCGTATTTGTAGGATTTGTTTCCTATTTTGATTGTGATTCTCATAGAGGCTATAAATATGAGTGTAATTGGGAACAGAGGTTATCTAAAAGCTTTCTAATTCGTTCATAGGGTTTTTAAGGGCATAACTTGGGTGATTCGAGGCTTGTTCGAATATGGTAATCTCTCTATTGTAATTTTTTGCTTTCATAGTACATTACTATCACTTTGGGCCATGGTTTTTTACTACAAGGGTTTTTCTATGTTAAATTCAGGAGTGTTTGTGATTAGGCTTGATTGTGCGATTGGAATACTCTACTTGATTCATCTCTGTGTGCTTCCGCGATTTCCGCAACAAGTGGTATCAGAGCTAAACGTTAGGGCGTAGATTGAATCTGAAAGCATAGTATCAATGGCTTCTAATCCTAAGTTTGATGTTGAGAAATATTCCAGGAAAAATAATTTTGAATTATAGAAGGTCAAGATGACCGGTCTCCTAGTTTAACAAGATTAAATGATGCACTCCTTGAGAAGCGACCGGAATCTATGACAGATGAAGAATGGAACAAGATGGATAAGAAAGTGAGAATCTCTTTCCAATTGTGCCTAACAGATGAAGTCCTCTATAATATCATAAGAGAGAAAATTGTAGCAAGTACATGGACGAAATTAGAGGACATATACGCGAAAAAATCTCTTGAGAATCGCCTGTACTTGAAGCTTCAGTTGTTCAATACGAAGATGGCAGAGGGAGGTGATGTTGAGGCCCACATTAGTAACTTTAACAAAATTATTTACAAATTGCTAGATGTGGAAGAGACGATGAAAAATGAGGATTAGACATATATTTTGTTGAACTCTCTCCTGGCCTCATATGAGTCATTCAAGGACTCATTATGCACTTGTAGAATAACCTTTAGTGTCAATACTGTTATCTTAACCCTTCAAAGAAATGTGATGGGAAAGAAAAGCAGTGACATGGGCGCCTCTACTGATGCATTGGTTACGAGAGGACAGAATTTTGAACAGGACAATGGGTCTTCTCGATCGAGATCCAAATCCAATGGCAAAGCCAATGGAAAGTTGAGGTGCTGGAATTGTGGGATGTCTAGGCACATGAAAAAGGATTGTAAAAATCCTAAGGCAAGAAAAGAGAACTCAGAGACTTCTTCCAGGGAGGCCAACACTGCCGCATCTGATAAAGGTACGAGTGAAAGTGATGTATTGTCTGTATCCATGGTCGGACCTTTATACAATGATCGTAGGGACGAGTGGATTCTGGATACTGGAGCATCACATCACATGACTCCTCATCGGGATTGGTTCACCAGTTACTGAGAGTACGATGGTGGTCAGGTATTTATGGGCAATAATAATGCCTGTAATGTTGTGGGTGTTGGATTGGTGCACATCAAGATGTTTGATGGGATGGAACGTAACTTGATCGAGGTGAGACACATTCCTGATATGAGAAAGAACTCGATATCTTTTGGAGCACTCAAGGTAATTGGGTGCAAATTCACCGGTTTCAATGGTATCCTCAAAGTTTCCAAAAGGGCACTAGTAGTCATGAAAGCAAAGAGTCACAAGAACTTTTACAGATTGATCGAGAGCACTTCATCGAGTGAAGTTGGAGCGGCTGTAGCGGATTTCATGTCTGCACGTATGTGGCATGCACGCTTGGGCCACATAAGCGAACGAGGTATAAATGTACTTTCTGATTGTTATTTAATTCTAGCTTTTAAAAGTTTTAATTTAAGTATATGTGAGCATTGTATATATGGTAAACATTTAAAGTTATCTTTTAAATTTGGTAAACATGTATGTAAAGGTGTTCTTGATTATGTGCATTCTAATGTATGAGGGTCGTCGCCCATGGTTTCTGGTGGAGGGTCGTCATGGTTTGTCACCTTTATTGACGACTATCTCAGAAAGGTATGGGTTTATTTTATGAAAAACAAATTCGAAGTTTTCACCAACTTTAAGCAGTGGAAAGCAATGATGGAAAACCAGACAGGGCGAAAAGTGAAGGTACTAAGGACATATAATGGTAGTGAGTTTACTTCAAAAGAATTTAATCAATATTGTAAGAATGAAGGGATCATAAGGTACAACATAGTGTGCCACACACCCGTGCAAAACGGTGTGGCTGAGCGGATGAATTAGACTCTCTTGGAGAGGGCCTGATGCATGATTAGTAATGCCAATGGATAATTACAGCCTACAACCAATATTTAACAGGGTCCCTTTCAAACGATAAGGTTAATCCGATGGGGGATAATTTTTTGGGGTGTGTACCCCTCATCCAATTATGAACCGTTTGGATCAAGAGGAGGTGGCCCTCACATGTAAAAAAACTCGATCAGATATTGTACAATCTCCTTAGCAAAGACATTAGTGCAACAATAGCTGCAAATATAACTCTAATGTTCTTTTTCCTTTAACTATTTTTATATAAAACAACATCTAAAGTACTATGCAAGTCACCGATATAAATATGAGAAAAAAGAAATAAATTCATAATATTATATGCATACCTTGTTTCTTCATATAAAAAGTACATCTAAAGGACATTCCCATCTACAAAATTCGAGACCATCTTGATTCTTATCAGTTCATATCTAAATGTCCAT
Organism: Magnolia changhungtana; assembly: GCA_030180095.1. NCBI lineage: Eukaryota > Viridiplantae > Streptophyta > Magnoliopsida > Magnoliales > Magnoliaceae > Magnolia > Magnolia changhungtana. Next base: position 9,198,431 of record JASAUF010000546.1, on the reverse strand, counting down.
CCCTTATCATCTTCAATAATCTCATGACCTCCAATTCAGCTGCCAAGTCAGATGGTTGTATGGGCTGCTCCATTTCATCATTTACACTTTCCTCACTCAGCACATCCATTCAATGGCTGTGTCGGTGGCAACAGGATGCGACTGGGGCGAGACCAATATCTGCTATATTGAACTCTCTTCGGTGACATAAGAGGCTGTAATTTGATTATCCTGCTTGGGATCAATTTCAATAATCCTCATGGTCTTTTTTTCGCAACCAAGGCTGTGAACTTGCCTGTTGAACCAATGGGCTTCTTCCCACGAAACTGGGATGAGTGCACGTTATATTGTACCAACTCAAAACTTGACCCTTCGTAAATCTGTAGGTGGAGCTCTATTGGATTTGAGCAGCTTCTCATGGCTGTTAGAAAGAAAAGATGAAGAGAATTAGCAACCTATTTGGAAAAAGCATGGAGTAAAGCTTTACTAAGCACACACATGAAAGATGGTGAAGAGAATTAGGCACCTATTGGTAAAATAGGTGGCTACGCTTTACTAAGCACACACATCAAAGATGATGAAGAGAATTAGGCACCTATTGGTAAAATAGGTGGCTAAGCTAGCACACATAAGCTTCCACACGTGACAGAGCGTGTCAGACACTGAACAATGCATCAGGTGGACCTGAGTGGGCTACACACGTACATATAAAATGCATGGTCTAAAAGAAGTAAAACAATCCATATTCAACATACATGTGTGGCCAAGCTAGTTGGATTTTTGGGTCAGGTCGTCTACATGATGGAGCCAACGTGATGCATAGCTCAGGTATCGAGCGCAGATCCTCAGTTGTCGTGTGGCCATGTTTACAAAGGTTTATTTGTTGCCCTTGATTTTTTAATTTTACGGGAGTACCTGTGATTTTTTATGGGGCCTAAAGTGATGTGTATATGAGATCTAATCCATCCATTGATGTGTAATCCTATGGTATACCTAGAGCCAAAAAAGTAGGCTGACCAGTGATTCAGGTGGGCCACACCAAGAGAAACAATTGGGACAAAGTGTCCACCTTTGATTTTTACTAGTGCTCCTTGATGATTATATGCAATCCAGTCCAACCATTAGATGTCACACTAAAATTTAGGACTGGAGCCCAAAAATCAAGCCCATCCCTGATTTAGGTGGGCCAACAATTTGGATGGTGAGTTGTCTCATACATTGTTTTCAATCATATGGTCCACCTAAACCACGGATGGGGTTAATTTTCAGGCCATGGGTCTAGCACGGGGTGACACACCTGATGGTTAGCATAGATTTCACATTAACACCAACTCAGTTGATGGTCCCTTTTTCATAGGGACTTGAAAGAACTACTGTCACATTTATCAACATTAATTACTCTCTAAATTATTAATTACTCTTTAAATCAAGTTAACTAGTTGGATCTACAAATAGTCGTGTGTGTGTACCTCTTCATACGGACATGAATCTTTTAAAAGCGCTTCAGCCCTAGGGAGTAAGTTAACAGGGTGCACCATCACTATGACAAGTGGTACCAGTCTCCCAAGTGCCAACAGCACCATAGTGCTGAAGCTACCTCAACTCAAAGATGCAACAAACCATGCTCTATGAATCTGGGCTCATAATGGCTCCACACCTCTCACCCATGGCGCTAGCGTGCCAGTCGCACAGGCCTAGCACCAGCAACATGTTGGCGCCTAACAGAATTTGCCAGCTCGTCCAATCCAGAGATCTGTACCTAACAACTAATAAATAAGCACCACATGCCCCCTCTGTCCAATAGGAACGTGCCACATCAGTAAGCAACTCTTTTGGACAGCAAATTAGATATACTAGTTATCAAAGGTCTATAAATACCCCTACAGTCCTCCACTCCAAGGAGAATTGAGCATTCATTCAATTTGGTATGATTTGGGACAGAGACTCCCATCCAGGAATTTTGGTACAAAGCTCTCTCCTTACATATAGGGGTGCACATCGAACTGTTGGAACTGTATAACCGGACTGGAACCGTTGGATCGGTTCGGTTCCGGTTTCAAAATTCCCAGAACCGTTGATTACGGATCGGTTCCGGTTTAGGGCCTTGTAGAACCGAACCGAATCGTTGATTCGAACTGTTACACGAACCGTAGATCCAAACCGTGACACAAACTGTGGATCCAAGCCGTGGATCTGAACTTTAGTTTAAAACAAAACATAAAAAACCCTAAAGGCTTTAGCGCCCCTTGCCCTCTCGCCCCTCTCGTTGAGCGCCCTACCCCTACGGCTCTGCCCTCTCGTCGACGCCAACTGAGGACTACTGCCCTCTCTCTCTCTCTCTCTCTCTCTCTCTCTCATTGGATTTTTCCTTGTTCTTCTGCTAGAGAGAACCCATGTGGACAGCGTGCGCTGTTCATCTTAAGGCCCCATCGTTAGGTGGACGTTGTCCACAGTTGGGCCCACCTTTGATAGTTAGTGCTGCCTCGTTTTACAGAGACCATTTATTTTGTGAACCAGAGGCTGCCGTCTTCGACATGGAGTACACGAGTTGGCTCGAGGAGCACCATCGCCTCATGTGCGAACTCCGCGCAGCAGCGCAAGAACACCCCCAGGAGAATGAGCCGAGGATCTTCATCGACAATTGCCTCGCCCACTAGGACCAGATGCTGAGCTTGAAAAGCATGGTGGTGAAATCCGACGTCTGGAACTGTGGAACCGATCCAGAACTGAACCAGTTTTCACGGTCCGGTTCCGGTTCCAAAAATCCTAGAACCGTAGGGAACGGTTCGGTTCTGGTTTCACCCCAAAACTGGACTGAACCGAACCGTGTGCACCCCTACTTCCATAGGTGAGCCTAGCTTAGCCAAGTTTGCATTATCCCATCATGGGGTCATGAGGTGCCAACCTCTAGCCAACCTAAAACATATTTCACCATGTGCTAGTAGGCATCAAGGTTCTAACATCTTCCCATTTAATACAAGTAGCTCCACACATGCAACGAGACATCAAGGGTCATTCCCTTTGTCACCATAAGGCGCTAGCCTTTATTCATCCAGAACTAGTAAAAACATGCACTACAAGGCACAAAAGGTCATCCATCTTCCTAACCCACGAAGTATAGAGGTGCCAGTCTCTAGGTATTAAGGACAGCGGTGCCGTACACCATCAGCATTGAGACTCATCTCTCTGCCCTCACCAACAAGGTATAGAGGCACCAATCTCTACCTAACAAAAAAAAAAAAAATAAAAAAAAAGTGGCGCCATGTGCTACTAGACAATGAGACTTGTGCATCAACCTATTCAAAGACCAGTGTCGCCATGCACTAATCTAAAGGTCAATGGCACCAAAGGTGGTGAAAGCCCACTACAGCGTGAGTAGACTCTCGGGAGTTTCAACACCTGGTCAAGGGTTCGAGTATCCATAGGTGGCGAAAGCCCACTATGGCGTGAGTGTATGGGGGTGTGTGTGCGTGTGTAAAAAAAAAAAAAAAAGGCACCAGACACTACACTAGATTTGACATCCATACCACCTATTCATCCAGAAGTTGTGAAACTCTTTCTTTAGTCACAAATGGGCTACTCTGCCAGTGCCACACTTAAAAGGCAGTGCTCCATGCATTGCCAATGTCAATGGCACTAGGCACCACACTAGCTTTTGTGCTCATCCCAGATTCCTCTCTAGTTTCAACCCAACTCAACTGCTGATGCTATAGCTAAAGAGACATTCACTCTCAACTCCTTGTAGCTACAAAGGACTTGCACTTTGTGGATAACAGCCATCTAATATTTCGTGGCTACACGGCTATTTGTGGCTACACGGATGAATTCAACACACTATGCTAATCGGACTATCTTGACGCCCAATGGCTAATGACAAGCCTAATGCCCAATAGCTAATAAGCCTCCTTGACGCTCAAATGGCAACAGAGATGACTTCCAACTGCTACAGCTATAGATTCGTCATCAACACTCTTCAACGCACTACATAGTAAATTGCACATGCATTTATGTTGTATATTAGGTTTTCCCTTCTAATTAAAGATTTTCTCTGAAAGACTAATTAAAGGCTTGTGATATTTCATAGCTTGAAATGCATCTTTTACAATTAACGAAACATTTTGGTTGCAAATTTGTCTGGATTTATTCAAAACCAAAGCGAGAAAACACATTGCAGATTCATTAAAAATATATATATATAAAAAGGCTCCATCGCACATCTTCACCAGTGCTGTCATTGACAGTGGCAGTTGCAGCTATCCTTGTTGTATCAGCCGGCAGCAACTCTCTCTCTCAATCGTTAGGTTACATCAATTTCGTTCATTATATCTTTGATTTTTGAACATTGGTTTCTATCATAGAATTTTATTTTCATATAGGATTTCCTAATTTCTTCATGTCTTTATTAAATAATGTTATAATCAACAACCCAAATCACCCAATTTGAAATTTTTGAACGAATTGCCCAATTCAGTAAACCATAATTAGTGTGGGACTTTTTCCTCTATCGCCCAAATCACCTGACTTTTGATATTAAATCACTGGCCCAATTTAGCAAACCCTTTGTTGAGGGTCGAATATTGGATATTAGACTCCAGTTATTACCTGCCTTTACGAAAATGATACTGTTTAATGCCTTGCTTTAATCGTGTTTATACTGCAAGGTGAATTTAGGAGCGTAGGACTGAAAAGGATGCTAAAAGCATGGATTTAACGCTCACAAATCACCAAGGCAAAAGACGGACTCCAGGGGACCGAGATCGTTGAATTTACACTCTAGCTATTCGAGAAAATTACGCCACTCACGTTAAACGGGCCTGAAAGTCAGCCAAAATGCAAGATCACAGGGTTCCTACCATCCATTTGGCTCAAAACTTGATATCTAGCCTGAGGACCTTAAATTAACCGTACACGCCAAAAATCAGCCATTGGATCTCTGTGAAAATGGCCCAACGGACAGATCAACCCACAAATCGTCAATCTGGGGCCCACCTGATCTTTGGATATGCTTCAATTTTGGTCAGAAACAAGATGGACGGTGTGGATTTCTCATATACATCAAGGTGGGACCCACTTTACATAAGTGGAGTGCACAAAGACCATGCACTTGCCGTGCACCAAAACAATGCAGGTCGGTCAACGCCCACTGACCTGACACAGTTTCACGAAAACGAAAATTTCCATTTCTTGCGTTGGCCGGGAAGATGTGTGGCCCACTTTCATCGTCTGGAAGGATGATCCGATCCATCCAATGTTCTTGGGAGGCAAAACCTACCGTACCCCAGGTGTTTTCTCGGACCCATGCAAGTGCACACATGCGGATGCAATTGCAAACGTATAACGAACGGTGGCTTTATAGATTTCATGGGCCACACCAAATCTAACCGAAAACCAGCCAATTCCAACTGGTTTTTCGTAGTGCATTTAGTGGACGGATTGGATTTTCTTGAATACACCGATCATGTACCCACCGACTTGCACAGCGCAAGGCTGCGCAAGCTCTGTTTCGCAACAGAGCTGCGGTCGATCCAGGTGGGCTACCATCGTTGATCGGATGGCCAATCTAGACCATCCATCTTGAAGAAGGTCCAAAACCGTCTAGAGGGGCATTGTTTTAACGGCTTTTGATGGATGCTAGGAGGACCACGAACGTGCACATGATCAAAGGTGCAACGGACTGGCTGCGTAACTCTATTTGTGCGGAAGTCTCCACCGTCCGCACCTCTCCACCGACTTTAGCAACAAAGGAAGCTCCTCACCACCGCCTTTCCATGGCTATAAAGAGACAAGAGAAGAGAGAAAGGGGGATCACAGGGCAGCCGTGAAGGCACTTTGAGATCTATGACGTGAAGAAAGAAGAGCCAAAGGGAGAGAGCAGTCGGCCATCTCTTTGGATCATCAGGAGCTTCTCCATCTTCCATGGTTTTGTTTTCTTTAATTTATTTTTAGTCTTATCATGTCTCTGATGGGCTAAGCCTCTTAGCTAGGGCTAAGAGGTGAAGCTTGTAGCGTGATTGGGATGATTGTTTTGTTTTGATTCATGTTTTGTTGAACTCTCATGGATGCTAGTTATTTATGAAGGTATATTTTTAGTTTTTAATGGTTTGTTGGGACTCAAATTACAATAGATCTACGATAGCTTGATATGTCTTCTTTTCCTGAATTGAGATTATGAAATTAGACAGTCCTGTTGTTCACCATCGTCCCATGGGCATGGTAGGGTGACGGAATCCTTCCTAACTTTCACAATTCTCTTATGATTGGCTGTGAGATTGGTAAATTGTTGTTGTTTGCCATAGTCTCCTGGGCATGGTTAGGTGATGGGATCACTTCCAAATCTTTACCACTCTTATCTATTGATGATTAGATCCATGAGAAGTTCAGAGATCTGACAAATCTCTTCTTACCAATTGGATAGGATAGGACTCTGATTCCAGTTGTGTCCTGGAATCATTGCAAGGTAGCTTCCCAATTGCTAAAAGTGAATCCTTGGCACCCTAGTTCCCACCTTTATTTTTATTAGTTTTTTTTTAATTAATTTATTCACAATTATTCCCTTCTGTTTACCCGATTTAGATTTCATCTTATCCTAGTTCTAGTTCGAGTTATTTTTAGATTACGTACAAGGTTCAGTCCCTGTGGATTTGACCTTAGTCTCGCCGAGATTATTACTACATCACAACCCTATACTTGGGGTGTGAACACCCTTATTTGGGGATTTTAACTCAATGACTCAATTTAGCAAAGCCTAATCTATTGGTGATGATGCAGGGGCTGTCAAATGACATGGAGGGTTCGTATGTGCATGAGAGAGGAGGGTTCATGAAAGAGGGAGAAAACGATTTTAGAGAGAGAGAGAGAGAGGCGTAAGGGCGGTCTTTACATTTTGATACTCGACTATGTATGACTAGGGCTGAAAGTCGAGTGGGTTCAACCCGACCGACCCATGACCAACCCGACATTAGGTTGGGCTCGAGCTGGATGTACCGGGTTTGGTCTCAAGCTTGGGCTATATAAACACCAACCCAATAAAGGTTGGGTTGGGCTTGGGTTGAGGTCTCAGGTTGCCCGACCCAATCTGAACCCAATCCATATGTAAGTTATAAATTGTAATTGAGTGTAGATCATCTATTTTGAAGGCATAGGAAATTCCAGTGCCATCGGGTCTCATTGGTCCACGCCGTTTCCAATGATTCAAGCAAATAAGATACGCCAGATTTCTCTCTCTCAAATAGATTGCGTACTACATAACACGACCTTTAAAGGAGTAGTCCTAAATTTTAGCTTGTTTGTTTAGAAAAAATATAATTCTTTACCATAAATAACTACATATATATATAGGTAATAAAATCATAGGTACACAAAATAAGAAGTGTATTGAAATATAATAGACTAATGTAATAATGAAAATATTAGCATGTATCCACCCGACTAACCTGCCCAACCCGATCGAGCCCCCTCGGGTTGGACTTGGGTTGAGAATTTCCAACCAAAGGTTGGGTTGGGTTGGGTTGAGGTATAGGAACCTTGGGTTGGGCTAGGGTTGAGCACCAACCCGGCCCAACTCGCCCGACTTTCAGCCCTATGTATGACACTTGATACACAGACACTCAGATATCATATACATGTAATATATTAACTCAAGCTAAACCAACTCACTCATGGGAGCCACTGTCGTAAGACGCAATCCAAAATTATGTTGATGACACAATCTTATCCTACTGGATCATACTTTTAATGGGTAGGGCTGATTGGAGAAAAATCAGGTAGGTGCCCACTTTTGATAGATCCGATCTGTTAATCAGATGGGCCACCCTACAAAATAATTAGATCCTTTGTCTCACCTCACTAATTTATTAATAATGTGGGCCGAATTTTATCTGGAAAAATTGATTGGCAACCACTTCCTAGGGATATTTTCAATATGTTTATAAAAGGCTAATAGTCATGAGTTGAAATTGACAAGGAGACCCATCAAAATGTAGGTGTTGACATCTAAAGAATTTCTTTTAGGGTGGTTAGGTCTAAGGAGGCTAAAGAAAGGGTGGCAATTCATAAAATTCCAGAGAGGGAGGGAGGGAGGGAGGGAGGGAGAGAGAGGAGAAAGAAGCAAGAGTGATCTGAGCCGGGGTATTACTCAACAAATCAGCAAGGTGTTTTGCTCGCCATTTACATGAGACGTTTATTTGCATGCCATTTACATATGTAAATCCTATTTGCATTGGTAAATCAGATTTAGGCACTTTTTTTGCACCAACTTACATATGTAATAGTTTTCACACTTACCTTTATAAATGTAAAACAGAAAAAATAAAATAAAATCATACCTTCCCCCGTAAGTTGGGGTGGCAATGGGTCAAGCTAGGGCCAGGCTATGGTTAGCCTTGTTCTAGCTTTAGACCTAAACCCTGTCCCTAATAGACTAAAGAGGCCCCAACCCCAGTCCAACCCTAGAGCCTTTACACCCTTTTTTTGACGGGCTAAAATGGCTCTAGCCCTGCCCAGCCCTAGATCCCTTATCTCTAGCCCTAATGGGTTAAAGAGACCCTGACCCTTGATGGCCAGGCTGGGCCAGGGCAAACGGGGTTGGGATGGATCAAGGCGGGCCCTATAAGTTAAAATGAAAGTTACAAGGGGGAAAAAAACTATTAAGGCAAAGAGATTTAAGGGAGGTTTTGATGCATAACACCCTCTATTTTGGCCCAAAGACAAACAACATCCTCCCTTCATTTTCCCGAGTAATAACACCTTTCGTTTTTCAAATGGTAAAAAACCATCCTACTATTAATTTTTTCAATAGAAAAACTAACCATGCAAGGTTAGCAGTTTTTTTTAAAATGACAATATTAGCCTTCTACCAAATCCTCAAAACTCCAACCTAACCTTAAAGCCTAACCCTTCCCTCCCAACTTAAGGGTAAAAGGGTCTTTTTCCATGGTCAACAGTCAACAAAAACAGCTATGACATGGTTCTACCACGTTTTGCCAATGGATATTAATCACCGGATGGTTTTCAATTGAGAATAGAAGATAAAAGGAGTTATTTGAGAAAAGGCATATGGAAGGTGCTATTTATCTTTGGGCTGAAAGAGAGGGTTCTCTATGCCAAAACCTAAAAAACAAAATCATAAACACAATCTTATTAAATAATAAACAGAATATAAGTGCCCATGTATCACCTATCGCACTCTGCAAATAATCAATACTAGTATATACACTACGATACGTTAATGAATCATTGCCAACCCAATGAGTAAGGGTAGCAATGGGCTAAGCTAGGGCCATGCCGAGGTTGGCGCTAGGCCAACTTTAGAGCCCTATGCCTGGCTTAATAGGATAAAAAGACCCTGGCCCTGGTCCAACCCTAGAGCCTTAAGCCTAGACCCAATGGGTCAAAAAGGCCTTCGGGCCTGGTCCAACCCTAATGTGCTAAAGATGCTAGGTCCTTGATGGCCGAGCTGGGCTACGGCTGACAAGGTTGGGCCGGATATATATATATATATATATATATATATATATATATATATATATATATATATATATATATATATATATAGAGAGAGATGTCCCCTGCGCACCTACGCACGTGCGCACACTTTGCTAGTGCCATGAGTGTCTAATCTGAACGGTCCATGTGATTCGGAATCCCATGAAACCTCATGTGACAAAGTTTCACCCCGATCTAAAATTCTGTTGGGCCATATGAAAATATATATATTTCCCATCATATATATATATATATATATATATATATATATATATATATATAGGTGAGCGTATATATATATAAGAATAAAGTATTTATAAAAATTAAAAAAAGAAAAAGAAAAAAAATAAATTATTTATAAAAATTAAAAAAGAAAAAGAAAAAAAAGAGGCTTTGACAAATAACCCTCTATTTTGGCCCATAGATAAAACAACATCTTCCTTTATGCATTTTCCCAAGTGACACCTTTCATTTTTCAAAGATAGTAAAAAAACCCCCTTCTCTTAATTTTTTCGATGGAAAAACTAATGATGATTAGGTCAGCAATTTTTTTTAATAAATGACAATAATACTACCCTACCAAATCCCAAAATTCTAAACCTTACCTTAGCATCTCTTCTCTAAAACCCTAAGCCTAACCCTGCCCTCTCCCAACTTAAGGGTAAAAAGGTATTTTTTTGTGGTCAACAATCAACTAAAATGGCTATTACATAGTTATGTCAAGCTTTGCCAATGGTTTATTTGGGCCAAAAGTGAAGGGTGTTGTATGTCAAAACCCGAAAAAACAAAATCATAAACAAATCTTATTAAAATCATAAATAGAATCCAAGTAAGCTATCACACTTTGCAGAGTATCAAACTAGTCTCTACACTACAGCACATTCATGAATCATAACATACTATATACACTAGATCCTAAGGGCCCAGTCGGGCCCATATTTTTTTGCATGGGCCCAGTATTCTGCTAGCCCAACCCATTGCCATGCTTACCAATGACAAAACACTTTCCTATGTAAATTGCCCCATTTGATTTTACCACCCAAATATAGACTGTTCATTCCCCAAACATCTATCAGATGATTATCATATGATCAAGTGACTTAAGAGTAGAGCTGTACACGAGTCGATCCGAGTCGAGCTTGGCACAGCTCGGCTCGGCTCAGCCAGTAGCTAACCCCAGCTCGAATTCAGCTCGGCTCGGTCCTCGAGCCTGTCTGGCCAGCTCGGCTCGGTTCGGTCAGCAGCTCAGGCCAATTCAAGCTGAGTTCGAGCCTATGCGGCATTTTATCAAACGCCTGGAATGCATCTTAAATTTATCATAGAATGCAAAACAGTAACGGCACTTTACAGGTATTTCATCAAACACCCGGCGTGCAGCATCAAAATCAAACACCTGGCGTGCAGCATCAAAATCAAATACCCAACGAGTAGCATCAAAATCAAACACTCAGCATATACATTCTTTCCTCACCAACACTTCGTTGAGTCATTTCATCAAACACTCGGAGAGCAACATCCATATCAAAATAACTGAGTCACCGATCTGATTCGATCCTAGTTCGATCCCGAGTCAAGTTGAGCTAGGGCAAGCTCGAACTCGGTTCGAAATTTTTTCAAGCTCCAAAAACCAGCTCGACTCGGTCCGAATCCAACTTCGAGCTGAGGCGAGTCGAACTTTTTCAAGTCGAATTGAGCGAGCTAACCGAGCTAACTCGACTCGTGTACAACTCTACTTAAGAGGGATGGGCAATCAAAGGTAGACCCACATTATGGATGGTCCACGTAAATGTTTAGACCTTTCTAACGACCTTATTATGGACCATACATTTCCCAAACCACTAATGGGATGGTTTTATCTTCCGATCAAAGTGACTTGAGAGGGATGGGCAATCAAAGATCAGCCCCACATGATGGATGATCCACATCAATGCTTAGACCTCTCTAGTCACCTCAATATAGATTTTCCATTTCCCATACCACTAGTCTAATGGTTAGGCTCATCCCATCAAAGCGAATTGAGAGGGACGTGTACAGGAGCGGCTCAACATTTTTGGGGGCCTAAGGCAAGTCATAAAAATGAGGCTTTTTAGTTTTTTTAAAAAATAATAATAATAAATTCAAAATTAAACCATAAATTTGCTTCTTGCCTTTTTACATGCAAAATGAAGTTAGAATTTAATTTAGAAAAATGACGTTAGAATTTAATTTTTTGAGAACTTAATTAGCAATAAAGTATGTAGTTGTGGTCCTAGGTTTTAGGAGAATAATTTATTGGGAATGATGCTATTATTTTGAAAAGAGACGATAGAGTTAGACTGTTATTATTGATAATGCTAGTTTCTAGGATTTGTTTTTTATTTTCAATTTCAAATTCGTAAACTAATTTTTAGATGTTCCTATTTTGTAGGCCTTTCAATAAATTTTATTTCAAAAAATTGAGGCTTTTTTTATTCTTCTTAATTTTAATTTTGCTATAATATAGGACCTTCATAATTAAGAAATTTTAATTTTGCTATAATATTGGGCCTTCATAATTAGGGGCCTTAGGCGATTGCCTCACCTGCCTACCCCTTTGAGCCGCCCCTGGACGTGTATCAAAGTCGGCTCACATGTAATGCAGGAACATTTTAACACCAGTAATCTGATGGCTAGACTCATCAGATCGAAGTAATTTTGAGAGGGCAGGGCATTAGGGTGGGTCCCACGTGATGGACGTTCCACATAAGGATTAGATCTTTTCTATTGTAATAAATATGACTTGTACATTCCATATCCGTCGATCGGATGATATGGCCCAGCCTATTTCCAGTTTACATAGATTAATGTTATGATTCTGAGGCGTGGGAGCCACATTCTAATAATATAACTGCACGCCCCTAAAAATCGCGTCATGCCATAATAACCTTCCAACTTGTAGCAATCACACCGACTGCCATGAAGAATCAGTGTTTTCTCCATTCGAGATTGTTCAGTACGCAAAACGAGGTTAATAGCCCATCCAAACATAAGAAAGCAATGAAAATCCGCATTTGCATGGAATCAAAGCAAATACGAAAGAGGAAAACGATCATCTATACAACAGCATAAAGATTACCATTGCATCAGCAAAGATTGCTTAGAAACAAAGAGAGATTTTACCTCAAAAGATCTCCTTTCTTCTCTCTTTGCTTCTTGATTCTCTCTCTGTTCTCCCGTTTCGTGTCTGAAAAAGACAAGCCTGTGTGGAAGAAAATGCCATACTTGTAATATCAACGAGGGCAAGGGCTATATTTTCATCATTCGTGGACAGCTGGCCTAGGCACAAACAGAGGGTCACGCCGATTGTCTGCGATGTCCTGTGAAAGGAAGGCGCGCGGATTAGGTACCACTGGTGTCTGTTCGGAGCTCGGGACAGTTGGAGGCTGCGAGGGCCAGTGAGGGGCCACAGTGATGTATGAACTTTATCCACACCGTCCGTTCGTTTTTCCATATTATTCTGAAATAATATCTTAAAAATAGAGAATATCGAAGTTTTAAGTGGACCACAAGGTGGTGATTAAATTCCTACGGTTGAAAAATTCTTAATAGCTACAAAAGTTTTAGATGAAGATGATATTTGCTTTTTCACTTCATCCAGGTGTATATGACAAGGAGTTAGATGGAAAATAAACGACAGTGGGCCCTAGGAAAGTTCAGTGGTAGGTGTCTTCATCACTGCTTCTTCCTATGGTGTGGCCCACTTGATCCCTCGACCTACCTTATTTTATTTCCATTCTTCTATAATGAAATGAAAAATAAGGTATGGATAATGTGGATAAGATTAAGACATTACGGTTGCCACTCAATGGCCCTTGGAGCCTCAGATGTCCTGGGCTCTTAACCGGCTGGGTAGTACCTAATCTGCGCCCCAAAGGAAGTTGCTGGGAAGCGGATTGGCTCGTGTACCTCACACCAGCTATATAGATCAAGATATGGAAGTTTTAAGTGGACCACACGGTGGTGGTTAAATTCCTACTGTTGAAAAATTCTTAGTAGCTATAGAAGTTTTAGATCAAGATGATATTTGTTTTTTCACTTCATCCAGGTGTACATGACTATATCAAGGAGTTAGATGGAAAATAAACGACAGTGGGCCATAGGAAAGTTTCAACTGTAGGTGTCCTGAGCACCACTTCTTCCTATGGTGTGGCCCACTCGAGCCTTCAATCTACCTTATTTTATTTCTATTCTTCTGTAATGAAATGAAAAAAAGGCGTGGACAGTGTGGATAAGATTAATACATCCGGGTTCTTGGAGCCTCCGATTCTCTGAGCTCTGAACCGGCGGGGTAGTACCTAATCTGCGCCACAAAGGAAGTTCAGGGAAGCGGATTGGCTCGTGTACCTCACACGCTATATAGCTGCTATAGTTACGTGTCGTGCGAAGACAATGACGCTCCTCGAGCTCCGTTCGTACGATTCAAAGGAGATTAAAGTTAAGAGTCATGTATTTATTATATCTACACTATTTATCTATTTTTAGAGATCAGTTTAGAGCATTATCCAAAAAATGAATCATATAGGAAGATCATCTGGACCACACCACGAATAGCAGTGGAGATAATGATTTTCACCATTCAAAAATTTGTAGAGTCCACCGTAATATTTATTTTCCATCCAATCTGTTAATAATCGTAACAAAGACCTGAATGAAAATGAAAAACAAATTTTATATTGATCTAAAACTTCTGTAAACCCTTTTACAAATTTTATATTGATCTAAAACTTCTGTGACCCCAAAAAGGGTTTCAATGGTAGACTTTCAATCCCCCGCTACTTTTTTCAGTGTAGTCCAGTTGATGGTTAGATCTGTCTTATTTTTCATTTCAAACTTTAAGACAATCTCGTCAGATGGATGAACGGTTTGTATATAACACATACCTCTCATGGTCAGATCCACTGAACTTACTAACCTCAATACAGCAGCTATTTATCGAGGTACACCAGCCAATCCGCTTCAAGTACCAGCGCTCAGAATCCAATTGGGTCACCATACGTTTATAAGAAATCTGTTGACGTCACCAAATTAAGTGGCCCCAGGATGATCTTTGTATTATATCTGCACCGTCCATTCATTTTGAGAGATAATTTTAGAGCATTAGCTCAAAAATGACCCTGATCCAAAGCTCAAGTGGATCACACCAGAGAAAGCACTAGAGATAATGATTTTCACCATTAGAATCTTCCTAGGGCCATCATGATGTTTATTAGCCATCCAACCTTTTCAAAAGATAACATTGACTTGGATGAAGGGAAAAGCAAATATTAAGCTGAAACAGAACTTTTTTACGCTGAGAAGTTTTCAATGGTAAATGTTGGATCCCCACTACTTAACTTTAGGTGGTGTGGTAAATTTGAGATTTGGATCCGGTACATTTTTTATTCATGCATCAACGTCATATGGAAAATATAGATGTACAGGATAATTTCTCACAAACATCATAGTGGCCCAGGTAGCTTCTGACTGCAGCTGTGACAAGTGGTCCGCTTTAGAAAAGAGAAAGAATCCTACTCCACCATCTCTGGCCATGAACAGCATGCAGTTCTCTGGTGGGCCCAACGTGATGTATATGTTTATCCCCGTTGTCCCTCCCTTCTCTTAGATCATTTTAAAGTATGAGCACAAAAATAAAGTTGATCCAACGCTCAATTGAACCACACTATATATGACTCTTGCATTTAATACAACCGAAGCTTATTATTTGGTGTGGTCCACTTGAGAAAAGGATTTGCTTTATCATTTGGTAAGGGCCTTACAGTCTTGAGCGAGGCCCAATCTAACATAATCCGCTCCCGTGCAACACATTCCAAGTATAGAGAGATTAAAAAAAGGAAAAAAAAAGAAAAAAGAAAAGAAGTGTTGATATATATGTGGAACTTCCATGGACCGAGCATGACAATCTGCACTCAAAATAATAACAACTAAGTATAAAACATATATTGGCCCCACGAGTATCGTCCAGTAGAGACGTGGCATGAAATGCAATCCGCATCCCATTCTTATTGAGCATGAAAGTTTGGTATTTTTCTTTTACAAGCGCTTTATCTCCAAGTTACTAAATTTTTTATTTTTTTTTAAAACATTACTATCCTCTCAAGAGACCCTGCATGCAAGCAAAGCTGCCAGCTTAGATTCCCTAGTAAACAGGACTGTACTGTCAATGAGACCTGGTATGCAAGCAAAGCTGTCAGCCTAGATACGCCAGGTTACTGGAACGTGGGTGACCAAATGCTTTTTTGGTCCCACCATGATATCTTCTTATGTTCGGGTAAATTCAGAGCTATAATGAGTCATACCACAAGAAATAGTAAAGATTGAATGAACTACCATTGTGGTTATTTTTGGTCCATAGAGGTTTCAGATCAAGATGATATTTGTGTTTTACCTTCAGTTTGATGAGAATCACCTTACGAATGAGTTAGAGAGCTTGTACACATCACATCACGATGAGTCCAAGAAAGTTTTGGGGATGAGCATTTTTCATCCCCTCACTTTCTACAGTGTGGCCAGCTTGAGTTTTGGATTTGTCTCAGTTTTGAGATTATGTCATAATATTAGCTAAAATTAGGCCAACTTGACGTCACGTGGCCATTGCCGTGGAATCTATGTAGCATTTGGTTAAGTGACCTCTGGTAACTGGGTTGTAGGAAATTTTATATTTATGACCAGGTCATGTATCTTGGATATGCTATCTAGGTTATGTTGATTTGTACTAGTTATTGTGTACTTGGTTCATCAATCACCTTAGAATAGTGAGGAGAGCTTTATAGCAGTGGTGGCGAATGTAGAATTTAGAATGCGCCATTCTATCTATGCATGTAGGGATGGTTTGAGAAACTACCAACGCAGCTCTACTTGCATCCAACATTGTCCCTAATTCATTTATCATGCTGGCCGTGCTTCTAAAACTAGCTGCCTTGAGAGGAAACTCTGCCAAGTCAACTCAACTAGAAGGGATTTTGATTAGTTGCTTGTTGGCTTCAAAGTTGTTGAGGGCTGAAGCCTTGGGAGCCGATTCATTGAGACCCCGGACAGGCCCAAGATAGTTTGGCCCTTACCATGGAGCCCACCTTGATGTATGTATTCCGTGCCTACACTGTCCATCTGTTTTTT
Source organism: Magnolia changhungtana (assembly GCA_030180095.1). Taxonomy (NCBI): domain Eukaryota; kingdom Viridiplantae; phylum Streptophyta; class Magnoliopsida; order Magnoliales; family Magnoliaceae; genus Magnolia; species Magnolia changhungtana. The sequence continues at coordinate 9,181,838 of JASAUF010000546.1, read as the reverse complement.
GAGATAATTTTAAGGCATTATCCTAAAAATGAAGTAGATCTGATCATTAGGTGGACCATATACCTTAACATTTTGCACTGTTTATTTGTCATACAACCAGTTGATAAGGTCATGTTAGCCTAGATGAAGGGAAAAAACAAAGATCAGCTTGATCCAAAACTTTCATGGCCCCCTGAAGGTTTTTAATGGTCGACGCTCATTCAACACTGTTTCCTGTAATGTGGTCCACTTGATATTGGGATATACCTCATTTTTATTTTCTCATCCCATAAAATGATCTGGAAAAATAGATGGACGGCATGGATGAAACACATACATCATGGTAGATCCCACAGAGCACCGACCAGCAGCCATTGGCCGGTAGCAGGGAGAGTAGCCAATCCGTTTCCGGATTTTCCTGCTTGCGCCAAGCAAAGGATCCAAATTCATAAACATATCGATCCTATTATTCATCCTGCAGTGGGCCCCACCATTTTGGACGGTCCAGATTTTTCCAACAACCCTATAAATCAACACCAACATAAGACCACGAGCCAAGTAACCCACCCAAAACATGGCACCCACGCTAAAGTTAAAGCTTCTGGTAAACAAGAACACAGGGGAGGTTTTATTTGGAGAAGCCAAGAAAGATTTCGTAGATTTTCTTTTCAGCCTCTTAGCATTTCCAATTGGGTCCGTTGCAAAGCTCCTCACAAAGGAATACACGGTGGGATGCACTGGAAGTCTCTACGACAGCTTTGAAAATCTCGACGATGAATACATACAACCCAAATTTGACAAAAATACCCTCCTCAACCCCAAGATGTCCAATCCGATTAGCAGTCCGGATCCTCTCCTTCTGTTGCAAGGTGGTGCTTCCACCACATCTAAGTACTACTCATGCGGCCAAAGCCTCTATCACCGCTTCGTCACAGATGCTGAGGGCGTGTGGTGTCCATCTTGCAGCAATAAAATGACCGCTGAGGTTGTCTATGTTGGGCCTAAAGTGGTAGCGTCGGGATCGGACGGTGGAGGTGGTTACGTTAAGGGTGTGGTGACTTATATGGTGATGGATGATTTGGCTGTGAAGCCCATGTCTACGATATCAGGCATTGCTTTACTTACAAAGTTCCAAGTTAAGGATGTGAGTGCACTCGAGGAGAAGGTTGTGGAAGTGGGGATCGATGAGGTACGGCATCTCTCTGTAACTCTCAAGTTGGACGCGGATTGCGTCCTACCGCAGCCGGGACGGATTACGGTAATCCGTCTGGGCCGAGCTCTCTGGGACCTACCGTGATGTGATAAGTGTTTAATCATTTTAAGATGGTAACCAAAAACTGAGGCAGGTTCAAGTCTTAAGTGGTACACAAAGTAGGTATTGAGCGTCCACTATTAAAAATTTATTGGGAGTTAGAGAAGTTTTAGATCAAGCTGATATTTGTGTTTTCACTTCAATATTCACGTCTACATGACCTTGTGAGAATAGGTTGGATGGTAAAAAAACATCACACTGGCCCTTAGAAAGGTTTCAACATTGGGTATCATTATTAGTGCAGCTTCCTTTGGTGTGGTTCACTGGAGCTGTGGACCTGCCTCATTTTTTAAAGTATACCTTAAAATGATATAAGAAAAGTGGTGAACGGCGTAGATAAAACACTTACATCAAGTTGGGCCCAATAGAGCCCTGCCCGGACGGAAGGAAATTAAGCGGATTGGCTGGTGTACCACACACCAGCGACCTGGATGTGAGTTGACGTAACTAAGTTCTGTGGGTCCCATCATGAGGTCTAACATTGAAACTCTTTTCGAGGTCACAGAAGTTTTGGATTAATATGATATTTGTTTTTTTATCTTCATCAAGGTCTTTGTGACCTGGTAAAGAGATTGGATGGGAAATAAACGTGTAGTGGCATAAGAATGTTTTAACGGTGGGAATTATTATCCCACTACTAGTTGTGGTGTGGTCCACTTGATATTTAGATATGACTCATTTTTGGGCACATAATCTAGAATGATCTCACCAAATGGATGAACGGTGTGGATATAATAAATACATGATCTTGGGGCGCATGTAACTTAGATCTCCTTTCAACCATTTGTACAACCGGCGCTCGTACCCACAGCAGCCAGGTTGCTGGCGTGTGGTACACCAGCCAATCCGCTCCTACAAGAAGTGGGTCCTTATGCCTCTGCTGCAGACTCGTAAGAGTTTCAACGATATAGGCCATCCACCATACGGTTTCCACGTTAGGTTTTTTTTTTTCATCTTCGTCAAATAATCATAAGAGAATTTTCTATATGGCCGCTTGTTTTTTGGTCCATGGATTAAACAGAGCGTTTAAATTATTTCCAAAAAAAAATAAATTGTTTAGGATGACTGAGAGCCATTATGTCCAACTTCTTCATGAGTTCATGGAAAGATGTGAGTGTAAAACTTAACCAAATTCAAATCTTAGGTAGGCCACACCATGAGAAATAGGGAGAATGAGTAGTATGTGTTGCGCCAATTCAATCAAATTGAACTACTCGTGTGATCGAGTGTATATATTAAACTTTTGTGTGTGGGTAAAAAATGAGGGGTGGCAGAGTCTACTTGAGTCAAAGTTTGATTGAACCACTGGTGTCTCCTATATTAAGCTAAACAAGATTGGAGATAGATTAAAGATCCAGGTCCTCTCAATTACTAATATTTGCGCTTCCGTTGAGGCAATTTGTGAAAGGGTAAGATTAAGCCTTTCCTAATGAGTTCATTTTGTTACAAGTTGGTGAACTTAAAGATTTAATATTCTCACTAACATTTTAAGTTCAAAGCACTTTTCAAAGGAACGAAGATAAACACAAATTAAAGAATGCTAAATGTTGTCAATTTCATTGACATTGGCGTTTGAAACCATCAAAACTCCTCCCTAAGGCTCTACACAATTTGGTAATTCTAGTTCAACTAAAATGTTGTATGTGTATCACAGATGTGACACACCACTCCTTACACGATTTTGCATGTATCACAACTGAGCGAGGTCCATTGGTACACTCAATCACATTATCCAACCATCAGGACAATCCAAACCCTTGATCAATAAGGCTCACCTTATAGAATTCTTACACTATTCATTCATACCGTTGATATTCTAAGTCTCACTGTCATCTATATAGGTTCAAGCTGTTGGATACACGTCTTTTGATTAGGAATATGATGTAGAGCGGGTTGCAGATACTTTCATGTCCAAGATGGACCAGAGAAGGCTCGATCAAAGGCAGAAGTCATCAAGACCGTCGGAACCTTAAAACAGACATATCTTGCAAACTGGAATGAGTGACTTCTGCCCAAAATCATATATGGTACGTCAAGTAACTCATTCCAGTATGCGAGATATGTCTGTTTTAAGGTTCTGACAGTCTTGATGACTTTTGCCTCTGATCGGGCCTTCTTTGGTCCATCTTGGACATGAAAGTGTCCGCGACCTGCTTTATATCAGTCCCCTCCACTTCAAAAGAACTCGTCCTCGAGTTCATGCTGCTTCGGTTCATGATACTCCGTCTGGTGCGCTATAACAATACCTAGATCAAAAGTTATGATCAATTTAGTGTCCGCCTTCTATTGGTCCAACCATGCTAGGAATGTATTTGTGACACATTCTACATCATAATATCACACTTGTCTGCGAAAAAGAGTGGTCAGTAAAAGATGGCTAACAGTCCAAAATCGAGGGGCAAGTGTAGGTCACTGCAAATGAAATGCTTAGTTAGTCACGCGTGTGCCATTCAATAGTGGGAATCAGGCCCCTGATGATAGTTGCAGTGCATGTGCGATACACGTATCTCAAACCAAACACTATGGGTTCCACTTTAGACACACAATCGCCTTAAAAGCAAAGCCAATGGATGGTTTCTATGTCTTTACCGGACGCTTATTGGTTGGACTCGCATCAAACCCGTTGATCAGGTGAAACAACCACATGCAGAACTTGATTGGGCTACAATGGTTTGTATCTTGCATTAAACCCGTCGATCACGTAAAATAGCTATATTAATGTAGAATGTGTCACAAAGATATTCCCAGCATGGTTAAGCCAAAAGGAGGTGGACTGTAAATTAATCATAACTTTTGATCCGGGTATCGTTACGGGGCATACAACCTATCAATCTTTACTGAAATGGGCCATCCGAGGTGAACCGACCCACAAAGTGGGTCGCATCTGTCCGTTTCGTTAAAAAATGCACGCTTTCAGCTCAAAAACGAATTCTTAGAAAATTTTTACTATATTTAGTAATTCCAGTTTTTTAATATTTTTTAGAGTTTTAGATTTTCTTTCCTTATAGAAATAACTTTTAGTTATACTAGGACTCTTCTAGAGAAAGTTTATTTGCAATTTTTATTTTTAGAAATTAGGCCTTAGAAGAGTTTTATTAGAATTAGGATTTTTATTAAAGTTAGAATTTTGCTATTTTTAGTAATTACGAATTTTAGTTCATTTTTTTTATATTAATCGTGTAAGGAGACACATTAGGCAATTATCAATGATCAATTAATCAATTTCGAATTCTTAGAATTTATTTCTATTTTTCTGCTTTCTTTCCTCGTGGATTCGAGAAGTCTCTGTGAGGAGTCCAGAGAAGCTCCGTGGATTCGGAGTAGTTATCTTCATCACGTTCATCACTGTATCAATTGGTATCAGAGCGAGGTTTTCCCTTAGACCGATGACAAACAATGAAGGTATGAATCAAAATCCTGTGGACGGTGATCCAGGGATTCATTATCTTTTGGAAAGAATGGAAGCTTTCCACCGGGAGAGTCAGTTGACCATACAAGGGCTGCAGGCAACCCTCAACCGTATTGCGGATGCGCCAATTCCGCCTCGAGCTCAAAGTGATGCTCAACCGCCCGTAGCCGCTGTACGACACAACCCCAATTTCTACAAAGCACCATCAGATGATGGTAAATCACAGGCCACCACTTCGATTATGAGGAAGTCGTTATACATACTAAAGGTAAAAATAGAATTACAGCGAGACAACATCTTTCGAACAAGGTGCACTGCATACAAAAAAGTCTGCAATGTGATCATCAATATCAGGAGCGATGAGAATTTTGTGTCAAAAATAATGGTGACAAAGTTACAACTGAAAACAAAAAGACACACATCTCCATACACAATTGGATGAATCAAGGAGGTCAACAAAATAGAGGTAACTGAACGATGTCGTATATCTTTTTCCATCGGTAAATATTATAAGGATGAAGTAATGTGTGACATGGTCGACATGGAAGCTTGCCACATGTTACTTGGTCAACCCTGGCAAAATAATATTAATGCTACACATAGAGATCGGGATAACCTATTTATCTTTATTAAAGATGGTAAAAAGATTATACTCGGCCCTATGGGAAGGGAGAACTAACCCAAGACTTCTAAAGTTGAGGAACAGTCTCTTATAACTGAACAAGCTTTTGTTAAACAATCTAAGGAAACAAGACATATATATCCATTAGTTGCAAAGAAAGAAATATGGAGCCTGTGAATTGTTGGGATTTTTGGCCTACGGAATCACACAGATCTAGATCTAGGATAGCAATCCAATGGCACCAAGCACACACAAGAAAAGAGAACACACAGATTTAACGTGAAAAACCCTTGCGGGAAAAAACCACGGCACAAAGCGACAAATCACCACTATGAAAGCATCAATTACAAAGAGAAAAAGACTTACCCGATTCGAACAACCTCGAATCTCACCCTTGCTACACCCTTTGATAACCCTAGAACCCTTTAGAATACCTTTAAGAAGTCTTGGAATTATCTTAGAATAGCCCTAGGGACCCCAATTTATAGTTTTGGCAACTTCCCTTTCGTATCCGAGTTGCGAAAGGACTTACGTCACAAAATTCGCGAAACTACTTTCGCATCCCAGTTGCGAAAGGACTTGCAACACAAAATCCACGAAACTCCTTTCGCATCCCAGTTGCGAAAGGACTTGCGTCACAAAACCGCGAAACTCCTTTCGCATCCCAGTTGCGAAAGGACTTGCAACACAAAATCCGCAAAACTCCTTTCGCATCCCAGTTACGAAAGGACTCAGATTTAAGACATCTCGCAACATGAATATCCCATAAGATTTGAAGTAAATGTTGCAGGAGATTGTGCTCGATGAACCCTCTAATAAGTTGCCTCCCATACGAGATATATAAAATCATGTTGATCCCGTCTCAGGGGCAAGTTCGCCTAATTGCCCACATTATCAGAAAAAATATGAGATCTTAAAGACAGATGTAAACGAACTGATCAATATTAGTCAAGTCAAGGAAAGCATGAGTACAAGTATTGTGTCAGATGTGAAGGAACTGATCAATATTAGTCAAGTCAAGGAAAGCATGAGTACATGTATTGTGTCAGCTCAAAAGCTTAATGTCAAGTACAAAAAAAGGGCTAATGAACGTCGACGTCAGAAGTTATCTCAGACTCATGTGCCAAGTCTCTTACGTAACTCGAGGACGAGTTTTTTTTAAGTGGAGGGGTCTGATGTAGAATGTGTCACAGAGATATTCCCAGCATGGTTGAGCCAAAAGGAGGTAGACCGTAAATTAACCATAACTTTTGATCCGGGTATCATTACGGGGCGTACAACCTATCAATTTTTACTGAAACGGGCCATCCAAGGTGAACCGACCCACAACGTGGGTCGCATCTGTCCGTTTCATTAGAAAACCCACGCTTTCAGCTCAAAAATGAATTTTTAGAAAATTTTTACTATATTTATTAATTCTGATTTTTTAATATTTTTTAGAGTTTTAGATTTTCTTTCCTTATAGAAATAACTTTTAGTTATACTAGGACTCTTCTAAAGAAAGTTTATTTGCAATTTTTATTTTTAAAAATTAGGCCTTAGAAGAGTTTTATTAGAATTAGGATTTTTATGAGAGTTAGAATTTTGCTATATTTGGTAATTATGAATTTTAGTTCATTTTTTTTCTATATTAATGGTGTAAGGATACACATTAGGCAATTATCAATGATCAATTAATCAATTTCGAATTTCTTAGAATTTATTTCTATTTTTCTGCTTTCTTTCCTCGTGGATTCGAGAAGTCTCTATGAGGAGTCCAGAGAAGCTCCGTGGATTCGGAGTAGTTATCTTCATCACATTCATCCCTACGTGATATATGCACAGCTTAGGTGGGCCATGAGGGTTTGGCAAAACAACCACATGCCCCATCTAAAATCTCATCATTGATCTAATAAATGATAGGGCTTATCCTTGATTAGAAATGGGGAACCATAGGTTGGCCACGACTACTGGTTTTTTAAAGCTTGCGCTATCCACTATGGGTCCTGTTATGGGTAGATCCAAGCCCCTCATAATTCCGAGGCATGACGATATGTTGATCTGATCGGATGGATAACTTATAGCTCGGCACAGATTTTGAGAGCAGACAATACCCGACAAAGATCCATAACCATTCCAATTGGGACCTAGCCTGCTCGAAGGTCCGAGCCGACTCCACGCTCTGAGGCAGGCACTCCTCAAGCCAAACTTAGAAACTGCCATAAGTGAACGTGGCCGGTTACTTCGCTCGCAGATACGCACGACGTGCATGATGCAGCACATAAATCCTTGGATTACGCATAGTATCTCCACGATTCAAAAATCTCCCTAATTGAGCAAATCGTGCCGTGATTAACGGATCTAGACCATCCTACAGTCAGGTATAAATACATGAGGACCCCACTACTACAGGTACGCAACATCTTACACTTTCTCTACCTTTCGACTTAGACTTCGATTCCCTTGCCCTGACTTAGGCATCGGAGGGTCCCCCGGCCTAGCCAGGGTCTCCTTTGCGCACTTGTCGTGTAGGGTTAGTTTTCATCCGAGGAGTGGAGAGATCCATATTTTGACCTCAATAGGTCCCATCCAAACTCTCTACACATTGACGAGACGAACTTCTCCACCTATCATCAACCCAAGGAGAGAGAGAGAGAGAGAGAGAGAGAGAGAGGACTATAGAGGGAGAGAGGGGAGGAGGGAGAAGGAGAGAATAAGAGTAGCAACATTTTTACTAAGATAATTAATATTCTTTAACTAGGGTAAGTGGATTATAATTGTGGTTTGATGGAAGGCAGTTTAGTCAATACAAAAATACGCTGCTGAATAGTATGGTAGTGGGCAATTATTTTATCCAACGGTGAAAACTTTAGGCAGTTTTATGGAAATAGTTAAAAATATATAGTTTTCCATAGGCTAAAAGGTAAGTGATTATATGAAAAAAATCATAATCTTAACCATATTATTTATACTTGAAAAGTGAATGGTCCATATTGATCGTGCTCAAAAAAGTCTAGTCATTGATATTAACCATTGGTATGAAAGAATGGATGGTCCAAATTTGAGTCTGCATGTACATGTCCCATGTGCCTCTTGAAATATTTTAGGACATTGGGAAAAGCTAATGTCCAACAATGTCCCTGTATTTTAAGAGACACATGGCATGTCCCACCCCCAACCTGTACATTGCAAATGTGAAAATCTCATGGAGTTGGATGATCCTACCAACCCTTTTAGTGTGGGCTATTTTGTTGTAACTGTACATTTTTAGAACCATAGATAGGATGGTTAGCATCATCAAACTAAACTACGTCCCACTTGCACTCACTAATAACCTACAACATTGATCATATAATATGGGATTTAATATTTTTATTTAATTTTATCTTATTATATTTAATGTACGATTTATTTGTGATTTTATTTGTTAGGGTTTGGCTCTCTTAAAGGCTTCCTTGGAGTCGAAGACAGTACTCAATGACATCTTTGGAGCAAAGTCGGAGAAAGTGCTTGTGGTGTAGATATATTGCAACATTATCACCAAGCATCTCCTACTGTAAATTGGTGTTGTGTGGGAATCTCATGCACATTTTCTACATTGGGATTTCCCGATAACATTAATGGATGGTAGGAGATGTTAGTCATAAAATATTATGTTGTTCCTTTTTATACCTTTCTAAGCATATGTGGTTGAAAATATTTATGGAGTTTAATATCTTAAAAAATACAGTGTGAACTCATTTATTTCGCATTGAAATATTTTATTTTGATAACTTCAATGAATTAGTGGCCATAAACATTTCATCACTATATGTTTAGAGGTATACACGAGCTGATCCAAGTTGAGCTATGAGCACAGCTTGACTTGGTTCAGCTACTTGCTGACCCTAGCTTGAACTCAGTCCTCGAGCCTGACTGGCTAGCTCGGTTCGGTCAGTAGCTCAGGCCAGTTCGAGCCGAGTTTGAACGAAGATCGACCCGAGTTTGCCTCTGCGGCATTTTCACAAACACATGAACTGCATCTCAAATTCTCGCTGTTTGGAAAACAACGGCAGCGATTTTTACAGGTATTTTATCAAACACCTCGTAGACAACATGAAAATCAAGAAAAAGGAGTATTTGTTTCACATACATACCTTCCTTGCCACCAGCCAACACTTGGTTGGGTCATTTCATCAAACAATTGATTTGGATTTGGACAAACAGCCGAGAGGATTTGGGCGAATGGGTTAGGAGCTGAGGTTAGGGTTGGGCGAATGGGTAAGGTTTTTTTTAATAAAAAAAACTTGTATATACTCGACTCAAAAATCGATCCGAGCCTAATCGAGTCGAGTTGAGCTCAATACCAAGTCGAGTCGAGTCGAGCTAGGTCCAGCTCGGACTCGACTCGAAATGTTTCGAGCTCATTAAAACTGGCTCGACTCGGTTCGAACACAGTTTCGATCCGAGTCAAGTCGAGCTTTTTTGAGCGAGCTAACAAGCTAACTCGACTCGTGCACACCTATATATATGTTGTAGTGATCCCAATTTTCATTAAGAAAATTATATATATATATATATAGTGGCTGGATCCCAATTTTCTAGGTTGGTTTTCAAACTTCTTATACCTGGGCTCAGAAGTCCTTTGGCATTTAACCTATTCCAGACACACTTACCAATTTAACCATGTCTGTCTATTATTTTCTATGGTCTATCTACCCAATAATTTTATTGGCCTAATCTTTTAAAAATTTCGTCATAGTATCATGGTGGAGCCCACCTATTGTATAGGTCAGAAGAAATATAGACATCACCGAGGCTACATGATAGAAAACAATGGACAACTATCCAAAAGCCTCTAAATTCATGTCGGTGGCCCACGTGCTAGTTGGATTAATCTAATTTTAGGGGTAACTAACTTTCATGGTGAGGCTATCCTGATGTGTAGGTTGGATGTTATACAAACGCTTGGTGGGCTAGCTCCTTGCAAAGCACTTTTAGAATAAGCTTATTCTTTAAGGGCCTGTTCGGCCGGACCGATCCCATGGTATTAGAAAGGATGGGATCGCGATATCCAGGGATATGCATGACAAGCCAAGCAGACCTGGTGAACTTGTCCTGGGATATAAGCAATCCCATGGATCTTAAAACAATCCACTGACACGATCATCATTACCTTAAAATTGATCCCATCCCTTAGTTGGATGGATTGGAAGGTAAAATCCAGGGATATGCCGGGCGTGCCAAACAGACCTAGTGAACTTGTCCCGGGATATAGCAATCCCATGGATCTTAAACCAATCCACTAACACCACCATCATTACCTTAAAATCCATCCCATCCCTCCTAATCTCATGGGATTCGCCCGGCCAAAGAGGCCCTAAGGACTTGTAGAGGAACCAGCCTCTTGTATCCATGTTCTTTTATTAGAGCCACATAATACCTTATAATTTATATCAAGTAAGACAAACCAAAATCGCCCACAAACTTGTCTTATGGAGTGTATATAATATCTACCACACAAAAAGATCAGCTTGATAGAAAACTTCTATGAGCCACACTCATGTAATTAAACAATGTAATTTTTTTCCTAAAACCTTTAATTTCAATTAGTGTGGGCTGTGTAGCTCATGGGAGTTCATGTTCTCATCATCCTTGATAAAATCAAATCCACCACGAAGACATTTATAAACCGCCTTACTATAATTCTTGGCAAATAATCCCAATTTTAGTTTAATAGTACATCCCAATAGGGGACCAACCATACTTGTTCAATTTATCTCTTTCTAACCATGTGGATATGATTAGGGGTGTACATCGAGTCGAATTGAGTTGAGCTGGCCTCAGCTTGACTTGCCTCGACCACTAGCTGACCTCAGCTCGAACTCGACTCAGCTTGGTCCTCGAGCCTAATTGGCCAGCTCAGCTCAGTTCGGTCAGCAGCTTGGGCCAGTTCGAGCAAAGTTCGAGCCAAGACTGAGCCGAGTTCGCCATTGCAGCATTTTCACAAACACCTGGACTGCACCTTCAATATCTCACCGTATTTAAGACAACAGCAATGGTTTTACAGGTATTTTATCAAACACCTTCTAAGAAACATAAAAATCAAGAAAAAAAAAGGGTGTTGGTTTCATATACATGCCTTCCTTGCCACCAGCCACACTTCTTTGAGTCATTTCATCAAACACTTGGTGACCAACATCAATATCAAAGTAACCGAGTCACCAAACTAGTTCGATCCGAGTCGAGTCGAGCTGGGGCCAACTTGAACTCGGCTCGAACTCATTTTCGAGCTCAAAAAATCCACTCAAACTCAACTTCGAACCGAGTCGAATTGAGCTTTTTTGGGTTGAGTCGAGTGAGCTAACCGAGCTAGCTCGATTTGTGTACACCTCTAAATATGATAGGGTCGATCTTTCCTATTAATTATGATGACCATAAGTATGTCATAAGAAGTTTTTAATGGTACGGCGGTCCGTCACCACTGTTTATTATGGTATAGTCCACCTGATGATTAGATTAGCTACGTGTATACATAATACATACATCAAGGTTGGACGCGAATTTCCTCCCGAAGTCTCTCGGGAAGTTCTTGTGCTGGAAACCTAGGTGGGGCCCACATTTTCAAGAAATTAACCCCGTCCATTCATTTTTTGAGCTCATTTTAAGACATGAGGCCAAAAAATTAGCCAATCCAGTACTCGAGTGCGCTGAAAACGTGAGTATTGTACTTCCATAGTTGAAATATTCATGGGGCCACATAAGTTTTGAATCAGGATAATATTTGTGATCTCAGTTCATCCAAGTAGGAATGATGTTATGAACAGTATGGATGGCATGTAAGCATCACGTTCGACCCAAGGATGTTTCAACGGTGGGAATTTCCCTACCCACATTTTACTTTAATGCAGCTCACTCAATTATTTGATACTATTCAATTTTGGTCTCCAGTACTAAAACGAGCTAAAAAAAATGATGGACGGGTAGAATTTTCACAAACATCATGGTAGGCCCCACCTAGGTTTCCAACGTCTTCACTTCCTGCGAAAGCTTGCGTCCATCAAGGTTGGCCCCACGATAACCCGGGGGTGAGGGCCAGTCCGTCGGAAACTGATTGGCTACTCCTCTGCCACCAACTCGGTGGCTAGTGGTCGGTGTTCTGTGGGCCCCACCATGATGTATTTGTTTCATCCATGACGTTCATCCATTTCTAAAGATAATTTTATCACTTGATACAAAAAATGAGAGGGGTAAAAATCTCAAGTGGAGCACACAACAGGAAAACATAGTGATTGGATATCCACCATAAAAATCTTCCTAAGGGAAATCAAAGATCAGCTTGATCCAAAACTTTTATGGCCCCCATTTTAATGGTTAATGTTCATTCAACATTGTTTCCTGTAATGTGGTCCACTTGAGATCGGGATATACCTCATTTTTGGTCTCACACCATAAAATAATCTAGAAAAATATATGGACGGCATGGATGAAAAAAATACATCATGGTGGGGCCCATTGAGCACCGACCACGAGCAATTGTCTAGTGGCAGGGGGAGTAGCCAATCCGATTCCCACTCCATCTTGCATAAGACTGGCGTCCCACCTAATCCGCACTCCTTTTCTAGTCTGCCCAGTTCTCTATTTATCTTCACTTACTTTAGTGGACTAGTTCAGTTGAATTCGTAAAATGACGGGAATTTGACCGTACTGACCTCGAAGTTTTATCAAATTACCTAACCAGAATTGATTTTAAATATGGGGGCTTCGTACCACATGACCCCTCATCAAAATTGGTTCACCAGTAACAATGAACGTGATGGTGACCAAGTATTTATAAGCAATGATAATACATGTACAGTGATTGGTGTTGATCGGTGCGCATCAAGATGTGTGATGGTATGAAGCGTATCTTGATCGATGTGAGGCACGTTCCTGAGTTGAGGAGGAGCTTGATATCTTTTGGTGCACCAGAGGCTCTTAGGTGCAAGTTCGTCATTTTTTATCATGTCCTTAAAGTTTCAAATGGGGTACTCGTAGTCATGAAGGCATAGAGGAATGGAAACCTTTATAAGTTGATTGGAAGCACTTCATCAGGTGGAGTTGCAACATATGTAGCGGATTCCACTTTATATGTATGTGGCATGTGCGCTTAGGCCACATGAGTGAGCGAAGCATGAAGGTAGTTTTTGAATGTTGTTTAATTCTAGTTTTTAAAAGTATTGATTTTAGTATATACGAGCATTGTATATATGGTAAACAATTGATATTGTCTTTTAAATCTAGGAAACATGTTTGTAAAGGGGTTTTAGATTATGTGCATTCTGATGTATGGGGGCCATCGCTCGTGGTTTTTTATGGAGGATCATCATGGTTTGTCACATTCATTGACAACTACTCTAAAGGGGTGTGGGTTTAATTTATGAAAAATAAATCTGAGGTTTTCACCAACTTCAACCAATGAAAGGCGATGGTGAAAAAACAGTAAGGGTAAAAAGTGAAAGTGTTGATGACAAATAACAGTGGAGAATTCATGTAACGACCCGTAAATTTCTGTATAATGGCTCGAGTACCACTTCGACCAGAAATCACTTAGGGTTAAATCCTTTAGAAATTTGACAAAGTTAACTAAGTGCTAAACTAAATTAGCCATAAAATCCAATTGAATCGCTTTAAATACGATCTGCAAGACCCAAAACTTGTAGGATCCTTGACGCTAGGTTACCCTAAAGTCTAGGATCAAACTCATTACCCGACTACTCTCGGGAACGAATTGACACTCTGTATCAGGTCTGGAACGCACATCGGGAGTCCAAATAATACGAGGTTAAGGACTTAGGACCGCCTCGCTGGGCTCGACAACCATCTCGAAAATCAAGTCCAGATGATGTCCCACGGCCGTTCGCTCTAGTCCGGAGCGAGGGAGTGTGAAAACTTCTGTTTTCTTTACAAAATAAATATCTTGAATAGTGATCTGGCACCTATCGCTTGCGTATATTTTATAAGCAACCAGACCGTCAGAATCTGACCCAAATACACCCTCGGATCAGGAAAAATTTCAGGAACATTTACATGTACTTGGAATTTCGGATCGAGGCCCACTGACCGTTGAACTGAAAATGGTCCGCCACCCATGATCTGGGATTCCGACCAAGACGAAAACATAACCCCACGTAGATCCAAGGTTAGAGAGCTCAAGTCCGACGTTTGACTCAAGGAGGGCAGCCAGAAACCCTCTTTTGAGCTGAATTAACGCCGATTTGCTTATAACTTAAGTATACCTTGAACATAAGTCTATTCCGGAGAGTTTTTAGGCTATATAAGGACCTTAGGGCATCCCCTCTCACAGCCATACGAATTTGGGATAAAACCCTAAGAAGAAGAGAAAAAAAGAGAGAGAAAGCTTGAGAGTTGTGGGAGAAACTCCCTCCTACGGTTTCCCATCACCACACAGGCTGCACCACCCCTTTCTTGACGCATTCCCGGCGATACCGACTCCATTTTAAAGTAATAAACCCTAATCCTAGATCTGTTTTGAGGTGTATAGGCTATAGGTTATGAAATAGCTAACCGATTTCACTCTTTAGGCTAGAAAACTCCCAAATACGGAAGCTCATCAAACCTTGCTGATCCGTTGAGATTCCAAGGAGCAAGGTGAGGACTTTAGGTGTATAGGTTACGGTTTTCAATGCTTTCAATGTCAGATAATGATATATTCATGATCTGCATGCAATTGCACATGTACAAAGTGCTTTCCGTTTTCTGTTTCGATTAAAATTGTAGAATATGGAATTTCACATATTCTAGGTATTCGTATAAAATACCGTATACGTATTTTTTTTGAAAATGTGTTTGACATGTTTATTTGTCGTATGGATATACGATATATGGATAAAATACTTATTTGGCGAAAGGATTCGCCTAAATACATGTTTACTAATATACACTATGTATGTAGAAATACGGTATTGTAAGAAGTACCGTATACATGTATATTTTAGCGATGCGTTTGTCATAATTAATTGTTGTATAAATATAGTATGTGCGCATAAAATATTTGCTTGGCGAAAAGACTCGCCCTAACACATGTTTGTTAACATACGCTATGTATGTTGAATTAGTGTATGTGAAGTGTTTGTGGAAATGCTAGGGTGAGTAAGTATTTGGATGTAGATGCCTTAGGAGGGTATTGAGATTGGATTCTCAACTACCCTAGCAACATGTATGATTACCTCCATGAGGTTGATCACTTAAACCGCTTACTTGCAATACATGTGTTTGTATTCCTATTGATGTAGTGCTTTACAACATGCTTTTTATCATGCTTTATAACATGCCTACTAGCATGCTTGAACTACTTTGTTTATCATGCTTTACTCTACATGCTATGGTTGGGAATTGACTGAGTTTGGGACTATGCCTATAGTCCAGACAATCGGTACCAAATTTGAGATCGTGGCTGAGGTTCATGTCGCCACGTGAGATGCATTTGACGAACCCGAGTCGTATGTCAGTTGGCGACAGTGGTTAGGCCACGCGAAGTGCTTATGCACTTCATGTCGTCTAATTGATTGTGCGCTCGAGCTAGTCAAGCCCGTCAAGTAACCCGATGTGTCTAATGTATGTTCACCATGTTTGGTCGCTACTGCCTAAACCTAAGGTACTAAACTTACCAGTGAGATCCCTTTTAACCATGGTACCTCGATCCGCTAAGACTCATGAGCCGGGCATGGTGGTATGGGACACTGTGGTCGAGCTGTCGGCCTACGCTGGGGCCACGTGCCTCCCCGTAGTGACCAGTGAGCAACCAGACTCGTGAGCCGATTATGGTGGTATGGGACACTATATTCGTGCTGTCGGCCTACATTGATAAGGTGATGGGGGAGTGGTGCAACGAAAGCGAGCAACAGCCCTGACAGCCCTTTGTAGTGACCGCGAGCATACTCTGAAATCGCGGTGAACCTTAGAATTTTACCGCGTTATATAGAGTATGAACTAGGCCTGTTTCTGTATAGTGATGAATCATTTAAGAGGTGATGGGGGAGTGGTGTAACCTTTGTGCGTAACAGCCCTGGTAGCCTTTGCAGTGACCTAGAAAACACACCATCGTCTGATATTAACTAGGACTAACGACCCTAGAATGGATCATGTTTGGGAATGATACAAGGGAGGTACCTTAGTTTACCAATCCTGCTGTTTGAAATGGACTAATTAAAAACTCGGTAATCATACTCATCATGCATTGCATGTGCCTGGAAGATGTGGAGCACTGAGGGATGAAAGCATGCCGCGAACGTGAGATGGTGTCGCACGAGGGAGGGTGTGGTGAGGGCATCCATCATACCTGCATTCATACTTGCGTTAATAAGAGTAATTAGTAGTGTTTGATTTTACTGTTTTATCATTACTGCTTGACTGTATTGATAACATGTTAACCTATGCTTTATTATTCCACTGAGTTAGCTACTCACTCCCACGTTACGGGACGGTGTTGCGCACACCAATCAGACTCTGTCTCAGGTTTAGGTGAGCTGATGACTCAGGAGGCGGAGCCTGATTATGATGAGGACCAGGAGGAGTTCTCCTATATGCAGTACTCTGGCAGCTTCAACTAGGTTGTCAGGATCGACGGGTTTTACAGGGATTGTTACTTAGTTTTATTTTTGACATTTTATTTATAAAACAGACATGTATATGGTGACTCGGATGAATTCATACTCTGGAGAATGAAATGATTTTGTTTCTTTACATACATATATATACAGTTCAGTCTTTCGCTTGCTTTTATACAAATGATCTGGAGTATGAATTACTGTTTTGATATAATCTCACTCATGTTTATTGCTCTAACACAGACAACATTTAATCATCATTAATTATGTTGCAAAAGTGATGCGTTGGAACTCGGGAGTTGAGTTATACTCGACCCCCAATTTTCAAGGCGTTACAAGTTGGTATCAGAGCATGATTTTGATTAAACCGGACCTGAGTTATGTTCCCACAACGTACGCTGACGCATTACAACTTAGGAGGGTGCGAGAATAATATGGAAACAGTCCTAGGTTTCCCCAATTTCACCATTTGACGAAGTTCATCGAAAACGTGCGTTTTGATCGGGTTCGTACTCGATCCTAATCGCACAAGTTGATCCCAAATCACTTCTAGACCGTCTATTGACGTGTCTAGATCACAATACAACCTCTACCCCAGACACAGTAATCGTAGCGAGTGCACGCGACTCATAGTGGACTTTCTATACCAAGTGGGGCAGGGGGTGAACTTGTGCGTGCCTACATTCGTATTGCGACAGATTGTGAGTACTGCGCGCTCCACCAGGAGCTCTGATTCACTTCCCTTCGGCCGACTCATATGCAGGATTGCACGGGAGTTTGGCTACAGTCTGGGGGTGAAAAGGCTAGCATCGATCCACTAAATCGACAAAAGTACTCTCCATCAGATGGAACTCGGGGCGCGGTGACGACGGGCTGACATGTGGAGAGTGAGGATGAAATAGAGAGCGAAGAAGACGAGAGTGAGAATGGGAGTGAAGCTGGAGAAGAAGAAGAAGAACCTGAGGCCCAGGATACAGAGGGGAGTTTACCTCCTGCGGCTCAGGAGCAGGGCACTGATCGGGCTTCCATAGATGCGCGTTTAGCACGTCTCGAGGAGGGCCAAGCCGCCCTGCGACAGGAAGTCGGGCGGGTCCAAACCAAGCTAAGCAAGGTGTCTCGCACCTTGAAGGCCATCCTGTGTTGTCTACAGGACAAGAATGCTCCTCCTCCATCGCCGGATTCGGATGCCTAGTCATCCGAGTTGTTGTTGTGGTTGTTTTGGTTACCGCATTAGGCGGTTTATGCTTTCATGCTAATGATGTAGTAGTTAGTAACATGATTTAAGTGTTTGATGCTTTGGATGTAATTGGCTCGCATGTAATTTCTGTCATGATTCATGTAACTATGTAGTCCATGTATTATGACAATTTTAGGTAAATGAAAAGCATGTAGCCTCTTTTACTATGAGATGTGTGAAATGCTTAAAGTGCTTGTATAATGCGTTGCTATGCTTTATCTCACAAATGTTACACCCTATGTTGTATAGGGCATGCCGCGGCAGTATACGCGGAGAACGGCACGCCTCCTTCTTAATAGCTCGATGGACCAGACTCCTTCTGGTAGTGGTGGTCCTACGGACCGAGGGTTAGGTTCTGATCAGCCTCCTGCTGGTCCTGCTGGTGGACTACCACCTTATACGCCCCCGGTTCGCAAGCAGTACCCGGCATCATCATCTATACAGCATGATTCACAGGCTACTCCACCTACTGATAGGATCGAGTAGTTGATGTTGATGATGCACCAGCAGCAGATGCAGCAGCAGCAGCACCAGCAGCAGCACCAGCAGCTTATGGCCACTATTGTTGAGGCCTTATCTCAGGGTGGTAGTGCGACTCCACCTCCGACATCTGCACGTCCTGCTGAGCATTCGGAGCCTCCTGCTCAGTTTGAGGATGTACCTCTGCCCTCACCCGTTGCACCTCCTACTAGAAATGTCTGTACCCGCGGCTTACTCGAGCGATTTCAGCGCTTGAGGCCTCCCTCATTCATGGGTTCTCACAGACCCGAGGAGGCAGAGTTTTGATTAGACCGCATCTTCAAGATGCTTCGGATGCTGCACTGTACAGAGGCAGAGCAGGTTGAGCTGACCGCTTTCATGTTTGAAAGGGAGGCCAGTCTATGGTAGGATAGTGTGCTGCGATCTGTTGCAGCGGACTACGTGTGGACTTGGGAGGCATTCGAGTTCCGGTTCCATGAGAAATACTACCCGCAGACGTACCGACATGAGCGGGAGGATGAGTTTCTGTGCCTCAGGCAAGGAGGCATGACGGTTACGGAGTACGAGCACCGCTTCACAGAGTTGCGCCACTTTGTCCTGACTATACTAGTTGATGAGCAGATGCGGATGCGTCGTTTTTCCTTGGGTTTGTGACCTGATATACGGTCGAAGATATGCTGTATCAGTATACCTACTTATGCGGCGCTGGTTCACATGTCTATGACGGCCGAGCAGGATGTGGACCGGATGGCCCGTTCTCGTGGTACCATGGTTCCGAGACCACGACAGAAGTTACAGAACAGGCCTATCCTAGGCAAGAGGCCTCGTGCTGACTCGCCTCCCAGGATCGTAGCGCCAGTGGCTCCGATGCGACACCCTATTGTGACCAGTACGTATTGCGGGAAACAGGGTCATCCTATTGGGAGTTGTTTCACGCGGATGAAGGATAGTGGTTTCTCTCCGCCGCAGATGTTGGGTCGTTCTCGCCCACAGACTTTATCGACTCCACCTCTACAGACTGCTCCTGCTCATCCTTCCTTCCGACCTCCTGTGTCACGCTTCAGGCCACCGCAACGGCCCTTGGTCCCACAGCCCAACCGTCAGCAGCAGGCTCGAGTACATATGCTCGTTGCTGAGGCACCTGAGACGTCCATTTCGGCCCCGACAGCTTTTGAGGGTACGGCTCACATTCACGGTACTTCCGTTTCTTTATTGGTGGACACTGGGTCCACTACTTCTATTATTTCTTGTGGGGCAGTTAAATGTCTATCTTTGCGTACTATTCCCACGAAGGGATTGAAACTTACTACGGCCACTGGGACTTTTTCGGATGTCGCATGGATATGTGAGGGTTGCTCCGTGGACTTGGGCAGCAGGACAATGCTCGTCGACCTCATTGCTGCTCCGCTATGGCACTACGATGTTATTTTCGGTATGGACTGGATCTCGAAGATGAGGGCAGAGATAGATTGCGATACTCAAGTCATGACGGCCTATGGATCCGATGGCACCGCTTTCGCATTTCCAGTGCAGGTCAGTTGGCCTTGCCGTGTTGACTGTTATACTGCTTTATTAGCATCGATCGATAGTCCGGCATTAGAAGATACGCTGGTGGTTCGGGAGTTTGCAAATGTGTTTAAGATGATTTTTGGCTTACCTCCTCAGCGCGAGATCGATTTCACCATTGATCTTACACCTAGTGCGACACCTATCTCATTGCTGACTTATCGTATGCCTCCATGCGAGATGGAGGAGCTGCGGAAGCAGATTGACAAGCTTGTAGAGAAGGGTTTCATACGACCTAGTGTGTCTCCTTAGGGAGCACCTGTCCTATTTGTGAAGAAGAAGGACGGGACACTACGGTTATGTATTGATTACCGTAGGTTAAACCAGGTCACGGTGAAGAACAAGTATCCTTTGCTCAGGATAGATGATCTGTTTGATCAGTTGAAGGGGGCGAAGTATTTTTCAAAGATTGATCTGTAGTCAGGGTATCATCAGCTGCGTGTCAAAGATGAGGACGTGCAGAAGACGGCTTTCAGGACATGCTTTGGGCACTATGAGTTCCTAGTGATGTCGTTCGGCCTTACGAACACACCAGCCGTGTTCATGGACCTGATGAACCGGGTATTTCGGCTTTTCCTATACCGATTCGTCATCATCTTTATTAATGATATTTTGATATACTCTGCGAGTCGGGAGGAGCACGAGGAGCACCTGAGAGCGGTGTTAGGTACGCTGAAGAAGAACCAGTTGTTCGCACAGTACAAGAAGTGCGACTTCTGGCAGGAGGAAGTCAAGTTCCTCGGACATGTAGTGTCCAAGGATGGGATAGCAGTGGACCTTGCTAAGGTAGCCGCGGTTCAGGATTGGCAGCAGCCTGCCTCGATTACCGAGGTGAAGAGTTTCATTGGTCTTGCAGGGTATTACAGGCGTTTCATTCGGGATTTCTCGAAGATTGCTAGGCCGTTGTCTCAGTTGACCCAGAAGGACCTGAAGTTCGCCTGGAATGAGAAGGCGGAAGCAGCTTTCAAGGAGCTGAAGGACAAGTTGACGTCCGCCCCTGTGCTAGTATTGCCAGAACAAGGGGTTAAGTACACGATATACACTAACGCGTCTTGCGTTGGTTTGGGTTATGTCCTTATGCAGAAGGACAGGGTGATTTCGTATGCCTCGAGATAATTAAGGAAGCACGAGGAGAATTACCCTACACACGACCTGGAGTTGGCAGCTGTCATCTTTGCATTGAAGCTCTGGAGACATTACGTATACGGAGAGGAGTTCGAGCTTTTCTGCGACCACAAGAGCCTTAAGTATATATTCACACAGCGAGACTTGAATATGAGACAACGCCGATGGATGGAGACCTTAAAGGACTTCAAGTTCGAGGTTTCCTACCATCCGGGCAAGGCGAACCTTGTGGCAGACGCGTTGAGCCGCAAGAAGGCTATAGCATTTGCGGCTCCGTTGATGGTAGCAGAGTGGGACATGGTTGAGTTCGTGCGGGACTTCGAGCAGAGACTCACTGTGGATGAGCCATTTGAGTGTGTGGCGCACATTAGGGTGCGACCACTGGTGGATGATAGGATCGTTGAGGCCTAGAAGGGCAATGTGCGGTTGTCTGAGCTTCGAGAGCAAGCTAGCGACACCGAGGACTCCGAGTGGAGAGTTGGTTCTGATGGGGGTCTACGATTCCGTGGCCGCCTATGTGTTCCTGATAGTCCTGACTTGAGACAGGAGCTTCTCGAGTCTGCTCATAACTCGAAGCTCGCGATGCATCCTAGTAGCACGAAAATGTACCGGGATATGAGACGGTCGTATTGGTGGGATAACATGAAGGCCCACATCGCTGAGTATGTGTCTCGTTGTCTGACGTGACAGCAGGTCAAGGTAGAACATCGCCGACCTTCTGGACTGCTTCAGCCCATGCCCATAGCAAAGTGGAAGTGGGACTTCATCTCCATGAATTTCATATCAGGACTGCCGAAGACGAGGAAGGGACACAATTCCATTTGGGTGATTGTGGACCGGTTGACCAAATCGGCCCATTTCCTCCCTATCAGAGTTACGAGCTCTGTAGATAAGCTGGCTAGATTGTACATCAGAGAGATTGTGCGTCTGCATGGAGTCCCACTTGAGATCGTGTCGGACAGAGACACGAGGTTCACATTTATCTTCTGGACTCGTATCCAGGAAGCGATGGGTGTGAAGTTGAAGTTCAGTATGGCGTTTTATCCTCAGACTGATGGGCAGACAGAGCAGGTGAATCAGATTTTGGAGGATATGTTGCGGGCCTGTGTGCTGGACTTCAAGGACAGCTGGGATGACTGTCTTCCTTACGCAGAGTTCACCTACAACAACAGCTTCCAGGCGAGTATTGGTATGGCGCCAAATGAGGCCCTGTATGGTCGTCATTGCAGAGCACCGCATTGTTGGGCTGAGGTTGGCGAGCGTAGTCTGATTGGCCCGGAGTTGGTACAGGCGACTACAGAGAAGGTCAACATTATCAGGCATTGACTACTTACAGCACAGAGCAGGCAGAAGAGTTACGCCGATACGAGGCGGCGACCGCTTGAATTCAAGGTCGGAGACCACGTGTTCCTCAGAGTTTCCTCTATGAAGGGAGTCCTTCGGTTCGGGAAGAAGGGGGAGCTTACACCGAGATTTATCTGTCCGTTTCAGATACTGGATCGAGTGGGTGCTATGGCTTATCGTCTTACTTTGCCCACATCGCTTACAGCTGTACACAATGTATTTTATGTATCTATGCTGAAGAAGTACGTTCCTGATCCTTCACATATCATCAGATGGGAACAGGTACAGCTGAGCGAGGATGCTACATATGAGTTGTGTCCGACGCGTATACTTGACAAGGAGCAAGTACTACGTAGCAAGGTCATTCCACTTGTGAAGGTACTATGAACGCATCATTCAGTGGAGGAAGCTACTTGGGAGACTGAGGCCGAGGTCAGAAAGAACTACCCTCAGATTCTTGAGGAATACGAAAAAGTACAAATTTCGAGGATAAAATTTTTGTTTAAGGGGGGTAGATTGTAACAACCCGTAAATTTTCGTATAATGGCTCGAGTACCACTTCGACTAGAAATCACTTAGGGTTAAATCCTTTAGAAATTTGACAAAGTTAACTAAGTGCTAAACTAAATTAGCCATGAAATCCAATTGAATCGCTTTAAATACGATCTGCTAGACCCAAAACTTGTACGATCCTTGACGCTAGGTTACCCTAAAGTCTAGGATCAAACTCATTACCCGACTGCTCTCGGGAACGAATTGAAACTCCGTATCAGGTCTGGAACGCACATCGGGAGTCCGAATAATACGAGGTTAAGGACTTAGGACCGCCTCACTGGGCTCGACAACCATCTCGAAAATCAAGTCCAGACGATGTCCCACGGCTGTTCGCTCGAGTCCGGAGCGAGGGAGTGTGAAAACTCCTGTTTTCTTTACAAAAAAATATCTTGAATAATGATCTGGCACCTATCGCTTTCGTACATTTTATAAGCAACCAGACCGTCAGATTCTGACCCAAATACACCCTCGGATCAAGAAAAATTTCAGGAACATTTACATGTACTTGGAATTTCGGATCGAAGCCCACTGACCGTTGAACTGAAAATGGTCTGCCACGCGTGATCTGGGATTCCGACCGAGACGAAAACATAACCCCACGTAGATCCAAGGTTAGAGAGCTTAAGTCCGACGTTTGACTCAAGGAGGGCCGCCAGAAAACCTCTTTTGAGCTGAATTAACGCCGATTTGCTTATAACTTAAGTATACCTTGAATATAAGTCTATTCCGGAGAGTTTTTAGGCTATATAAGGACCTTAGGGCAGCCCCTCTCACAGCCATACGAATTTGGGATAAAACCCTAAGAAGAAGAGAGAAAAATAGAGAGAAAGCTTGAGAGTTGTGGGAGAAACTCCCTCCTACTGTTTCCCATCACCACACGGGCTGCACCACCCCTTCCTTGACGCATTTCCGGCGATACCGACTCCGTTTTAAGGTAATAAACCCTAATCCTAGATCTGTTTTGAGGTGTATAGGTTATAGGTTATGAAATAGCTAACCGATTTCACTCTTTAGGCTAGAAAACTCCCGAATACGGAAGCTCATCAAACCTTGCTGATCCGTTGAGATTCCAAGGAGCAAGGTGAGGACTTTAGGTGTATAGGTTACGGTTTTCAACGCTTTCAATGTCAGATAATGATAGATTCATGATCTGCATGCAATTGCACATGTACAAAGTGCTTTCCGTTTTCTGTTTCGATTAAAATTGTAGAATATGGAATTTCACATATTCTAGGTATTCGTATAAAATACCGTATACGTATTTTTTTTGGAAATGTGTTTGACATGTTTATTTGTCGTATGGATATACGATATATGGATAAAATACTTATTTGGAGAAAGGATTCGCCTAAATACATGTTTACTAATATACACTCATGTATGTAGAAATACGGTATTGTAAGAAGTACCGTATACATGTATATTTTAGCGATGTGTTTGCCATGATTAATTGTTGTATAAATATAGTATGTGCGCATAAAATATTTTCTTGGCAAAAGGACTCGCCCTAACACATGTTTGTTAACATACGCTATGTATGTTGAATTAGTGTATGTGAAGTGTTTGTGGAAATGCTAGGGTGAGTAAGTATTTGGATGTAGATGCCTTAGGAGGGTGTTGAGATTGGATTCTCAACTACCCTAGCAACATGTATGATTACCTCCATGAGGTTGATCACTTAAACCGCTTACTTGCAATACATGTGTTTGTATTCCTATTGATGTAGTGCTTTACAACATGCCTTTTATCATGCTTTATAACATGCCTACTAGCATGTTTGAACTACCTTGTTTATCATGCTTTACTCTACATGCTATGGTTAGGAATTGACTGAGTTTGGGACTATGCCTATTGTCCAGACAATCGGTACCAAATTTGAGATCGTGGCTGAGGTTCATGTCGCCACGTGAGATGCGTTTGACGAACCCGAGTCGTATGTCAGTTGGCGACAGTGGTTAGGCCACGCGAAGTGCTTATGCACTTCATGTCGTCTAATTGATTATGCGCTCGAGCTAGTCAGGCCCGTCAAGTAACCCGATGTGTCTAATGTATGTTCACCATGTTTGGTCGCTATTGCCTGAACCTAGGGTACTTACCAGTGAGATCCCTTTTAACCATGGTACCTCGATCCGCTAAGACTCATGAGCCAGGCATGGTGGTATGGGACACCGTGGTCGAGCTGTCGGCCTACGCTGGGGCCACGTGCCTCCCCGTAGTGACCAGTGAGCAACCAGACTCGTGAGCCGATTATGGTGGTATGGGACACTATATTCGTGCTGTCGGCCTACATTGATAAGGTGATGGGGGAGTGGTGCAACGAAAGCGAGCAACAGCCCTGACAGCCCTTTGTAGTGACCGCGAGCATACTCTGAAATCGCGGTGAACCTTAGAGTTTTACCGCGTTATATAGAGTATGAACTAGGCCTGTTTCTGCATAGTGATGAATCGTTTAAGAGGTGATGGGGGAGTGGTGTAACCTTTATGCATAATGACCACAGCGTAAACTTTGCGGTGACCTAGAAAACACACCATCGTCTGATATTAACTAGGACTGACGACCCTAGAATGGATCATGTTTGGGAATGATACAAGGGAGGTACCTTAGTTTCTCAATCCTACTGTTTGAAATGGACTAATTAAAAACTCGGTAATCATGCTCATCATGCATTGCATGTGCCTGGAAGATGTGGAGCACTGAGGGATGAAAGCATGCCGCGAACGTGAGATGGTGTCGCACGAGGGAGGGTGTGGTGAGGGCATCCATCATACCTGCATTCATACTTGCATTAATAAGATTAATTAGGAGTATTTGATTTTACTGTTTTATCATTACTGCTTGACTATATTGATAACATGTTAACCTATGCTTTATTGTTCCACTGAGTTAGCTACTCACTCCCACGTTACGGGACGGTGTTGCGCACACCAACCAGACTCTGTCTCAGGTTTAGGTGAGCCGATGACTCAGGAGGCGGAGCCTGATTATGATGAGGACCAGGAGGAGTTCTCCTATATGCAGTACTCTGGTGGCTTCGACTAGGTTGTCAGGATCAACGGGTTTTAAAGGGATTGTTACTTAGTTTTATTTTTGACATTTTGTTTATAAAACAGACATGTATATGGTGACTCAGATGGATTCATACTCTGGAGAATGAAACGATTTTATTTCTTTACATACATATATATACAGTTCAGTCTTCCGCTTGCTTTTATACAAATGATTTGGAGTATGAATTACTGTTTTGGTATAATCTCACTCATGTTTATTGCTCTAACACAGACAACATTTAATCATCATTAATTATGTTGCATAAGTGATGCATTGGAACTCGGGAGTTGAGTTATACTCGACCCCCGGTTTTCAGGGCGTTACAATTCACTTCAGGGGAATTCAATCAATATTATAAGACGAATGGATTATGAGACACAACACAGTGCACCACACGCCAGAGCAAAATGTTGTGGCTAAGTGGATAAACCAGACTCTCTTAGAGTGAGCCCAATGCATGATGATCAATGATAAGTTAGGTAAGGAATTGTGGACTAAAGCTGTTAACACAACTTGTTGCTTGGTAAATCGGTCCCCTTCTACTGTCATTAGATGTAAAATTTCAAAGTAAGTGTAGAGTGGTCAACATGTAGATTACTCGGGGCTGCAAGTATTTGGTTGTAAAGCTTACTCTCATGTATCGTCAGTTGAAAGGGATAAGCTGGACTAAAGGGTTAAGAAGTACATCTTTATTAGTTATGGTGATGATGTGAAGGGTACAAGCTACATAATCAGGGTCACATAAAAATTCATCCTTAGTCGCTACGTCAAATTTGACAAAGGATCATTATTCTGTAAAGATGAGCACAAGGAAACAGAAAGTTGGTTGTTAACATTCAAATAAACTAAGATGAGACACATGATGATACAAAAATGCAGACAGAAGTGCATGATCAGGTAGAGCAACCACATGTAACAAGGAATCCACCAAGGGATCGTAGGTTATCGACGAGATACAAGGATTACTCAAATATTGTATTTACTCTCATTACAGATGAAGGGGGTCCGTTTACTTTTCAGGAGGCTCTTAATGAGCCAGATGCTGAAAAGTGAAAAGTTAGATGGATGATGAGATAAACTTCTTATACAAAAATAAGATGTGGGAGCTAATGGAGCTTCCCTTCGGCCGTAAAGCGATTAAGTACAAGTGGATCTTCAAGAAGAAACATGATTGGTACAAGACGATGTTGGTAGCAAAGGGATATGCTCAGAAGGCAGGTGTTAACTTCATTGAAATATTCACGGTGATAGTTCACACGGAGAAGTTCAAATTCTGTGCAACTTATATGGGCTTGGCGAAGGTGTCAATGGAAAACAGAGTGTACATAAGAAGCGATGGTGGAGCTATTATGCAAGGCAGAATTAGAGATGAGGATAAGAAGTTATAAAGAATGAATATTGAAGACATTGTAGAGATTATTGTTGATGTCTTAAATTTTTAAACAACAAGGTCTGTATATGCCATCAAAGGGTCATCGATGAGGTGTCTATGCCATCGAAGTCCCATCGAGAAAATCAATGTTGGTTGATGAAACTTTTTTGTGTTGCTACTTGATGTCATCGAAGTAAGTTCGATGTCATCGACAGATTGTCAATGGCATTGAAGACCCATTAAAGATGCGCATGGAATTGCGCAAGTGTGGGATTTGTTTCCTATTCCAGTTGTGATAGTATATATATCGGGTGTAATCGGGATCGAAGTAAGTGATGGGTATTATAGGGCTTTCGAATTCATTTCTAAGGGTTTCAAGGGCATAGCTAGGGTTTGTGAAGTGGATTCGAGGTTTGTTCGAATAAGTAATACTCTATCTCTTGTAATTTTCACTTTCATTAATGTTGTGGATCTCCAACACACATTACAATGTGAGATGAGTTAGCATCATAGTCCGAAACTTCTTTGTGCAGTCGTTGAGTGTGCCCAACCCGACCCATTATAGTGTCGCCCTTTCAATGGTGCTGACCTTGATGTATGTATTGTCATCCATCTATTTCGCAGGTCATTTTAGGGCATAAACCTAAAACAAAATCATATCCAATTCTCAAGTGAGCCATAACATAGGAAACAGTGGTGATTGACTATTAATTAGCTACAAAAGTTTTGGATCAAGCTGACATTTGTTTTTTTCCCTTTCATCTAGTTTATGTGACCTTATCAACCGGTTGGATAGCTAATAAATATTACTGGAACATTACCTAAGATTTGCATCTTCTTCATGTTTTGGGCTCATGACCCAACATGATCCGAAAAAATGGATGAATAGTGTGGATATATAATAAATATATCAAGGCAAGGCCATGGTAAGAACCGCACCGTCTTAATTGTGGCCGGGGCCGCACCCAACACGCTACAATTGCAACTTGTTTACTTGCATCCCAAGTTACCTCACCAAGAGACTCCGTCTACTTTAATTGATGGCTGACAGATAAAAGCACTCCTAGAAGAAAAATACCAAAAATCTCCATACATGGCGTTGTATGTGGGAACCGATCACTGAGTTGCAATGCCATCATAATTTGTGGCATCAATCCATTTTTCGCGTAGAGATGCTATTTATTTAAGAAATTTACGCCATGAAAATGGTGGGCCCATATGAAAAACATACCATATAGGTCGGCTCATCAGATAAGCCACAGCGTCAGAGAGAATGGTCCCCGATGGTCTGATGCCCATTGCTGGTGTGGGCTACCTTGAGACTGGATCAGCCTAATGGCGTCAAATAAGACGGAAACGGAATGGCTGGTGCTGCGTCAAATAAAATGAAGACTCTAAGAAGTTAGCGAACTAGGTAAGGCAATGGCCTCACCCAAGCTAGTGTGGCCTTACAATGGGGTCTACCTTGATGTGTGTATTTTATTTCGACTTGGTCATTCATTTTTTTCAAATTAATTTAGAGCATAAGTTTAAAAATGAAGCATATCCAATTATTAAGAGGACCATAGCATAGGAAACAGTGGTGATTCGCCATTTTTGGGCTACAAAAGTTTTGAATTAAGTTGATATTTTTCCATCCCTTCGTTCAGGTTTCCATGAATTTATCAATAGATTAAATGACAAAGAAATATTATGTAAACATTATAGTAAGCTTTAGAAAAGTTTTAAAGATAGGTGCTCATCACCATTATTTCTTATGGTATGGTCCACTTATGATTTGGATCTTCTTTATATTTGGGTTCATGTCCTAAAATAATGTCTAAAAATAGATGAATAGCATACATACATCAAGGTGAGCCCACCCCACCGTCTTGGGTGAGACCAGGCTACACCTAATCCACCCCCAAAGAACCCACCCTGTAAGTCAGCCTCTGGAAAGCAAATTAGCTGAACAATACCAAACTCTGATTAGAGCTGGGCATCGGACTGAGTCGGATCGGATTGGGTCCAACTTGAACCGATCCGAAATCTACATGACCTGATCCGAACTGGGACCGAGTCCGAGTCACCTGACTTGAACCGATCCGAAATGTACATGGCCTGATTTGATCCGAGTCCGACTCGGTTAGGAAATCCGAGTCGAATCGGATTGGGCACGGTTCGGATCGGATCCCTATAATAAAGGACCACCAGCGGGCAGGGACTTCACGACTAGCCAGGGCGAGATCCAGACATCCAATGGACCGCACGGCTAGCCAGGGCGGGCGGACAAGTAGCAGGCAGTGGGCCATGGCTGGCCGACAAGCCACAATCGCACAACGAGCCAGTGCGGTCCACCACAGTGAGCCATTGAGCTCCTAAAATAAAAAATAAACTGGAGCGGCTGAGTGGGTCCTACCTGATGAATGGAGAATGGAGATGATGAATGGCCGGATCTGCTGTGTGGAGACTCGAGTGACCGGATGCCGGATCGAGATCGGGATCGGTAGACAAATCCGAAACGGGATTGGGATCAGGAGTGGTGTGCCGAGATGCGGAGTGGAGTTTGAAGACTCTGAACTGGCCAGATTGGGATCGAGACCTGCGTTCGGGTAGAAATGAGACGAGAGGTATTTGGGGATTTAGGGTTCGACGTGGCGAGCTCTCGGGTGCGGGTAGAGAGGGTAGGATAAAAACAGAAGGGTAAAAAACTATATATATATATATATATATATATATATTTGAGAAATGCTCACACACAACTAGTTGGACCCTGAGTTTTGGTCCAACTAGCTGGGCATTTAATGAAAAAATTCCCCCTTTTATACAATGCATACACCTGTATCGAGGAATTTTAAAATGCATGTCATAGTCATGTAAAGTGACATATGTGTTAAGATCTAAACCATTCATCAGTTAGGATCCACTAAGGAGAACTTATATGCTAAAAACTAAGAAACTACACTTTTAAGAAAAGTACAAGTGTGCATGTTAAATCTAGATCATTGGACTATTTTATTAACAACCCATTATTTTCATAAGTATTTGACATGTTTAATCATAAGATCATCATTTTTTATTTTTTTTGCCGCTAACGAGTTGATAATGTAATTTATCTAATGTACAGAACTGATTTTTAGTTGGATGGTCCAAATTTATAATAAGTATGTAGTCCATTCTACATTTAATGAAAAAAAAAACTCTCGTAATTAATGTAAGTAAATGCTTCCATGGTAGACTAATTACATTTTGGCATGGAAAAGGGCCAACAGCTTGAGTGGGCCCATCATTGTGTTAATGTAAAATCAACCCCGTCCATTAGGTATGTCACCCCATGTTGGATCAAGATCTCAAATTTCATTCCCATCCTTAGTTCACGTGAATCACATGATTAGAAACAGTGTATATCGAAAGGTTCACCCTCTAAACTATTTCCATCAGTGTGGCTCACATGAATCATATATGGACTTCGTTTTTGGGACTCAGGCTTAATTTTGGTGTGATATCTAATAGCCGGAACGGATTTCATAGTTTCTTTACGATGGGCCCTGAAAAAAAAATCAAGAGCGGATGTCTCTCTCCTAATTATTCCTATTGGTGTAGCCTATCTAAACCACTGATTAGCCTAATTTCTTTGGTTTGAGTCTATCACTAGATTACATGTTTAATGGTCGGAGTGGATCTTACATACATTTAAAAGTGGGCCCGTGAAAAAATCTGAGGTGGGAGTGCGTGTGGTACCTGTTCCCAAAATATTACCATTTGGCGTAATTAATGCTCGTAATGCTGGCATAGAGGTGGCGTTGTGACAGGAATTTCCTGCGAATGCCTTTTGCAGGAAGTTCCTGCGCAAGGATGCCGGGTGGGCCCAGTGCAATGCATGTGAGAAAATTATTCCGTCCATCCGTTTTGCGAACACATTTCAGGAGGTTATACAAAAAATGAGGTGGATACAAGACTCAAAGGTGTCACACGAGAGGGGAAATTGGGGAAAGAAATTCCCATCGTTGAAACCTTCCTGGACCCCACCTTGATGTTTGTATGCAATCCAAACCCTTTATAAGGTCATTCCAAAATGGATGAAGTGAAAACACTAAAAATATAGCCTAATACAGAAATTTATGGCCATAAAAATGTGTCAACGGTGCTCACTGAATAATAACTAATTCCTCTCGTGTGACCCAGTTGAGTGCTTGATACATCTATTTTTTTGTCGCACATCCTAAAATTATCTTTCAAAAAGGATAGATGGGATAGATTTCACACAAAGACTGAAAAATATAAATAATGTATATAAGTCAAAAGATCATAATCGGTCTCCAGAGTATGAATATAACATTGAGTCACTGTGTAAATGAAATATTACATGTAATATTACAAAGTCAAAAGTATCAAAAATAGTTCAACAAAAGTAAAACCCTGTAGCCCCGTCGAACAGGAGAGCCTATGCGAATCCATCAGAGAACTGCATGTAAGAGTACTCATCCTGATCGTCGTAATAATCAGGCTCCGCCTCGGGAGTCATGCCATCATCTACAATCAAGACAAAGTCTGGTTTGGTGTTCAAACACCATCCTATAACGTGGGAGTGAGTGATCAACTCAGTGGAACAATAGAGCATGGGTTAACATGTTATCAATTCAGTTAAGCAGTAATGATAAAGCAGTAAATCACACATTCCTAGTACTGTTGTTAATGCAAGAATGCATGGATGTATGATGCATGCCCTCGCCTACGCTCCCTCAGCGACTTCATCTTACGTTCGCAATGATAACACTGCCTCAGTGCTTGACCTGCAACGCCTGATTGCATGCGTAATGCGGTGCATGCATATGCTTACCAAGTTTTTATTAGTCCTTTTCATACAGCAGGATTGGGAAACTAAGGTACCTCCCTTATTTCATTTCCAAACAATGATCCATTCTAGGGTCGTCAGTCCTAGATAATCTCATACGATGATGCGGTTCTAGGTCGCTATAAAGGGCTGTCAGGGCTGTTGCACGCACTCGTTGCACCGCTCCCCCATCACCTTATTAATACATGCCTAGTTTATACTCTGTTTACTATAGGAAGACTCGTCGACTCACCGCAGATTTAAAGTATGCTCGAGGTCACTACAAAGGGCTACCAGGGCTGTTGCACGCACTCGTTGCACCGCTCCCCCATCACCTTATCAATGTAGGCTGACAGCTCAAATACAGTGTCCCATACGACCGTATTTAGCTCACGAGTCTAAGTTGCTCACTGGTCACTACGGGGAGGCTCGTCGCCCCAGCGTAGGCCGATAGCTCGACCACGGTGTCCCATACCACCATGTCCGACTCATGAGTCTTAGCGGATCGAGGTACCAAGGTTAAACGGGATTCCGCTGGTGAGTTTGGTACCTCAGATTCAAGCAGTAGCGTCCATACATGATGAACATACAATGGGCCAATCGGGTTACTTGACGGGCTCGACTAGCACGAGCGCACATTGCATCGATCGACATGAAGTGCATAAATACTTCGTGTGGCCTAACCACTGCCGACGACCAACATATGACACGGGTTCGTCAAACACGTCCTACTTGGCGAATGAATCTCAGCCACAACTTCAAGTCTGTTACTGATTGCCTGGACTATCATATAGCCCCAATCACATTCAATCCTTAACCAGAAAATATGTATAGTAGTCTAAGCAGAGTTAACAAAGTAATGCAACAGGTTAACAAGCATGTTATAAAGCACAATATAAACAGGAAATACAAACACATACATTTCATAAGTAAGCGATTAAATTAAATAACTTGCATGGAGGAAATCATTACATCTCTAAAGTAGTTGAGAATCCTATCTCAACACCTACCTAAAGTACAATCATCTAAGTACTTACTCATATAGGCATTTTCACAAACACTTAGAATATACTTATTAACATACATAACGTATATTAGCCAAAACATATATTAGGGCGAATTCTTTCGCCGAGTAAGTATTACACCAATATATAGCATGTACATACAGTAATTTATCATGACAAACACACTTTCATAATTTGTACGTATACGGTATTTTCTACAAATATACAGAATACACTATATGTCATATTTTGCATACGTAACTGAATCGCAAAACGAACATCGCATTTTGCATGTACAATAACACCCAGATTATGAATTTATCATTATCAAACATTGAAAGCATTGAAAACTATAACCTAAGCATCTAAAGTCCGCACCTTATGTCGTAGAAGTGAGAAACGGACTCAGTTAAACACCAACTCTTAATCACTGGCAGAACGGCAACCTAAGACATGAAATAGGTTAGCTACTTCATCACTTACACTCATCGGATCTCTAGAGCTGATTAGGGTTAAGATTTCTTACTCGAAAACGGAATCGGAATCACCAGAAAAGCGATACAGTTGTGATGGATAGATACGGAGAATAGCAGGGATTGATTCTCCAGAATAACTCCAACTTCTCTCTCACTTTCTCTCTCTTTTCTCTCTTCTCTCCTAGGGTTTTCTCAAATTCGTATGGTGTAAATGAGAGAGGGTTTAAGGTCCTTGTATAGGCCTAAAATTGATGGAAATAGCCCAATGGCCAAGGTATACTTAGGTTATGTCCAAAGTGCATCTATTTCAGCTCAACGGAGCACTTCCGGAGCCCCCCTTGAGCCAAAGGTCGGACTTAAGCTCATAGACTATGAATCTAGGTCGAGTTAAGTTTTCGTTCCAATCGGGTTCCCAGATCACACGTGGCGGACCAGTTTCAGTTCAACGATCACCGAAACTCGATCAGGACTACAAGTACACTGCCATGTGTATGAAATTTCTCCTGATCTGAGGGTGTATTTGGGTCAGATTCTAACGGTCTGATTGCTTATATCAGGCTCGTAAACGACAAGTCTCAGATTACTTAAATTAGGTTTAATTTTTAAAGAAAACTACGTTTTCTCACACACTTCACTCTGGGCTCAAGAGAATAGCCCCGGGACACTATCTGGATTTGATTTCCGAGATGGTTGTCAAGCCCAGCAAAGCGGTCCTAGTTATATAATTTTGTAGTAATTGGACTTTCAACGTGCGATGCAGATCCGATCGGAGTTTTAATGTACTCCCGAGAGCAACTGGGTAATGAGATTGATCTTAGATTTTAGGGCAACCTAGCGTCACTGATTCCACAAGTTTTGGGTCTTGCAGATCGTATTTAAAGTGAATCAAGCGGATTTCGTAGCTAATCTAGTTTAGCACCTAGTTAACTTTGTCTAATTTCTAAAGGATTTGATCCTGAGTGATTTCTGCCTGAGGTGGTACTCGGGTCTTTGTACGAAATTTTTCGAGACATTACAAAAACATATCAGTAGGGCCCACCCAGCGTCCTTGTGCTCTCTTGCAGGAAATCCAGGTCCGTTGTTTTGGTAATTAATCCTCGTAATGCCTATCCACGAGTGATTTAAATGCAACTTTAAAAAAGAGTGGCCCCTTCGAGTAGGCCGACTATGGTGTTAATTTTAAATCTACCCTGAACATCTGATGGGTCATCTCACTTTACACCTAGCACTCAAATTTCAGGCCTATCCATGCTTCGAGTGGACCACACAACTGAAAATAGTTGATAAAGAAAAGTTCACCTTCCAAACTATTTACGTTGGCGTGGCCTACTTGAAAGATGAATGGATTTGAATTTTGTCCCTATATAAGTTCTCCTTAGTGGATCCTAACTGATGAATGGCTTAGATCTTAGCAAATATGCCACTTTACCTAACTATGACATGCATTCTAAAATCCCTCAATATAGGTGTATGCATTGTATAAAAGGGTAATTTTTCATTAAATGCCCAGCTAGTTGGACCAAAACTCACAGTCCAACTAATTGTGTGTGAGCATTACTCTCTCTCTCTCTCTCTCTCTCTCTCTCTCTCTCTCTCTCTCTCTCTCTATATATATATATATATATATATATATATATATGGGAAAAGGTATTATGCACTCGAGCTCACGATAAGCTCCCGTGAGTCGAGCTGTGTGGGCTCCACCGTGATGCGTGTCGACCATCAACACCGTGCATTTGATGGGTCCCCTTTAAATTATGGGATATCCCAAAATCAGCCATTATCTGGAACTCGGTGGGCCATACCATCTAAAATCATGTGAAGACATGCCAAAAACATATAAAAGCACTTGGTGGGGCCCACTTGAAATTTGCATGCGTCTGAAACTTGGTCTGAACCCTCATCCAAGTGGGACACACATAATGGATGGGCTGGATTTGCAAACCACATCTCGGTGGGCCCAAAAAATGATTATGAATGTTTTAATGGTGCATGGCCCCCCTCAACTTCTGTATGTGGTGTGGCCCACACAAGTAATGTATTGACTTGATTTTTGAGACCTAGGCCCACGATGGAATGGTGCAGCTGACTGATGGGGTAGATATTCGAAACGCATCACGGTGGGGCCCACATAACTCGACCTCATGGGACGTTCCCATCTGCTCGAGCACATAGTACATTTTCCATATATATATATATATATATATATATATATATATATATATATATATATATATATATATGTTAGGGTAAAAATATAAATACATACTTATTAATAGATCTGGTTCGAATTGGATCGGATCGGATCTATTCGGATCATGTTTTGAATCGGATCGATCTGGATTGACCATGATCCGAACTCGATCCAAAAATCATTCGGATCTAAATTACCTAACTTGATCCGCACTGATTTAGGCTGTCGATTCGGCTCAAATTGGATCGGATCCATCGGATCAGATCAGACATGCCCAGCTCTAACTCTGATTTGGGACACTTGTTTGTTGAAATAAGACTAAGAAAATTTTCAATTTTAAGAGATTGATATTCAAATAAGTGTTATTTTTCTATCTAAATACGTGTATCATCCATCCTGCTCGGCCATTTTATCAAAGTTTTTCTCTTTTGAACGACCACCGCGGAACTTACCATGGCTATGGGCCCGACCTAGCATTCCGAGGAACTTTCCGTCGCAGCCCCACCTAGCTTTCGTAGGAACTGCCCATCGCGGTGGGCCAATCCGCGTCCTCTTTTGTCTAGGGGGGGTCCAAGAAATACTCTAATCAATGGTACAGAAATGCTTTAAAAAAGATAAAGTTCTCAATAATCATTTTGATGTGATGGATAGTACGGTCCAATAACTTGAACATAAACTACGTAGACATCACATACAGCGGCTGTAGGAATACAGCCATTCTTTTTCCGCCAAAGTGCCTCGTGTATAGAAAATCTGAATCGTGTAATAGGTTAGCCACCCCACGATGATCTAACAAGTCCACACATCAAGTGGGACACAACATACAGACTATTGTATGACTTGGTAGGCCTGATTTTAATAATACGTGATGATCAATATCGGTCCAGAGTTTGAACGGAACGGATATTCTATACTTGTGAGATGTTGGCACGAAAGGAATAGATGCACGTGTAAGTTTACGAACGGCTACTGTAAGTGGTCATTGCAAAGCATCTTATCTAACATACGCCGCAGCTGCATCGAACGAAAAAGTAATACGTGGAAAGTGGCGCGTCCCGCCAAGAGGAGGAATGCATGTCGATGTGAATCCCGGACACTGATCACGGACGCGGACTGCGTCTGCCCCTGCTGTCTGGACGGACTAGTCTAAGCAGGGCCTCTGTGGGGGCCAACGTTATGTTTGATTTTTATCCCTACTGTCTATCCATTTTACTAGATCATTTTACGGAATAAAATAATAGATAAAGAAAATTTATGGCTCAAACAGATCACACAGTGGAGGTTGAATACCCACCGTTAAACGACCATCTTGGGACTCGACCTAGCATTCCCAGAAGCTTTCTGTCACGGCCCCACGTAGCTTTCGCAGAAACTTCCCATCACGGTGGGCCCCACCTAGCTACCGGTTGAAGGAAGCTCCTGCGAAAGGCCTTTCAGACAATCCGCGTCCTCTATTGTCCTAGGAAGGAAGGGTCGAAGAAATACTCTAGCCAATGGTTAGATGGTTTAAAAAAGAAAAAGTTCTCGTTAATGCATCTTGATGTAACGTGGATCGTACGGTCAACTACTCGATGATAAACTATGTAAACATCACGTTCAGCCGCGGTAGGGAATACAGCCATTCGTTTTCCGCCAAAGTCTCTCATGTATAGAGCATCTGAACCGTGTAATAGGTTGGCCACCCTACGATGATCTATCAAGTCCACTCATCAAGCGGGACACAACACAGAGACTATCGTATGACTTGATAGGCTTGATTTTAATAATACGTGATGATCAATATTGGTCCAGCGTTTGAACGGAACGGATATTCTACACACGTGAGATATTGGCACGAAAGGAGTAATTGCACCGGGTAAGTTCGCATACGGCTACTGTAAACGTTCTTTGCAAAGCATCTGATCTAATATACGCCGCAGCTGCATCGAACGAGAAAGTAATATGCGGAGAGTGCCGCGTCCCGCATGAGGAGGAGTCGCATATCAATGTGAATCCCGGACACTGATCACGGACGCAGACTGCGTCTGCCCCTGCTGTCTGGACGGATTGGGTCGAGGCAAGGACTCTGTGGAGCCTAACGTTATGTTTGATTTTTATCATACCATCTATCCATTTTACCTGATCATTTTACTTCATCAAATAACAGATAAGGAAAATTCATAGCTCAAGCGGACCACACAGTGGAGATTGAATACCCACCATTGAAACTTCTACCTGAGAGCCGTATAAGTTCTGATCAAGCTGATATTGGTGTTTTCCCTTCATCCAAGTCCATGTGACATTATGAACGGTTGGATTACAAATGAACATTACGAGGGGCCATAAGAAGGTTTCAACCGTTGGCGTCATTACCATTGCTGCTTCCTGTGTGGTCTACTTAAGCCTTGGATCTGCCAGGTTTTCGGACACATTTAATAAAATGATTAAAAAAAATTGGATATACAGCGTGGATAAAACTCCAACATCAAAATAGCCCCACGGAGCTCCTACCTGGACCAAATTAATCCAGCAGGGGCAGGACGCGATCAGCGTCCACTGATTACCTATAGGCAACGCACCTAACTTTGTTGTTCCAACCATCTTTCCCCCGTAACATCAGAATTTTAGGGCCGGTTTGATTTTCCATGTTACATGTAAATCATGTTAAATAAGTAATTATTACTTTTTCACATTGTTTGAAAATATGAGATTAATTCCACCTAGAAAACTAGAAACAAAAGTGTTGACTTAAATATGTGGACCCCACCATAACGTATATGATATATCCGCACCGTCCATCTATTTTATTAGAACATTTTAGAACATGAACTAAAAAGTGAGGCAGATCCAACACTCAAATGGCTCACATGAAAGGAAACGGTTGCCTTAATTTGTCCACCATTGAAATTTATTTTATTCACTAGGCCCACATTAAGGTTTTTTTTTATCATCTAACCCTTTCATAGGGTCACACAGACATGGATAAAGGGAAAACACAAATATCATCTTGATCCAAACTTTGAAGAGCCCCAAGAAGGTTTTAAAGATAGGTGTTTGATTCCCGTTGTTTCATGTAGTGTGGTCCACTTGAACTTTGGATTTGCCTCATTTTTTTGCTCATGTCATAAATTCAGCTGGCATAACAAATGAGCAGCTTGAATAAGTGACATGTATCAAGATGAGGTCTACATTGATATTATAAATTTCTCAAACACTTAGCCGAATAAACAAACAGCCCTTATACGGAATCTGTGATAGTAAAACGGTAGCCCCCACCATAATGTATATGTTTCATCCATGCTGTTCATATATTTTCATAGATCATTTTATAGTATGTGAAAAATTATTAGTTATATCCCAATCTCAAGAGGACCACATTATAGGAAACAGTGTTGAATGAATGTAAACCATTAAAAACTTTTTGAGTGCAATAAAAGTTTTGGATCAAGCTGATCTTTGTTTTTTCCCTTCATCTGAGTCTGTATGACCCGGTCAACAGATTGGACGTCAAATAAACAGTACAAAGGGCCATAGGAGGATTTTAATGGCCGATATCCAATTAATATTGTTTTCCTGTGGTGTGGTTGCCTGATATTAATATCCCTCTCTCTATGGGATCAAGCCCTAAAGGATAAACAAACACATACATCATGGTGGGGCCCACGGAGCACCGTCCACCGGGCTGGTGGCACGGGAGTGGCCAGTCCGTTTCCTCGTTCGAGTACCGTACCATTTCTGACAGCAGAACGCATGGATAACCTGAATGATTCGGTCACGGAGCAATGCATGACTTGAAGGTCGTTGGTACCACCATATGCCTTGTTGCGTGGAAAGTTGCATGGTGGGAGTACACGCCTATTATGCCCCTGATCGGAAGCGGATTGGCTGATGTACCGTACACCAGCTATATAGCTAGTTACTCACCTCAGCAAGATATGTTGGTGCCGTCACAAGGTATGTGTTATATCTAAACCGTCCATCCATTTTACGAGTTTATTGTAAGGCTTGAGACGAAAAATAAAATAGATCTACCGATCAAGTGGACCACACTGAAAAAAGCTGGGAGATTGAACATCTGCCATTGAAACCCTTCTGGTCACAGAAATTTTGGATCAATATAAAATTTGTTTTTTCTCTTCATCCAGATCTTTGTAACGTTATGTACAGATTGGATGGAAAATAAATGCTATAGTGGGCCCTCTAAAATTTTCAACTGTGAAAATTATTATCTCAGCTACTATTTGTGGTGTGGTCCAGTTAATCTTTGGATATGATTCATTTTTTGGATAGTACTCTAAAATGATTTCTAAAAATCGGTGCAAGGTGTAGATATATAATAAATACATCATTGTGGGGGCCACGTAACTTTGATCTCATTTGAACCGTTGGTACAACCCGAAGCTCAAGGCGCGTCGGCACTCATCTTCACACGTCACGTATCTACACCAGCCAATCCCCTTCCGTCTCAAGGAGACCTGCGGAGACTTAGGCCGAAGGGTCCTTAGGCCACCACCAAGATGCCTTGTTGCTTGGAAAGCTGCATGGTGGGGAATAAACACCTCATGATGCCTCCGACGGAAAGTGTACCACATGCCAGCTATATAGTTAGTGTATTCACGTCAGTAAGTTTTGTTGGTCTCATCATGAGGTATGTGTTATATCTAAACCGTTCATCCATTTTATGAGATCTTTTTAAAGCTTGAGATAAAAAATAAAACAAATCTAATAATCAAGTGGACCACACTGAAAAAAAGCAATGGGGTATTGAATGTCTACCATTGAAACCCTTTCAAGGGTCAAAGAAGTTTCAGATCAATATGAAATTTGTTTTTCCTCTTCATCTATATATTTTTAATCTTATTAACATATGAACGTTATGGTAGGCCTTACAAAAATTTTAAGGGTGAAAATCATTATGCTCACGGCTATTTTTGGTGTGGCTCATTTGAGCTTTTAATATGATTTATTTTTCGCCTAATGCTCTTAAATGATAACAAAAAATGGATGAACGGTGTGTATATAATAAATATATCATTGTAGGGGCCATGTAACTTTGATATCATTTGAACCATTCGTACAACCGGGGGCTCGAGGCGCGCGTCGGTGCACGTCTTTATCACAACACGTATCTAGACTGGTGCGTGGTACACCAGCCAATCTCTTCCGTCTTATGAAGGAGACCCGAGGAGACTTGGGATGCAATTGCAAGCAATGCATGACCGAAGGTCGTTGGGACTACCGCCATGATGCATGGTGGGGATACACCGCTATGATGCCCCTGACCGGAAGCGGATTGGCTGGTGTACCACACACCATCTATATAGCTAGTGCACTGACGTCAAGTTCTATCAGTCTCATCATGAGGTATGTGTTACAT
Organism: Magnolia changhungtana; assembly: GCA_030180095.1. Lineage (NCBI taxonomy): Eukaryota > Viridiplantae > Streptophyta > Magnoliopsida > Magnoliales > Magnoliaceae > Magnolia > Magnolia changhungtana. Next base: position 9,140,378 of record JASAUF010000546.1, on the reverse strand, counting down.
CTAAACCGTCTATCCATTTTAGGAGATCGTCGTAAGGCTTGAGATGAAAAATAAAATAGATCTAACAATCAAATGGACCACACTGGAAAAAGCAGTGAGGGATTGAACGTCTACCATTGAAACCCTTTTTGGGGTCACAGAAGTTTTGGATCAATTTGAAATTTGATTTTCCTCTTAATTTGGGTCTTTGTGACCTTATGAACCGATTGGATGGAAAATAAATGTTATGATGGGCCCTACGAATTGTTTAACGGTGAAAATTATTATCTCTGCTCCTATTTGTGGTGTGGTCCAGATGATCTTTGGATATGATTCATTTTTTGAATAATGTTTTATAATGATCTCTAAAAATATATGAACGGTGTGGATATAATAAATACATTACTATGGGGCCCATATAACTTTGATCTCCTTTAAACCGTTCATACAACTTAGAGCTCGAGGAGCATCAATGTTTGTCTTCGCACAACATGTACCTACAACAACTATATAGCTGGTGTGTGTGTGTGATACACCAGCCAATCTGCTTCCGCAGAATAGGTGCCGCCCACTACATTAATATATGTATTTTATATATGCACTGTTGATCTGTTTTGCCTGATCATAGATCTTACGGAATGAGCCGAAAAATGAAGAAGATCCAAATCTCAAATCTCGGGTGGACCATACTATAGGAAATACTGTGATTGAACGCCAAACTGGTGGAAACTTACTAGGGCCCACTGTAATTTCTGGGAATTGTTTATTTGACACCTATTGATAAGGTCACATGGTTAGTTTTGAACTACGATGTAATGGGTGCCGGAGATCTACATCATGCACCTTTCCATGGTGGCCATGGGCTTAAAAATCAGGCCAATCTATAACGTAGGTGGGCCACACCATATACACCAATTGAGAGTAGATGCACCCCCACTGAAACATTCATGATTGTTTATGGGGCCTATGGAGATGTGGCTCAGACATCTAATCCATCCATTGTATGTGTCCCACTTGGATGAGGGTTCACACTAAATTTCAGGCCATTTCAAAAATCAGGTAAGTCCTGCTAAGTGATTTAGATGCTTTAGGCATGATTTTACATAGTTTCAGTTTGTATGGACCACCTGAGTTTCAAATATGTTTGATCTTGGGACATCTCATAACTTGAAAGAAGACGCAAAATGTACGGTGTGGATGTCCAACATACATGAGGTGGGGCCCGCAGATCTCGAACTCATTAGTAGTTCCCATAAGGTCACCTGATCATATACATAGGAGATTCCATGAGGTCGATATCTGTGGGCCCTAGTTCAATTATTTGCCCACTAATGAACAGTGGCAAACACAGCCCTATAAATCAACACTAACACAAGACCGCGGCCCAAAGTCACCCAACCAAACCATGGCATCCAAGCTAAGCTTAAAACTTGTCCTGAACAAGAACACAGGAGAGGTTTTATTTGGAGAAGCTGGAAAAGATTTCATAGATTTTCTCTTCAGCCTCTTAGCATTGCCAATTGGGTACGTTTCAAAGCTCCTCACAAAGCAACGCATGGTGGGGTGCGCTGGAAGTCTCTATAATAGCTTTGAAAATCTCACCGTTGATTACATGCAACCCAACTTTGATAAAAATACCATCCTGAACCCCAAGACGTCTATTCCGATGAGCGGTCAGAATCCTCCCCTTCTGTTGCAAGATGGTTCTTCCATCACATCAAAGTACTACTCATGCGGCGGCTTCCGCAACTACAGCAGTCACTACTTCATCACAGATGTTAAGGACGCCGTATGTTCATCTTGCAACCAAAAAATGAATCAGGAGTTTGTCTATGTTAGTCCTAAAGTTGTAGCATCGGGATCAGATGGTGGTGGAGGGTGCGTTAAGGGTGTGGTGACTTACATGGTGATGGATGATTTGGTGGTGACGCCCATGTCCACCATATCAAGCATTTCTCTACTCAACAAGTACCAAGTCAAGGACGTAAGTGCACTCAAGGAGAAGGTTGTAGAAGTAGGCATGGATGAGGTATTGCGTCTCTCTCTTACTCTATAAGTTTGTATAAGTGCGTCCATCGATCAGTGATCCAAACCGTTGATTCTATGGACCTCATGCACCAAAATCCATAAATTGGATGGAGTTGGACGATGAGGTTGGGTTAATATTGTTTGGACAAAATTTCTAGAGTTACATAGAGCTCCACATTTTGTGTTTGGAAGATATAAGTGTGGAACTCGTTGTACATATGCTACAAAAAAACCGATTACATATGTTAAAAGTGTCACATGCTTGCTCAACATAAACATGGTGGCCCAATTGAAATGGACTTATATGATGTAAGATGCATATTGAATTGAATTGATATAGAGCATCCATCATGTGGTTCTCACCAGTAATTTTCATCCATGTTCATCAAATAATTTTAATCTTGCTATTTATTTTTTGAAAACACAAATGGTCCATACTGATCATGTTAGAAAAAGTTCGTTCATTGATATGAACCAAAGTGGAGTATGCACATCCCTTGTGTCTCTTAAAATTTATGGGGACATTGGGGAAAGCTAATGTCGTAACAATATCCCATATTTATTAAATGACACAGCATGTGATCCGCCACCAACTTGGTGTTAGGCCAGAGAAGAGGAGGAATTATGTTATCTACTATGTGAGTGGAACTCTAAACTCTGTCTAAGTGAACTATTTCACTACGAAGAAGGAATTATTAAGCGTAGTGTTTGTTTGGACAAGTTTAGGTCTTACTTAATAGAATCTAAGATTATCATTTTTACTGATTATGCAGTACTGAAGTACTTTTTTTCCCTAAGAGAATGTTAAGCCACGTTTGTTAATATGGATCCTTCTTATCTAAGAGTTCGACATAGAAATACGAGATAAGAAATGAGTAGAAAACGTAGTGGTTGACCATCTCTCTTTCATCGCAAATGTGAACAATTCATGCAATTGGATGATCCTCACCTTTTTAATGTGCACTATTTTGCTACATCGATTTTTGCAACCCATGGATAAGGTGATTAGCATTATCAAACTAAACTTAGGTCACACTTGTACCCACTAATACTCCTACAATATTGATCATGTCATGTGGGATTTAATATTTACTTAATTTTATCTCAATAGATTTGATGCATGATTTATTTACAATTCCATCGTGTTAGGGTTTGGATCTTTTAAGGGCTTCCTTGGAGTCAAAGACGGTACTCACTGACGTCTTTGGAGAGAAGCGGCGAGAAGTCAAAGAAGGCGGCTTAATGTAAAATAGAAAGAAAAAAAAAAAGAAACTGCAAAATAGAAAAAAGAAAAAGAAAAAAAGAGTGTGCACCCAGCACCTCCGTTTGTAAATTGGTGTTGTGTGGGAATCTTATGTTAACATTAAATGATGCTGAGAGATGTTAGTTATAAAAATATATTTATATGTACTTTTCTAATTTTTATACTTTTTTTAAGAACATTTGGTTGGAAATGTTTACGGTGTTAAAGAAGTACTGCAGTTTGAAGTTCAGATTGATCATAGCAGTTTATGAGTGCATTCTTAAACCACAGGTTTGTTTCTATGTTCAAAATCATTTTATATGATAAGACTTACTGTAGATGGATGTGATACCCCTCTTAAATTCAAAACCATGACCATATCACTCTTTTCATATATAGGCCCTAACACAGCTTAACCCCATACCTGACTTGGCTCAATCCCATAAGGCCAGGGCCAACCCTTTTAGCATGATCAGGGCTAGGGGTATGAGTGGGGTAGGGCCAATTCTAGCCGCGCTCTAGCCAGGCCCATTCCCACCCCTAACTATTGAGCCACTTGATAAAGTATTAGGATACTTGGACCATCCGTTATGTTTGTACTACCTCTTACAGGCCAGCATAAAAAAAGAAGATGGACATAGCTAATCCAATCAATCCATTTGTGATAAAAATTAAAATAAATTTTTTTGGTAAAAAATTAATGATATTTTGGAAACTAAAAATAAATAATATTTTAGAAAATTTCTTATTTTTATTTCACGAGGTTTGAGAATTTTTAAAAATTTAGAAAATATGTAATCATGATATATTCTCGCGGTTGGTTTTTTGGAAACGGATTGGCCACTCCCCTGCCAACAACCCTGATGGTCGGGGTTTTGTGGGCCCAACTATAATGTATGTGTTTCATCCATTCCGTTAATCCATTTTTACAGATCATTTAAGGGCTTGATATGAAAAATGAGAGGTATATAAGTCTCAGATGAATCACACCACATGAAAACAATAGTGACTGGATATGCACCATTAAAATCCTCCTAACATCCAATGTACTGTTTATTTGACATCCAATCTGTTGATTAGGACATACAGGCCAAGATGAAGGGAAAAAACAATGATAAGCTTGATCCAAAACTTTCATGGCCCCTAAAAAGTTTTTAATGGTCGACGTTCATTCAACACTGTTTCCAGTAATGTGGTCCACTTGAGATTGGGATATACCTCATTTTTCGTTTCATACCATAAAATGATCTAGAAAAATAGATGGACGGCATGGATAAAACACATACATCATGGTGGGGTCCACAAGCACCGACCACCAGCCATTAGCTGGTGGAAGGGAGAGTAGCCAATCCGTTTCCCTTAACCCGGGCTGTGTGGGGTCCACAGATCTAACATGCGCGGCAGCTGCATCGTACCGCCTTTTAAAAAATTTTTAAAAGAAAAAGAAAAATATATTTTGCCAGAATACCTCCTCCGATGGTAAAGTGAACGATTAAAGGCACGCATGTCACCACCTATTAAGTATTAACCCAGAAACAGATTACCTACCATCAAAGCACCACAACCGGTAGGATATCTGTGCCGTTAAAACGGTAGATCTCACCACGAAGATCATCCTTCTGAAAAATCAGACTGATCCAATCTCAAGGTAGGCCATACCAGCAATGCGCATCAGACTATCAGGGGACCATTCTCTCTGATGTTGTGGCTTATCAGATTAGCTGACCTGCATGGTATGTTTTTATCCCACCGTTTTCATGGCGCAGATATCTTAAATAAACAGCATCTCTGCGCAAAAAATGGATTGATACCACCATGTACGGAGCGTGCCATCCATTCTTTTGAAAATGAAAATTTGTTACTTTTCTTTTTGAAGAGCTTTTATCTGCTGGCCATCATAGTCTCCAGTCGAGGTGACTTGGATGCAAGAAAACAAGGTTGCCCTTGTATGTCAGACTGTACTGGGTGTGGCTCCAGCCACCGAAGTCGGATTGCTACTTAGTTGCTCAAAACTAGCTCAGCTCGATTTGGCTTGGCCACTAGGTGACCTCGAGCTCGGTTCGGTCATCAGCACAGGCATGTTCGGGCTAAGTTCAAGCCAAGATCGAGCTGAGTTTGCTTGTGTAGCATTTCCACACATTTAGACTACACCTTTAAAATTCCACCTCATGTAAAATAGCAGCAAATTTTTTCTAGGTATTTTATCAAATACCTTCCAAGCAACATAAAAATCCATTAAAAAAAAGGGTATTTGTTTCATATACATACCTTATTTGCCACCAACTACACTTCGTTGAGTCATTTCATCAAATACTTGGTGAGCAACATCAATATCAAAGTAACTGAGTCACCAAACTGGTTTGATCCGAGTTCAATTCGAGCTGGGTTCGATTCGAGTCGAGTTGACCTGGGGCCGGCTCGAACTCATTTTCAAACTTTAAAAAATTCAGCTCGACTCAGCTCGAACTCAGCTTTGAACCGAGTCGAATCGAGCTTTTTCGAGTCGAGTCGAGTGAGCTAACCGAGCTAGCTCGATTCGTATACACCCCTACTCAATACGCTTTTATTGTACCAAGTAGACTATGCTTTGCCTAGTGTGAATATATTTGATTTATCCACGCCGGTCATCCATTTTTTCATCTCCAGGTTGATATCAAAATTGAAGCATATCCTAAGCTCAACTGAACCACACCACAAGAAACAATTCAAATAATGATTTCCACCATTGAAACCTTTGTACGGCCCACAGTTATGTTTATTTATCATCCAACCTATTCATAAGATCATATAGACATGGATGAAGGTAAAATACAAATATCAGCTTGATCCAAAACTTCTATGACCCTTAAAGAATTCTTCAATAGTAGACGTTCAATTAACACTATTTCCTTTGGTGTGGTCCACTTTAATTTTGGATATGCTAATTTTTTGTAGTCAATCACTAAAATTATCTGGTAAAATTGATGGATGGAGCAGATAAAATACATATATCATGGTGGGCCCCACGGTTTACTCAATACTCTTAGCGTACTAAGTTAATCGGTATGCAATTCATTTCCCCCACCACAACCAAGACCGTGCGTTACTGACCATGGGTCCGCCTTGATATATTTATTCTATATCTACACTTTTCATCCAATTTTTTCAGATCACGTTAGGACATGAGCTCAAAAAAAAAAAAAAAAAAAAAAAAAAAGAAAAAAGGATGGTTAGCATCATCAAACTAAACTTAAGTCTCACTTGCACTCACTAATAACCCACAATATTGATCATATAATATGGGATTTAATAATTTTATTTAATTTTATCTTATTATATTTAATGTATGATTTATTTGTGATTTTATTTGTTAGGGTTTAGCTCCCCTAAAAGCTTCCTTGGAGTCGAAGACAGCACTCAATGGCATCTTTAGAGTAAAGTCGGAGAAAGTGCATGTGGTGTAGAAATATTGCAACATTATCAACAAGCATCTCCTATTGTAAGGTAGATAAGGCGGCCAACCAAGCGACGATAGGGGGTCAAATCAGAGAGCAGATCGTCGATATCATCAGAAAGCTTGGTGTTAACATCCATAGGTAACTCAATCGGTCGGGCACCAAGTAATCCAGAATCAAAAAGGATATCAAGGGTATATTTACGCTGGCTGAGATAAATACCGCGACGAGAACGAGATACCTTAATGCCAAGAAAAAATTTAAGTGATCCAAGATCTTTAATCTAAAACTGGAGATGCAAGAAGGATTTAAGAGCATTGATGGTAGAGAGATTGTTACCAATAATACTAACATCATCAACATAACCCAAAATGGCAGTAAATGTTTTGCCATGGTGCCGTGTGAAAAGAGAATAGCCGGCCTTGGATTGTATGTAGCCTGCAGTATGTAAGGCGGTGGAAAATTTAGCAAACCATTGTCGAAATGCCTGTTTGAGTCCATAAAGAGACTTGTGGAGAAGGCAAACTCGAGACTCCGCCTTTCGGGAAAAACCGGGCGGAAGGGACATATAAACTTCTTCATCCAGGTCACCATGTAGGAAAGCATTATGAACATCCAATTGGTAGAGGGGCCATTTGCGAATGGCAGCAATGACGAGGAGGCAACGGATGGTGACCATTTTAGTGACAGGAGCAAATGTCTTATGATAATCCAATCCCTCTTGTTGAGTAAAGCCTTTAGCGACAAGGTGAGCTTTGTACCTTTCAAGAGTACCATCGGAATGAAACTTGAGTTTATACACCCTTTTACAACCAATTGGAGTTTTGCCAGGAGGCAATGAAGTGAGAGTCCACGTCTTGTTGTGCTCAAGGGCTTTTATTTCAGCAGCCATAGCTTCGCGCCAATTTGGGTCTTTCACAGCCTAAGAATAGCTGGTAGGTTCAATAAGAGAAGAAATACTAGTAAGGAAAGATTTACAGGAGGAAGAAAAATTAGTGTAAGAAAGAAAATTAGATAAGGGGAAGGGACGGACCGTCGTGAAAATAGACGAGGCTTGGGAAAGAGGCATGGCAGTATTAGAGTACTCAAAATCACGAAGCCAAATTGGTGGATGTCTGGGACGAGCAGTGCAACGAAGGGGAGGAGGAGGAGATGGAGAGGGTACCATTGGAAGTGAAGCAGGGGGTGGGTTGGATGAAGGTTTGTCAGGGATGGAGGGGTCCAAAATATTTGGAGTGGAAAATGGAAGGACTGGAGGAGTAGAGAGGGGGAGATTGGCAATAGGAAAAATGCACTCATGAAAAACAATATCCCGAGAGATAAAAAGTTGACGAGAAGAAAGGTCAAAAAACCGTTAACCTTTTTGTGCATATGGATAGCCCAAAAAAAGACATTTTCGAGCACGAGGCTGAAATTTGTCACGATGGCTAGACAAAGTGGAGGTATAGCAAAGACAACCAAAAACCCAAATATGTGTGAAAGGGGTTTTGTGGTGAGTTTTTGGAATGGAGTGATACCAGAAAGGAGGGGAGTTGGAATGCAATTAATAAGATACGTAGCAGTAAGAATGCATTCTCCCCAAAATTTAGTCGGAAGGTGTGCATGGAACCGTAATGCACAGGCAACTTCAAGGAGGTGGCGATGTTATCTTTTTACAACGTCATTTTGTTGCGGAGTGGCAACGCAAGAATGTTGGTGGATAACACCAATGTCTTGAAAGTATGAGTGCAATGTATGAGAAAAAAATTTCATTCCATTATCTGTACGGATTTGTCTAACTTGTGTTTGGAATTGGGTTTTAACCATAGCAAAAAAAGATTTAAGAAAAAATAGGTATCAGATTTAGATTGCATGAGATATGTCCAAGTTGCTCGTGAAAAATCACCAACTATTGTTAAAAAATAACGAGCACTAGAATGAGATGGAACTGAGTAGGGTCCCCAGATATCATAATGAATTAAATAAAAAATACCAATAATAGAAATAGAACTGGAAGGGAAAGGTAGACGAGTCTGTTTTGCTAGAGGATAAACATCAATGAAATTGTTTAGAAAAAATAATAAAAGGTAAAGTGGTTGATAAAGCATGGATGCGAGTTTGTGAGTGATGGCCTAGGCGCCGATGCCATAACTGAGGAGAAGAAGGAGAAGATGTGGATGAAACTGCGGTGAAGACCGCTTTAGTTGAAATCAGAATATGCTAATATGTCCTAGAGGGGGGTGAATAGGATTTTTAAAAGTTTTAATGGTTTATTTCAAATCTTATTACACTAATCCTAACAACAGACACACATTAGGATTACTCAAAAATAACTCTACTGACTTCCAAGCCAGTAGAGGATCCAATCACAAACTGTTTTAAGAAGTAAACAATATGCAACCTAGTTTATGATGGATATGACTGTGTAGGTGTGTGAGGTGTGATCAAATATTCAGATATGGAAGTATTAAAGTAAATCACACAGTTACAAGAATAACAATCTCAAACACAGTCATTTTTATAGTGGTTCGACAATAAGTCTACTCCACTCCTGGTAACCGCACTCAACCCTTGAGTGTACTGGATTTCACTAAGGAGGTTTCACAGCGGTTCACCTCAAACCTAAGGTTTTAAATCAAGTTCACCTTCAACTTTTGCAATCTACACTGAGGCTAACTGTTTATGCTCTCACGAGCAAGGGTCAACAAAATGCACCCACTTTTGGGCACACTGGCCAAGAATCTTTCATAATACCCTACTGGAGGTTTCTACACGGTTCACCTCAAACCCGAAGTTTCACATGGTTCACCTCAAACCCAAGGTTTTACACGGTTCACCTCAAACCTAAGGTTTTACATGGTTCACCTCAAACCCAGAGTTTTACTGGTTCACTCCTAACCAGATATTTATGCTCTCCACAGAGTAAGGGTCTACACAACGCACCCACTACGTACACTCCCACCGGAGGCCTCCTTGAGGACTTCAAAGGGTGAGAACCACTTAAGACCCAATCCTACAAAGGAATGATCACAAGTGTTCTCTTGGACTCTAGATACTCACAAATAAGTTGAAGAGTCCCGTTTAGCACAACGCTGAAGATCTCCTCCTCCTTGGTGACGAACAGTCCTCTGCTCCCTTGATCCGCAACACAGAATGATGTACCAATACTAGGCTTTGGGTTGGGTCAAGGTGAAGATGGAATCCTACTCTCTAAAGATTTTCCTATAAGGAAGATAGAGTAGGTCCACTCTTATGCATTCAAGGCATCCCAGCATAATGATTTGCCATTAAGAAGTAGCTGGAGGATCCTTGAATGGGGTAGTTCATTCCCCAATCCACTCTATTGAATATCAATGATGAGGGTGGATTGGAGGATGAACTTCCTTGAGAGAAAGGGCTTTGGATATAAGATATAAGTTGAAACACACAAAAGCACTCTCTTCTTTCTCTCACAGCAACAAAAGACAAGTCCTCTATAAATAGGCAAAAAGTTCCAACGGATATAAAACGGTCACATTTATGACAGAGTTCAATATCATCGAGTAGGTTCGATATCATCGAGCGTATACTCTCGATAGCATCGATGGTCTGCTCGATGACTCGAACTCAATGTCATACGCTTTTGAAACTCTTTGCCAACTGGTCGATGAATCGAAACTATTGTCGATGTCATCGGATTTCGAACTCCGATTCTATCAATGACAGGTTCGATCCATCGACACTTGAAAAATGAGAGAGACTTGACTTTGAAATATTTCAGGTTTTCATGAATGATCGGGGAACCATCGAGATCATCGAAATTTGAATGTCGATGATATCGAGATCAGAATCGAGGCATCGATAAATCCAGCGAATTTTTCTTTAAGCTTGCTGGACAGTTTATGACCTTGTTCAATGCAATCGACTAGTGCCGATATCATCGATATTTGAATATCAATTTTATCGAAGGGCCCCCGATCATAGTTAAAAACAACCTGAAATATCTACTGTAAGATATGCGCGCCCACGATCGATATCATCGATGAACTTCCGATCTTATCGATATTTGATTTTAGATCATATCGGAAGGCGCATCAATATATCGAAGAAATTCAAATTTTCTCTAAAAAACAGGGGCGCCGAAAAATTATCTGTCGATCTTATCGAGCCACTTTCGATGGGCTCGAGATTTGAGTATCGATGATATCGATACGTGTATCGATGCATCGATAACTCGTCCAGATATGTTGTGAAGTTGCTGGACATATTTGGTCATCTTTTCGATGGTATCGATGAAGCATCGAGGACTCGACAGCGCAGGTCAATCATATCGAGGGTGTTTCGATAAAATCGACAAGGCAAGAAAAACTTAGAGATTTTCCTGTTTTGAAAAAAGTTTTCTCACCTTAAAATCCTATGATTTCTAACTTGTTTTAAAGGGTTTTCTTCACCTGGTGTTTAGGGTCATGGGATGTGAGGTTTTAGATTTACCTGTGGCGAGCTTGCACACATCCGATTGAGGCAGACGCTTAAATTGATCTTCCTATCAGGCTCTGTAGACAATCTGACTCAACACTCATGTAATTTGACAAACCAGGGCACTTTCAGTGGATAGAGCAGTGGAAGAAGCTTGTGGAAGAAAATGGTAGAGACCGCCTTGCTCCTTACCCAGTCCAATCGTCATCTTCGTAGCTAGGTCCTGAAAAAGACAAAAGACAACAAAAAAGGTAATGGAACCGTTTAATGAATGAGTCAATTGACTAATGGATAGAAGATTAAAATGAAAAGATGGAACACAGAGTGCATCAGTAAGGGAAATGGATGGGGTTAGAGGAATGGTCCCCATATGAGTAACAGGGGCAAGATGGCCATTAGGTAATGTGATGGGGGGAAAGGTGGTGGATTGGGTGGAAGAATGAAATAAAGATGGAGAATGAGACATATGGGTTGTGACACCAGTGTCGATAATCCATGTGGAAGGAGAGGAGGAAGCAGAGATATAAGATGAATTACCTGCAAGATGTGCCTCAGGCTGTGTTGTACCTTTATTGAGTAGAGATAAAAGCTGTTGATACTACTCTGGAGTAAGAGATGGAGTGGATGGGGTAGAAGTGGTAGCACTTGTATTGTCACGAGATGGTGCTCTGATTGGTCTTGATGGAGTGGAGCCATGTAAACGATGGCCGGGTAGATATCCATGAAGGGCATAACATCTGTCTTTTGTGTGACTAATCCAACTACAATGATCACATGTGAGATTGGGTCAACGCTTGCCGCGGTTATCTTTGTAGAAGTTACATCCAGGATTATGACCGGGAACCATAGGAGATGGAAGATTGGCAGCGACCAGTGCCATGGTAGTGTCAGAAGGCTGGGGAGACGTAGCGACTTCGCGTTGTTTCTCTTTTTGGAGCAATAAGGAATATGCTTTATTAATCGTCGGGAGAGGATTCGTAAGAAGCAGTTGTCCTCGTATAGCGGAATAACTTTCATTAAGTCCCATAAGGAATTGCATGAGACGTTCCTTTTGTTGATGAGAAGCGAGATCTTTGGATGCGCCACAAGTACACGTGAAAAGTGTAGAGAAAGAAGATAATTCATCCCAGTATGATTTCAACTGAGAAAAATATGAAGCAATGGTAGACTGATTTTGCGTATGAGAGCAGATGGAACATTGGAGCTGAAATATACGTGGACCATTGCTTTAAGCAAAGTGGTCACGTAGATTAATCCAAACATCATGAGCATTGTTAGTGTAAACAACACCATTGGATAACTCCTTTTTGAGGGCATTGAGAACCCAAGAGAGAACCATATGATTGCATTGAGTCCAAGTGGCAAAATCAGGTGAAGTAGTGAGTGGTGGTGGGTAGGAACCATCAACGAAGCATAATTTATTTTTCACGCTAAGAACGACAATCATAGCACGACTCCAAGTGGTATAGTTATCTCCATTAAGTTGTTGAGAAACAAGCACAATACCTTGCTGATTTGAATGATAAAGGTAGAGTGGATTTGAAGAATCTTGTGATGCAAGAGTAGTGCTTATAGTAGACTCAGGAGACTTTGAAGTGATCATGTTGTTGTTGTCTTGGATTCTAGTGCTGGCAGCTGTTGGATAACTTATGATGAAATCGCAGCAATGGAGAGATGGGTCGCAGTAGAGGATGAGAACCGTCGTGCTAATGGGGTTGGTGGGAGTAGAGATGGATTGAGGAAGATTATACACTGAAGATCGGTGTATACTCTGATCAGTCAAGAGATCCTAACTATTCAAAATTTGGATCAACGACCCTGATCAAAGTATCTCTAATACCATAATATGTTTAGAATTTTTGTGTATATTGTATTGGAGGAAAAACACTCTCTTTATAGTATGATTACAACCTATTGATAGGCAATATGCACAGCTGTAAGTAGAGGTGGGCATCGAGCCGAGTCGAGTCCAGGTGGGCCAAGCTTGGCTTGGCTTGTTCATGATGTACTCGAGTTCGAGCTCGAGCTCGAGCTTGGCCTCGAGCTCAACATTGAAGCTTGGCTTGTTTGCCAAAGCTGTCGAGTCGAGTTCGAGTCGAGCTAGTGGTTTGAGTCGAGTCGAGTTTACCTCGAGTCAAGCTCGAGCTTGTTGGGTGAGAGAGTAATGGATTCTGTTCTTGATCCTCCTCCATGGATGAAAATTTTAAAAATCTTAAGAGAATCAAAGAAAACTCGATGAAAAAACCAAATAAAGCTTCGAATCAGATGAGGAAACCTGTAAGAACCGATCTGTTCTTGATCTTCTTCCACCAGTAGAAATCCAAGTACTAGAAAAGAAACAGAGCAGAACACAGATCAGAAATCCAAGTAAAGAGCTCTAGCCAATCAGATCATTGGATTTCCTTGAAGCTCTAACAAATCTGAGAAGAACCCATCTCGAATTTCTTAGGTTTCTCGCTTAAGAAGTAGATCTCAAGAGATTGAAATCATACTATTGTGGAGCTGAAATGAAAACTGGTGGTGGTGGTCGGGCGGCGTCTTGGTGTGATGGGTAGAAAAGAGAAGAAAGGGAAAGGGAAGGGGGTGAGTGCAGTCGGGTAGAAATTCTAGGGTTTGTTTTTTTATTTTATTTTTTTTATTTTTAAGTTTAAACTTAAAACTTATATTAATAATATATATATATATATATTTAATATATTTATCAATTGAGCCGAGTGGAGCTCGAGTTCGAGCTCCGAGTCGAGTCAAGTTCAAGTCGAGTCAAGTTGAAATGGCCCTTGGTCGAACTTGGCTTGAACTCAACTCGGGCTTCAAATAATTAGCTTGGCTCGGCTCGAATCAGCCATTCAAGCCGAGTCGATCCAAGCTAACTCGAGCCGAGTCGAGCGAGCTTTTCGAGCTAGCTTGACTCATGAACTGCCCTAGCTGTAAGAAAGATTCTAGGTGCTAAATATAGGATATTACATAGCTGGAGAGAATATTACATAGCTGGAAAGACTTACAATCTAATATTAGTTGTCAAACTTCTTATACCTGGGCCTAGAAGTCCTTTGGCATTTAAGCTATTTCAAACACACCTACCAATTTAACTATGTCTATCCATTGTTTTCTATGGTCTATCTACCCAATAATTTTATAGGCCTAATCTTTTAAAAATTTCATCATAGTATCATGGTGGAGCCCACCTATTGTAAAGGTTAGAATAAATATACACACCACGGAGGCTACACAATAGAAAACAATGGACAACCATTCAAAAACTTCTAAATTCATGCCGGTGGCCCACATGATGGTTGGATCAACCTAATTTTAGGGGCAACCAACTTTCATGGTGGGGCTATCCTGATGCATAGGTTGGATGTCATACAAACGCTTGGTGGGCTCCTAGCAAAGCCCTCTTAAATTTAGAATAAGCTTATTCTTTAAAGACTTGTTGAGGAACCGGCCTCTTGTATCCATGTTCCTTTATTAAAGCCACATAATACCTTAAGGAATGTATGTAATATCTAATTCATCCTTCCGTACATAAATATATCAGCCTGATGATAGAAAACTTATAGGGGCCACATTCTTGTACACAGTGCAAAATTTCCTGAAAACTTTAATTTCAATCCTTGATAAAATCAAGTCTACCACGAAGACATACATAAACCGAAACCGCCTAACTATAGTTCTTGAAGAATAATTCTAATTTTGGTTTAATAATACATCCCAGTGAGAGATAACTATACTTGTTCAATTTATCTCTCTCCAATCCAGTGGATATGATAGGATCGGTCTTAGCTATTGATTATGATGACCATATGTATGTCCTGAGAAGTTTTCAATGGTACGGCAGTCAGTCACCACTGTTTATTATGTAATAGTTCACCTGATAATTGGATGTGTATGCATAATACATGCATTGGGCAGAGATTTTTGCGAAGTGCGTGTGCTGGAAACCTAACTGGGGCCCACTGATGTTTTTGAGAAATCAATCTCTTCCATCCATTTTGTGAGCTCATTTTAGGAAATAGGCCCAAAAATGAGCCACATCCAATACTCAAGTGCGCCAAAAACGTGAGTATTGTACTTGTACAGTTGAAATATTCATGAGGCCGTATAAGTTTTGAATCCGCAAAATATTTGTGTTCGTAGGAAGACGTTATGAACGGTACGGATGGCATGTAAACATCACTTTCGACCCAAGGACAACTGTGGGAATTTCCCTACCCACATTTTACTTTAATGCAGCTCACTTGAGTTTTTCATACTACTCAATTTTGGTCTCAAGTCGTAAAAGGAGCTCAAAAAACAGACGGACGGGTAGGTTTTTCACAAATATCATAATGGCCCCACCAAAGTTTCCAACGCAGTGACTTCCTTCGAAAGGCAGCGTCCATCCAGGTTGGCCCCACGGTAATCCGTTTGGGCAGGTCTCTGTGGGGCCCACTGTAATGTAAGTATTTTATCCACGCCGTTCACTGCTTTTCTAAGATCATTTTAAACTACAATCCTAAAAATTAGGTAGGTCCACAGCTCCAGTGGACCACACCAAAGGAAGCTGCACTGATAATGACACCCACCGTTGAAACCTTTCTAAGAGCCAACATGATGTTTCTTTTACCATCGAACCTATTCATAAGGTCATGTAGACTTGCATGAAGTGAAAACACAAATATCAGCTTGATCCGAAACTTCTCCGGCTCTCAAGAAGCTTTTAATAGTGTATGTTCAATCCCCAATTTATGGTCCACTTAAAATAATCTGAGAAAAGTGATGAGGGGGGTGGATAAAACATTTACATCACGGTGGGCCCACAGAACCCTACCCGGAAGGATTAACACAATCCGCGTCCACGGTAACCCGGGGTAGGGCCGTCGGAAGCGGATTGGCTACTCCCCTTCCACCAGCCCCCACCATTATGTATATGTTTCATCCATGCGGTTCACCCATTTTTAAAGATCATTTTAATACTTAATGCAAAAAATGAGAGGGATAAAAATCTCAGGTGGGCTACACCACAGGAAAACAATAGTCATTGGATATCCACCGTTAAAATCCTCCTAAGGCCCACTCTACTGTTTATTTGACATCCAATCTGTTGATTAGCTCATACAGACCCAGATGAAGGAAAATCAAAGATCATCTTGATCCAAAACTTTTATGGTCCCAAAAAGTTTTTAATGGTCACTGATCATTCAACGTTGTTTCCTGTAATGTAGTCCACTTGAGATTGGTACATACCTAATTTTTTTGTCTCATAACATAAAATAATCTAGAAAAATAGATGGACGACTGGATGAAACAAATACATCATTGTGAGTCCCACAGACCACCAACCATCAGTCATTGGCTGGTGGCGGGGAGAGTAGCCAATCCGATTCTCCCTCCATCTTGCGTAAGGCCGGCACCCTCACCTATTCCGCACTTGTTTTCTAGACTGCCCAGTACTCTATTTATATTCAAGAGAAATTTGCGAGAATACGACCCATTTATGGCCCATTTAGGAGGCTGAGCCCCCCTCATTTTCCCTTGCGAGAATACGCCCCAGCTGTACGGACGCCTTTCCAAAGGTCGAAAATGCCCCTGCTTTTTCCTCCAAGCGGTTCGGCTGGTGCTCGAAGACCAGCGTTGACGCTCCTCGAACTCCTACGAACGGTTCAAAAGAGATCAACGTTACATGGGCCCCACAGTTATGTATTTATTATATCCACAACGTTCATCCATATTTTGAGATCATTTCGAAGCATTATGCAAAAAAAAAAAAAAAAAAAACATATCCAGAGAGCAACTGGACCACACCACATAGAGCAGCAAAAAATTGATTTTCACCGTTGAAACTTTTGTAGGGCGCACCATAACATTTATATTCCATCCAATCTATTCATAAGGTCACAAATACCTGGTTGAAGAAGAAAAAAAAATTAATAATGATCCAAAACTTCTGTAACCACTAAAAGGGTTTAAATGGTAGACGTTCAATTCCCCACTGCCATTTAAAGTGTGGTCCACTTGATAGTTAGATCTGTCTTAATTTCCATATCAAGCATTAATATGAGCTCGTCAAATAGATGGACGGTTTGGATATAACATAGACCTCATGATGGGACCCAAAAAAAAACAAAGATTCGACATTGAAAAAAAATCAATTTTATATTATTTTTTTATTTGATTACAACTACGATTTTTAAAAATCCGTATCCAAAGAGGCTTGTCCAGGGTGGGCGCGCCAAGCTAGTGGCCCCGCGCCACTCGCTGACCTATCCGACGGGCCACGCCACGTCCTGCATGAAGGGGCCACACCCGGTGGGGCTCTATGGCTATAGATTATAGTAGTAGCCATTGACCATAGTGCGCTTTTTTTTTAAAGTTTTTTTTGTTTTTTTTTTTTTTTTTTTTTTTCACATGGAAAACTTTATTCTACCAATAATTTTCTCTAACACATATTTATATAAATATGTAATTTTTTATTTTTTTTTCACTTTTTCATTTCTTTCTTTATTCATTTGACAAGAATATCTTCTAAACTAAAATTAGTTACTTGATGTACCCTATATGATTTTGGGGTAGGAGAAGCTACTTTAGCCAACCAACCTGGTTATTTTCCAAGATTCCATCAGGTCGATGGTCGAAAATCCATTTCATTCACTTAGCGGTCAACTTCATTCATGACCGTGAAGTGAAGGGGGCATGACTGTGAAATGCGCCGAAAATGACCATGAAGTGCATGGAAATGAGCGTGAAGTGAGGTGAATGGACCGTGAAATGGGTGGAAATGACTGTGAAATGAAGGGGCATGACCGTGAAATGTGCCGAAATGATCCTGAATCAACATAGAATCGGTGGAAATGACCGTGATATGCATGGAAATGACCGTAAAGTGAAGCGATTGGACCGCGAAATGCACAAAAATGACCGTCAAGTGAAGGGGCATGACCGTGAAATGCGTCGAAATGACCGTGAATCAACACGGAATAGGCGGAAATGACCGTGATATGCATGGAAATGACGGTAAAGTGAAGCGATTAGACCGCGAAATGCGCGGAAATGACCGTGAAGTGAAGGGGGATGACCGTGAAATGCGTTAAAATGATCGTGAATCAATACGGAAGATGCGGCAATGACCGTGATATGCATGGAAATGACCGTGAAGTGTAGTGATTGGACCGTGAAATATATAGAAATGACCGTGAAGTGAAGGGGCGTGACCGTGAAATGGGTCGAAATGACCGTGAATCAACACGGAATAGGCGGGATCAGGATCGGGTTTAGGTTTGGGTTTTCAAGTTTAGGTTTACGTTTAGGTTAGGGAGTTGAGATTAGGATTAAGTGTAGGTTTAGGTTTAGGGATTTGAGAATACGTTTTGGTTTTAGGTTATAGGTTATAGCTTTATGTTAAGGTTATAGGTTATAGGTTTAGGTTATAGGTTAAGGTTTAGGTTTAGGTTATAGGTTAAGGTTATAGGTTTAGGTTTGGGTTTAGGTTATAGGTTATAGATTTAAGTTTAGGTTATAGGTTTAGGGATTAAGAATAGGTTTAGATAGATTTAGGTTATAGGTTAAGGTTTAGGGATTTAAGAATAGGTTTAGGTTATAGATTATAGGTTATAGATTAAGGTTTAGAATAAGTTAGGTTTAGGTTTAGGTTATAGGTATAGATTTAGGTTTGAGAATAAGTTATAGGTTATACATTTAGGTTATAGGTTATAAGGTTTAGGTTTAGGTTATAGGTTAAAGGTTTAGGTTTTGGGATTTGAGAATAAGTTTAGGTTAAAGGTTTAGGTTAATGTTAGGTTTAGGTTTAGGTTTAGGTTTAGGTTTAGGTTTGAGAATAGGTTTAGGTTATAAGTATAGGTTTAGGTTAGGTTGTAGGTTAAGGTTTAGGGAATTGAGTTTAGGTGATATGTTTAGGTTATAGGTTATAGGTTTATGTTAAGGTTTAGGTTGTAGTTATAGGTTTTGGGATTTGAAAATAGATTTAGGTTATAAGTATAGGTTTAGGTTTAGGAATTCGGGTTCGGGTTATATGTTCTAGGTTTATGTTATAGGTTATAGGTTTAGGTTAAGGTTTAGGGATTTAGAATAGGTTTAGGTTATAAATATAGGTTTAGGTTAGGGTGTAAATTAAGGTTTAGGAAAATGACCGTGAAGTGAAGGGGCATGACCGTGAAATGCGTTGAAATGACCGTGAATCAACACAGAATAGGCGGGAATGACCGTGATTGCATGGAAATAATTGTGAAGTGAGGCGATTGGACCACCAAATATGCGGAACTGACCGTGAAGTGAAGACGCAGGACCAAGAAATGCGTCGAAATCACCGTGAATCAGGATGGAATATGCGGGAATGATCGTGATATGCATGGAAATGGGGGTGAAGTGAATCGATTTTCACCGCGAATGCACGAAAGTGACCGTGAAATGAAGACGTGGGACCGTGAAATGCGTTGAAATGACCGTGAATCAACACAGCATATGCGGGAATGACCGTGATAAGCATGAAAATGGGGGTGAAGTGAAGCGATTGGACCGCAAACTGCGCGGAAGTAACCGTGAAGAGAAGATGTGGGACCGCGAAATGCGTCGAAATGACCATGAATCAACACGAAATATGCGGGAATGACCGTGATATGCATGGAAATGGGGGTAAAGTGAATCGATTGGACCGCGAAATGCGCAGAAGTGACCATGAAGTGAAGACGTGGGACCGTGAAATGTGTCGAAATGACCGTGAATCAACACGAAATATGCGGGAATAACCGTGATATGCATGAAAATGGGGGTGAAGTGAATCAATTGGACCGCGAAATGCGCGGAAGTGACCGTGAAGTGAAGACGCGGGACCGTAAAATGCGTCGAAATGACTGTGAATCAACATGGAATATCCGTGAATGACCGTGATATGCATGAAAATGGGGGTGAAGTGAAGCGATTGGACCGTGAAATGCACGGAAGTGACCGTGAAGAGAAGATGCGGGACCATGAAATGTGTCGAAATGACTGTGAATCAACACGGAATGTGCGGGAATGACCGTGATATGCATGGAAATGGGGGTGAAGTGAATCGATTGGACCGCAAAATGCGCGGAAGTGACCGTGAAGTGAAGACGTAGGACCGTGAAATGCATCGAAATGACCGTGAATCAACATGGAATATGCCGGAATGACCATGATATGCATGAAAATGGGGGTGAAGTGAATCGATTGGACTGCAAAATGCACGGAAGTGACCCTGAAGTGAAGATGCGGGATTGTGAAATGTGTCGAAATGACCGTGAATCAACACGGAATATGCGGGAATGACCGTGATATGCATGGAAATGGGGGTGAAGTGAAGCGATTGAATTTCTAAATCTGGCAGTGACGGTGAAGTGAAGATCGGGAAGCCGTGAAATCGTCGAAATGAATGTGAATCAACACGGAATATGCGGGGAATGACCGTGATATGCATGGAAATGGGGGTGAAGTGAATCGATTGGACCGTGAAATGCGTGGAAGTGACCATGAAGTGAAGACGCGGGACCGTGAAATGCGTCGAAATGACCGTGAATCAACACGAAATATGCGGGAATGACTGTGATAAGCATGGAAATGAGTCATTCCCGCCTTTTTCGTGTTGATTCGCAGTGAATTCGATGCATTTCGCGGTCACGCGTCTTCACTTCACGGTCACCTCTGCGCATTTCGCGGTCCAATCGATTCACTTCACCCCCATTTTCATGCATATCACGGTCATTCCCGCATATTCCATGTTGATTCACGGTCATTTCGACGCATTTCATCTTCGTCTTCTTCACTTTACTTCACTTTCACGCATTTCGTGGTCTAATCACTTTATTTCACCCCCATTTCCATGCTTATCACGGTCATTTTCGCATATTCCATGTTGATTCACGGTCATTTCGACGCATTTCACAGTCCCGCGTCTTCACTTCACCGTCACTTCGCGCGATTTCGCAATCCAATCGATTCACTTCACCCCATTTCCATGCATATCACGGTCATTCCCGCATATTCGTGTTGATTCACGGTCATTTCGACGCATTTCACGGTCCCGCGTCTTCACTTCACGGTCACTTCCGCACATTTCACGGTCCAATCGATTCACTTCACCCCCATTTCCATGCATATCACAGTCATTCTCGCATATTTCATGTTGATTCACGGTCATTTCGACGCATTTCGTGGTCCTGTGTCTTCACTTCACGGTCACTTCCGTGCATTTCGCAGTCCAATCACTTCACTTCACCCCCATTTCCATGCATATCACGGTCATTCCCACATATTCCTTGTTGATTCACCGTCATTTCGACGCATTTCGCGGTCCCACATCTTCACTTCACGGTCACTTCCGTGTATTTCGCGATCCAATCGCTTCACTTCACCCCCATTTCCATGCATATCACGGTCATGGCCCTTCACTTCACGATCATTTTCACGCATTTCGTGGTCCAATCGCTTCACTTCACGGTCATTTCCTCCAAGCGCTTCACTTCACGGTCATTTCCTCCAAGCGCTTCACTTCACGGTAATTTCCTCCAATCGCTAAAATTAGTTACTTGATGTACGCTATGGGCCTGTTTGGCCGGGCAGATTGGATGGTATTAGAGTGGATTGCATGGATTTTAAGGTAATAATAGCTGCGTCAGTGGATTGGTGCAAGATCTATGTGATTGTTATACCCCGGGATTGTTATATCGGGTCTGTTTGGCACACCCGGACAATCCAGGGATTAAACCTTCCAATCCCTTTCAATCCCCCGAACCAAACACGTCCCAGGCATTTTTGAAGGGATTAGGGTGGATTGGATGGGATTTAAGGGCCTGTTTGGCTGGGTGAATCCCATGGGATTAGGAGGGATGTGATGGATTTTAAGGTAATGATGGTGGTGTCAGTGGATTGGTTTAAGATCCATGGGATTATTATATCCCAGAACAAGTTTACTGGGTCTGTTCGGCAGGGCATATCCTGGGATTTTACCTTCCACTCCTTCCAACCAAGGGATGGGATCAATTTTGAGGTAATGATGGTGATGTCAGTGGATTGTTTTAAGATCCATGGGATTGCTTATATCCTGGGATAAGTTCACAAGCTATGTTTGGCTCATCATGCATATCCCGAGATCTCGCGATCCCACTCCTCCTAATACCGTGGGATTGGTTTGGCCAAACAGGCCCTAAAGGTAATGATGGTGATGTCAATGGATTGTCTTAAGATCCATGGGATTACTATCTCCCGAGATCAGGATCTCGTATCTGTTTAGCTCGCTTAGCCAATCTTAGGATCTATCTTCCAATCCCTTCCAATCCACGCGGTCAAACAGGCCCTATATGATTTTGGGGTAGGAGAAGCTACTTTAACCAACTAACCTGGCTATTTTCCAAGATTCCATCAGGTCAATGGTCGAAAATTCATTTCATTCACTTAGCGATCAATTTCATTGATGACCGCGAATCAACATGGAATAAGCGGGATCGGGATCGGGTGAAGTGAGGCGATTGGACTGCGAAATGCACAGAAATGACAGTGAAGTGAAGGATCATCACCCCCATTTTCATGCATATCACGATCATTCCCGCATATTCCGTGTTGATTCACGGTGATTTCGACGCATTTCACGGTCCCACGTCTTCACTTCACGGTCACTTCCGTGCATTTCGCGGTCCAATCGCTTCACTTCACCCCTATTTCCATGCATATCACGATCATTCCCGCATATTTCGTGTTGATTCACGGTGATTTCGACGCATTTCATGTCCCGCGTCTTCACTTCACGGTCACTTCCATGCACTTCCATGCATTTTCATGCATATCACGAATCGCTTCACTTCACCCCCATTTTCACGCACACTCACGATCATTCCCGCATATTCACCCCCATTTCCATGTATCACGATTTCATATTCGTGTTGATTCACGATTTCAACGCATTTCACGGTCCCCGCGTCTTCACTTCACGGTCACTTCCGTGCATTTCGCGATCCAATCACTTCACTTCACTCCCATTTCATGCATATCACGATCATTCCTACATATTCTATGTTGATTCACGGTGATTTCGACGCATTTTACGGTCCCCGTCTTCACTTCACGGTCGACTTCCGCATTTCGTGGTCCAATCGCTTCACTTCACCCCATTTCCATGCATATCACGATCATTCCCGCCTATTCGTGTTGATTCACGGTGATTTCCACGCATTTTCATTTCCCTCTTCACCTTCACTGCCTAACCTAAACCTATTCTCAAATCCCAAAACCTATAACGCCTAAACTTCATAATCATTAACCTTCATGCAACATAAACCCGAACCCGTCATTCCTAAACCTAAACCTATTCCGTAACCTAAATCTATTCTCAAATCCCAAAACCTATTTTTTATACCTATAACCTATTTCCTAAACATATAACCTAAACTCAATTTCCTAAACCTTAACCTACAACCTAACCTAAACCTATTCTCAAATCTCAAATCTAAACCTAAACCTTTAACCTATAACCTAAATGTATAACATATAACGTAAACCTAAACATAAACCTATACCTAATCCCAAAACCTAAACCTTAACTTTATTCTCAATTACCTAAATCCCAAAACTTATAACCTATAATGTAACTATAACGTAAACCCAAACATAAACTATACCCTGTAACCTAAACCTAAACCTAAACCTTAACTTATTCTCACCTAAATCTATAACCTATAATCTATAACCTAAATTCCTAAACCTAAACCTAAACCTTAACCTATAACCTATAATCTAACCTATTCTTAAACCCTAAACCTAAACCTAAACCTAAACCTAAACCTTAACCTCTAACCTATAACCTATAACCTTAACCTAAACCTATAACCTATAACCTAAAACCTGAACGTATTCTCAAATCCCTAAACCTAAACCTACACCTAATCCTAATCTCAACTCCCTAACCTAAACATAAACCTAAACTTGAAAACCCAAACCTAAACTCGATCCTGATCCCGCCTATTTCATGTTGATTCACGGTCATTTCGACGCAATTCATGGTCACGCCCCTTCACTTCACGGTCATTTTCATGCATTTCACGATCCAATCACTACACTTCACGGTCATTTCCATGCATATCACGGTCATTGCCGCCTCTTCTGTGTTGATTCATGGTCATTTCGGCGCATTTCACGGTCATGCCCCTTCACTTCACGGTCATTTTCGTGCATTTCACGGTCCATTCGCCTCACTTCACGCTCATTTCCATGCACTTCACGGTCATTTCTGGCGTATTTCACAGTCATGCCCCTTCACTTCACGGTCATGAATGAAATTGACCGCTAAGTGAATGAAATGGATTTTCGACCATCGACGTGATGGAATCTTGGAAAATAACCAAGTTGGTTGGCTAAAGTAGCTTCTCCTGACATCCCCATCATTACCTTTAAGGTTTGTTTGGCCAAACCAATCCCACGGTACTAGGAGGAATGGGATCGCGAGATCTCGGGATATGCATGATGAGTCAAACAGACCTTGTGAACTTGTCCCGGGATATAAGCAATCCCATGGATCTTAAAACAATCCACCGACATCACCATCATTACCTTAAAATTGATCCCATCCCTTGGTTGGAATGAGTGGAAGGTAAAATCCCAGGATATGCTTAATGTGCCAAACAGACCCAGTGAACTTGTTCCGGGATATAGCAATCCCATGGATCTTAAACCAATCCACTGACACCACCATCATTACCTTAGGGCCCATTTGGCCAAGCGGATTGGAAGGGATTGGATGGTATTGGAAATTAAATTCAGGATTGGCCGGGCATGCCAAACAGACCGGGTGATCTGATCCTAGGATATAGCAATACCATGGATCTTAAGACAATCCACTAACATCACCATCATTACCTTAAAATTGATCCCATTCACGGTTATTTCGGCGCATTTCACGGTCAATTCCCTTCACTTCACGGTCATTTCCATGCATTTCACGGTCAATTCGCTTCACTTCATGGTCATTTCGATGCATATTATGGTCATTCCCACCTATTCCGTGTTGATTCACGGTCATTTCGGTGCATTTCACGGTCATGCCCCTTCACTTCACGGTCATTTCCATGCATTTCACGGTCCAATCGCTACACTTCACCTTGAAATACGTCGAAATGACCGTGAATCAACATGGAATAGGCGGGAATGACCGTGAAATGCATGGAAATGACCGTGAAGTGAAGTGAATTGATTGTGAAATACGCAAAAATGATCGTGAAGTGAAGGGGCATGACCGTGAAATGCGTAAAATGGCGTGAATCAACTTCTGAAATAGGCGGAAATGACTATGATATGCATGGAAATCACGGTCATTCCCGTCTAGTTCGTGTTGATTCACGGTCATTTCGGCACATTTCACGGTCAATTCCCTTCACTTCACGGTCATTTCCATGCATTTCACGGTCAATTCGCTTCACTTCATGGTCATTTTCATGCATATCCACGCGGTCATTCCCACCTATTCCGTGTTGATTCACGGTCATTTCGTCGCATTTCACTTGTCATGCCTTTCACTTCACGGTCATTTCCGCGCATTTCATGGTCCAATCACTACACTTCACACTGCAGGAAATGCGTCGAAATAATGTGAATCAATCAACTGGAATAGTGGGAATGACCGTGAAATGCATGGAAATGGCAGTGAAGTGAAGCAAATTGACCGTGAAATGCACAAAATGATCGTGAAGTGAAGTGGCATGGCCGTGAAATCGCGTCGAAAATGGCCGTGGAATCAACACGGAATAGGCAATTTTGAATGACCATGATTTCCATGCATATCTGATCAGTCATTCCCGCTTTATTTACGTGTTGATTCACGGTCATTCGGCGACATTTTCACGGTCATTTCACTTCATGGTCATTTCCATGCATTTCCGGTCAATTCGCTTCACTAGGCGGTCATTTCCATGCATATCACGGTCATTCCCACCTATTCCGTGTTGATTCACGGTCATTTCGGCGCGTTTCACGGTCATGCCCCTTCACTTCACGGTCATTTTGGCGCATTTCATGGTCATGCCCCTTCACTTCACGGTCATTTCCGCGCATTTCACAGTCCAATCGCTACACTTCACCGTGAAATACGTCAAAATGACCGTGAATCAACACGGAATAGGTGGGAATGACCGTGAAATGCATGGAAATGGCCGTGAAGTAAAGCGAATTGATCGTGAAATGCGCGGAAATGATCGTGAAGTGAAGGGGCATGACTGTGAAATGCGTCGAAATGACCATGAATCAACACGGAATAGGCGGGAATGATTGTGATATGCATGGAAATCACGGTCATTCTCGTCTATTCCGTGTTGATTCACAGTCATTTCGGCGCAGTTCATGGTCAATTCCCTTCACTTCACGGTCATTTCCATGCATTTCACGGTCAATTCGCTTCACTTCATGGTCATTTCCATGCATATCACGGTCATTCCCACCTATTACGTGTTGATCCACGGTCATTTCGTCGCATTTCACGGTCATGCCCCTTCACTTCACGGTCATTTCCGCGCATTTCAGGGTCCAATCGCTACACTTCACCGTGAAATGCGTCGAAATGACCGTGAATCAACACAGAATAGGCGGGAATGACCGTGAAATGCATGAAATGACCGTGAAGTGAAGCGAATTGACCGTGAAATGCGCGAAAATGATCGTGAAGTGAAGGGGCATGGCCGTGAAATGCGTCGAAATGAAATCAACATTCGAAATGACGGGAATGGTGATTTCCATACATATCAGGTCATTCCCGCCTATTTCGTG
The DNA here is from genome assembly GCA_030180095.1 of Magnolia changhungtana. NCBI lineage: Eukaryota > Viridiplantae > Streptophyta > Magnoliopsida > Magnoliales > Magnoliaceae > Magnolia > Magnolia changhungtana. The sequence goes on along the minus strand of JASAUF010000546.1, from coordinate 9,113,501 downwards.
TTGATTCACGCGGTCATTTCAACATTGATTTCACGGTCCATACCCCTTCACTTCACAGTCATTTCCATGCATTTCACGGTCAATCGCTTCACCTTCACGGTCATTTCCATGCATATCACGGTCATTCCCACCTATTCTGTGTTGATTCACGGTCATTTCGGCGCATTTCACGGTCATGCCCCTTCACTTCATGGTCATTTCCGCGCATTTCACGGTCCAATCACTACACTTCACCATGAAATGCGTCGAAATGACCGTGAATCAACACAGAATAGGTGGGAATAGTAGTGAAATGCATGGAAATGGTCGTGAAGTGATTGTCGTGAATTGAAAATGATCGTGAAATGAAGCGAAAATGATCGTCATTAATGGATCGTGAAATGCGTGAAATGAAGAATGATCAATCGTCGAAAATTGAATTAACGGAATAGGCGGGAATGATTGTGATATGCATGGAAATCACGATCATTCCGTCTGTCATCGTGTTGATTCACGATCATTTCGACGCATTTCACCTGGTCAATTCCCTTCACTTCATGGTCATTTCCATGCATTTCACTGCAGTCAATTCGCTTCACTTCATGGTCATTTCCATGCATATCACGGTCATTCCCACCTATGCCGTGTTGATTCGATCATTCGTTGCATTTCCGCGGTCATGCCCCTTCACTTCACGGTCATTTTAAGCGCATTTCACGGTCAATCGCTACACTTCACCGTGAAATGCGTCGAAAATGGCATGAATCAACACGAATAAGCGGGAATGACCGTAAAATGCATGGAAATGACCGTGAAGTGAAGCGAATTCACCGTGAAATGCGTGGAAATGGCCAGTGAAGTGAAGGGAATTGGCCAACCGTGAAATGCATGGAAAAGGCGAGTGAATCAAAAAGCAGAATCGCCGGGATTGATCGTGAAATACATGAAAATGACTATGAAGTGAAGCCAGATTGGCCGTGAAATGCATGGAAATATGTCAGTGTGAATCAAAACGTAATCGCATGGATTGGCCGTGAAATGCATGAAAATATTTGTGAAGTGAAGCGCGTTAAGTGAAATGCATGGAAATGACCATGAAGTGAAGAAATTGACCATGAAATGCATGGAAATGACCGTGAATCAAAACGGAATCACAGGGATTGACCGTGAAATGCATGTAATTGATCGCGAAGTAAATAAAATGAGCGAAATTGACCGCGAACTGATTGAAATTGACCGTTAAGTGAATGAAATGGATTTTCAACAATCGACTTGATGGAATCTTGAAAAATAACTAGGTTGGTTGGCTAAATTAGCTTCTCCTACTCCAAAATCATATACGGTACGTCAAGTAACTAATTTTGGTTTAGAAGATATTCTTGTTAAATGAAAAAAATGTGAGAAAATTTTTTTTATATGCTTATGTATACATATTTATATAAATATGTATTAGAGAAAATTGTAGGTAGAATGAAGTTCTCCATGTAAAAAAATTAAAAAAATAAAAATAAAAATAAATTTTTTTTTTCATAGATTGGCACATACTAAAGTTTTGGCTACGGTTATAATCTGTAGCTATAGGGGTCATCAGATGAGCATGGCCACGCCCAGATTATACGCCCACGCCATGGATAGGGCGGCGAGTGGCGCGGGCATCCTAGTTCGGCGCGCCCACTCCGAACAAATCCCTTTGGCTACGGATTGTGGTAGGTATGACTACGGTTATAATCCGTAGCCAAATATCTGCATCCAAGAAAATAAAAATCTGTTTTTTTTTTTTTTCTTTCTTTTTTTCTTTTTAATATAGAATCTTTGTTGTTTTTTAGGTCCGGTCCTGAGGTCCATGTTATATCCAAACCGTACATCTATTTGGCGAGCTCATAATAAGGCTTGAGATGGAAAATAAGACAGATCTAACTGCCAAGTGACCACACTTTAAAAGGCAGTGGGGAATTGAATGTCTACCATTGAAACCCTTTTAGGGGTCACAGAGGTTTTGGATCATTATCAAATTTGTTTTTCCTCTTCACCCAGGTCTTTGTGACCTTATGAATATATTGGATGGAAAAATAAATGTTTTGGTGGGCCCTACAAAAGTTTCAACGGTGAAAATCAATTTTGTGCTGCTCTGTGGTGTGGTCCAGTTGATCTTTGGATATGATTTTTTTTTTTTTTTTGGATAATGCTCCGAAATGATCTCGAAATACGGATGAACGTTGTGGATATAATAAATACATAACTGTGGGGCCCATGTAACGTTGATCTATTTTGAACCGTTCGTACAACTCGGAGTACGACGAGCGTCAGCGCTCGTCTTCCCGCTTGAAGGAAAAAGCAGGGGCATTTTCGACCTTTGGAAAGGCCTCCGTACTGCTGGGGCGTACTCTCGCAAGGGAAAATGACTCCTAAATAGGCCATAAATGGGACGTATTCTCGCAAATTTCTCTATATTCAATTACTTTGGTGGACTACTTCAGTTGAATTCGTAAAATGACACAACCATCTTTTAGATTACAAGTCATGCGACCACATAACAGCATCGATCAGAGTCATCCATCTAGGAATTGATGGCCCATGTTTAAGAACCACACCTTCTGGATTGACTTATGAGGTAGGTGGCGCAAATGATTCGAGATCGGCTATCCAGTGGGTCATTTCTATGGAAGGTCACCCGTTGAAGACCACACACCAGATCCTAGGCTTCAGTCAACTAATAGAAATTGACCAATGATCAAACTTCAATTTATACATGTGGGCCATCTGATGAGAAGCTCCAATGGACACTGAAAGCCAAATCAAATTGAAAGGACAATAAAAATTGCTCAATTGGTGGACCCCCAAAGAACCGTAACAATTAGTTAATTCAATGGTCACAAATCAACTATCAAATGTAGAGATTAGGATAGTCCAATCCAATGTAATTTTCAGGTTCTGCTCCATTGTAGTACGTCCCACTAATTCAATAGCTCCGATCAGAGAAAGTATATGCCACGTTTTCAATGGCGTAGTGCATGAATATTTCTTATCATAAGCTGCCAGAGTATCAAGCACAACATATGCAGGATTTTTTACGCTACTCAGGCAGCGTATGACCCTTGATACGCAGGCACTCAGGATTGTTCAGTTGGCATATATTAACTCAAATTAAACCGAAGAAATTGAGGAATCCGCCCTAGCTAAGTCAGATCCTCGGAATCATATTTGCTGAGAAATCCTGACCTCTGATTTACAGACTCCTGTTTGTTGAGATAGGACCATTGCAAAATTTTCATTTTTAACCATCCAATAAATATCAACCAATCTGATAATCAGATAATCAAATAAGTGTAATTTTTTTTACATAAAAAACCTAAAATGGAGACCATGTTTTGGACGGTTTAATTTGACTTTCTTACATGCAATTTCTTGTAGTCTCCATGTACGCGTATCATCTGACATGCTCTCCTGTGTATCGAAGCTTTTCTCGTTAAAATGAAGATTAAAGAAATATTGATCAACCATCCAAACTAAAAGTTCTCATAAGGATTAAAAAAGAATAAGTACCAGCCACTCTTTTTCCGCCAAAGTCTCTCATAAATAGAAAATCTGAACCATGTAATAGGCTGGCCACCCCCACGATGATCTCTCGATCCAGTGGGACACAGCATATGGCCTATAGTATTACTTCATAGGCCTGATTTTAATAATAAGTGACTTTCACTGTGTCATCTGGAACAATGACGTGGGTGAGACCCTGACTGCAGGGCCACCTCAATGTATGCATTGTATATCCATGCCATTCATCTGTTTTTTTCCAACTTATTTTAAGTCATGGTCTTAAAATTGAAATAGATATAAATTTTAGGTGGACTATTAAAAACTTTTAGTGAGCTATGGAAGTTTTGAGAAATTTTCGAGAATACGACCCATTTATGGCCCATTAGGAGGCTAGGCCCACCTCATTTTCCCTTGCGAGAATACGCCCCAGCTGTACGGACTCCTTTCCAAAGGTCGAAAATGCCCCTGCTTTTTCCTTCAAGCGGGAAGACGAGCGCTGACGCTCGTCGTACTCCGAGTTGTACGAACGGTTCAAAATAGATCAACGTTACATGGACCCAACAGTTATGTATTTATTATATCCACAACGTTCATCCGTATTTCGAGATCATTTCGGAGCATTATCCCAAAAAAAAAAAAAATCATATCTAAAGATCAACTGGACCACACCACAGAGCAGCACAAAATTGATTTTCACCGTTGAAACTTTTGTAGGGCCCACCGTAACATTTATTTTTCCATCCAATATATTCATAAGGTCACAACAAATTTCATAATGATCCAAAACCTCTGTGACCCCTAAAAGGGTTTCAATGGTAGATGTTCAATTCCCCCACTGCCTTGTAAAGTGTGGTCCACTTGACAGTTAGATCTGTCTTATTTTCCGTCTCAAGCCTTATTATGAGCTCACCAAATAGATGTACGGTTTGGATATAATATGGACCTCATGATGGGACCCAAAAAAACAACAAAGATTCTATGTTAAAAAGAAAAAAAAAAAAAAAAAAAAAAACAGATTTTTATTTTCTTGGATGCAGATATTTGGCTACGGATTATAACCGTAGCCATATCTACCACAATCTGTAGCCAAAGGGATTTGTCTGGGGTGGGCACGCCGAACTAGGATGCCCGCGCCACTCGCTGCCCTATCCGGCGAGGGCGCGCCAATCTGGCATGGCCACGCCCATCTGATGACCCCTATAGCTACGGATTATAACCGTAGCCAAAACTGTAGTCTGTACTAATCTATGAAAAAAAAATTATTTTCTATTTATTTATTTTTATTTTTTTTACATGGAGAACTTCATTCTACCTACAATTTTCTCTAATACATATTTATATAAATATGTATACATAAGCATATAAAAAAAATTTTCTCATATTTTTTTCATTTCTTTCTTTTTTCATTTAACAGGAATATCTTCTAAACAAAAATTAGTTACTTGACATACCGTATATGATTTTGGGGTAGGAGAAGCTAATTTAGCCAACCAACCTAGTTATTTTTCAAGATTCCATCAGGTCGATGATTGAAAATCCATTCCATTCACTTAACGGTCAATTTCCATCAGTTCGCGGTCAATTTCGCTCATTTCATTTACTTCACGATCAATTACATGCATTTCACGGTCAATCCTGGTGATTCCGTTTTGATTCACGGTCATTTCCATGCATTTCACGGTCAATTCTCTTCACTTCATGGTCATTTTCATGCATTTCACGGTCAATGCGCTTCACTTCACAGTCATTTTCATGCATTTCACGGTCAATCCCGACGATTACGTTTTGATTCACGGTCATTTCCATGCATTTCACGGTTAATTTGCTTCACTTCATAGTCATTTTCATGTATTTCATGATCAATCCCGGCGATTCTGTTTTGATTCACGATCTTTTCCATGCATTTCACGGTCAATTCCCTTCACTTCACGGTCATTTCCACGCATTTCACGGTCAATTCGCTTCACTTCACGGTCATTTCCATGCATTTTACGGTCATTCCGCCTATTAAAGTGTTGATTCACGGTCATTTGATGCATTTCACGGTGAAGTGTAGCGATTGGACTACAAATCTTGTGAAAAATGACAGTGAAATGAAGATGCATGGCCGTGAAATGCGACGAAATGGCCGTGAATCAACACTGAAATAGGTGGAATAACCGTGATATGCATGGAAATGACCATGAAAATAGTGAGCGAATTACCGAGTGAAATGCATGAAATGAAAAGTGAAGGGAATTGAAATAAATGTGAAATAATGACCGTGAATCAACACGGAATAGACGGGAATGGCCGTGATTTCCATGCATATCACAATCATTCCGCTTTATTCCGTGTTGATTCACGGTCATTTAACAGCATTTCACGGTCAATTCGCTTCACTTCACGATCATTTCAGCGCATTTCACGGTCAATTCGCTTCACTTCATGGCCATTTCCATGCATTTCACGGTCATTCCCACCTATTAGTATTGATTCAAGTCATTTGATGCATTTCACGGTGAAGTGTGTAGCGATTGGGCCGTGAAATCTGCTGAAATGACCGTGAAGTGAAGGGGCATGACCGTGAAATGCGCATAAATGACCGTGAATCAACACTGAATAGGTGGGAATGACCGTGATATGCATGGAAATGACCATGAAGTGAAGCGAATTGTGAGGTGAAATGCATGGAAATGATTAGTGAAGTGAAGGGGTATGACCGTGAAATGCGTTGAAATGACCGTGAATCAACACGAAATAAAGCGGTAATATTTGTGATATGCATGGAAATCACGGTCATTCCCGTCTATTCCGTGTTGATTCACGGTCATTTCGACGCATTTCCTGCGTCATGCCCCTTCACTTCACGATCATTTCGCGCATTTCACGATCAATTAAGCTTCACTTCACGCGTCATTTCCATGCATTTCACGGTCATTCCCGCCTATTCCGTGTTGATTCACGGTCATTTCGACGCATTTCACGGTGAAGTGTAGCGATTGGACCGTGAAATGCATGGAAATGACCGTGAAGTGAAGGAGCGTGATTGTGAAATGCGCCGAAATGACCGTGAATCAACACGGAATAGGTGGGAATGACCGTGATATGCATGGAAATGACCATGAAGTGAAGCGAATTGACCGTGAAATGCATGGAAATGACCGTGAAGTGAAGGGAATTGACCGTGAAATGCACCGAAATAACCGTGAATGGGATCAATTTTAAGGTAATGATGGTGATGTCAGTGGATTGTCTTAAGATCCATGGTATTGCTATATCCCAGGATCAGATCACCCGGTCTGTTTGGCACGCCCGGCCAATCCGGTTAATTTCCAATACCATCCAATCCCTTCCAATCCGCCTGGCCAAACGGGCCCTAAGGTAATGATGGTGGTGTCAGTGGATTGGTTTAAGATCCATGGGATTGCTATATCCCGGAACAAGTTCACTGGGTGTGTTTGGCACATCAGGCATATCCTGGGATTTTATCTTTCACTCCTTCCAACCAAGGGATGGGATCAATTTTAAGGTAATGATGATGATGTCAGTGGATTGTTTTAAGATCCATGGGATTGCTTATATCCTGGGACAAGTTCACAAGGTCTGTTTGGCTCATCATGCATATCCCGGGATCTCGCGATCCCATTCCTCCTAATACCGTGGGATTGGTTTGGCCAAACAGACCTTAAAGGTAATGATGGTGATGTTAGGAGAAGCTACTTTAGCCAACCAACCTGGTTATTTTCCAAGATTCCATCAGGTCGATGGTCTAAAATCCATTTCATTCACTTAGCGGTCAATTTCATTCATGACTGTGAAGTGAAGGGGCATGACTGTGAAATGCGCCGAAAATAACCGTGAAGTGCATGGAAATGAGTGTGAAGTGAGGCGAATGGACCGTGAAATGTGCGGAAATGACCGTGAAGTGAAGGGGCATGACCATGAAATGCGCCAAAATGACCGTGAATTAACACTGAATCAGCAGGAATGACTATGATATGCATGGAAATGACCATAAAGTGAAGTGATTGGACCACGAAATGCACGGAAATGACCGTAAAGTGAAGGGGCATGACCGTAAAGCGTCGAAATGACCGTGAATCAACACGGAATAGGCGGGAATGACCATGATATGCATGGAAATGACCGTGAAGTGAAGCGATTAGACCGCGAAATGCGTGGAAATGACCGTGAAGTGAAGGGGCATTACCGTGAAATGCGCCGAAATGACCGTGAATCAACACGGAAGAGGTGGCAATGACCGTGATATACATGGAAATGACCGTGAAGTGTAGTGATTGGACCGTGAAATGTATAAAAATGACTGTGAAGTGAAGGGGCGTGATCGTGAAATGCGTCGAAATGACCGTGAATCAACACGGAATAGGCGGGATCAGGATCGAGTTTAGGTTTGGGTTTTCAAGTTTAGGTTTACGTTTAGGTTAAGGAGTTGAGATTAGGATTAGGTGTAGGTGTAGGTTTAGGTTTAGGGATTTGAGAATACGTTCAGGTTTTAGGTTATAGGTTATAGGTTTAGGTTAAGGTTATAGGTTATAGGTTAGAGGTTAAGGTTTAGGTTTAGGTTTAGGTTTATGTTTTGGGATTTAAGAATAGGTTTAGATTATAGGTTATAGGTTAAGGTTTAGGTTTAGGTATAGGCTAAGGTTTAGGTTATAGATTATAGGTTATAGATTTAGGTAATTGAGAATAAGTTAAGGTTTAGGTTTAGGTTATAGGTTACGGGGGTATAGGTTTATGTTTGGGTTTAGGTTATAGGTTATACGTTTAGGTTATAGGTTAAAGGTTTAGGTTTTGGGATTTGAGAATAGGTTCAAGTTAAGGTAATAAGTTTAGGTTAAAGGTTTAGGTTAATGTTATAGGTTTAGGTTTAGGTTTAGTTTATAGGTTTAGATTTGAGAATAGGTTTAGGTTATAAGTATAGGTTTAGTTTAGGTTGTAGGTTAAGGTTTAGGGAATTGAGTTTAGGTTATATGTTTAGGTTATAGGTTATATGTTTAGGTTAAGGTTTAGGTTGTAGTTATAGGTTTTGGGATTTGAGAATAGATTTAGGTTATAAGTATAGGTTTAGTTTTAGGAATTCGGGTTCGAGTTCGGGTTTATGTTCGAGTTTAGGTTATAGGTTTAGGTTTAAGGTTTAGGTTTTGGGATTTGAGAATAGGTTTAGGTTAGGGCGTAGATTAAGGTTTAGGGAAATGACCGTGAAGTGAAGGGGCATGACCGTGAAATGCGTCGAAATGACCGTGAATCAACACAGAATAGGCGGGAATGACCGTGATATGCATGGAAATGATTGTGAAGTGAGGCGATTGGACCACAAAATATGCGGAACTGATCGTGAAGTGAAGACGCGGGACCACAAAATGCGTCGAAATGACCGTGAATCAACACGGAATATGCGGGAATGATCGTGATATGCATGAAAATTGGGGTGAAGTGAAGCGATTGGACTACGAAATGCATGGAAGTGACCGTGAAGTGAAGACGCGGGACTGCGAAATGCGTCGAAATCACCGTGGATCAACACAAAATATGCAGAAATGATCGTGATATGCATGGAAATGGGGGTGAAGTGAAGCGATTGGACCGTAAAATGCATGGAAGTGACCGTGAAGTGAAGACGCGGGACCGCAAAATGCGTCGAAATGACCGTGAATCAACACGGAATATGCGGGAATGACTGTGATATACATGGAAATGGGGGTGAAGTGAAGCGATTGGACCGCAAAATGCACGGAAGTGACCGTGAAGTGAAGACGCGGGACCGTGAAATGCATTGAAATCACCGTGAATTAACATGGAATATGTGGGAATGACCGTGATATGCATGGAAATGATTGTGAAGTGAGGCGATTGGACCGCGAAATGTGCGGAACTGACCGTGAAGTGAAGACGTGGGACCGCGAAATGCTTTTGTTCACTCCCCAAGTATAGGGTTGTGATGTAGTAAAAACTCGGTAAGACCGAGGTCGAATCCTCAGGGACTGAAACCTGTACGTATCCTGAAAATAATTAGAACTAGAACTAGGCTAAGATGAAATCTAAACCAATTGTGATTTGAGGAATAATGGTGAAATATTAATCTAAACTTAAAGAATTTAGAGAAGGGAAACTAGGGATTCAGGGGATCCACTTGTAGAGATCAGGGAATTCTATGGTAAAAGATATCAAGATTGAACCTTGGTTAATGCAGTTTCAATAGATTAGACGGTCATAAATCAGAATGGATTCCATCACAAAACCATGCCTATGAGACAAAGCCAACAACAGAGTTCAACCAATCCACACCCGATCTGTATGATGTACGAGCGTCAGGAAGAATTCCGTCATCCAACCATGCCTAGGAGACGATGGTGAACAACAGGGCTTCCTAACCCCATAATCAGAATTAAGGAAAAGGAAAACTCAAGCCATCACAGATTTAATGTAATATTAGTCACAAAAATCATTAAAAACCAGAAGTATTCCCATTGATGTAGCTGCAATCAATCAAAAATTCAGTCTAACATGAATCATCACCATAAAAACAGACCCATCAAGCTACAAGCTTCACCCCTTAGCCCTAGCTAAGGGGTTTAGCCTGACATGGCTAGATCTGTTCAACAACAAAGAAACAGTAAAAAGACAAAATTAAAAGAGAGTCCTCTCCCAATCTCTCTTTCTCTCTCTCTCTCTCTCCTTTCTCCAGCCGTGAATCCGATCCCTTTCTCTGCTCTTTCTCTTCCTAATATAGTTGCTGAAGGGTGCTGTGGAGAGCTTGAAACCCTGCGGAAGGAGATCGGCTCGGACGTTTCACGCCAACAGAATTGGAAATTTCCTTGCGCAGAAGCTGTTAATGCGCCCAAAAAAAACTCTGAATCTCCTTCTTCCCTTGCTTTCTTTCCGAAGAGACGACATCCCTTGGGGGATTTGTGGATGGGCTACACGATGGACGGCTTGGATCAGCCATCTGATAATCGATCTGAACACGCAACCGACCCGAAGTCGGTCGGTTTCCGGACGCTGCAACAGGGACCGCGGCTCTCTTCCTGTGACAGTGGTGGGGCCCATTTCGTAGTTCTTTCGAGAAATCCACACCGTCCATTGAGTGCATGGTGAAATTTCGGTCGGAGATGCGAAGTTTTGGATCATACTTGTGGTGGCCCACAGGATTTTAAACCCACCGTTCATTCTTTCATTGAACGGTTAAACAGAACAGCAACTTAATCTTTTCACTTTTTAGAAACTAGGCGTGGACTGTGGCTGCCCCAGAAGACGAATCAACGGTCTGGATTGTCCGTCCGGACGATGTGTGGGGCCCACAACAGAGACCGAAATCTTCGGTTGCGAAACAGAGAACGGAATTTCCGTTTTCGATTTTTTTTAAAAACGGAAGTCGGTCGGCGTGTCTGGCCAGGCACCGACTTTGAGTGGTTAGGTGCACACCGGTGCACTTATACACCGTACACACGTCTTTGTACACGTGGGTCCCACAGATGTTTTGAAACATCTGCTCAGTCCATTCATTCTGCCATATCATTTAAGCCGTCAATACCAAAGTTGAAGCAATTCCAAATATCAGGTGGGCCCCAAATTGGAGATTAATGGGCTGATCTGTTCGTTGGACCACTTCCTGAGATCTTCAATGGCTGAAATTTAATATGTACGGTTAATTTACGGCCCTCATCACATGTATGAAGTTTCGAGTCAATCTGATGGCGGAAACCCCGTGATCTTGCATTCTCGATGACTGTGTGGCCTCTTTAACGTGAACGGCTTGATTTTCTCTGATCTCGGGCATGTAAATTCATCTTTCTTGGTCCCCTGGGGTCTGTCCCTTACCTTGGTCAGTTCTGAGTGATAAATCCATGCTTCTAGCACCCTTTTCCAGTCCAATCTCCTAAATACACCTTGCATTAAAAACATAATTAAAGTAGGGCGTTAAACGATATCCTGCTCGTAAATCCAGGCAATACTTGGGGTCTAGTATGCAATATTTGACCCTCAACACAACCCCCAACCAGCATTTTGCTAGTCCCGAGCAAAATATGCGAAAAAAATAAGTTGAGAATTACAGGGCAATTTCTATGCAACCGAGTGAAATCTTGAAAAACGATTCAGATACGAGAAATCTAAAATTCATGAATGTTGGGCATTATTCTCTCCTAGACTCAAGCACACGGTAAACTTCATAATCAAGTTCAAAGTATTCATCCATCAATTAGAAAAATTCCAACATTGAGTTCCATGGGTGTATAGTGTAATCTCGGCTTGTCGATCATTAAGAGATCTAATTGTCAATTTTCAAGGTACATTGATGATTGAATGAGCATTTAGGACAACCCAAAACATAAACTAGAACTTGCCTTACAGATCGTTTTTCCTTATTCCAGTTTTTAATTTTTTCATCAAAAGCTACTCCAAGGAGGGGAATCAAATCCTCACCTATAGGGAGCAAACCTATAGTGAAGACCGTACACTCGACCCTTTTCTCATATCATTCATAGGGAATTAAATCTACACCTATAGGGAGCAAACCTATGGTGAAGATTATTCGCCCACCCCTTTCCAAAGGCATTTGTATTTTCTTTTTCTTCAATTGATCATGATGGGCAATTTTTCAGGCTGGTTCCTTCCATGCTTAATGATTATCAAGTTAATCCTTCAATATTAACTGAAACCTTAATGTGTAAGCGAGATGTGACATGTGAAATCATGACTCAATCAATGTTTACAACTTCTAATCATGGATTAATAATTCAAACTTAACTGTGAAATCTAACAAATGCTGAATCAAGAGTCATAAATTACCAACATCACGCATCTTGAAATTCTAAATCAAGGATATCCGTCAAAATCACCTCGAATTCACAAGAAATCTCAAAAAATTTTTAAAAATTTTCACAATTTTTGCTCAAGGCCAAGAAAACACTGATTAGGAGACCCAATCTCCCACCCCCAACCTAAAATCTGCATTGTCCTCAATGTACAAGATAGAAGCATGCAATGCATATGAAGCAACAAAAGTAAAAGAAAAGGGATGGGAAGATAGTACCTGGATAACGAATCAAGATACTTTTTCAAAAATATCAACGAGAGAGTAAGTCAGCGTAAGAGAGAAACCAACACAAATAAAACACAAATAACAAACATAAACTCCTACCTATACCACTTTCGCAGGTGCTCTCGATTGCATTTAGCGTATGCAACAAGCCTTTAAACCCCTAGGTTGCCCCTAGTGGACGAGTTGTAGTCTCGTGAGGGTTTGCAGCAATGTTACCCACAAACATTGAATTAACTAATCATGGAATCAAAAGCTGGGTTGCCTCCCAGGAGCGCTAAGTTTACCATCTATCCTAAAACAACATAAAATAAACTACCCTTGTCCTATGAAAGCAAGGAAAAACTACTCGATCATGCCATGAGGTTCCTCTTCCGACCAATATCTAGATAAATTCCTCAGTAGGTTCCTCAACAGATCATCCAAAAGCCCTTTTTGCAATAGGCTTTGATGCCCTGGAGAATGAATGGCCGAAGAGACTTATGTACCTTAGAAAAAATTTGTCGGTGATTTGCCTGAGGTACCCAAAGTATATACGATTCACCTGTGTCAGAAAAAATCTCAAAGTTAGTATCCCATGGTGAATCAGAGACTACAGGTAGATAAAATTTAGGAAAATTTTCAGGAAGTAATGTAGTCTCAATGCATTTCGAAGTTCCAGACTTCAGTTCAAGTTTTAGTTCCTCTTCCTTTAATGGTAAACATTCAGAGTCTGGGGAAGAAGGGGCTTCAGAGTAAGGGTGCTCTCGGTTAGTAACAACTACCGAAATAGTCTCTTGCAAGGCATCCACTATTTCTTTAATCATAGGATCATTCGAATCTGAAAAGTGTGCCACGCAATCGTCCAAAGAATTGGGAAATTCAGCTGAGAGTGACTCGTCTCCTGCATCGAAGTCTGTGATGATTTTCTTAGGGATTCTATCGTCTCTAGAAGCAGATGAACGCATGCTCTCTTTCTCTTGCCCTGCACAGACAAGTTGGAGATCAATAGGGGAAGCATTGTTATGAAGACTCTGGTCATTGAAGCTTCTCAGTGGAGGCATTGAATCGTCTAAAGTGTATAGCTCAGATTGTAGCCTCAACTGGGTAGTTTCAAATTCCAGAGTCATGTCAAGTAAATCGTCCATCTCCTGAATCATATCATCATTCAATTCAGAGGAGTGGTCCAAACATGCATCACAAAGGTCGGAAGAGTTAGTTGAAAGTGGTTCATCCTCCACATTTAAATCAGTCATATCAGACAGGTGGAGTTGTTCCTTATGGTTGACAAGTTCCTGAACCTCTTGATCATTGGCAGGGGCCACACTTGCGATTGAATCCCAGTACTCATGATCGTCCAGTTCTGTGCAGTGTGCACTTGGGATGGGATCACATCCTTCACATTCTATTCTTAGATTGGGTTGAGGTTCGAATAAACTAACCTCTACCTCATCAGTGTAATCATGTGTGTCATGTGAGTGAAATGTGTCACTATCATTATATTTGAAAGACACCCACGTCTCTTGATCATTCCTTTGGACAGTCATCGAGATCGACTCATCGGGAAATTGAACCATCTGCTCACTAATGGAATCCAATTCCGCATTCGTAATTTCAGTTTCTGCCACAAGCGAGTTATGATCATTTTCTTCGCATTGTGCTTCTAGATTGGGATGAAGCTGGGGTAACCTAGCCTCTTCCTTCTCCATAAGATGTGATTGAATTATTGGAATTGAGGATTTGAGCAATTCGCATGATTGTATGAACAGTTGATTGAACTGCTCTTGTGCTTTCATGAGCTTCTGAAGTGAGTCCTCTTGGATTGTTTCTGATTGGTTTTCAAAAGTAGAGGAGTACCCAGGAGAATTATCACTATGATATATAACTGGTTCAGCTTCCCGACATTGATGTTTCCACTGGTTATAGTCATATGGATCATAGGTGGGAGAATCTGATGGTTGGTAATACTTATTATCACTCATAATATAATCACGCATTGTTTTCTTTTCTCAGATGGGTGATAATGATTCCTACTCCCATAGTTATGATAACCCCAACACTCGCGTACTGTCCGTGGGGTGGAATTGTTCTCCCGTATATGATCGCGTAAGGACTTCTTAACCGATGGAGTATTATGCTCAGGTTGGTTCTCGATGATTGTTTCAAGAAAATTTTGAGACATAGGTGGATGTCTATCATCGTTATTATACATCCCTTCGTACTGTTTCGCATGCTCAAAAGCTATCTCAGCATATTGACGTTCCCACTCGTGCATATACATGGTGAAACCCTCACTCTGAAGCTAATCCTAAGAAAAATATAAGAAAAGATCCTACAGTAGTATGAAAAGTAAGAGGAGGAGAAGTTAGAAGGAAGGTACCAATTGAGAAGTTCCTATGTTAAGATCCTGCAAAAGAAAACAAAAGAGATTAACTTCTAAAATAGAAAGTCTAAAATTAGAAAGTTCCTACAATTGAAATAGAAAATTAGTTTCTATAAAGGAAAATTCCCTAAACCTAGAAGCTAAGTTAGTTTCTAAAAAGTAAAGTTCCCTAAAATTTGAAAGTTTCTAAAATAGAAAATCTAAACCTAAAAATTAAAAAATTTCTAAAAATAAACTAATTCCTAAAAAGGAAAGTTTCTAAAAATAAAATAAAAGAAAGATGAGTTAGTTTCTAAAATTAGAAAGGGTCTCTAAAAGGGAAATAACTAACCTAGTTTCTAAAAACAAAAGAGAAAAGTTCTAAAAATAAACTAGTTCCTAAAATAAAATAAAAAAATTCTAAAAAATAATTAGGAAAGTTATAAACCTAAAGTTAGAAAGTTCTAAATTAGAAATCCTAGTCCTAAAATAGAAAGTAATGTTAGTTTCTAAAAAGGAAGACTACAATAAGAAAATTTCTAAAAATAAAATAGGAAACAAAGTTAGATTCTAAAAGAGTTAGAATTAGAAACTTGCTAAAAAAAAGAAAAATCCTAATCTAGAAATAGCAAGGATGAAGTTAAGAAAGAAATTACTGATTTAGAAACCTATCTCAGAATCCTACAAAACAAGAAAATTGGGTTAGTTTCTAAAAAGGAAATAACAAAATCCAAAAATAGAAAGTTACTAAAATTATTTCTATAATTAAAAGGAAACTTGGAGCTAGAAAATTCTAAACAAGAAATCCTAGAAATTAGAAAAACCCTAATATGAAATTACTCCTAAAACTAGTTAAATTCGAAAAAAGCGTAATCAAATCCCAAGAATCCTTGCGCTTAAAACTTGTTCACTCCCCAAGTATAGGGTTGTGATGTAGTAAAAACTCGGTAAGACCGAGGTCGAATCCTCAGGGACTGAAACCTGTACGTATCCTGAAAATAATTAGAACTAGAACTAGGCTAAGATGAAATCTAAACCAATTGTGATTTGAGGAATAATGGTGAAATATTAATCTAAACTTAAAGAATTTAGAGAAGGGAAACTAGGGATTCAGGGGATCCACTTGTAGAGATCAGGGAATTCTATGGTAAAAGATATCAAGATTGAACCTTGGTTAATGCGGTTTCAATAGATTAGACGGTCATAAATCGAATGGATTCCATCACAAAACCATGCCTATGAGACAAAGCCAACAACGAGTTCAACCAATCCACACCGACCGTATGATGTACGAGCGTCAGGAAGAATTCCGTCATCCAACCATGCCTAGGAGACGATGGTGAACAACAGGGCTTCCTAACCCCATAATCAGAATTAAGGAAAAGGAAAACTCAAGCCATCACAGATTTAATGTAATATTAGTCACAAAAATCATTAAAAACCAGAAGTATTCCCATTGATGTAGCTGCAATCAATCAAAAATTCAGTCTAACATGAATCATCACCATAAAAACAGACCCATCAAGCTACAAGCTTCACCCCTTAGCCCTAGCTAAGGGGTTTAGCCTGACATGGCTAGATCTGTTCAACAACAAAGAAACAGTAAAAAGACAAAATTAAAAGAGAGTCCTCTCCCAATCTCTCTTTCTCTCTCTCTCTCTCTCCTTTCTCCAGCCGTGAATCCGATCCCTTTCTCTGCTCTTTCTCTTCCTAATATAGTTGCTGAAGGGTGCTGTGGAGAGCTTGAAACCCTGCGGAAGGAGATCGGCTCGGACGTTTCACGCCAACAGAATTGGAAATTTCCTTGCGCAGAAGCTGTTAATGCGCCCAAAAAAAACTCTGAATCTCCTTCTTCCCTTGCTTTCTTTCCGAAGAGACGACATCCCTTGGGGGATTTGTGGATGGGCTACACGATGGACGGCTTGGATCAGCCATCTGATAATCGATCTGAACACGCAACCGACCCGAAGTCGGTCGGTTTCCGGACGCTGCAACAGGGACCGCGGCTCTCTTCCTGTGACAGTGGTGGGGCCCATTTCGTAGTTCTTTCGAGAAATCCACACCGTCCATTGAGTGCATGGTGAAATTTCGGTCGGAGATGCGAAGTTTTGGATCATACTTGTGGTGGCCCACAGGATTTTAAACCCACCGTTCATTCTTTCATTGAACGGTTAAACAGAACAGCAACTTAATCTTTTCACTTTTTAGAAACTAGGCGTGGACTGTGGCTGCCCCAGAAGACGAATCAACGGTCTGGATTGTCCGTCCGGACGATGTGTGGGGCCCACAACAGAGACCGAAATCTTCGGTTGCGAAACAGAGAACGGAATTTCCGTTTTCGATTTTTTAAAACGGAGTCGGTCGTGCCTGTCACGCCGACCGACTTTTGAGTGGTTAGGTGCACACCCTAAGTGCACTTATACATGCGTACACACGTCTTTGTACACGTGGGTCCCACAGAGATGTTTTGAAACATCTGCTCCGTCCATTCATTCTGCCATATCATTTAAGCCGTCAATACCAAAGTTGAAGCAATTCCAAATATCAGGTGGGCCCCAAATTGGAGATTAATGGGCTGATCTGTTCGTTGGACCACTTCCTGAGATCTTCAATGGCTGAAATTTAATATGTACGGTTAATTTACGGCCCTCATCACATGTATGAAGTTTCGAGTCAATCTGATGGCGGAAACCCCGTGATCTTGCATTCTCGATGACTATGTGGCCTCTTTAACGTGAACGGCTTGATTTTCTCTGATCTCGGGCATGTAAATTCATCTTTCTTGGTCCCCTGGGGTCTGTCCCTTACCTTGGTCAGTTCTGAGTGATAAATCCATGCTTCTAGCACCCTTTTCCAGTCCAATCTCCTAAATACACCTTGCATTAAAAACATAATTAAAGTAGGGCGTTAAACGATATCCTGCTCGTAAATCCAGGCAATACTTGGGGTCTAGTATGCAATATTTGACCCTCAACAGCTTTCGAAATCACCGTGAATCAACATGGAATATGCAGGAATGATCATGATATGCATGGAAATAGGGGTGAAGTGAAGCGATTGGACCGCGAAATGCACGGAAGTGACCGTGAAGTGAAGATGTGGGACCGTGAAATGCGTCGAAATCACGGTGAATCAACACGAAATATGCGGGAATGATCGTGATATGCATGGAAATGGGGGTGAAGTGAAGCGATTGGACCGCAAAATGCATGGAAGTGACCGTGAAGTGAAGACGCGGGACCGCAAAATGCGTCGAAATGACTGTGAATCAACACGGAATATGCGGGAATGACCGTGATATACATGAAAATGGGGGTGAAGTGAAATGATTGGACCGCAAAATGCATGGAAGTGACCGTGAAGTGAAGACGCGGGACCGTGAAATGCGTCGAAATCACCGTGAATCAACACGGAATATGCGGGAATGACCGTGATATGCATGGAAATGATTGTGAAGTGAGGCGATTGGACCGCGAAATATAAGGAACTGACCGTGAAGTGAAGACGTGGGAGCGCGAAATGCGTCGAAATCACCGTGAATCAACATGGAATATGCGGGAATGATCGTGATATGCATGAAAATAGGGGTGAAGTGAAGCGATTAGACCGTGAAATGCACGAAAGTGACCGTGAAGTGAAGACGTGGGACCGTGAAATGCGTCGAAATCACCGTGAATCAACACGGAATATGTGGGAATGATCGTGATATGCATGAAAATGGGGGTGAAGTGAAGCGATTGGACCGCGAAATGCATGCGGCCAATACACAGTCATTTCTGTGTATTTCACTTCACAGTCACTTCCGTGTATTTCGCAATCCAATCGCTTCACTTCACCCCCATTTCCATGCATATCACAGTCATTCCCGCATATTCCGTGTTAATTCACGGTCATTTCGACGCACTTCACGGTCCCTCGTCTTCACTTCATGGTCACTTCCGCGCATTTTGCGGTCCAATCGCTTTACTTCACCCCCATTTCCATGCATATCACGGTCATTCCCGCATATTCCATGTTGATTCACGGTTATTTCGATGCACTTCACGGTCCCGTATCTTCGCTTCACGGTCACTTCCGTGCATTTTACGATCCAATCGCTTCACTTCACCCCATTTTTATGCATATTACAGTCATTCCCGCATATTCCGTGTTGATTCAGGGTCATTTCGACACATTTCACGGTGAAGTGTAGCAATTGGACCGTGAAATGCGCCGAAATGACCGTGAAGTGAAGGGGCATGACTGTGAAATGCGCCGAAATGACCATGATATGCATAGAAATGACCGTAAAGTGAGCCGATTGGACCGTGAAATGCGCGAAAATGACAGTGAAGTGAAGGGGCATGACCGTGAAATGCGCTAAAATGACCGTGAATCAACACGGAATAGGAGGGAATGACCGTGAAATGCATGGAAATAATCGTGAAGTGAAGTGAATTGACCATGAAATGCATGAAAATGACCGTGAAGTGAAGGGAATTGACCGTGAAATGCGCCGAATCAACACAGAATAAGCGGGAATGACTGTGATGTGACATCACAGTCATTCCCGCTTATTCTGTGTTAATTCACCGTCATTTCGACGCATTTCACGGTTCTGCCCCTTCTTTAATTTTTCTCGGACATTGATAGGAACGACCCGAGAATTGAGTGATTAGACGGTCATTCTCGCCTATTCCGTGTTGATTCACGGTCATGCCCCTTCACTTCACGGTCATTTTCCTAAACCTTAATCTACACCCTAACCTAAATCTATACTTATAACTTAAACCTATTCTCAAATCCCAAAACCTATAACCTAAACTTAAACCTTAACATAAACCTATAACCTATAACCTAAACCCGAACATAAACACGAACCCGAACCCGAATTCCTAAACCTAAACCTATACTTATAACCTAAATCTATTCTCAAATCCCAAAACCTATAACTACAACCCAAACCTTAACCTAAACCCATAACCTATAACCTAAACATATCACCTAAACTCAATTCCCTAAACCTTAACCTACAACCTAACCTAAACCTATACTTATAACCTAAACCTAAACCTAAACTGAACCTATAACATTAACCTAAACCTTTAACCTAAACTTATAACCTTAACCTAAACCTATTCTCGGATCCCAAAACCTAAACCTTTAACCTATAACCTAAACGTATAACCTATAACCTAAACCCAAACCTAAACCTATACCTGTAACCTATAACCTAAACCTAAACCTTAACTTATTCTCAATTACCTAAATCTATAACCTATAATCTATAACCTAAACCTTAGCCTAAACCTAAACCTAAACCTTAACCTATAACCTAAACCTTAACCTATAACCTATAACCTATAATCTAAACCTATTCTTAAATCCCTAAACCTATAACCTAAACTTAAATCTATAACCTATAACCTAAACCCAAACCTAAACCTATAACCTAAACCTAAACCTAAACCTAAACCTAAATCTAAACCTATAACCTATAACCTATAACCTTAACCTAAAGCTATAACCTATAACCTATAACCTGAACGTATTCTCAAATCCCTAAACCTAAACCTACACCTAATCCTAATCTCAACTCCCTAACCTAAAGGTAAACCTAAACTTGAAAACCCAAACCTAAACCCGATCCTGATCCCGCCTATTCCGTGTTGATTCACGGTCATTTCGACGCATTTCACGGTCACACCCCTTCACTTCACGGTCATTTTCATGCATTTCACGGTCCAATCACTACACTTCACGGTCATTTCCATGCATATCACGGTCATTGCCGCCTCTTCCGTGTTGATTCACGGTCATTTCGGCGCATTTCACGGTCATGCCCCTTCACTTCATGGTCATTTCCGCACATTTCGCGGTCTAATCGCTTCACTTCACGGTCATTTCCATGCATATCACGGTCATTCCCGCCTATTCCGTGTTGATTCACGGTCATTTCGACGCATTTCACGGTCATGCCCCTTCACTTGACGGTCATTTCCGTGCATTTCGCAGTCCAATCGCTTCACTTTACGGTCATTTCCATGCATATCACGGTCATTCCCGTCGATTCCGTGTTGATTCACGGTCATTTCGGCACATTTCACGGTCATGCCCCTTCATTTCACGGTCATTTCCGCGCATTTCACGGTCCATTCACCTCACTTCACGCTCATTTCCATGCACTTCACGGTCATTTCCAGCGCATTTCATAGTCATGCCCCTTCACTTCACAGTCATGAATGAAATTGACCGCTAAGTGAATGAAATGAATTTTCGACCATCGACCTGATGGAATCTTGGAAAATAACCAGGTTGGTTGGCTAAAGTAGCTTCTCCTACCCCAAAATCATACAGGGTACATCAAGTAACTAATTTTAGTTTAGAAGATATTCTTGTCAAATGAATAAAGAAATAAATGAAAAAGGGAAAAAAATAATTATATGCTTATATATACATATTTATATAAATATGTGTTAGAGAAAACTATTGGTAGAATAAAGTTTTCCATGTAAAAAAAAAAAAAATACTTTAAAAAAAAACAGCACTACGGTCAATGGCTACGGCTATAATCCGTAGCCATAGGGCTCATAGCCATGCGTGGCCCCGACTTGACGAGTAGCGGCCCGGCCGGATAGGTCGGCGAGTGAGCGGCGCGGCCGGCGGGGCAGGCTAGCTTGGCGCGCCCACCACTGGACAGAGCCTCTTTGGCTACGGATTTTGGTTGATTTAGCTATGGTTATAATCCGTAGCTAAAAATCTGTATCGAATAAAATAAAATTCAAAATTTTTTTTTCAATGTCGAATCTTTGTTTTTTTTGGGTCCCACCATGAGGTCTATGTTATATCCAAACCGTCCATCTATTTGACGAACTCATATTAATGCTTGAGATGGAAAATAAGACAGATCTAACTATCAAGTGGACCACACTTTAAATGGCAAGTGGGGAATTGAACGTCTACCATTTAAACCCTTTTAGTGGTTCTGAAGTTTTGGATCATTATTAAAAAAAAAAATTTCCTCTTCAACCAGGTATTTGTGACCTTATGAATAGATTGGATGGAATATAAATGTTATGGTGGGCCCTACAAAAGTTTCAACGGTGAAAATCAATTTTTCTTGCTCTTTGTGGTGTGGTCCAGTTGCTCTCTGGATATGATTTTTTTTTTTTTTTGCATAATGCTTCGAAATGATCTCAAAATATGGATGAACGTTGTGGATATAATAAATACATAACTGTGGGGCCCATGTAACGTTGATCTCTTTTGAACCGTTCGTAGGAGTTCGAGGAGCGTCAACGCTGGTCTTCGAGCACCGGCCGATCCGCTTGGAGGAAAAAGCGAGGGCATTTTCGACCTTTGGAAAGGCGTCCGTCAATGGGGCGTATTCTCGCAAGGGAAAATGAGGTGGGCTTAGCCTCCTAAATGGGCCATAAATGGGTCGTATTCTCGCAAATTTCTCGGAAGTTTTGGATAAAGCTGATAAATTTTCCGTTCAATTGCCTCTTTTCCTGCAGTGTGGCCCACTTAAGTTTTGGATTTGCCTCATTTTTTGCGTCCATCCATGGTAATGAGGCCAGATTTGAGTGGAGGATGTACCTCTCGGATGAACTTGCACCTTTACAAGATTATTTTGTGTTGATGCAGAAATCTGGACGTCCTCCTTAGACCACTCGAGACCTACAAAAAAAAAAGAAAAAGATGGAGACTCTGGCTGCAGCAAGGGACCCTCCGATGCCAAAGTTCGACAAGTAAGCTAGGTCTACTAAAACGTAAGGTTTTTTAGTGTATTTTCTGGGTTGGATTGTGCGTACCTTTAACCATTAGGGATAATCCTATTTGTAAGTGAGAGATGGCGGTGGCGTAAGGGATTATTTCTCTATTTAGTAGGAGTGTATTGTATAGGGAGTCAGATCTCAGAGTGTCGCAATGATCTTCTGCGATCTTCGGCGAAGATCTCAGATAGACCCGTGTTGCAGTTATTTTCTGAGATCTTTGGCAGAGAACTCGGACGAGTAGTCTTGGTAATATTTGGACAATCAGTACCAGGTCGGAACTAGTAGAAGCGCGCAGTAGGAGGCCGAGGTGGAGAGTCCAAGGTGACTTATACGGTTGCTTCTGAGAGTAGTTTGCAGACCTTAATTCTCTAGTAAACCGTGGTCGAGTTTTCCCTCGATAT
The DNA here is from genome assembly GCA_030180095.1 of Magnolia changhungtana. Classification (NCBI taxonomy): domain Eukaryota; kingdom Viridiplantae; phylum Streptophyta; class Magnoliopsida; order Magnoliales; family Magnoliaceae; genus Magnolia; species Magnolia changhungtana. The sequence continues at coordinate 9,090,446 of JASAUF010000546.1, read as the reverse complement.
CAAGCAAATGGTCAACCTGCCGACCTACCTTGTCAAAGCACAGAGGCCAAGGTCCTTTCCTTAGCCAAATGTGGATGGATTCGCGGGTGTAACGCCTCGAGTTTTCCCAACCCGAGTATATGACTCGTTTTTAAAAAACCCGAGTGTTAACCTTTAAAGATAGTCAAATTCAAGTTTTTTTTCCTTTCTTTTTCCTTCAGAGTTAGCAATTTAGTGAAAGATAAACAAATCAAACATAAATGAAAATTTTATTTGCATTTAAAATATATGAGTGGCTGCCCATAATGACTTATACAAACCAATGTCTCCATATTAACAAATACAAGAATTATGAGATTTAACACATGAGAAATAATAAAACGCATATAAATTTGAGCCGCAAGATTGTGCAGCTTCTTTTGACAGATACAGTCATGCATCTCTGACACTTGTAGTCTGCTCCTCATCAAGTCTAAACATGCATATCATTTAAGCCACTTGTACTACATGTACGGTTATATATTTGATGAATGAGTGGCTAGCTCAGTGTGAATTCTCCTCAAGATTACACACCGTCACATTAGTTAAGCATAGTTTAAGAAATAAGACATCCAAAACAATACATGATGCAGTCTTGTTTAAATGCGTGGTGCGTGAATGCACATCGACTTGAGGATGCTCATCCAATCGAACTTGGGCTCGTCACCTATACATATGACTGGTCATCAATGCAGCACATCACGTGCGTACATCACGTACAACATAATGACAAGCCATCATACATCATATACGTAGGTCGATAGTCGATGGTATGAGAGCTAACGAAACGATACCCCACTAAGCCTAAGGGCACATGCTATCTAAAGCATCCAGAATTAGCCACCCGTCATCGCCAGTATGCTATGAATGCATGATTAACTCATCCATTATTATTCCGATTACAACTAGCCAATTTTGATGAAGCTCAAGGTCACTATGGGGAGCTCATCACCCAGCGTAGGCCGACAGCTCGGGTATAGTGTCTCATTCCCACCATCCCCGGCTCATGAGATTCCAACATTAGGATATTTAATGGTAACATCCATGACTAGTGGCCAATCGTAGTGCCACAAGTGGATCTTACCATCGCATAGATACATGATGTCATGCCCCAAACCTGAAAATCGGATTCTCAGGAATCTCGATCGCCGAACCTGATGCTGACAGCCTCCGTACTACCCCATTCTGGGCTCCCAGCATCTATACGCCAGGTTCCGATCCTGGGATTCTACAAGGAGGATTTTTCAACGTACATTTGTCTCATAAGAAGCATAACCACAAGCATACCCAAATCATAAAGGCAACATTATCATCACATATCCACTAATATAATTATTTGAATACAATTCTGAAAGGGAATACATATATCGAAATCAAAGCTCCGAAAGACAGTTGCATGCTCCAAGCTCCACGCTGCTGCAACCTAACGCCACTTGCATGCATCTATCGTGCATAAGCATATAAAAAGCTTAGAGGGTGGTGAAATGTGTGCACAAGGTAAGTGCTAAGTAAGCAATGTCAGAGAAATCAGAGTAAGCAGAAATATGCTGATAGGCTCATAAATCATACAATATTAGAAATACTGACAAGTTTAAAAAAAAACATACGAAATCAGAGTAATACGAAACATACTGATAGGCCCATAAATACCATCCGCCTTATCCAGGCTATGCGATGCAGAAATATAGTAAACACAATATCATATACTAATGAAGCGATGTAGATCAGCTATGCAATACGGAGACAACAAGCCAAATATCAGATGCCGATGATGCAATGCAATATACAAATCCTGATGAGTATACGAATACTGTCAGTCGTATCTAGGCCGTATAAATGAAGAAACATAGTAACCCAAAATGCTAAGAACTACGAATGCAATGTAAAATACGATGCGAATGAAATGACCATGCTGGAGTATGAAGTCGGGATGAGAGTACATAGTATCGCAGGCTACGGGATCCACCACAAGGGACTTCTATCCAAACCAGTCCCATACCTAAATTTGGATAGTCAGACTTAATGTGGTAAACTCCTGATCTCAGGTTAGTCGCGCGCCCCAACCGAAATCCTGGCCATTGCGAAGGTACACGTAACAAATCGTTGCACACCACCAGCACGAGTGGATAGTGAATGAATGAGTGTGCAATTCCTGCTCAATAAGTCCACATATCAGTATGGTTCCTCTCTAGGATCATCACCGGGGTGTAGTACACTCAACACCACCTACTGCCCCATCAAGCGCACAACTGGGTAAGTGGAAGAGACCTTACTATCCGCCTGGCCAGTAGTCTGCCAATACCTACCCGACTCGTCGATAGCCGACCCATTCCTCGAGCTGGTCAAACTCAGCCTAGCTATGCCTACTCCCTTGGGCGGGTAAGGCCGCACCCTCTCCCAACCGACCATGACACGGTGGGAGACGCGGCCACCTGGTATTCGGCACTCGGGCGCTCATGTATCCACTCGGTCTCGACATTGGGGCGTTCTCTGGTACTAAGAGGGTTTTAGGAATTTTCACCCAGGGCCATCTATAGCAGTCCGATGCTCGAACCAAACATTTTCGGTGTCCCATCTGACCATCCACGATATGCCTGTGGAGGCTATGGTCCTGATGTCGCTAGGGCGTACAGTAATCACAACCCACAATGCAAGATGCATGAGTCATACAATCCAGTCATGCACCAATCCTGCACATACCGTGCACTCATGTGAGATAACCTCTGCCTATCAGGGAGTCTCATAACAACCTGCCTAATGACATATGTAATGGTCAACCACATCTCATAACAAACATGCAGATGATGCGTATGGGCATGTATCATGATGCTATGTGGTCACATACTCATAATCGATATCAATAACCGACATCGACAATCAACCTCGACAATGTGGACATTTAACCAACATTGCCCCCAAGGAATGACCCATATAGAGCCTAACATACAGTGGACTCACGACCTCACACCAAGGCCAAATATACAACACCATGGGCCTCATTCAAGAGCTTAATACACATCACGATGGGCCTCACTCATGGGCCACATATACATCAAGTGGATCGCATCTCACGGGTCTAATATACATCGCAATGGGCCGCTCCCACGAGCCTAATATACATTAAGTCGGGCCTCAACATATGGGCCGGAAATATATCATAATGGGCCACATCCCATGGCCTCGAATACATCACAATGGGCCTCGACAATCTGAATCGGCCTCAACAATTGGAATCGTCACTCGAAATTGGCCTCGATACTCGACCTCGACAATCGAAATCGGCAAATCGGTCAAGACAATCGGAATCGATCAATAATTGGAATCGGCAAATCGGTCACATCAATCGGAAATCGGCAATCGGTCACGATAATCGGCCTCGATCGCTAATCAGCAATCGGCCACGACAATCGGAATCGGTCAATAATCGGAACCGGCAATTCGGTCATGTCAATCGAAATCGGCAATCGGTCATGATAAAAAGCCTCGATCGCTAATCAACAATCGGTCAAGTCAATCGAAATCGGGAATCGGCCACGACAATAAAAAACCACAATTCGGTCACGACAATCGAAATCGATCGATAATCGGATTCGATAAATCGGTCACGTCAATCGAAAATCGGCAATCGGTCACGACAGTCGGCCTTGATCGCTAATCGGTAGTCGACCACGATAATCAGCACCGATAATCAGCATCGGTAATCGGCACCGATAATCAGGGTCGATAATCGGCGTTGGCAATGGTTTATGAAGTCATTCGTCTACAGCGAATGTGGCCCATTTATTTGAGTTAAACCATGAAGAGAATGGGCCTAACGAGGCCTAAGGGAAGGTTACAATGAAGACATCTAACCATCGTTGCCCATCAATGTGGACGTCAAACCAACATTGCTCCCAAGGGGTGGCCTACATTAGGATAAACATATAGTGGGCCTATGGCCTCACGTACAATCATGATGGGCCTCATTTACTTCACATGGGCCTCGTCACACCGGCCAACATACATCACATCGAGCCTCGAATACACACAACAGGTGGGTCTCGCACCAGGACCTCGAATACATCTTATGTCAAGCGGGCCACATCACATAGGCCACACTATATGGGCCACACCAATGGGCTTCATGTACACCAAATAGGTCACACCAATGGGCCCTATGTATATCAAATTGGGCCCACCCTTATTTATATTTGAGATTTGATCTATTCACAAGTTAACATAGAGATAAATGAAGTGGAAACAATACTGGGAACTAGGGTGGCCCATAGAAGTTTTGAACGGTGGATGTCATGGTCCATTATTTAAATGGTAAGGTCCACTTGAACTTTAGATTTGACCCATTCTTTTGCCCACGTCATAAAATGATATCACAAAATGGTTGGACAGTTTGTATACAACACATGCATCATAGTGGGTCCCATAAATAGACGGCAGGGATGAAATAGGTGGGACCCACGAAATTTGTGGACGTGTACAACAGCAGGGACGTCCATAGGACAACGATATAGCTGCCGCACGTGCAGCTAATGCTGCTTAAAGAATCGCAGAGGTGGGTCCCACGTAGGGCCCACCCCTATGTAAATATAACATATATTTATATAAACCCAGCTGCTGCTGTGCAGCTCTTGCAGTAAAAGGCGCATATATAAAATATATGTTTAATATATAAAACATTAGCTGCCTTCATGTAGCTTTTCTGCATCTAAACGAGAGAGGTGGGTCCCACGTAGGCCCACCACAACAGGAAACGGATTGGCTACTCCCCCTGACACCAGCCCCGGAGCTGGTGGTCGGTGCTCTGTGGGCCCCACCATGATGTATGTGTTTCATCCATTCCGTTCATCCATTTTTAAATATCATTTTATGTCTTTATCGAAAAAATGGGAGGGATATAATTCTCAAGTGGATCACACCACGGAAAAAAAATAGTGATTGGATATCCATCATTTAAATCCTCCTAAGGCCCGATGTACTGTTTATTTGACATCCAATCCGTTGATTAGGTCATAAAAACCCAGATGAAGGGATAAAACAAAGATACAAAGCCATTGATTAGGTCATAAAAACCCAGATGAAGGGATAAAACAAAGATCAACTTGATCCAATACTTTTATGGCCCCCAAAAAGTTTTTAAAGGTCGAAGTTCATTAAACACTATTTCTTGTAATGTGGTCCACTTGAGACTGGGACATACATCATTTTTTTTTTAATTATCATAAATTGATCTACAAAATTAGATGGACGGAATGGATGAAACACATACATCATGGTGGGCCCACAGAGCACCGACCACCAGCTCCGGGGCTGGTGTCAGGGGGAGTAGCCAATCCGTTTCCACCACAACATGCAATATAAAGGTATATTATATTATAATATACTATATAATATATTATATTATATATTTTATCAATATAGTATAATATATTAATATTATATATTAAAAAAAATATGACAACGTTCAGGCCCTGGATGGCCTGGACGGTCACTAGCATTCAAGGGAGGCTCCACACGTGGGGTGGGTCCCACTGTCCAGGGACGGTGGAGGTCGCACATGCACATGATGGGTGGCCCACTCCAAATAGATGGACGGGGGGGATGGGTCTTATGGACGGGGGGGATGGGTCGTATGGACCCCACTGTCAGCTCGCACTTCCTGTCAGCTGCCCCCCACTAGGCATTCAATGCCAATACCTCAGCATTGAAAGGAGGTATCTTTCAACCGCCTACCACTGGAGCTATGGGCCTGGGTGTGCACACGCACCAAGGAGGGCCCCACACGGACGTGGGTCTCACCATTTTGGACGGTGGAAGATTGGATAAAACACATATACTATGGTGTGGCCCATCAAAAGGGTGGGTGGGTTCCATGGACCCCATCGTCAGCACACACTCACTGTTAGCACACCTCCACTGCCAGTACACACCCACTGTTAGTGCACCCCACACCCGTCCACACCTATGTCAGTACACATACTCCGTGTTAGCCACCTCCACAGGGATCGATACCAGGACCTCAAGTGCCGAAACGAGGTACCCCCATTTAGTCTGCCAGTTGAGCCATGGAGCTGGGTGGGCCCACATCAGATCACACTTCAGTGGTAGCCACCCCCACTGTTAGCCACCTCAAGGTGGGCCCCTCCCATGGACGGTTGGGATGACATATAAACATCATGGTGTGTCCCACATATATGGGGTCCACCGGTAGATGGCATGGATGTTATACACACATTAGGTGGGCCATAATCATAGAGAGAGAGAGCGGAGAGGATGGAGGGGCCCCGCCACTATGGGCCCCTTTTTTTATACAAAGCCTATATCAAGGTGGGTCCCACCACAAGTGGGCCCTTAAATCACAAAATAATAAATAAGTGGAGATCCAAGATCACCCACTGCCTTCTTCTTGCTCCGTAGGCTTCCTTTGCTCCTTAGCTTCGATCCTAACAGAAGAGATGAAGTTTGGATGGTTGAGATGAGAGATGATAGGGTATGAAGTGGGCTACACAAAATCCTCTCTTGGAGGTTGGAAAATGCTTGGACGTGTGGTGTTTTCTTGCTTGGGAAAGAGAGTTTGAGAGATGAAAATGAGAGAGAGAAGGTTGTAAAGAGAGAGAGTGAAAGATGGGTGATGGATGTGGTGGGTGATGGATGTGTAAGAAGCCTTTTTTACTTTTGTGGTAGATGGTGTAAGAAAAAGCATGGGTGTATAAGAACCTTTTTGACTTTGGGGGTTGCTTGAGAATAAGTGTGAGATAATGTGTACTTGACATGTACTTGACATGATGGGATTGATTGCTTGATTGATTGATGTGACATGTTCTAGAGATTCTCTCAGAATTCGCACCCGCGGTGCTTTCCTCGAACAGAACGCGGGCCCACATCTCCTAGCTTGGGCATCGCCTAGGCGCGCGAGACGCGGCATCGGAGCCGCAGCGACGGCGCAGTCGCAAGGGTACAAGTCTCGCTTTGAGTCGATTTAGGTTGACGGCGTGTGACGCAGGGTTGCACGCAAATGCCAGTTAAGGGTCGAAGGTTGCCAGAATTCTACCGAAAAGACCGCGGAAACCTACGAAACGGTACGGTCTAGGATACGGGTCTTACACATGATCCATCAAATGCGTAAAGGGAAGATATCATATTAAAGCCACAAGAGTAATTATCACATCAAAGGTGCAAAGGACAGATATTACATCAAATACGCAAAAGTGTAGATATCACATCAAAGTCACAAAGGGTAATTATCACATCAAAGGCACAAATGACAGATATCACATTAAAGCCACAGAGGGCACAAGGATCCACAAGATGGTAAGTCCACACAAACTTGGGTAAAATGACCTTTAAGTTCCATAAGCAATCTACAAGTAATCCACAAGCATAAGAAGGGATACAAGTGCAACGTACGTATGTTTATACAAGATAAACATTGAACATATAAGTTAGAGATCAAATTCAATAACTAGCGCAAGTAATAGAGATATCAATTATCAACTGTAATTAAAATAGGAACTATCACTTAAACTAATAGGAACGTGGAAAGCTCAAGGGGATGAAATCATCACCTTATGAGTTTAATCATCTACTAGTGTTGCTAGTTAGTGTATCCGCCCTTAGGATCAAACTCTTTAGCCCGCATGATTGGTCGATTGTTGATAAGGTCCCAACACTTCAAGTTGAGGTTCCTTGATTAAAATGAACCCTAAGTGCGAGAATTTCTTGAATCGATCGATTCGATCTTCACTTGAACTCGAATCAAGATGGGTCTGGGAGGTGATTTGGATAACTCAAACTTCTTACATTAGACCCTAACAGTTCACATTAGATAACTTGAAGGACAAATAGGATTAGAATAAACACCCGAACATTAACTCACTGTTTCGAACAAGAAACAAATGCATTTGATTTGGGACTATCTTATTAAAACATAACAGAAAGAGTATTTAGAACAATCATCATATTTTATTGATACCGAGTTCATTTACATCCTTTTAACATCCCTTGATAGATCATTCGGAAAGAACGTTTTATTATTAGCAAAGTTTATATGTCGAATCTTGAATCCGACAGCCTTTCGGCTGCTACTTTGATCATCTCCTAGGACTTAGGAGGAATGTTGATTTGATCAACTGATTTCTCTTTCGAACTGATCCCTTGAGTAGAGGAGAGAGCCTGAAGTAATTAAGATTAAACTTGAATGCTTTCAGGAATTCCGGCAGCACTTCGACCTAGTCACCTAGTGACTTGGTTGCGCGACCCGAGCAACCTGTTTGTTGGTTGCGCGGTCAACACTACTAAAGAAGCGGTTGCGTGACACCGCGTAGCAGAGGAATGGGTTGTGCGAACTCGTGCAGCAGAGACTTCGCTCCTCACCTTCAGTTTTCTTTCAGAGCTCTGGTCTTCTCCAAAATCTTCAATCCTCCAAATGAAAGAGGGAGGGGTATTTATAGACCTCCCACATGTGCCAACCCTCGATCCTTGTGCCACGAGACCCACTTTGCATCAGATCTAAATGGTTCATCATTTTGTCCTTGCTGCCCGCGCAACCGTGAAATTCGTTGCACGTCCCCGCAATCCGAAAAGTTCGTTGCTCGTACTGCACAGTGTTTTGAATTGGTTGCGCGGTCCGCACAACAGTTACTTATTGTGTGACCTCACGCAACTACCTACTAAAGTACTTGATCTCTGATTTTTTTATCTTTTGATCTTCAATCTTTCTTCTTCATGATGATTTTTTATGCTCCAACAGATGCCCCCTTGATCCGTTCTTTGTTCCCTTGAATCAAAGAATCAGGATCAATCTTTCCAAATTTCGACATTTTCTGCCCTCATTGCGCAGGTCGTGCAATCGTGCGCTCGAGTACCGTGCTCGGCCTTTGCCCCTATAAATATCCGGACTTGGCTCATTTACTTCACCTCTAACTTTCTGTAGCGGAGCCTTTGCGATTTTTTTCTCACGCAACCAATACTTCTTTGCGATCTACGCAACGAGAACTTCGTTCGCGCAAGGTAAAATCCCTTATGCGTGTGCGCACAACGAGAACTCCGTTCGCGTAAGGAAAAATTCCTTGCGCGTATTCCCACAACATATTTTCGTTTCGCGACCCCACGCAACGACCTTTAGTTACGCAATCCGCGCAACTAGTACTTAGTCATTTCACACTGGCTCTATCCACTTGATACTAATTTTCCAATCTCTTCCCTCTTCAGGTTTTAATCTTCTCACATCATGGCTCGAACTAAGAGAACCTTTATTGTTGTCGACCCTGCCACCGATCAACCTTCCCACCGAGAACTCCCCAATTCTGATCCTTCCGAAACACCGTAGGCCACGGAATCTCCATCGTCCCCTGCTTAGCCCTTACGCAAGCGATTTAAGATGACTGTCAAGCGCCCTGCTTATATAAAGGAGCCGGTATTACCCACATTTTATTTTTCCCTACGTATTGAGGCATTACCATCTCCCATTCATAGGGCCATCGCCACAAGAGATCTTGAAAGGCCTCCAAAGCACGGTCGCGATTATGACTGGGACAAATGGCTGAAAACGACAGCACACTATCAAACGAGCAGCCAAAGACTGCCAGCTAGAGAAGATACTCTTCCTCCTTCTAGAACAAAGAAAGTCCGAAGAAAAAAAGCCAAGGAGTTCTAGGAGAAAATCAAGAAGCATAACCGGAAGAAGCTCAACAACTCCTGGGAATCAGTCCGCTCAATCCAGAATACCATACAGTTTGACAACCCTCATAGACGAGGCATCGTCTCAATCCCCTCAAGATCCACCGTCATCATTCTATGTTAATTTGCAAGCCCAGGGACCATATGACCGCAGAGAGACTATTTTACTCAGATTCTTCGTCATTCAAATAACCAAAAATACTAGAAGGCATCCTGCGACCACTAAGACCAAGGTAGCAGATCGGCAGCGTGCACTCCATGATCTTCCTTGTGCCTTCTTAAGACCTTCACAGCTTGTATCTCACTTGTTTTTACGAAACGCTTCAACAGTGTTTCAGCTATCGTCGACTCATTTAGAGCCCAGAGGAATTCAGATTAAGAGGTTCTCTAACTCCTCGAAATTACTATTCAGAATGGGCTAATGCAGTCATGGAAAAACATTCAGACACCCTGTTAAAGATTGATATTTTTGCTGCCCTTGAAGCAACATCGCAATCTTTCTATAAGGAACCTTCCATCTTGAAAGCTTTCCTTAACTATTGGTGTCCTTCCACCAACTCTTTTCATTTCCCTGAGGGTGAGATGAGTATTACTCTTTGGGACATTCATAGGATTGTCGGTTTACCGATAACCGGGAAATTCTTTGACTAATTTATCCCTACAAATGAGGAGTTTGCCTTCATCTCTTCGCCCGACCATATACCTTCCATTTCGAAATCAACTACCGAACTTCTCAAGGAAATGTATAAATTCCCGAACATCCACAAAATTCATCCCATGTAATGGCTGACCCATTTCAGTCGAGCTTTCAAGTAATTTTCTTTCTTCTTTTAATTCCCTTCATACTGCAACTTGATATAATCTTGATCTCATTTACTCACTTTTCTCTCTTTTTTTTTCCATATTTGATGGCAACTATTCACAGGAACTTGAACGCCTTCGGAAAGGCATCAAAGGTCACGCTGAATATTCTGTCTATGGAGAACTCGCGACTTTTCTGGCTTATTCTCTAAGCATAGTAGTTCTCCCAAGTTCGAAGTTAGCAGATGCCATTCGCCCATCATTGTTTGTGATAGCAGGTGCCATGGCTAAGGGAGTTAAGTATTCTCTTGCCCCTCCTGTCCTATGTTCAATCTACAGAGGCTTCAGAGAAATTGCTTGCCACGTGAAGAGACCTTCTGTTGGTTCCGCTTCAACTTTCATGCCATGGCATTATTTTCTTGGATGGCTCAGCGTCTATTTCCCGTAGACTTTCGACGTGCCAGAAAAGGCTTATGTTCATCCTTCGAAACTCCCTCTTTGCTTCTTCCAAAAGAGGTCTATGGCGAAGAGATCTTACGACTGGGTAAAAGTCGCCATTTCTTCGGATGACAAGATAAATTATTTTCATTTCGGCTTGCCTCGTTATACTGAAGACACGGAGAAGCCAAACACATCATCACTTAGTACAGTAGAGAGGGGATTCTTCATATCAATCAGATCGTGTGGCCTCCCATCTAGAGAAGGGACGGAATTCTGGCGAGAACCGTATTACCCTAGCCGTTTCGCCAGCCAGTTTGGTTTTGATCAAGCAGTGCCAAAAGATTGCGGACTGGTTACCAGAAGAATGCGAAGTTACGGCACTGGCCCATTTAACTGGGCGATGGTTTGGAAACAATTGCTGGGCTGAGCTGATTCTTCCTTCATTATTCCAGGTTGCAATCGCACTCCCAGGGCGTCATACAACCATATGAGATGGTGGGTGCACCAATCTTATTTGGCTAGAAAAGGTATGCTAGTGGACAAACCCATATGGATTCCTCCTCCCGAACTTAAGGGCCGCACCATTGAATCAGGAGTCGGTTTCATCCCGAAAACCAGTCATGCCCCCTCCTCTGGTCACCGCTGCATCAAAATATCTATAGACGAACCTATTCGTGAGATCAAACCCGATAACACCCTTAAAGATTGGGTAGCATACGACGATACTCGCGAGTTTGAACAAGTTCCTCTTCATCGTCCTCAAAGAGAAAGGGTTACAAAAAGCATTCCGTCCCAGCCAGAGAATATCGCCAATCTTCAAGATCAGCCATCTTCCTCTACTCATTTTCATCAACAGCTGACTACTTCCCCTATTTTTAGGACTGTTCAATCTCCACAGCAGCCAACTTCTTCTCTCATGACTAGGTCCCAAGCACGCGCCCAAGCTTCTCCTCAGGAAAGGACTACTGCTACTGCCCCTCTGGTGGTAGCTACCGCAATTACTCAGCCAGAGAGCCATCAGTCTCCTTCTTCCAAAGGAAAACAAATTATTGTTGAAGAATCAAGTGAAGAATATCTGAGTAGTGAAGGCTCAACTTCATCGTCTAGTCGTACTACTTCTGATGAAAGCGACACGGAGGGAGAAAGCCAAGACAGTGATTATGAAGAGGGGGAAGTTAACATCGGCGATGAAAATGAGAAAGCTGCAGAAGATATTCCTGCTAATGAGGGAAATATCTTCCCCTCTTCTGAGGCTGCTCCTGGAAAAGTTTCAACCGTCACAAGGGAAAGGGAAGAAGAAGAACCCCTAGACTATGGGGAATACGGATATTTGCCTCATAGGAAAATCTTGTTGCCATTGTTTACTTCTATTCTTTTCTTCTTTATATTATACGTCCTATTTCAGGTGATCATGCTGCGAATATGGAGGCAGGAAGCACTTCCCCTCTAATTTTGCCCCCTGTTGCACCAACAGCCTTGCCGAGATTCTTGATACCTCCGCGAGTAGTAGCATGCGAGATTGCTTTTCCAAGGGAGCTAACTGATTTGCCCACTCATACTACTATTGCTTCAAGTAGTGAATGCGAACCGACTTTTCCGGCGGAGCCAACTCATTTGCCTACTCCCACCACCGTTGCTTCAAGTACTGAAAATAGGGCCCCATCTTTTGCAGAGATGGTGGAACCTGCTCCTTCTCTTGCCAGGGAAACACAATTACTCATCGTTTCGGTACCAGCGAGAGGTAGTTCCTTTTCCTTGTTTATACTTTCCATGTTACCTGTCCATAAAACTTTTATTATAACTTTATATTTCTTATTTCTTAATAGGGGATTTACCTCAGAGTGGCGCAGCGAGTTCTGGCTCTATTGGTACTTCATTGAATGTGCTGTCATTTGAGAAGGTCTCTACACATAAATTGGCCCTGATCAGGAATTCTGTACTGGCTATTGTTGAAATCTTCAAAGACCCCGATCAATGGTCCGATTTAGCTGCCGCTTTAGATGTCTTAGATGGTGCTTCTCGGATAGCTAAGGTTGATGTTTCCTCTGTACACGACGCTCTCTCAAGATTTCATAATTCGATAACTGCCTTGCCATTGGCTGAAACTGTAACTGTTCCTCCCGAAATCCTGGAGTACAGGAAGCAACTCGCATATTACAAGGAGAAAGTTTCTCAAATCTCTCCCATTGTTTCTCGCCATGATCAAGAACAATTATTTTTGCAAGAACAACTGAAGACTTTTGTTGACGAGAAGACAACTATCCAGGATCGCATTACGCTTCTGAAACAAGAAATTACATAGTTAGAGAGACAAAGTTCGGAGGCAGATTTGAACATTGAAAGAGTCCAAGAAAAGATAGTGTAGCTGTCATTTTGTGGATTCTGAAAGATCTAAATTGGCAAAAAATGAAGAACTGATTGCTTCTTTAGAGGAGAAACTAGCTGATACCCCGGATCCTGTTAGAATTATCTCAGATGCCAGACTGGAGCATGCTGCTGCTCAAGTTAATCTTCAAGACAATTTACAACAATATTTAGCAGCATTAGGTATCACAGGAGAGCTACAAAATGTATAACTTTGATGTATTTTGCTACTGTGCATTCTTTCAAAATCACAAGTTATACTAGTAACTTATAATATTTTGATGATAATGCTTTCATCTTATTTATGTGACATTTTGATTGATGCATTATGATGCGTTATGCTCCTTCATTTTATTATTATATTATATACATATATCCTTTTATGCCAGTAAGGGCTTCCTAGATGATCTTTATCTTAATTAGCGGCACTAGGTTTTAGTTTAGTCAGTCACACATAGTTTAAGCTCTTGAGTAGTGGAGTACACATAGTTTAAGCTCTTGAGTAGTGGAGCTGGGTCTCACGTGATGGCCTCTGTAACTCTTAGGAGTTTACTGGACTTCTCACTGCCTGGGGAGTTCACAAACCACGATCCATTAGAGGGGCCCAGTGAAGCTACCGGGGCAGTGAACTCGCTTAGTTTTACACACAAGGTTGGCCGCGGTAACTCTCTAGAGTTCATAAAGCTCACAAGGCTACCTTTGGGGTACCAAACCTAGGGCTGTCAATCCATCAATGAGTAGGTTTAAGCCCTTCCTCATGAGTTAGTACTGAAATCAAACCGTAGATCTGGGGCGTCTTACGCACGGTTGACCTATCTAAAGCTCATACTGCGGCCCTTATTTTCTTCATTTGCAAGGTCGAGCCCATTCACGGGAAGGCATTTTCCTCCGTTCCCCGTGACGCTGCCGAAAAGCTATACATACGGCATGGGGGTTACGAGTGACTGGCTATTTTACGACTTCTTGGCCTTTTTAGGCTTTTAGTTACTGGCTTCATCAGCTGCCCGCATGGGTATGTGTACGATGGCCTTCACGGGCTTTTTAAGGCCACTGGCTTCTCACTGCTACCCAAATGACGAAAATGATAGGTATTATGCATAGCTAGCCCTTTTAGAGCTTCTGGCCCTTTCAAAGCTTGATCCTTTTAGAGCTTCTGGCCCTTTGTAAAGCTTGATCCTTTTCAGAGCTTATGGCTCTTTTAGAGCTTGATCCTTTTAGGATTTGGCTCATTTTGGGATTTGGCCCTCTTTAAGATTCAACTCTTTTTGGGCTTGGCTGGACTGCCTTAGAATGTTTTAACAGATAATAGTAGATGTGATCATTGTTGTTGCGAAAATGATAGCCATCTCTGACTGAGATTGATACGTCATCACCCCTGCTAATATCTTCAAGGACACCCATCTGTGTTGTTCGTAATATATTAGCTTAGCAATGATACTAATTTCAACAGAGTTTCGCAGAGGTCACTTGATGACGATTTTTCTTTTTGCAACGTTTATGAATACATAGTCTTGATATGCTCGTGAATTTCTTCTTTCTTTATTTGATGATACATAGACATAGTCTTGTCCATTTTTGCCCCCTTTTGATGCAGAATCATTATGCTGATAATATTCTGGATCAAAATCAGTAGAGTCTTTAGGGACGATATCTTTTGATGAAGCGAGCATTGACCGGTACACTGATACCTTGTCCATCCTGATTTACAACTCTGTACGCCCCATTAGAGTATACTTCTTTTATTACATATGACCCATCCTGTTTAGGCTCGAATTTGCCCCCTATTCAACGGGTGACCACTATAGGTCTTTTCAACATTAGTACCATATCCCCTTTTTTGAAAGAGCGGTATTTAACTCGTTTATCAAAAGCGGCCGATATCCTTGCCTGATATGATTGCAATCGCTACTGGGCTGCTAGGCGTTTCTCATCAAGAAAATCTAACTCTTTCAGCCTTATTTTTGCATTTTCATCATCCGTTATGGACTGATGCACTGCCACTCTGAGCGATGCTACTTGCATTTCAATTGGGACGACTGCCTCTACAACGTAGACCAGTGAATACGGTGTTGCTCTTGTTACTGTGCGATGAGTAGTTCTGTATGCCCATAATGCTTCTTGCAATTTTTCATCCCAATCACGTTTATTCCTTGTCACTGTCTTCTTCAGCATTTTGACTATCGTTTTATTAAACGCCTCTGCTAGTCCATTGGCCGGTGGATAGTAAGGTGTTGAAAATGAATGTCGGATGCTGAATTTCTGACATAACTTTTCCATGCCTCTATTTTTTAAGGGAGTGCCATTATCTATAACAATTTTCTTTGAAATACCATGGCAATATATTATGGCGTGTCGGATGAAATTGACATCTTTTTCTTTAACATTGCGTAAAACAATTGCTTCAGTCCATTTGGAGAAATAATCGGTTGCTGCCAGAATATACTGCTTTCTTTTGGACGAAGGTGGATTTATAGGACCAATTACGTCAAGTCCCTAAGCTGAGAAGGGCCAAGAGGCGATGGACTGATGTAGGTCTTCCGGGGAACGTGTATAACATCTCTATGAATCTGACATTCATGGCACCGCTTCGCATAATCTATTACATCTTTGAACATGGTGGGCCAGTATTAACCCATTCGATGTATTCCGTGGAATAGATTTCGGCCAGCCTGATGTGCTCCGCATTCACCAGAGTGTACTTCCCGCAACCTTTGGCTTGCTTCTTGTTCATCTAAGCAACATAGCAACATTCCATTGTAAGATTTTCTATACAATACTTCACTGCATATGATGAATCTACTTGACCGCTGCTTGATCTGCTGCTTCTGTACTTGATCTTCTGACAGGATGTCATATTTGAGGTAATCGACAAAAGGTTGACGCCAATCATCTGTCATTATTTCTAAACATGATACAAGAAGCGTTTCGATGACTTCTTTAATGACTTCCGAAGATGGTAAAAATCTTCTTTCTTCTATAGTTACTTGGAGAGGGCTTCGATTAGGGCATGATAGGGATGCCGCTAAGCTGGCCAAAGCATCCGCTTTTGCATTTTCAGACCGCGGTATGTGTTTGATTTCTACATGACAGAACTATTCTAGCAATTGCTGTGCTTTCGGCAATAGGGCAGGGGTTCCTGTTTTCTCACCTCAAATTCAGTTGTCAATTGATTTATAATCAATTTAGAATCTCCGAAGATATGCAACATCTTTATCTCCATCTGTTGAGCTATTTCCATTCCAATAATGAAGGCTTTGTACTCGGCCTCATTGTTCGTGCATGCAGTGCCTAATGTGAAGGAGTATGGTAATAAATCACCTTTAGGAGTGATGAATATTACTCCTGCTCCCGCTCTTGATGTTCGAGCAGCACCGTCAAAATACATCTGTCATGGGCTTTGCAACTCAGCTTACATAACTTGTTCATCCGAAAAGTCATCACTGATGGTTTCACCTCCTGCGACAGGGTGTGCTGCAAGAAAATTCGCCACTGCTTGTCCTTTTAGTACTTTTACTGGCTCATATGTAATAGTGTATTCTGAAAGTAACAGCATCCATTTGGCCAATCTTCCAGACAACATTGGCCTTGTCATAAATTTTTTTATTGGATCTGCCCTTGAGATCAAAGTTATGTCATGGGAGAGACAATAATGTCTCAGTTTTTGTACTGTGAATATCAGCGCTAAACACTCTTTCTCGATCGGAGAGTAATGGCATTCTGCTCCCATCAATGTTCGACTGTGGTAATAAAGAGCAGTGTCTTTCCTAGCTTTATTTACTTGGGCTAACAAAGTACCTAAAGACTTCTCAGCTGCAGATATATATAAAATAAGTGGCTTTCCTCTTACTGGAGCTGTTAGACACTATGCTATTTTTCAATAATTCCTTTATCGAGTCAAATGCATTCTGACAGGCTTGATCCCATACAAACTCTGCATCTTTCTTCATTAAATGAGAAAATGGCTGACATCTTCCTGCCAGGTTTGAAATGAAATGGTGAATGTATGTCAACTTTCCTTGCAGACTTTTCAATTCCTTCAGTGTTGTTTGTGGCGGCATATTTTGAATGGCTTTAACTTTCTCTGGGTCGATCTCAATACCCCTATATCGTATAACAAAACCAAGAAATTTACCTGAGGACACCCCAAATGTACATTTAGATGGATTTATCTTTAGCTGCTTCTTTCTAAGTCTACGAAAAATCGATATCAAGTGTTCGCGATCTCCTGATGATTTCCTGACCTGACCACCAAGTCGTCGACATAACACTCAACATGTTTATGCATCATGTCTTGGAAGATATTTTGCATCGCCCTTTGATATATTGCCCCGGCATTTTTGAGACCGAATGACATAACCTTATAGCAATAAATTCTCAGCGGCGTTCTGAATGTTGTTGCTTCTTCATCTTCGGGTGCCATTCTAATCTGATTGTACCCTGCGTAGCCGTCCATGAAAGACATAACAGCATACTGAGTCGTACTATCAATCAGCAACTCTGTTATTGGGAGAGAAAAATCATCATTTGGACAGGCCTCGTTCAAATCTCTGAAGTCAATGCACACTCTGACTTGTCCATTTTTCTTTTTCACGGGGACAATGTTCGATATCCACCTGGGATACTTGACTTCTCTAATAAACTCGACCTTGATCAACTTGCTGACCTCTTCTTCAATCAATGGAATTAAGTCTGGATGGAATCGCCTTTGCGCTTGTTTAACCGGCCTTTTCTCTTTAGAAATTTTAATCGGTGCATTGCTATGAAGGGTTCCAAACCCGGCATTTCTGCATACGTCCAAGCGAAGACGTCTTTATTTTCTTTGAGTAGTTGAACATATTTCTGAGACTCCTGTTCAGAAAGACCGATACTGATAAATGTGTTCCTTGGTTCTTCTTCTGTACCCAAGTTTATTTCTTGTAGATTGTCTATCGTTGGTTGCCCCCCGTCTTCCATCTGTCTCGGAGCCATTTCAGGATGCTTAACTATTTTGGGGTCTTCTTCTGGTATTTGCGCGGCTGTAATCATATTCACCGATGACTCTGCCCCCAATCCTTGAAATTTTCTTCGCCTTTCCTAGTCAACCCCAAGAGGGATTTGAATTCCTCTCCCATGATTCAGCCCAATGGGTTCTTCGCAATCAAAACCCATGTTTCTCATAATTTTCTTGCTTGTTGAACTGTATTTTTCTAGATTTTGTGGTGTCAACCTACCGCGGTATACGTTATTCCTGATTTCTTTTCTTGCCCTGGCTTCCACTGCGGCATAAAATTCTATTGGTTTAGGGTATTTTGCGCTAGCCTTGACTTGAAATCTTCCTGGAACGGCTGAAAACGGCTTACGCCTTTCAACACTGGGCAGCGGCTCTGTATAGTTAGACTGTAGGATTTTTAGTTGCTTCGGTGATAATAAGATTAGTGGCAGTTGCCCTGGTTGTCTCAGACGCTTCGATATAAAATAAAATTTCTTCTTTGCTTCTGCAGTCCTAGAAGATTCTGCCCTTTCTTCTTTAACATCGTTTACTTGAATGTCTTTCAGAACTTTGTTTTCATCATTATTTCCTACTTCTTCAGTGAACCCTTTATAGTAACTAGCGTCGACAAAGAAAGATTCTGCTTTTGTATATGATTTTGCATCAGCCATCACCTTACACTGTATTTTATCCTTATAGTATTTGAAACATTGGTGTAAAGTAGATGGTACATTACTATACTAATGTATCCATGGCCTTCCCAAGAGAAGATTATACATTGTCACAGTATTTATAACGTGGCATACGATATTGGTAGTCAATTCTCCTATTTCTAGCATCACAGTAATCTTACCAAGCGCGCGTTGCCCATCTTGATTAAAGCCCTGTATCATCATTCCGCTAGGGCGTAGATTAGAACGGCGATAGCCCACCTTACTTATCATCAAGAGTGGTAGGAGATTTACTGCAGATCCATTATCTATCATAATCCGTTTAACCTTCTTCCCACAGATATGACCTTCTATCATCAGTGGCCTATTATGCTCTACCTCGTAGAACAAATCGTCATCAGAGAATGAGATGACTGGTAGGCAATTTGCTTGTTCATCGTGCCCTTCACGTCTCATCTCCGTCAGTAAAGTCTATCTAACATTATGATCAGACAATGCTTAGACCAAACTTTGTCAAAATTCCTCTGATAACTTGAGTGCGTCATAGATGCTTAACCATGCCAGTATACCCTTCAAATGACTAACCACATCATAATTCACCTTTGCCATTTCACCCTTCTTTTCATTTCCATCACATTTGTTCTGCTTTTCAACGACTTTTTTTCTTACAATCCCTACTTTCTGCTTCACGGGGCTTGTCATTTTCTTTCCCGATCGCAACGTAATCACTGCTACCTTTTTTGTCATCTTTCGGTCCTCTTTCTCTTTTACTTCTCGGGCCTTTTCCCGAGCTGTAAACATGTTTACTGCCCTCATACTCTTTTCTTTTTCTTCACCGGTTACTATTTCACCCTTGTCTATCAGTCGCTGTATTATACATTTCAATGTGTAGCAATTCTCTATCGGATGCTCCAACAGGCGATGATAAAGGTAAAAATCTCTTTCTCTGGTCTTTGTCACATCTTCGAGGCGCTTGGGTTCTGGTAATTCTATCGTTCCGGCTTTTAGCAGTTGTTTCATTATAGGAACAACATCTTCTTTATCGAAATCAAAACCTTCATGAGAATTAAGCATCCGAGGCCTTTTTCCACTGTATTTATTTCTTGACTGGTTCCATCCCTCTTTTCGTTCTGGCCTCTTGTCTCCTAAGTCCCTTGCATCTTTGTTCTTCTTATCACGATCGACAGTATTCACATTCATCCTGCTGGGTACTCTCCTAGCTGCCTCATGGTGAAATGTTGGCATTTTATGAGTCATTAATTCCAAAGCATGAGCTTTGGTGGCTAGATCACGGAATGTTCTGATATCGGCGTTGGTGAGTCCAAACGCAATTCTTGTTTCTATAGAATTCAGACACATTTTAACCTGTTCCTTTTCTTCTGGCAGCTGTCTACATGAGGCTCCCAATGTTTTCCATCTGTCTATGAACTTTTCTAATAGTTCTCCTTCTCTCTGCCGTATGGAGGCCAATTTTGTAATACTAACATCACGTTCTGAAGAGAAGAAGTTTGACATAAAGGCGTCCTGCATTTGCTCCCAAGTACGCATCGATCCATGAGTCAGGCTGGAATACCACTGGAATGCTTTGTGTGTTAGTGACGACCCGAACAATCTCAAGCAATACTGTGGTATCGTAGAAAAATTTTCCATGCTGGTAATGAAGTGCATCATATGCTCCTCTGGCGAGCCTTCCCCATTAAACTTCTGAAAATCTGGGTGCTTGAAGTTGGCCGGAAATGGAACATCCTTTACCTCCCTTGGATATGACATTCGGTATCTGAAGTGGCCAATATTTTCACGCTCTCTTTCTATTCTCACAGTTTATTCAAAGATTTGTCTTATATCATCTTTTGTTATAGTTCTCGCGGTGGGAACAGACCCTCGTGATCCTGCCCCTTGTGGATGAGAGCCTTCAGGCTGACTTTTTTGTCCATTCATCGTACCCATTATTGGTGGAGCTGTCATCTAAGCTACGTTATGTGCAAGGGTTACCAAGGCCTCTTTGAGATGTCTGCACTCTTCCATTAGTGTTCTTTGTGCTTCTGCCATCTCATTGATACGATCCTCTACAGTCGGTATATTGCTATGATTTATCTCAGTCACATGTACCTTAGCTTCGCCACTCTTCGATAAAGCTTTAGTTGGAGTAGGGCGAGAGTATGTAGACGTAATAGGACTTACGAAGAGAGGAGAAGATGGAGTCCCGTTTGACTTCTCTACACTCTTGGAGCTATTAATCGATCAGGACGAGACAGACATCGGTGAGCTTGTTGGGGGGAACACGGATATTGGTGAACTTACCATTAATGCTTTGCCTTTTTGCCCTTTCATCCATCTTACCCTCGGGGCGACCAAAGCCAGAAAGTCGCGCGAGACCAACTGCGGAACTACTCGTTCAGGGTATATTTCAGGAGGAGCAAGCTCTGGATGCTTTTTAGCTGCGTTACGCGTTATCGGTCCTCTAACTTTTGGTGAAGCCAAATTTATTCGAGAGTTTCCCGCATTCCATACTCTCATCTTGTGGGACATCACAACAGTCCAACCACTATCGTTGTCCATTGACTGGGGAGAGGTAGACACAACACCAGTTATTGCTCGAGTCATGTTATTCTTGCTTATAGGAAGCTGAGTCATGTACGCGGGGACTTGGTTCGGCACATACTCTATCACAAATCCGGTTGAAGTGAAACAAAAGCTCACTTCTCTTGCAGGAATTGCCATTAATTGTAACTTGTAGTCAAATCCCGATAGCTTCAATCATGAAATACATCCATAGTTAGTATTTGAAGAATAAGATGATTTACCTTAGAGATGAAGGGGAGGATGTTCCCACTGAGAGTCGCTATTTTGGCGTCAGAAAGACGCCAAACCATGATGAAAGTTCTCAATTATCTCAATGTTATTATTAAATAAGATAAAACTCCCCGGCAGAATCGCCATTTTGTTTCAAACAAGAAACAAATGCATTTGATTTGGGACTATCTTATTAAAACATAATAGAAAGAGTATTTAGAACAATCGTCATATTTTATTGATACCGAGTTCATTTACATCCTTTTAGCATCCCTTAATTCTAAGATAGATCATTCGGAAAGAACATATTATTATTAGCAAAGTTTATATGTCGAATCTTGAGTCCGGCAGCCTTTCGGTGGCTACTTTGATCATCTCCTAGGACTTAGGAGGAATGTTGATTTGATCAACTGATTTCTCTTTCGAGTTGATCCCTTGGGCAGAGGAGAGAGCCTGAAGTAATGAAGATTAAACTTGAATGCTTTCAGGAATTTCGGCAGCACTTCGACCTAGTCACCTAATGAGGTCGCACAACCTATTTGTTGGTTGCACGGTCAGTGCAACTAAAGAAGCGGTTGCGCGACACCGCGTAGTAGAGGAATGGGTTGCGCGAACTCGCGTGGCAGAGACTTCGCTCCTCACCTTCAGTTTTCTTTCGGAGCTCTGGTCTTCTCTAAAATCTTCAATCCTCCAAATGAAAGAGGGAGGGAGTATTTATAGACCTCCCACACGTGCCAACCCTCGATCCTTGTGCTACGGGACCCACTTTGCATTAGATCTAGATGGTTCATCATTCTGTCCTTACTGCCGCGCAACCGTGAAATTCGTTGCACGTTCTCGCAATCCGAAAAGTTCGTTGCGCGTACTGCGCAACATAGAAGTTCGTTGTGCGTACCGCACAGCGTTTTGAATTGGTTACGCGGTCCGCGCAACAGTTACTTGTTGTGCGACCTCGCGCAACTACCTATTAAAGTACTTGATCTCTGATTTATTTTTTTTATCTTTTGATCTTCAATCTTTCTTCTTCATGATGATTTTTTATGCTCCAACACTCACAAACCCAGTAGTCACATAGATGGGTTGAATCAAGGGAACTTAGATTTAAACTAATGGGAAGTTTAGAAATTTACCCATTTAGCTTGATCTAACGAGTAGCCACATCGGTTCGGCGACAAGCTAGGTAATCTGATATACAAACACCAACAATCGTTGGTCAACCGATGATCCATATTCTAACTTGCTGGATCAGGATGTCCTGGAAAAAATGACCAGCCTCAATTGTACTCAAGCTAAGTTGACTCAGTTGAGTCGGTTCGCCCATCAAACCGAAGCAGCCTGGGTGAACCCATTTTTGAATCCACGATCAGACCACTAGTCGATCTCATACCATGTTGAATCCCTCTTTATTCGAACCGACAATGAACTGGACTCACACCAGGTCCAGGTAAAGCCCCAGATCTCCCAGCAGGTCATGAACCCAACTGCGACTCGAAAGGCAGTGAGTCAGCCCAGCCAAGTCGATCTCTCTCTCTCTCCTTCTCTTTTCTCTTTCTCTTTTCTCCTTCTCCTTCTGCTCCCCACCACTTCCTATGTACCAGCGGTGCCTGGACTGAACCAGTCCCGCATGTAACTCGATTTGGACTTGGTCCAGATTTGGCTCGGTTCGAGTTGGTGCGGCAAGAAAACTTCTCCCCACCATCGTTTATTCTCTTTTCTCTCTTCCTTCCTTCTACTTCTTTCTTCTCTTACTCTCTGTTAGGGAGACCAGATGAGATTCTGGACTCAGGCCAAATTCGCAAATCGAGCCATGACTCAGTGAGTCAACGTGGTGCGGCACAACCAACACGCCGTCTCTATTCTCTCCTCTATCTTCCACTTTCCTCCATTCTTTGTTGTAATGCCTAGCAACCTTTGGACTGAGACAAGCTCAACTGAGCATGCTTAGACGCACCAGACGCAACTTGACTTGGGCAAGTCGAGTCGGTCTCATGCGGCACAAATAATACAACGCTGGACACGACTCTCTCTCTCTCTCTATTTCTTTCCTATTTTCTCTCTTTCTTCCTAATTTTTGGGTGGGAATCCCAAGATGAACGGCCCATATTTATAGGCTTGAAGCACGCTCAAACCGTCCATTGAACGACCGAGATAGGTGGCTGCAATTGTGTTCCCACCTTCGTTTCTTGGATGCATGGGGTCCATCCACCATGAGGGATGGGTTTCTACTGCTGTGACCCACCGAAAAAGCACTTTTTTACCTGGAATGGGGCCCACACCATCATGGTGGGTTTTTCAGTTTGACAGGGAAGATGGTGCCACCTGTAATGGCGTTTTTCTTTCTTGGGGCTATCACGGTGATCTGCACCGTTTGGACGGGCCAGATGGGACCCGTGATCAATGTGGAGTCCACTTTTCGATTTACATTTCGGCCGAGTGCAACTTCTCACGAGATAATCTGTCACGTCTTCCTTCTCGCGTGGAGGGATAGTTTCTCGGCTATCTCTGGAGCTGCCCTAGCTTAGGCAGTCGTGATGATCCTATGAAGTCCAGGGATAGGCTGGGATCTCTCCAATTGGACTTTCCCGAAGTTTCCATTTGCAGTTAGGTGCCTCCCTGTTTTTGGCAGTGAAGGAAGGGCGTGGATCGTCACCCGAAAGGATGGTTAAGATGAAGAGGAGGGGATGCACGCGGATTGCCCTCATGGCAGCAAAGAAAATTGCCTTTTACGGGAGGGGAGTTGCTCACGCTCCTCTCACTGGGCCCACGTTTGTGCTCTTATACGAGTGCATGGGACCATGCTAACAGGTGGCCCTAGTCGGATTTGTTGCCCAGTCACGATGGATGGTCAAGATCATCCTTCCAAGGTGATCACAATGGGCCTCTTGCGTCGTTCGTTTAAATATGCTTCTGGTGGGAAAAATTGGACGAAAGAGAGAAATTCTCTCTTTCATGAAAGGTTTCGGGTCAAACGTTGTTTGACCTGATTCTTTGTTCGGTGCACTGTAGGTGTATGCCTGTTGTGGTACACATGCAGTGTAATGTGGGGTCCACAGGACGTTTCGATAAAATCCTCACCGACCATTTAATCCATTGGCCCACATAGGGCGATGAGTCCAATAACGAGGTTGGTCTAATGTTCACTCCCAAAGTATAGGGTTGTGATGTAGTAATAAACTCGGTAAGACCGAGGTCGAATCCACAGGGACTGATACCTGTACGTCGTCTGAAACTAAGTAGAACTAGAACTAGAATAAGATGTAATCTAAATTGAATGAATATGAGGAAAATATGGTGAAATAGAAAACTAAAATTGGTGAAATTTAAAGGTAGGAAACTAGGGTGCCAAGGATCCACTTGTAGAGATCAGGGAGATCTACGCCTGTTTTAAGAATTCAACTGAACTTAAGAGTCCTATCTTCATCCAGTTGAAGGGTGTAACCATGAAAATCGAACTGAACTTCCTTTGATATAATTTTCAAGGGATGAAAGGTATATAAATTAGAATGGATTCCATCACCAAACCATGCCCAAGAGACAAAGTAAACAACAGAATTAAACTAATTAATCACCAATCAGAGAATTATGAAGGTTAGGAAGGGTACCGTCATCCGACCATGCCCAGGATACAATGGTGAACAATAGGGCTTCCTGACGTCATAAAACATAAAAGGAAAAGGAAATATTCAAAGTCATTGCAAACCCATTGTAATTTCAGTCACAACAGACCATTAAAAACCAAAAAATACTCCCATAATGAAATTAAATCAAAACCCATTCAGTCTAACAAAAGGCACAAGCGTAAACTCTCCCGTCACGCTGCAAGCTTCACCTCTTAGCCCTAGCTAAGAGGGTTAGCCCACCATGATTGGGCCAGCATCTCTTAAAAAGAGAAAATAAATAAATAAATAAAATAAAATAAAATAAAACTCTCTCTCCTACGTCTCTGCCTCAAGCCCAGCTACTCCCGCGTCCTGGCTGCCCATGGCTTCCTCGCTTCCTCCCCTCTCTTTCTTCTCCTCTCTCTCTAGCGTCCATGCCAGAGTCGGACGAATCAACTTTCCTTATGCGGAGAGAGGTGGCCTGAGAGACCCTATTTTACGCAACAGAGAAACGATGCACAAGCAGCTGCGTGTGGCCCGAGTTCAAGGGAAAGATCCATCCCCGTCGCTCCTTCTGAGTCCATAGTAAGGGTTGTGACCCCCTTCTCCTGCGTTTAGACGGTTTGGATCAATGATCCGACCGCGATCAAGATCCAACAATCGGCTCATAGCGGCCGGTTTTTGCGGACGCAAGTCCTTTTACACATCACCGATTGCGGTGAATGCTGTGGGGGCCATGTTCGGCGTCGAATGATAAATCCACTCTGTCCATTCGTTTTCTTTTGAAAATCCCATCTAGAACAAATAGTTCTTGGCTGATTTCGTTGTGACCTACAGAACTGCTTTTGACACTGTCTGTCTGCCGTTTAGACGGTTAAAAACCGGACACCGCTGTCTTCTAGAAGTCCGTCACCTAGGCTTGGATGAGCGGCCCTGTGGGATTCTAATGGACGGTCCAGATCTGACTGTAGAATCATGATGGTGGCCTACAAAACCCATCCGCAGAAACTCTGTTGCCGTCTTCTGCAACAGAAATTTGAATTGGAGGAGTACGCGGTCAGCGCCTTTGACTGCTTTTTGCTGGTTTGGTGTTTTGCGGACGCACGGGAGTTGTGTCGGCACTCCTTTCAAAGTGGGGTCTACTAAGATGTTCGTGAGAAATCCTCTCAGTCCATGTGCTTTGTCACCCAAATTAAGGCGTTGGGACCAAATTTTAAGCATATCCAGACATCAGACGGGCCCCAAATCATGATTTTAGGGTCTGATTTGTTCGTTGGGCCGCTTCCACGAGGATCCAATGGTTGAAATTCGATGTGTGCGGTTCATTTATGATCCTTAGGTCATATATAAAGTCTTGAGTTGAACGGATGGTGGGAACCATGTAATCTTGCATCTTGGACGACTTTTGAGCCTCTTTAACATACACAGCTTGATTTTCTTGGATCCCTGATGTATAAATCAGTCAATCTTGGTCCCCTGGGGTCCGTCCCATGCTTTTGTGAAATCTGAGCATTAAATCTCAGCTTTTAGCAACTTTTTCAGTCCACGCTTGCAAATGTACCTTGCATCACAAATACGATTAAAATAGGGCATTAAATGGTATCATGTTCGTAAATACAGGCAGTAATTGGGGTCTGATATGCAATATTTGACCCTCAACATCTAACACTCAGGTGGTCCCTTATTCAATGAATTTCATCCTATTTCGTTGCTTTACATTGATCTAATTGTTGGGTTAATTCTAATATGATTTTTAATGGTAAAAAAGGTCCCAAGAATTCATTTAGATGACTGGGACCGCTCGTTCTTTGAATTTAGAATATTAAATATTATTATTAGAATAAATTTTAACATTTATTATTATTATTATTATTATTATTATTATTATTATTATTATTATTATTATTATTATTATTATTTTAAATTAAAATTGTAGGGCTACCTCTAGTCAGAAGTATTTCTCTAGGTGAGTAGACCACTTCGAGTTATGTACCTCATTCTTCAACCAGTTTTAACAGTTAAGTGAGCCACCCCAAGTGAACATCCACTTATCAACTCTCAACATTTTAATAATTCAAATGATTTAACGGTTGAATTGACTCATCATTAGTTATTAATAGTCCTAGGAACCCGAAAAAGTATTTAGGTGTGATCTGGTAGTCAAATATGGGGATAGATGATCTGGTTTGTGTTTCGGAAGGATGGATAATCCTAATGAGATGTTGTAACCTGATGAATGGTGTATCTTGTGATTTTGATCCCTAATTTATTTTATGTGATTTAATTATACTATATAGGTGTATTCTGAAATACCGTCATGATTCAGATTCTAAAGTAGGATTTTTATTTATTTATTTATTTAAGTACATGGTCAATTTAATCATGTTGTGGTGGTTAAATGGACATATCAATCTCAAATCTTATGATTGTGTTATAAGTAGTCATAGTCCAAAATCAGATGGTTGAATGGTCATTAGGGATCCAGGGCAGATTGAACTAAACTCTTAAAGGTCTTGTCGTCATAGTCAAAATCAAATGGTTAAGATGGATAGATTGAGGGTGACTGTTCAAGTTAGCTAGGTTAGCGTTCATACTAAGTTGGGTGAAACGATAACACCCGAGTACTGAAAGTGTGGGGTGTTACAGGGGGTGACTGTCCTCTTCATCTTATTACACGGGGCAGGAATTGTTCTCAAGAAATGACCCGAACGGCAGCTCGGAAATGTATGGAACCGTGGAAGAGCTCGATGTCTGATGTAAGTGGGTACGTCGTCTTCTTGCTATTGAGCTCGTGATGCACACGAATGTCTGACTTGACCTCGTCTTATTGGCCAGTCCATTTTTACTCATAATAATAAGCCCACTTACTTTCGAGCATGCAAAGGAGGCTTAGAAAGTAAGTCAAATTTGGTGAGGTCGGACATTCTTGCGCATGGGGTATCGGGCCTACTTGTCACTAATGCGAAACAAGGTGGCGTGCATAGGAATCGGGGCATATCCGCAATCATGATACGGCATGCTCGACGTGGCATACCTCAGCTCGAGGTCACGTGCACTGTCGGGGCGCCTGTTTGGTCATCAACATATGGGGCGCTGACACGTGGTGTATTCTGGAAAGTCGATTGAGTTGACTAGCAAGTGAGAGAGCTCCGCATGTCCGAGTGCGGTTGTCGAGGGGTCGTTTTGGTTGCCGCGTTAAGTGCGAGCATTAAATGTTCGTACGAATGGGTTTCCTATAAGGGGGGGAGCCCTAATTGTGCAAGGGTTATTTGCCTTGCTGCTTCTCCCTGACTTAGGCGATTTCCATGCAATTTCCGGCGATCCTCAAAGGCCTTCTTCTCCGGTGAGCTCTGTCTCCCCCGCCCCTTCTATTTTTCACTTTTCTTCTGGGTCCCTGGCTCCCGACCGTCATTCCGATTGAAAAAAATGTCAAGTCTGTTGGACCAGTGGGGGGGAATCATTCCAGCATGATGGAGGGCCGGAGGACTTGGATTTGCTGGAGAATCTGCCATCTCCTTTGGTGATGATGAGCGATAGGGATTCTTAGGCGTCCTACGGGTCAAGGATGGCCACCAGTCCTCGGTCGAGCAACCAATGGACGTAGAGGAGTCTGCCCCAGCTAAGGAGGAGGCCGGTAAGTCTTTGTCATAATCAAAAGAAACCGGGCCGATCAGGTCGATGCTAACGGGATTTGACCTAGTACGGATCAGGTCCGAGTATCACATTCTAGACTTAGTGGTGCTCTGAGCTCTCGTATTTAGTGAAATTTCAAGTGAGCCCAAGGACGGCAAGGTGGTCATTTTCATGGTCGCCCTCCAGTGTGACTTAAGGCTCCCCTCTCCATCGCATAGTCAAGGAGGTCCTCTTGCACCTAGAGTTAGCTCCCGGGAAAATAATCCCGAATGCCTAGAGGGCCTTAGTAGGGTCATCCATTCTCTTGGCCGAGCTCGAACAACCTGAGCTGATCGTGAATTAGTTTATCCACCTACGTCAGGTGAAGTTCAACCCATACCACGAGTGTTGGTTTTACTTTTTGGCCTGGCCGCACATGGGAAAGCCCATTATCATGGATGCCCCAACCTCGAACAAAAACTGAAAAACTAAGTGATTCTGGATGTCGGAAGATTTAATTATTTACCCTATAAAATTAGGTCGATCAAAATATCAGGTGTACCACACCATGAGAAAACAATAATGATTGGCCGTCTACCATTAAAAACCTCCTACGTCCCACTGTAACGTTTATTTGACATCCAACCTATAGATTAAGTTATACGGACATGGATGAAGACAAAAAACAAATATCACCTTGATCTAAATCTTGTGTGCCCCCGGTAAGTTTTTAATAGTAAGAGTTCAATTAACACTGTGTGGCCCACATGAGATTAGAGGTGGGCATCGAGTCGAGTCGGACCAGAGTGGGTCCAACTCGAATTGATCCGAAACTTTCAATGCACGGATCGAACTCTATCCGATCGGGGACCGAGTCCGGGTCCTCTGACTCAATCCGATCCGTTGCACCGCTGGCCTGACCCGAATCGAGTCCGACTCGGTCAGGGAAACCGAGTCGGATCGGATTGGGTACGATTCAGATCAAATCTTCTGTTTAAAATTTTTTTGTGTAGTGTGGTCCACTTGATCTTTAAATCTGTCTTATTTTTCGGCTAAAGCCTTAAGACATGCCCGCTAAATGGATAGACAGTTTGGATATAACACATACCTCATGATGGGACCCACAAAACTTGTTGTTGTCAATACAGCAGGCGTAGTACACCTGCCAGTCTGTTCACGTACTTGAGAGGGGTTACGGCCTTACAGGTTACCCTCCCATTAAAACATTCATAATCATTTTTTAGGCCCATCGAGGTGTGGTTAAAAAATCCGGACCATCCATTATGTGTGTCTCACTTGGATGAGGGATCATACCAAGTTTCAGATGCATCCAAGTTTTAGGTGGGCCCCACAAAGTGCTTTTATATGTTTAGGAATGTATTCACATGATTTTAGATGGTATGGCCCACCTGAGTTCAATATATGGATGATTTTTGGGATATCCCATAATTTAAAGGGGACCCATCAAATGCACGGTGTTGATGTTAAACACGCATCATAGTGGGGCCTACACATCTCGACTGCATGGAAGCGTTTCCCTTTTCCTTCTTTTCTTGGGCACTAGGCAGTCTGGCAGAGCTCAGTGCTCGATACACCTCGAGCCACGGCTGAGGCATGAGAGGATGGATCGGCTACTCCCCCTGCCACCAGGCAATGGCTGGTGGTCGGTGCTCTATGGACCCCACCATGATGCATTTATTTCATCCATATCGTCCATCTATTTTTCTAGATCATTTTTTGGTATTAAACAAAAAATGAGGTATATCCCAATCTCAATTGGACAACATTATAAGAAATAGTATTGAATGAACATTGTGCGGATCGGATCGAATTGGTCCGGATTGGCCACTGATCCGAACTCGACTCGATGTATGGTTGGATCTGAGTGAGCCTATTCGATCCGACTTGATCCTGACCTTCGGTTTAGACTGGATCAGGTCAGATTCGTCGGATCGCGTCGGATTCTGCCCAGCTCTACTTGATATTTTGATCTACTCAGTTATGGTTTCATACCATAGAATTATTTAGAAAATTGTATGGCATCATGGATGAGACACATACATCATGTAGGGGTCCACGTAGCCGACCACTAGTGGCAGCGCTCTCAATAATGGAAGCGGATTGGCTGGTGTACCACACACCAGCTATATAGCTCGTGTAGGCACGTGTCGTGCGAAGACGAGCGTAGACGCTCCTCGAGCTCGAGTTGTAAAAAATGGTTCAAAGGAGATCAAAGTTACATGGGCCCCACAATGATGTATTTATTATATCCACACCTTTCACCCATTTCTAGAGATCATTTTAGAGTTCTATCCAAAAAATGAATCATATCCAAAAATCAACTGGACCACACCAAAAATAGCAGCTAGATAATGATTTTCACTGTTAAAATTTTGCAAGGCCCACCATAACGTTTATTTTCCATTCAATCTGTTCATAACATCACAAAGACCTGGATGAAGAGGAAAAACAAATTTCATATTGATCCAAAACTTCTATGAACCCCAAAAGGTTTTCAATATTTTTAATGGCGGGGTGGATTGAAGGGATCATTGGATGGCAAGGATTTCAAGTAATGATGGTCCACTTGAGATTGTCTGAATATACCTCAATTTGGGATTAGGTTGTGTTAGACGGATTAGAAGGAAATCCCGATTTGTAAAAACAGATGGATTGGATATAGCATCCCATGATTGCCAATCCACCGACATCACCATCATTACCTTGAAATCCACCCAATCCCTCTTAATCCCATCTATTTTGCTTGGGACATGTTTGGTTAGACCAATCAGCCATTGGCCGGTGTCGGCAAAGTAGCCAAACATACTTCGGCGGGATGTAATCCGGGATTCCCCACATATCATTACTTGCCATCCACCCTAATACAATCCAATGGAAGTGGATGGGCTGGTGTACAAAACACACCAAGATCCATATTAAGATCGAGCGTCGAGACGCTTGGCACCTCCAATCCCAGAGCCTTCCCATCCCTTCCAATCCTCCAAAAACACGTCCCCAACCAAACATGTCCCCGATCAAAGTTGTACGGATTAGGCCCCATTGGACGAGATTTAAATGTAATGATGTTGTCATGGATTATTTATATCCACATTGCTATATCCCGAGATTAGATCACCCATTTCTACGAGAATCCCGATTTTCCAATACCTTCCAATAACATCCAATCCCTTCCAATCCGCCCGGCCAAACGGGCCCTTAATCCCAAAAGGTTTTCAATGGCAAACGTTCAATCCCCTGCTGCTTTTTTTTTTTAAATTTTTAGCGTGGATCACTTGATTGTTAGATATGTTTTACTTTTCGTCTCAATCCTTGCTACGATCACCTAAAATGGATGGACGGTTTGGATATAACACATACCTCACGATGGACTGATAGAACTCGTGACGTCAATACACTAGCTATATACCCACACCAAACAATCTGCTTCCGGTCAGGGGCATCGTAGCGGGAAACGGATTGGCTACTCCCCCTGCCACCAGCTCGAGGGCTGGTGGTCGGTGCTCTGTGGGCCCCACCATGATGTATGTGTTTCATCCATTACGTTCATCCATTTGTAAAGATCATTTTATGGCTTGAAACCAAAAACGAGAGGGATATAAATCTCAAGTGGACCATACCACATGAAAACAATAGTGACTGGATATCCACCATTAAAATCCTCCTAAGGCCCAATATACTGTTTATTTGAGGTCTAATATGTTGATTAGGTCATACAGGCCAGATGAAGAGAAAAAACAAAGATCAGCTTGATCCAAAACTTTGATGGTGCCCAAAATGTTTTCAATGGTCGACCCTCATTCAACACTGTTTCCTGTAATGTGGTCCACTTGAGATTTGGATATACCTCATTTATGGACTCATACTGTAAAATGATCTCTAAAAATAGATGGAGGGCATGGATGAAACACATATATCATGGTGGGGCCCACATAGCACCGACCATCAGCCATTGGCTGGTGTCAGGGGGAGTAGCCAATCCGTTTCCATCGTAGCGGTGTATCGTCACAACTTTCCACGCAAAAAGGCATCACGGTGGTGGTGGTCCCAACGACCTTTCGGTCATCCATTCTTTCAACTGCATCCCAAGTCTCCGAAGGTCTCTTACATCGATACCGCCTTTGGAAATATTAAAAAGAAAGGAAAAAGAAAAGCTATCTTGTTAGAGTACGGCCTCTCATGGTACAGTGAGCGAGTAAATGTACGCATATCACCACAGGAAGCGGATTGGCTGACGTACCACACAGCAGCTATATATCTGCTGTAGGTTGGTACGTGTCATCCGAAGACGAGCACCGACGCACCTCGAGCTTCGAATTGTACGAACGGTTCAAAGGAGATCAAAGTTACGTAGCCCCACATTGATGTATTTATCATATCCACATCGTTCATCTATTTTTAGAGATCATTTTAGAGAGTTATCCCAAAAATTAGTCATATTCAAAGATCATCCGGACTACACCACAAATAGCAGCGGAGATCATGACATTCAACGTTAAAAATTCATAGGGCCCACCATAATATTTATTTTCCATTCAATCCGTTCGTAAGGTCATAAAGACCTGAAATAAGAGGAAAAACAAATTTAATATTGATTCAAAACTTCTATTACTCCAAAATGGATTTCAACAGTAGAGTTCAATCCCCCACTGCAAAAATGCAGTGTCGTCCACTTGATTGTTGGATCTTTAGGACGAGCTTACCAAAATGGATGGACGGTTTGGATATAACACATACCTCATGATCAGACTCACAGAACTTACTAACATCGTTACAACGGCTGTATAGCTTATACGAGGTGCACTAGCCAATCGGCTTCCATTACCACCTATGTAACTATAAACAGATGACCTGCAATCAAAGCACCAAAACCGGTAAGATATTTGTGCCGTTAAAACGGTAAGCCTCACTACGAAGATCATCCTTCAAAAAAATCAGGCTGTTCCAGTCTCAATGTAGGCCACACCAGCAACCATTCTCTCTGGCGCTGTGGCCTATCTGATGAGCCGACCTGTATGGAATGTTTTTCATGGGCGCGGACTGGATACTGACAAGGTCAGTAGCCAAATTGCTACTGAAGTGACGTCACCAAGCTCTGTAGACTCCAACATGATGCGTGTGTTATATCCATATACCGTCCAACCATTTTTGGAGATCATTTTATGGCATTACAAAGAGAATGAGATAGATCTAAGGTTCCAGTGTACCCACCACAGAAAACCGTGGGAGCAGTCACACCCACCGTTGATACATTTATAGGATCCACTGTGATGTATTTTTGAGATCCAATCTATTGGTAACTTAACATATAGATAGATGAAGTGAAAAGAAAAATATCAGCTTGATTGAAAACTACCGTGGCCCCTAAGAAGTTTTGAATGGTGGATGTCACTGTCCCCACTATTTTCTATGGTGGGGTCCGTTTGAACTTAATATATATCTCATTCTCTTTTTATTGCCATGAAACGATCTCTAAAAATGGTTGGACGGTATGGATATAACACATGCATCGTGGTAGGGTCCATGGAGCTTAGTCACTTCACTTCAGTAGTGATTTGGCTACGGACCTTGTCAGTATCCAATGCCATTCTGTCTCTATGTCTGTGCGAAAAATGATTGATGCCACAGGTTATGATGACGTTGCATCTCAGCAATCGGTCCCCACATGCAACCCTATGTACGGAGAATTTTGGTACTTTTCCAAGTGCTTATATCTGTCGGCCATCAATTAAAGTGGACGGCGTCTCGTTGCGAGGTAACTTGGAATGCAAGCAAACGAGCTGCAATTGTATGACGAGAGGGAGACGGATTGGCTACTCCCCCTGCCACCAGCCATGGGGGTGGTCGGTGCTCTCTGAGCCCCACTATGATGTATGTGTTTCATCCATGCTGTCCATTTATTTTTATAAATTATTTTATAGTATAAAAGAAAAATGAATTAGCTACGGGGAGTAGCCAATCCGTCTCCACAGCATATTAGCCATACTGGAGAAATGGATTAGCTACTCCCCATGCCACCAGCATGGATGTATGTGTTTCATCCATGCTGTCCATCTATTTTTATAAATTATTTTATGGTATAAAAGAAAAAATGGATTAGCCACTGGGGAGTAGCAAATCCGTCTCCACAGCGTATTGGCCATACTGGAGAAATGGATTAGCTACTCCCCATGCCGCCAGCCCCGTGGCTGATGTTCGGTGCTCTATGGGCCCATCATGATATATATGTTTCATCCATTCTGTTCATCCATTTTTACAGATCATTTTAAGGCTTGTTCCAAAAAATGAGAGGGGTATAAATCTCAGGTGAACCACACCACAAGAAAACAATATTGATTGGATATCCACAATTAAAATTCTCCTAAGGCCCACTTACTATTTATTTGACATCTAATCTGTTGATTAGGTCATACATGCCCAGATGAATGGAAAAAACAAAAATCAGCTTGATCCAAAACTTTTATAGCCCCCAAAAGGTTTTTAATGGTCGACGCTCATTCAACACTGTTTCCTGTAATGTGGTCCATTTGAGATTTGGATATACCTCATTTTTTTTGTCTCATACAATAAAATGATTTGGAAAAATATATGGATGGCATGGATGAAGCACATACATCATGGTGGGGCCCACAGGCCACCGACCACCGGTCATTAGCTGGTGGCAGGGGGAGTAGCCAATCCGTTTACCCTATTAGGTGGCTCCTCGGCTACAAGCAAGACAGTGTGGTTCTTACCATGGGCCCGCGTTGAGGGTCAAATATTACATATTAGACCCCAGTTATTATCGGATTTTATGAACATGATACTGTTTAAGGGCATGTTTTAATCATATTTATGTTGCAAGGTGGATTTATAAGCGTGGACTCAAAAAGATGTTAAATGCATGGATTTAATGCTCAGAATTCACCAAAGCATAGGACGGACCCAGGTGATCAAGATTGACAAATTTACATGCCAGAGATTCGAGAAAAGCGAGAAAATGAAGCTCAAGTGGCCTGAAAGTTGGCCAGAATTCAATATCATAAGGTTCCAACCATCTGTTTGGCTCAAAATTCCATACGGTGCTTGAGAACCATAAATGAACCGTACATGTCAAATTTCAACCATTGGATCCGTGTGGAAGTGTCTCAACAGACATATCAGCCCACACATCAGCAAATTGAGGCCCACCTGATATCTGGATATGCTTCAAATTTGGTCTCAACTCCTTATATTAGATGAGAAAATGGATGGACGGAGCGGATTTCGTGCATACATTACGGTGGACCCCACATATAATGTGGGAGTGCACCGTGCGGAGCACTCCCGCACCACACCAAATTGCTCAAACCAGTCAAACCGCGTTTGACTGAGTCTTCTTCAAAATAGGAAACTCTGTTTCGCTGGCGTGAAACAGAGCTGCGGTTGAGTTCTTATAGGCCTCAATAGTGCGTCAACGGTCCAATCCGGACCGTCCATTGGAATCCCATCAAGCCTCTTATCCTCTCCTAGGTGTCAGTTTGACCCCATGCAAGCTATCGGAAGAGATTAGCCGTTGAACGCAAGATAGACGGCGTAAGGAGAAATCTGGTGGGCCATACCAAAACAGAGAAAAGAACGGTCATCTTCGACGGGTTTTCTGTGTACAGTCCAACGAACGGACTAGATTCTGCAGGAAACATCACGAAGTGGGTCCCACTAGCACCGCAGCTCAGTCCGCAAGCGCTGGTTACGCACGCACATACTTTACGGACGTTCGGTGATCATGGGGATGATCGGTCCCTTCATTTGGACGGTCCAAACACCTCCTAATATGCTACCGACTGATGCCAAGACACCTGAACGGATCAGATGGCCGAAACAAATCCGCCAACCGCACATACACAGGTCGAGTGCGGTTTCGCTGCGTACGTGGCCTTTGTCAAGCGAAAATCTTTCATCACTACTAAACCCACTACTTCCTGAGCTATAAAGTAAAGAGAGAGAGGACGTAAAGGGGATCCACGGCTGGGAGGTTGGGTGTGAAGCATAGAGAAGGAAGAGAGAGAGTAGAGTAGTTTTAGATTTATTTTATTTTGCTTATTGTTTTTTTAAAAAAGAGTTCTAGCCTAATCATGTTCGGCTAAACCTCTTAGCTAGGGCTAAGAGGTGAAGCTTATGGCATGATGGGGATGATTCTATGGGTTAATTCATGCACATTGAACTGAATTTGATTTCGTTTGATTATAAGGAATGCCTTTAGTTTTTAATGGTCTGTTGTGACTGAAATTACAATGGGTCTGCGATAGCTTTGAGCATGTTCTTTTCCTTTTATGTTTATAACGTCAGGAAGCCCTGTTGTTCACCATTATCTCCTGGGCATGGTCGGATGATGATACCCTTCCTAACCTTCATGGCATGTTGATTGGTTGGTAATTAGTTTAATTCTATTGTTTGCTTTGTATCCTGGGCATGGTTTGGTGATGGAATCCATTCTAATTCATATACCTTTTATCTCTTGAAAACTATATCAGAGGACGTTCAATCTATATAGGCATAAGATCTCCCTGATCTCTACAAGTGGATCCTCTGAATCCCTAGTGTCCTTTCTTCTAAATTCTCTTAAGTTTTAGATAGTTATTTCACCATTATTTCTCAAATTACAGTGATTAAGATTTCATCTTAGGCTAGTTCTAGTTCTAATTAGTTTTAGATTACGTACAAGTATCAGTCCCTTGGGATTCGACCTCGGTCTTACCGAGTTTATTACTACATCACAACCCTACACTTGGGGAGTGAACAAGTTTTTTGCGCCATTGCCGGGGACTGACGGTTGCGTTTTTCTGAAATTGACTAGTTTTAGAATTAGTTTAAGATTAGGATTTTTACTAATTTTATGTTAGGATTTTTTCTGTTTGATTTATAGAAACTAACCTATTTTTCTGTTTTTCTAAGATCCTGAGATAGAAACTTCTAATTTGGTAATCTCTTCCTAATTTTTCTACTTTTTCTATTTTTAGAATTAGGATTTTAATTTTAGAAATTTTCTTATTCTAAGTTTCCTTTTTAGAAACTAACTTTCTATTTTAGGATTAAGATTTCTAATTTAGAATTTTCTAACTTTAGGTTTAAGAACTTTTCCCTTTTTGTTTTTAGAAACTAGGTTAGTTATTTTCCTTTTAAAAAACTTTCTTTTTAGGAATTTCTCCCTTTTTAGAAATTAGATTGATTTGTTTTAGAATTTCTCTTTTAAGGAAACTGACTTTCTTGTTTCATTTTGCAGGTTTTAACTTAGGAACACCACATCTGGTAACTTCTTTCCAAAATCCTCTCTTTCTTTCTAGATTTTTTTTATTTCTCTCTTTTAGGTTTAAGTTTAGAATATGAATTGAGGTTATGGCTGCAAATCAACCTCAACACAACCATGATGAGAATGAGGTACATCAAGCACCCCAGCCTCGTACTTTACACGATTATTTACAATCGACGGGGGTGAGCATGCCCTCATGTATGGTTTTTCCTGAGAAAACGGGACATGAATATCAAGCCAGGGGTGATACAACTCCTTCCTAAATTTCATGGGCTTGAATCCGAAGAACCGTATCTACACTTGAAAGAGTTTGATGAGATTATAACCACTTTATATTTTCCAAACGTGTCTGAGGACACAGTCAGGCTGAAACTCTTCCCCTTTTCTTTGAAAGAAAAAGCTCAGACGTGGTTGCATTCACTACGTCCTAGATCTATTGGCACATGGAATGATATGCAAAGAGAGTTCATAAAGAAATTTTTTCCATATCATAAAACGAACACTCTTAAAAAATCAATCATGAACTTCGCCCAAAGGGAGGATGAAACATTCTTCCAATGTTGGGAGCGGTTCAAGGATCTTATTAGCTTTTGCCCACAACACGGTTTTGAAATGTGGCATATTACGCACTTTTTCTATGATGGGTTGATATCCTCTATGCGCCAATTGGTTGAGACAATGTGTAATGGAGAATTCATGAATAAAAATGTCGATGACGTGTGGGATTACTTGGATAGACTTACTGAAAACGCACAATCATGGAACACATACCCTAAATCAAGTACCACTTCTAGGCCCACTCAATCAAAGGAAATGGGCGGAGTATACCTGCTGAAAGAGGATGATGATATCAACATTAAAGTGACTAATCTCATAAAGAAATTCGAGGCCATGGAATCAAGGAAGGATAAGGGTAAGGAAGTTGTTTGTGGTATTTGTGGTTGTAACAGTCACACAACTGAAAAGTGTCCAACCATATCTGCCTTTCAAGAGGTACTGACTGAACAATCCAATGCCGTAAATAATTATCAAAGACCTTTCAATGGACCTACCTCTAATACATACAATCCCGGTTGGAGAAATCATCCAAACTTCAGTTGGAGGAATGGACAAACGGCTACTCCTCAAGGTTTCTTCAATCAAACTCCAAATCAAGAGAAACCTCAAGAGGATCTGGTTCAAAAACATATTCGAGAACAAGAGCTACTTAATCAGAATTCGGCACAAGCATTCCATGATATCCATACAGTATTAGGAACGCTTGCGTCGTCTATTCAAAGGATAAAGTCACAATTAACAAGTATATGAAAGGGATGCTTCCTGCTCAACCTCTCCCCAATCCCAAGCCGCAATATAAAATAAGTGACTCTAGCTCTTCAAATCAGATGGAACAAGCTAAATTCATCACTACTCTTAGGAGTGGGAAGATCATTAATAAAACCATTCTGGTTAGGGCTAAAAAGCCTAAGGGCCTGGAAGTGGACAAAGAAGATGGATCTAACTATGTCCCACCAGAGGTAGAACTGGAGCCTCAAGAGAAGCTGGTTGCTCCATTCCCCCAACGATTGGTTGCACCAAAATCTCTCTCTAACTCTCAAGATATTCTAGAGGTGTTGAAACAGGTGAAGATCAACATCCCGCTACTGGATGCTGTAAAACAAATACCTTCATATGCCAAATTCCTGAAAGACTTATGTACGACCAAAAGACGGCATAATATTCAAAAGAAAATCTTCTTGACTAAGAAAATGAGTGCCATCCTAAAGCAAGATGCGCCGCAGAAATTCAAAGATCCTGGCAGCCCAACTATATCATGTGTAATCAGGGAATATCGAATTGAGCACGCACTTCTTGACTTAGGAGCGAGTGTCAATCTGATTCCCTACTCAGTATACAAACAGTTAGGTTTGGGTGAATTAAAACCCACCCCAACCACACTACAACTTGCTAATCGCTCTGTTCGTATACCAAGAGGGATAATTGAGGATGTGTTGGTCCAGGTCGATAAATTTTACTACCTCGTAGATTTTATCATCCTAGATATCGAACCCATCAGTAATATGAACACTCAGATTCCCGTCATTCTTGGTCGCCCATTCCTTGCCACTTCAAACGCAATTATCAATTGCAGGAATGGTGTCATGACTATGTCTTTCGGGAATATGACATTGGAGTCAAACATATTTTTCAATACAGGTAGACAGCTAGAGGATGAGGACTATTTCCACGATATTAACATGATTGACACTTTCGTGGATGATATGACACTTTTGACTTTACCCTCTGACCCTCTAGAGACGCGCCTGACCCACTCCCATAATTTTAATGATGACTGACTAGGGAGATGTGTGCCATACTTGATGCTGCACCGGTACTTGAAGTTAATCGGTGGAGGCCACAATTTGAAGAGCTGCCCCATACCGATGCAATGCCTCTATCGTCTAACCTCAAAGCACCGAAGCTTGACCTAAAACTTTTACCCTCTGATTTGAAATATGCCTATTTAGGTCAAGAAAAGATAAACCCAGTGGTGATTTCATCCCACCTTGAGAACAATTTAGAGAGTATGCTCATTTCTACTCTCGAAGAAGATAAAGGAGCTATTGGACATATCATCACAGATCTCGATAGGATGAACGAACTCTTTTCAACTGAATATTTTGACTCTTTGGATGATTACTTGACACACTTTGTAGATTCAAATGATCCCATGATACAAGAAATAGTGGATGCCTCGCAATACAATACCTTGGTAATTGTGACGGACCGAGAGGACCCTTACTCTGAAGTACCTCCTCCCCCAGATCCTGAATGTTTACCATCAAAGGAGGAGGAGCTGAGAATTGAACCAAAGATTGAAACTTCAGCGTGTGTGGAGACTACACCACCTACTAAAAAAATTTCTGAATTTCACTTACTTGTAGTCTCTGATTCATCATGGTATACTAACTCCGAAATTTTTTCTACCACAGGAGAATCATATATACTATGGACACTTCAGACGATTAAAAGAAAACTTTATTCTGAGGTCCCTCAACTTCTCTGAATATTCACGCTCCAAGACATCCAAGCCTACTGCAAAACGGGCTTTTGGATAATCTTGTTGAAAAACCTTCTGAGAAATTTACCGAGATACTGGCTGACGGAAGAACCTGGATGTATGAGTAAGCAGATTTTCCATGCTTCCACAGTGGAGGTATAGGTAGGCTTATCACTTTCTTAGGACTAGGGTAGTCGCCTTTATTGTCTGGCTGAAGGCGTTAAACTTAGCGCTCCTAGGAGGCAACCCAGCTTTCCATTTCATTTTCCTAGTTCAATGTTTATGGGTAACATTGCTGCAAACCCTCACGAGACTACAACTCGTCCACTAGGGCAACCTAGGGATTTAAAGGCTTGTTACATGCGCTAAATGTAATCGAGAGTACCTGCGAAAGTGGTGTAGGTAGGATTTTATTTTTATTTTACTTCTATTGGTTTCTCTTTTGTGCTGATCCGCTTTTACGTTATTATCCTTAGAAAGTCTTTCTCGATTCGTCATCCAGGTACTATCTTCCCATCACTTCTCATTTACTTTCGTTGTCCCATGTGCATAGCATGCTCATACCTTTTACATTGAGGACAATGTAGATTTTAGGTTGGGGGTGGGAGATTAGGTTTCCTAATCAGTATTTTCTTGGTTTTGAGCAAAAATTGTGAAAATTTTTAATTTTTCTGGCATTCCTTGTGAATTCGAAGTAATTTTAACAGTCATATAGGGTACTTAGAATTTCAAGATAGGTGATGTTGGTAATCTATGACTCTTGGATTCAGTATCTGTTAAATTTCACAGTTAAGTTTGAATTGTTAATCCAGAATTAGAAGCTGTAAACATTGATTGAGTCATGATTTCACATGTCACATCTCACTTTCACATTAAAGTTTCAGTTTGATATTAAAGGGTTAACTTGGTAATCACTAAGCATGTAAGGAACCAGCCTGGAAAATGTGCTCGTCATGATCAATTGAAAAAAGAAAGAAAGAAAAAAGATACCTTCGGAAAGGATTGGGTGACTAATTTTCACCATAGGTTTGCTCCCTATAGGTGTAGGTTTAATTCCCCATGGATAATATGTGAAAAGGGTTGGGTGTACGGTCTTCACCATAGGTTTGCTCCCTATAGGTAAGGATTTGATTCCTCTCCCCCTTAATGGAAAAATCAAAAGCTGGAAGAATGAAAAGATGATCTGTGAGGCAAGTTTTGCTTTAAGTCTTGGTTATCATATTCTCTTGTTGGTTACCAATGATACCCTGAAATAGAGAAGTGAATTTTAATGATAGTAAGCCGGGTTTACACTATACACCCATGAAACTTAATGTTTAGAATTTTTTCTAATTGATGGATTGATACTTTGATCTTGATTATGAAGTTTACCATGCGCTTGAGTCCAGGAGAAATTAATGTTCAACATTCACGAATCTTAGAATCCTGGTATTTGGATAGTTTTCAAAAATCACTCAAGTTTATAGGAATTATCCTGTAATTCTCAATTTATTCTTCGCATACTTTGCTCGAGACTAGCAAAATGTTGGTTGGGGGTTGTGTTGAGGGTCAAATATTACATATTAGACCCCAGTTATTACCGGATTTTATAAACATGATACTGTTTAAGGGCATGTTTTAATCATATTTATGTTGCAAGGTGGATTTATAAGCGTGGACTCAAAAAGATGTTAAATGCATGGATTTATTGCTCAGAATTCACCAAAGCATGGGACGGACCCAGGGGATCAAGATTGACAGATTTACATGCCAGAGATCCGAGAAAAGCGAGAAAATGAAGCTCAAGTGGCCTGAAAGTTGGCCAGAATTCAATATCATAAGGTTCCAACCATCTGTTCGGCTCAAAATTCCATACGATGCTTGAGAACCATAAATGAACCGTACATGTCAAATTTCAACCATTGGATCTGTGTGGAAGTGTCTCAACGGACGTATCAGCCCACACATCAGCAAATTGAGGCCCACCTGATATCTGGATATGCTTCGAATTGGTCTTAACTCCTTATATTAGATGAGAAAATGGATGGACGGAGCGGATTTTGTGTATACATTACGGTGGACCCCACATATAATGTGGGAGTGCACCGTGCGGAGCACTCCCGCACCACACCAAATTGCTCAAACCGGTCAAACCGCGTTTGACCGAGTCTTCTTCAAAATGGGAAACTCTGTTTCGTTGGCGTGAAACAGAGCTGCGGTTGAGTTCTTGTAGGCCTTAACAGTGCGTCGACGGTCCGATCCAGACCGTCCATTGGAATCCCATCGAGCCTCTTATCCTCTCCTAGGTGTCAGTTTGACCCCATGCAAGCTATCGGAAGAGATTAGCCGTTGAACGCAAGATAGACGGCATAAGGAGAAATTTGGTGGGCCACACCAAAACAAAGAAAAGAACGGTCATCTCCGACGGGTTTTCTGTGTACAGTCCAACGAACAGACTAGATTCTGCAGGAAACATCACGAAGTGGGTCCCACTAGCACCGCAGCTCAGTCCGCAAGCGTTGGTTATGCATGCACGTACTTTACAGATGTTCGGTGATCATGGGGATGATCGGTCCCTTCATCTCGACGGTCCAAACACCTCCTAATGTGCTACCGACTGATGCCAAGACACCTGAATGGATCAGATGGCTGAAACAAATCCGCCAACCGCACATACACAGGTCGAGTGCGGTTTCGCTGCGCACGTGGCCTTTGCTGCGAAAATCTTTCACTGCTACAGCCACCGACTACTTCCGGAGCTATAAAGTAAAGAGAGAGAGGACGTAAAGGGGATCCACGGCTGGGAGCTTGGGTGTGAAGCACAGAGAAGGAAGAGAGAGAGTAGAGTAGTTTTAGATTTATTTTATTTTATTTATTGTTTTTTTAAAAAAGAGTTCTAGCCTAATCATGTTCGGCTAA
This sequence comes from Magnolia changhungtana, assembly GCA_030180095.1. Lineage (NCBI taxonomy): Eukaryota > Viridiplantae > Streptophyta > Magnoliopsida > Magnoliales > Magnoliaceae > Magnolia > Magnolia changhungtana. The sequence continues at coordinate 9,046,282 of JASAUF010000546.1, read as the reverse complement.
ACCTCTTAGCTAGGGCTAAGAGGTGAAGCTTATGGCGTGATGGGGACGATTCTATGGGTTAATTCATGCACATTGAACTGAATTTGATTTCGTTTGATTATAAGGAATGCCTTTAGTTTTTAATGGTCTGTTGTGACTGAAATTACAATGGGTCTGCGATAGCTTTGAGCATGTTCTTTTCCTTTTATGTTTATGACGTCAGGAAGCCCTGTTGTTCACCATCGTCTCCTGGGCATGGTCGGATGACGATACCCTTCCTAGCCTTCATGGCATGTTGATTGGTTGGTAATTAGTTTAATTCTATTGTTTGCTTTGTCTCCTGGGCATGGTTTGGTGATGGAATCCATTCTAATTCATATACCTTTCATCTCTTGAAAACTATATCAGAGGAAGTTCAGTCTTAATTTCTATGATTTTTGATACAGGCATAAGATCTCCCTGATCTCTACAAGTGGATCCTCTAAATCCCTAGTGTCCTTTCTTCTTAATTCTCTTAAGTTTTAGATAGTTATTTCACTATTATTTCTCAAATTACAGTGATTTAGATTTCATCTTAGGCTAGTTCTAGTTCTAATTAGTTTTAGATTACGTACAAGTATCAGTCCCTTGGGATTCGACCTCGGTCTTACCGAGTTTATTACTACATCACAACCCTGCACTTGGGGAGTGAACAGCCCGCCTTGATATATTTATTCTACATCCACACCGTTCTTCCATCTTTCCATATCATGTTAGGGCATTAGCCCAAAAAATGAAGAAGATCCAAATATCAGGTGGACCACACTGTCGGAAATAGTGGTGATTGAATACCCTACCGTAAAGACTTTCTAGGGCTCACCGTAATGTTTCGGTAATGTTTATTAGCTATGCAACCAGTTGATAAGGTCACGTAAACTAGATGAAGGGTAAAAAACAAATGTCAGCTTGATCCAAAACTTTCGTGGCTCATTATTGGTCAATCACCACTGTTTACTATGATATGGCCCACCTGAGATTTGGATATGATTCAGTTTTGGGCTCATGCCCCAAAATGACTTGCAAAATAAATGGACAACAATACTTACATCAAGGTCAGCTCCATTGATGATGCCAACTCAACCCACATTGTAATGTGTGTTGGAGATTGCCAACTCACCTCACATTGTAATGTGTGTTGAAGATCCACGGTATCAATTAAAGTAAAAATTACAAGAGATATAATGTTATCTATTCGAACAAGCCTCTAATCCACTTCACAAGCCCAGTTATGCCATTGAAACGCTTAGGAACGAATTAGAAAGCTCTAGAAGTGCTCTAGAATACTTCTCCCTCACCTTAATTCCGAATATACCCGATATATATACTATCACAATCGGAATAGGAAACAAATCCCGCACTTACGCAATTCTGCGTGCATCTTCGATGGGTCTTCGATGGCATCAACAATTTATCGATGTCATCGAACTTACTTCGATGACATCGAGTAGCAACACTAAAAAGTTCCAGCAACCAACATGGATTTTCTCGATGGGACTTCGATGGTATCGACACCCCCTCAATGGCACTTTGATGTCATATACAGACATGTTGCTCACAAATTTAAGACATCAACAATAATCTCCATCATGTCTTCGATCTTCATTCTTCATAGCTCTTTATCCTCATTTCTAATTTCACCTTGTATCATAGCTTCACCATTGCTTCTCGTGCATACTCCATTTTACATTTATGCATTCGTCAAGCCCAGAGAAGTTGCATAGAACTTAAACTTCTCCGTGTGAACCACCTTAATAAGAATGTCAGTAGGATTCACACTTGTATGAATCTTCTCCATAGTCACACCTCTTTCCTTAAGAACCTGTCGAATAAAATAGTGACGCACATTAATATGTTTAGTATGTGAGTGATAAACAGAAATTTTAGCCAACTTAATCGCGCTTTTGCTGTCACAATTAATTTCACGACCTCCTACTGAAGCCTTAATTGATTTATCATCCCCATAAACCAAACGTCTTCCTTGAACACTTCTGTCACCGCCATATACTCAGGTTCGGTTGTGGAAAGAGTGATCATAGATCGAAACTTCGACATCCAACTGATTGCTCCACCCGCTAATACAAACAAGTAATCGGAAGTTGACATTCTATTGTCAACACTACCCACGTAATAAGAATCCACATATCCTACTAACTTGGCCCCTGATTTCTCAAATGATAAGATGTAGTCTTATATACCTTGAACATATCGAAGTAGCCATTTCACTGTTTCCCAGTATTGCTTGCCGGGGTTAGACACGTATCTGCTAACAACATCCACCGCATGTGAAATATCTGGTGTTGTACAGACCATGGCATACATCAAGCTGCCAATCGTGCTCGAATAAGGCACACGAGATATAACTTACTTTTCTTCATTTGTTTTAGTACACTGTTAAAAAAAAGCTTAAAATGAGTCGTGTGGGGAACGCTGACCGATTTTGCCTTGTCCATCTCATACTTTATCAACACCTTCTCAAGGTATTCAGCCTGAGATAACCAAAGCCCGCTTCTCTTCCTGTCTTTGCGTATACAAATGCTAAGAACCCTCTTTACAGCCCCCAGATCTTTCATCTCTAATGTCCTTGATAACTGAATCTTCAGTATGTCAGTCTCAGAAATGCTATGACTGACGATAAGCATATCATCAATATACAATACCAAGGTAATGAACTTTGCATCACTCAATGTCTTATAATAGACACAATGATCATATTCACTCCTAGTAAACATCTCTCTCACTATGAAAGAATCAAATTTCTTGTACCACTACCTAGACTACTATTTCAGGCCTTACACTAACCTCTTCAACCTGCAAACCTTATTCTCTGTATCTTGTGTTTCGAAACCTTTTGATTACTTCATGTAAATATTCTTTTTCAATTCCTCATGTAATAATGCAGTCTTCACATCCATTTGTTCAAGCTCGATATTGTATTGGGCAACAAATGCCAATATGAATATGATAGATATTTATTTTATTACCATCGCGAATATTTCAGTGAAGTTAACAACTTCCCTCTGAATATATCCTTTTGCTACTAACCTTTCCTTGTACCTATCTTATTTCTTCTTGAAGATCCACTTGCACCCGATCGCTTTACGGTTGACATGAAGCTCCGCCAGCTCCCACGTCTCATTCTTGTACAAGGAGTCAATTTCATCATTCATCGCGCGCGGTTTTTCACTTTTCAACATTTGGCTCATTAAGAGCCTCCCGAAAACTAAACAAATCCCCCTCATCCATAATGAAAGTAGATACAACATTCGAGTCATCTATGTATCTCGTCAATAACCTACGATCCCTTAACAGATTCCTTATCATAAGTGGTTGCTCCACCTGATCTTATACATGTCTACATTTATGTATCATTTTGTGTCTCATCTCAGTCTATCTAAATGTCAACAACCAACTTTTTTGCTTCCTTGTGCTCATCCTTACGGAACAAAGATCCTTCATTGAATTTGACGTTGCGACTAAGGATGATTTTTCGTGTGACCCGATTATATAGTTTGCACCCTTCACACCACCACCATAAGTAATAAAGATGTACTTCTTAGCTCTTTGGTCCAGCTTATTTCTCTCAACTGACTGTACATGAGAGTAAGCTTCGCAACCAAATACTCACAGCCCCGAGTAGTCTACCTGTTGAATACTCTACACTTTCACTGAAATTTTACATTTAATGGTAATAGAAGCTGATTTACTAAGTAACAAGCTGTGTTAATAGACTCAGTCCACAATTCCTTGCCCAACCAAGCATTGATCATCATGCATTGGGCCCTCTCCAAGAGAGTTTGATTATCCGCTCATCCACATTGTTCTGCTCCGGTGTGTGGCGCACTGTGTTGTGCCTCACAATCCCTTCATCCTCACAATATCGATTAAATTCCCATTAAGTGAATTCTCCACCATTATCTATCATCAACACTTTTACTTTTCGCCCTGACTATTTTTTCACCATCACATTTCACTACCCGAAGTTGGTGAAAACCTTGGATTTATTTTTTACAAATTAAACCCACACCTTTCTATAATAGTCGTCAATAAATGTGACAAACTATGACGATCCTCCACCAGAAACCACAAGCGATGACCCTCATACATCAGTATGCATATAATATAAAACCCTCTTATAAACATGTTTCCTAGATTTTAAAGATAACGTCAATTATTTACCATATATACAATGCTCGTATATATTAAAATCAATGCTTTTAAAAACTGGAATTAAATAATGGTTAGAAATTACCTTCATGCCCTGCTCGCTCATATGGCATAAGCTTGCACGCCACATACGTACAAATGTAGAATCCGTTACATACGTTGCAACTCCACCTGATGAAGTGCACCCGATCAACTTGTAAAGGTTTCCATTCCTCTGCGCCTTTATGACTACAAGTGCCTCATTTGAAACTTTAAGGACATGATCGATACCAGCGAACTTGCACCCAAGAATCTCAAGCGTACCCAAAAATATCAAGCACTTCCTCAACTCTGGAACGTGTATTGGTCAAGATACATGCCAAGCCATCAAACATTTTGATACGCATCGATCCAACACCAATCACTTTACATGCATTGTCATTGCCCATAAATATCTGGCCACCATCGCACTCACTGTTACTGGTGAAAGTTCTCCGATGAGGGGTCGTGTGGTACGGAGCCCCCGTATCTAAAACCCATTCTCCGATTGTGAAAGTTTAACACGTGGTGTAATGGGTTTTGCTACAGTTTGTGCTGCGGAAGCTTATGTGGGGCTACTGAATGAAAGTTATGTCCTAGAGGGAGAGTGATTATGACCCAATAAAATTTTCTATCTTTTAAGTGCAATCGCCTACTTAGGCTAATATGTAAATTATGTTAAGCTAGACAATTTAACTCTAAGGCTTCCAAGCCAATAGAGGGTCCAATCACATAAACTACAAAGGATGTGCAAATTAGGCAAGTAGTATATAATCTATAGTGTACATGTGTGTGTGGGATGTGCTATCTATTTGCTCATAGCATTTATCTAATCATGCATTTATAAAATTAAGCATTTAATTACATAAGCATAATTAAAAGTGCGCAAATGACAATCCCAAACATAAGCATGCAAAGTAGTTCGATTTTTCTACTCTACTCCCGACGGACACACTCAACCCATGAGTATATCAGATTTCACTATAAGAGGTTTTAAATTATGTTAACCTCTAATATTTACAATCCTATACAGGGACCGACTCCTGTAAGAGACTTTGTGTGGTTTTCTATAAGCTCACCACAAACCTCAGTCCTACACAAGAACCAACTGATATACACTCCCGCCAGAGGTTTTTGCAAAAGACTTTAGTTAGTTTTGCTTAGGCTAACCAACAACCTCGATCCTACACAAGGCCCTATGTTTACTCCTACCGAAGGCTCCCATGGAGACTGACATGCAAACACTCGTGCTGGTGGCCTATACAATGACTTGCTTTAGGTTCTACACAAGATTCATGGTCTTACATAAGACCCTAGATTTAGGCCCTACAAGAGAGCCAATGTTCTACATAAGAACCTGAGATTTAGGCCCAACATAAGAACCTAAGTCAATTTTAGCAATTCAAACTCTTAGATTCAATCCTACATGAGGAATGAGTGTAAATAAACTCTTACATATGACAACTTACTTGTCGGATTAAGTTCCTTTTGTAGCTCCATATTGGGTAGCTTGATCATTGCTCTCCCGTGATTCAATGACATCCCCGTTGCTCCCCTGATCATGATGTCGCTGCTTTGTCAAAGCTTCAACTCTAAGATCAAACACCTTGCATTGATGTTCCAATGCAGTGATCAAGATGATGAGAGGTTTAGTTGAATCTCCTACAACTAATGAGAATTTATAATTTATAGGGGATTCATCTAGATGGGCCTTTTAGCATATTTAGACATGAAATTATCTATGGAGATTAAGTCTAATCTCTAGAAAGTTAATGAGTTCAAGCACATCTTTAAGGTAGAGGATGGAATCCTCATTAGAGTGTCAATCTCAAAGAAAATGACTTAGAACTCATTAATTTAGAGGCTCAGAATGATGGATATGAATGTGGAATATCCTAAGCTTCTATTGCACTAAAAATCCATCTGAAATTCCAAGAATCGAATGCTCTTTATAAGAAGTTTGAGTTCTAACGGTAAAAAAAGGGGCCGATAATGGATCTCTCGGTGTCATCGAAGTAGGCTTTGATGCCATCGAGGTGTCCTTTGATGTCATAGAGGAAATCAGATATTCTCGCTGAACATATGTAACACCCTTTTTTTTAACGGTGGGTTCCACCATTTCTTTTGGTGTAGCCCACTTGAACCTTGGATCAGCCTTATTTTTAGGCCAATGCCTTAACTTGATCTGGAAAAATAAATGGACGGAGTGGATTTTTCATAAACATCATGAGTGGAGCCCATAGTGTTTTTAAAAATAAATAAAAATAAAAATAAAACAAAAGTGACGTGCATAAGCACGTCACCTAAAACTAATCCCACCTCCCGATTTTCTCTCTCCTCTCCTTCTTCTCTGTGATACAACTACACACCCGAACCCTTCATTAGCTCCAGCATCAAACTTCAATCGAATATAATGCCGACTCTTCTCCACACTTGATGAGAGATGAGCGACATCTGCAAGCTTCCAACCACAATACCCACTAACCAAGTTCATTAAAGCTTCAAAATCCACCTTCCTTCAGCCCGTGGGACTCATCTGAGCCATCCAGAACAAACGACATGTTGAGATCTATCTTATACAAGAATCTGCCATTGAAGACCGCGACATCTCCTTTATCAAGTAGCCACCACATGATCTACATGAAACACTATTTCAGATTCAAATCAGAAGTCATCTGGGTTGAATGGACCGCATTTATATCGATCTTAGATCTTTTCGCTTAATCCAGCTATACATGGGATATGTCACACTAAATCAGGTAGGTGATCTTTCCGGTTGAAAAGCCTACATTAGTATGTACTTTCATTTCCATTAATTATTTATTTCATATTATTAATTTAAGTTATTTGATTTTGGTCGCACGTAAAATAAAATGCAATTATTTGATTATAATATGTGAAATTAATTCAATTGATTATTGCTACATGCTTTTAAATATGATTAAGTTATGGGTGCTTTGCCCTAGAAATGATTAAGTTGTTATGGGTGCTTTGTCCTAGAAAGGATCAAGTTGTTATAAGTGTTCTGCTCAGGTCATTCCCGAAAAGGATGTTTATTTTGTACCACATTTTAAATTTTAGCAATTGTAGACATTTGACCGTTGGCCCGTGTTGTAGGATGTGTCCGTGTTACAGGATGAAAGTCGTATTTTCTTTATTTAAGATTAAGTGAATGTACACGTGGGTGCTCTGCCTGGACTCTCCAAAATGTTGGATGCACGGTGCCCTACCCTGGGAGGTCCAAAATGGTCACGGTGCTCTGCCTTAGGTTAATCCCTAAAATGGGTGCACGGGTGCTCTGCCCTGGTAAAGTCCAAAAACGGATCAAAAGTTATTTTGTTTTATTTGAATTCATTTTCAAATTTTCATTTATTATTAGTGGAATATTAATGTCATTTTATATTCAAGTTGTGGCTGCGTAAATAAAGTTTTGGTGCACACATTCGTGAGCCACGATCCCCAATAGGTATGAGACTATTCGGGATCAGGAGTATATCATCTTGGAATCACTTCTTAGGTTAGGTATGGGACTAACGTGAGTTATGATCGTTGGTGCGAGGCCCTTACCGGCATGCGATACTACGCACTACGATTCAAATTTTCATTATTTATTCTTCGTTATATGCCGATGTAGAAATTTCAATTTTGGGAATGATGTGACCCTACGAGCCTTCACGCTCACACCCTTATAGATTGTTTTGCAGGGTTTGTGTATGAAGTGCCAATTGGATAAGATCGAAGACTTGTTCACACTCCAAGTATAGGGTTGTGATGTAGTAATAATCTCGATAAGATCGAGGTCGAATATGCAGGGACTGAACCTTGTATGTAATCTGAAAACAACCAGAACTAGAACTAGAAGAAGATGAAATCTAAATCCAGTGAATATGAGGGAATAATGATGAAATATTAATCTAAAACTTGTAAATTTAAAGGTAGGAAACTAGGGTGCTAAGGATCCATTTGTAGAGATTAGGGAGATCTATACTTGATTCATAATCTTAAAAATCAAATTTGAACTTCATTTGATCTAGTTTTCAAGAGATGAGAGGTATGAGAATTAGAAGTGATTCCATCATAAAACCATGCCCATGAGACAAAGCAAACAACAGAATTTAGCCAATCCACATCAAATCTAAGAGAGTTATGAACGTTAGGAAGGGTTCCATTATCCAATCATGCTCAGGAGACGATGGTGAACAACAAAGCCTCCTGACTTCATTATCTCAATAATGTTAAGAACATGCTCAAAGCTATCGTAGATCCATTGTTATTTAAGTCACAACAAACCATTAAAAACTGAAAGCATTCCTTAATATCAAACTATAATAAAAGAGAATCCATAAAACATGAATCAAAGCCGTAGAAATCTCTCCATCACACTACAAGCTTCACCTCGTAGCCCTAGCTAAGAGGTTTAGCCTATCATATACATGCTAAAAACTCTTAAAAGCATTAAGGAAGAAAACTAAATGAGAAAAGGAAGAAAAACTCCTTGAAGATCGCCGCCTCTATGCCATCTCTTTCCCTCTCCTCTTCTCTTTGCTCTTTCTTCCCACGTGAACAGCCTCCACGGGTGCCCTGTATGTCTCTCTGTAATGACTCGAAAAATTTCATACAAAGACCCGAGTACCACCTCAGGCAGAAATCACTCAGGACCAAATCCTTTAGAAATTAGATGAGTTTAACTAAGTGCTAAACTAGATTAGCGGTGACTCAATGATGTATTCATATTCTGGAGATCGATCGTGATCTTCGACTTATATACGTGTCTTTATGTCTTTCAGTCTTCCTCTTGCGTTTTACAACTTGATCTGAAGTATGAATTACTGTTTTGGTATAATCCCACTCATGATTAATGCACTAACACAAACAACATTGAATCATAAGCATATATGCTGCATAAATGATGTTTTGGAACTCGGGAGTTGAGTTGCTACTCGACCCCCGATTTTCAGGGCGTTATACTCTCTCACGTCTAGATGCCTCTCCTTTTATAGGCAAGAAGGCTGGGAGTAGGTGGAAGGGCGTTCGCAAGAGAAGCCGCGTGCGTAGCTTTCTTTTCACAAACTGACTTGGCTTTTCTGGGAAGTTTGGGATGCTGATCGACCCAACTTTTGGTTCTACCTCCATGGTTGGGGTCAATGGCCCCTTTTTGAGCTTCTGGACAATCCAGATCAACCATCCGATCAACATCTGGGTCATACAATGCCCCGCAACGTCTGGGAAATTCGGACGTGCGTTGCATGTAAAATTACTTACGCTGACGTGTTCGGCGGGCCCCACAGTGATGTTTTCAGAGAAATCTACCCCGTTCATTGGATTCTTGGGTGCGAGTTCAGTCTGAAAGGAGTGATTTTTATCGAGTTTTGGTGCGGTCCACTATATAAAATCAATTTGTCGTCTATCTTGCATTTTCTGGCGATCCACGTGTATAAGTATGCATGAGGACAAAAACTCAACATGACTGGGGTCGTGACCACCCCTTGGAGTGAGTGGACAGTTCGGATCATCCGTTTGGATGATGGGTGGGGTCCACTATCAAAACCCAATCGGAAGATGTCTGTTGCTGGCGTTTTTCTGATTTTTTGAGTAAGTAGTCGGTCAGTGTGCGCTGATCGATTTTGGGTTTAATGGTGCACAGCTAGAGCGTGCACACTGTGCACATGCGCACCCTTAAGTGGGGTCCATTGTGATGTATCTTGGGAATCTATTCCATTCATCCGCTTCCTCATCCAATTTAAATGGTTGAGTCCAAAATTGAGGCATATCCAGTGATTAGGTGGGCCCCAGATTGATAATTTATGGGATGATCTGTCCGTTGGGCCACTTCCACAAGGATCTAATGGCTAAAATTTTATGTATATGGTTAATTTATGGTCTTCAAGCCAGATATAAAGTTTCGAGTCGAACGGAATGTGGGAACCCTGTGATCTTGTATTCTAGATGATTTTCAGGCCTCTTGGACTTCAATTACTTGATTTTCTCAAATCTTTGGCATGTGAATTCCTTGATCTTGATCCCCTGGGGTCCGTCCCTTGCCTTGGTGACTTCAGAGCGTTAAATCCATATTTTTAGTACAATTTTTCAGTCCAGTCTCCTAAATTTACTTTGCAACACAAACACGATTAAAATAGGCCGTTAAACAGTATCATGTTTGTAAAATCAGATAATAACTGGGGTCTAATATGCAATATTTGACCCTCAACAAGACTTTTCATTTTATTTATTTAAATATTAATTAAATTCAATGCATTTTGTTATTATTTATTTTTGAATATTAATATAAGTAAAATTTCAACGATTGATTAGTGGACATTATTTAATGACAACGATTTTTATTCTTTTAGTTGCTCTGATTGCCGTAAAAATCATGAAAATAATGGGAGTTGTGGTGTATATTTTGTTTAAAGTCAACTCACAGTCCTGAAATTCGAGTTTGGGCCTGGCCAACTCGGGTACCGAATTTCGGGGCGTGACAACATATCTGACTTACCTACTCGATGCCATCGAGTGGTCTTTGATGCCATTGAGGTGAACCTTCAATGCCATCGAGCAAATCAGATAAAATGTAAATTCTTACGAGACATATCTGACTCTAGATCGATGTCATCGAAGACCCATCGTGGTCCGCTTGATGGGATCGAGCAGCCCTCAAAAACTGTTGTTTTGTGCGTATGTTTTCACGGTAGCTTTGTATATCTTCTAGCCTTACTAATCATGTTCTAATTAGGTTTTTAATGCTAATGCATGATCAATAAGGTATACTTATTAGGCCAAGGCCATCTAGAGGTACAATCAATATTTTGGGTTAAGGGTTAAGGTCACCAAGGCACTTCATTTACTTGTTTATTGCACCTTGATACTCTATCTTCACTTGTGTCTTCAGTCTTCAACTTCGAAGGGCTCAACCAACTACTTGACACAAGGACTCACGTGATTGACAAATATGGTGCAAAAATCAGTGCACTAATACGTTGAAGTGCCCAGATTTTGATACATAAACACATCACTACCATTCTTCTCCTCACTGGATTTCGCTGTGTTAACTGATTGCTTGCTTCCAAGTGTAAAGTTTCGTAAGTAATATCCTGTGAATACAGGGCCAATTCCACATGGAGATGAATTGCAAGAAGGAGAAAATCAAATGTCAAAACAAACTAAGTAATGAAAACTAAACTGATGATTTAATTTTGGGAGTTTTGAATGGATGTAATTCAACTAAATTAAAACAACACCCAAGCTTCAAAGTTCCATACATAGGTTAATGTTCCAAAATCATGATGACTTGGATAACACAACTAGGATCCGAGCACTAAGGTCGGCCTAATCGAAAAATAAAATAATTTAAACATTTTAAATAAATAATATAAAAGATTAGAAAATCATAGATTTGCACTATTGATATATATTCTCAAGCGTTAGTGATTTTACGAATTCATATTTGTAAAATAATGAAATAAAAAAAATGTAACAGGTTGAAAACCTCTGCTATCTAAGAAATCTAATTGATTCATGGTAAGCCTATCCATCAATGTGGATCTCATATGATAAAAACATATGAATCTCATATGGGGATAAAAAAATTAAACCTAAACAACTTATAACATGCATTCACCATTCTTCTCATCATTAAAACAATCGATCACCATAACTATGAAAACATTAAACCAATGTGCTTCCCTTCTAGCTTAGGCTAAAGGGAACTTAGAAAAATATAATTAAATTACAAATAAAAAAGCAACAAAAAAGAAATAAATGCAAATAGAAAAGATCTAAAAGAAAAAAAATAATTTATAAAACTTTAATAAAATTGAAAACTCTCTAAAAACCCTAAATCTTGTTCTTGAATGCTTTGAATGATGCCTACGAATGCCCTTGGAAGCCCTATTTATAAGTGATGAACTCCAACTTTCGTACCAGTTGGAAAACTCTATAAACCGCCTCAAATTTACGCAGTTTATTAAAATAGACTTCACTCTATACAGCTTCCCAAAATAGACTTTAGAGTTTTAGAATACGATTTTCAGGACGATTTCAGGATTCCTTTCCTTCATTTCAAATCTTTGATTCTCTTTATTCCTCACTTGGTTTTCTTGAATCTTTGGCATGTGAATTCTTCAATCTTGGTCTCCTAAGATCCATCCCTTACCTTGGTGATTTTTTAGCATCAAATCCATGCTTTTAGCACAATTTTCAATCCAAGCTCTTAAATTCACCTTACAACACAAACATGAATAAAATAGAACATTAAGCTGATTCATGTTCATAAAACCAATATATAAATGGGGGAAATTATGCATTATTTGAGTCTCAACATTGGCCTACTAGAAGAACTTTTTTATTTCTTCTTCTTCGATTTATGGTTCTGACAATCCTTTTTCACATGCTCGATTATGTCATAATTCCATCACTTCAAATTGTATTTGCCATTGCCCTTGGATTTAGACCTTAATTGCGAAGATCCATTGTCTCGCTTAGAATTTCTCACTCGTTATAGTACATTTGTAGAAGCACCCACGTTACCGTTTTTCTTTCTCATCGCCTTTGATTGAAGAGTTGAGATAACGTCTCAATGATAATGGTGGTTTTATTAGTGCACAAAGAGTCATTAAATGGCGCGGCTCGTATGAAGCTAGGAGAGATATTCAACAGTATACATGCCTGCTCTTCATCTTTTAACATCTCTTCCACATCCAACAATTTACAAATTATCCTGTTGAAGTTGTTAATGTGTGCATCAACATCAGCCACCTCCGACATCTTCAGATTGAATAACTATAGCTTTAAGTGCAAACGATTCTCAAGAGATTTCTTCGCATAAATATTCTCTAATTTCACCCATGTATTGCTGCGGTTTTTTCTCTTATAATATTATAGAGGACCTCATCTGTTAAGCACAATTGGATAGAAGTTCTAGCTTTTTTGTCTATTATATTCCATTCATTTGCTGTTATAAATTCTGGTCGTTTGTCAAGGAGAGCATAGTTTAATCCTTGCTGAATTAGGATGCCGTTCATCTAACTTTTCATAGTTCAATTTTTTTTTTTTACCGGAATACTTCTCTACATTGAACTTCATGTTATATGTCATTGATATTTTGTTTTCAGATTCGATTTGCTTTCCAACTTGTCTCTGATACTACTTGTTGTGTAACTACGGAAGCATATTAAGTTAAATCAAGCAAAGCACTCCCAATCGCACAACCATGTTCAAACAATACAATTTGAAATTTACATGGAAAAATTCTTGTGGGAAAAAACCACGGTACAAAGGAACAAGTACGCACTATGAAAGCAGAAATTACAAGAGATATAGTGTTAACGATTAGAACAAGTCTCGAATCCACTTCACAAGCCTTAGCTATGCTATTTAAAATCCTTAAGAAGGAATTAGAAAGCTCCATAACACCTCTCCCTCTCCCTAAATCTGATTACATCCGAGATATATATATATATATATATATATATATATATATATATATATATATATATATACACACTGTCACAACTAAAATAGAAAATAAATTTCACGCTTATGTAATTCTGCACGTTGAACTTACTTCCATGACATAGTATCAGAAACTAATATGGATTTTTTCGATTGGACTGGGGTGGCATTGAAACCTACTCGATGGCACTTCGATAGCATAAACAGACTCAGTCGTTTACAAATTTAAGACATCAACAATAGCAGGCATGTCAGAAGTGTGACCATCCATGAACTTAGAAACTGATCACCTACAAGAAACACGCCGCAACTTGTAGCATATCTGTGCCGTTAAAACGGTGGCCCCACTATAAAGATCACCCTTTTCAAAAATCAAGTTGATCCACTCTATAGGTAGGCCATATCAGCAATGGGCATCAGCCATCAGGGTCCGTTCTCTCTGACGCTGTGGCTTATCTGATGAGCGAACCTGGATGGTATGATCTTCATCTGGGCCACGATTTTCATGGCTCGGATGTTTCTTAAATAAATGGTATCCCTGCGGGAAATATGGATTGATGGCAAAAGTTGTGGTGGCGTTGCATCTCAGTGATTGGTCACCACATACAACCCGATGTACGGATTGTGCCTTCCATTCTTTTTAACACGAAAGTCTGCAACTTTTCAAACTTTTCCTGGTGGTGTTATCGGACGCGGGTTAGCTACTGACAGGTTGAGCAGCGAGACTCCCTACTGAAGTGACGTCATCAACACCAATGGGGCCTACTATGATGTATGTTTGGTATCCACACCGTCCATACAATTTGAGAGATCATTTTAAGTCATGATACAATGAATGAGGAAGATCAAAGGCTTGAGTGGACCGACCACATAAAACAATGGCGAGAGTGACACCCACCGTTGAAATCTTCCAAAGGTCCTCCGTGATGTTTATTTGAGAACCAAACTACTCATGTGTTAAAGTAGACATGAAAGAAGGGAAAATATGAATATCAGCTTGATCGAAAACTTTTGTAGCCCTTAGAACGTTTTAGTGGTGGGCGTCACTAGCTCTACTGTTTTCTGTGGTGGACCACTGGAGCTTTGGATCTGACTATTTCTTTATACTATGTTTTAATATGATCTATCAAAATTGATGACCGGTATGGATACAAAATATATATCATGTTGGGCTACATAAGTTGGTGACGTCACATCAGGAGCAAGTCTCGCTGCTCAACCCTGTAAGTTTCTAATCAGCGTCTGCTTTTATGGGCTACTTTTCAAACTCTTCCTTTAAGGAGTGCTTTTATTTGAGCAGGACTCTCCTGTTGAGGAGACTTGGGCTGCAAGCAAACAAAGTTGCCGTGGGGCAACATTGATATATTTATTTTATATATGCACCGTTCATCTGTTTTGCCTGATCATCTACCTCAGTGGATGAGGCAAAAAAGGAAGAACATCCAAATCTCAGGTGCCCATACTATAGTAAATTCTGTGATTGAACGCCGTACTGGTGAAAACTTACTAGGGCCCACTGTAATGTTTGGGAATTGTTCATTTGACACCTATCGATAAGGTCACATGGTTAGTTTTGAACTATGATGTAATGTGTGCCGGAGATCTACATCATCAATTAGATGCACCTTTCCATGGTGGCCATGGGCTTAAAAATCAGGCCAATCTATAACGTAGGTGGGCCACACCATATACACCAATTGAGAGTAGATGCACCCCATTGAAACATTCATGATTGTTTATGGGGCCCATGGAGATGTGGCTCAGACATCTAATCCATCCATTGTGTGTCCCACTTAGATGAGGTTCACACTAAATTTCAGGCCATTCCAAAAAACAGGTAGGCCCTACTAAGTGATTTAGATGTTTTAGGCATGATTTTACATAGTTTCAGTTTATATGGACCACCTGAGTTTCAAATACGTTTGATTTTGGGATATCTCGTAACCTAAAAGAAGACACACAAAATGCACGGCGTGGATGTCCAGCATACATGAGGTGGGGCCCACAGATCTCGAACTCATGGGTAGTTCCCATAAGGTCACCTGATCACATACATAAGAGATTCCATGAGGTCGATATCCGTGGGCCCCACTTCGATTATTTGCCCAATAATGAACAGTGGCAAACACAGCCCAATAAATCAACACTAACACAAGTCCCACAGCCCAAGTCACCCACCCAAAAACCTTGCTTCACCGTCCAGAATTTTCCACCCCAGTCGCGTTCAGCTATCCAGAATTACCCATCCAAACCATGGCATCCAAGCTAAGCTTAAAGCTTGTCCTAGACAAGAACACAGGCGAGGTGTTATTTGGAGAAGCTGGAAAAGATTTCATAGATTTTCTCTTCAGCCTCCTAGCATTGCCAATGGGGTACGTTGCAAAGCTCCTCACGAATCAACACATGGTGGGATGCAGTGGTAATCTCTACGATAGCCTTAAAAATCTCTCCTCTGATTACATGCAACCCAACTTTGATAAAAATACCCTCCTCAACCCCAACATGCCTATTGCGATGAGTGGTCAGAATCCTCTCCTTCTGTTGCAAGATGCTGCTTCTTCCACCAAATCAAAGAACTACTCATACCCCCATACCCCCACACCCCCAGCTTTTCCGTACGTCAACTACAACAATAGTGTGTTCGGCGCCTCTGTTAGTCCTTGTGCCGCAGCATCGGGATCGGACGGTGGAGGAGGTTGCGTTAAGGGTGTGGTGACTTACACGGTGATGGATGATTTGGTGGTGACGCCCATGTCTACCATATCAAGCATTTCTCTACTCAACAAGTACCAAGTCAACTTAAGTGCACTCAAGGAGAAGGTTGTAGAAGTAGGCATGGATAAGGTATTGCATCTCTCTCTTACTCTATAAGTTTGTATATGTACGTCCATCGATCAGTAATCCAAACCGTTGATTCTATGGACCTCATGCTCCAAAATCCATAAATTGGATGGAGTCGGACGATGAGGTTGGGTTAATGTTGTTTGGACAAAATTTCTAGAGTTACATAGAGCCCCACATTTTGTGTTTGGAAGATATAATTGCGGAACTCGTCTTGCATGCTACAAAAAAACCGATTGTATATGTTAAAAGTGTCACATGCTTGCTCAACATAAACATGGTGGCCCAACTGAAATGGACTTACATGATGTAAGATGCATATTGAATTGAATTGATATAGACCATCCATTTTGTGGTTCTCACCGTTAATTTTCAGCCATCTTCATCAAATAATCTTAATCTTGCTATTTATTTTTTGAAAACATGAATGGTCCAAACTGATCATGCCGGCAAAGGTTCATTCATTGATATGAACCAAAGTGGAGTCTGCACATCCCTTGTGTCTCTTAAAATTTATTGGGACATTGGGGAAAGCTAACGTGGTAACAATATCCCATATTTATTAAATGACACATAGCATGTGATCCACCTCCAACTTGGTGTTAGGCCAGATAAAAGAGGAGGAATTACGTTATCTACTATACGTGATTGAAAATCTAAACTCTGTCGAGAAGTGAATTATTTCACTACGAAAAAGAAACTATTAGGTGTAATGTTTGCTTTGGACAACTTTTGTTCGTACTTGATAAGATCTATGATCATCATTTTTACTGACCATGTGTAGACACCCCACCCCGGCTAATATATTAAGAACATTAAGACAATTCGAGGACCATGGACCTATCCAAACCTTGAAACCTTAACCCGCACCCTGAAACCCTAATCTGCACCCGAAACCCTAATCCGCACCCCAAAACACTAATTCGAACCTCTAAACCCCACCTTAAACCTTAGCCTAGACCCTTAAACCTTAGCCTAGACCCTGAACCCAGCCAAACCCGAATTCCAATCTGAACCTAAAACCCGTCAAAATCAGAATCAGCATCGGAACACACCTATTTGAAGCCCAAAGCCCGAAAGTAGACTATCGGACAAGCCAGCACACCAAACGAGGTCCAGCAGACAAAGCCCAAACCGAGCCCGGCCCAAGCGGTAGTTTGACTACCATCTGCGGTACTGGGGTTACCTTCGCTCGCGGGGCGCGTATGTCCTTCGAGCAACAGTTGCCTGTGCGTCCGAAAGTCAATTTTCTTTTGATATTATCCCTCCAACCAACACTATTTACCCTTTTACCAACACCAAGACCCAATGGGAGTGCGCCATGTGGCGTTTCTCTCTCCTTAACCACTCACAAGCTGTCATGTCAGCTTTCACCCTCCACAACCTTAAAAACTACCACAATGTCATTGGAGAAGGCTATAAATAGCCCTCTCATTTTCACACAACACATCCACATCCAAGAGGGAGAGTGAGAGAGAGAGAGAGAGAGAGAGAGAGAGAGAGAGAGAGAGAGAGAGAGAAGAAGAAGAAGAAGAAGAAGAAGAAGAGAGTGAAAGAAAGGGAATGAGCTCTCAAACCTCCAAGTTCTGATCTTTTAGCCACCCCTTAGCCCTTTCTCTTAACCTTTCCAACCCCTAAATGTAGCCAAGATCGGTCATGGTTCGGTCCATGTTTTAAGCCTATCCAATTTCAAGCCAAAGATCAAGTCATCTCTTACAAGCATTCATCATCATGATCTATTTCATTCTCAACCCCCCTACTTCTCTAGATCCCTAGCGAATGTATGTTCTGTGACTTGCCGTACCCCGGATCCTGTCACATCAGAAATTCTTAGTGACCTAGTTCACTTTTTCTTACCATTTTTTATAAGCATAATCACATCCGCCTTTTAGACACATTACCGGACGTATGCTCTGTAGCATGCCGAAATCTCGGATCTTGGTATTTTAGAAATCTGCGTATGCCTAATCCTATCCGACCATATCATTCATCCCTTAAGATTTCTTTACTATACCAAGTAGAGATCATACATTTGTACGGATAAAGAGGGTGCCTAACACCTTCTCTCTTTGTAACCTAGGTCTCTTACCTGGAATCCCGGGTCGTAGACCAAGAGTTAATCTAAGGTAGGAGAGTCTTCGAATTTCTCCAATCTTACGTATTTTACGGGTTCTAGCCGACTGCGGGATTCTGAGATTTATTGACTAATGGCGACTCCAATATTCACAAATCAGCCCGATCCTCCACAAATCCAACACAACATGCCAACCTGCATGGGCGTCGATTTCCAGCGTTCACACCATGCGACATTGAAGTACCTTTTTAAAAAAAAAAAAAAAATTAAAATTTTTTTATACCTAAGGAGGATGCCAAGTCACGTTTGTTAATATGAATCCTTCTTATCCAAGAGTTGGACATAAAAATACAAAATAAGAAATGAGTAGAAAATGTAGTGGCCGACTATCTTTCTCACATCGCAAATGTAAAAAATTCATGCAATTGGATGATCCTAACCTTTTTAATGTGCACTATTTTGCTCCATCCATTTTTACATGCCATAGATAAGATGATTAGTATTATCAAACTAAACTTAGGTCACACTTGTACCCACTAATACTCCTATAATATTGATCATATCGTGTGGGATTCAATATTTATTTAATTTTATCTTATTATATTTGATGCATGATTTATTTATAATTCCATTTGTTAGGGTTTGGATCTTTTAAGGGCTTCCTTGGAGTCAAAGACAGTACTCACTGACGTCTTTGGAGAGAGGTCAAAGAAGGAGCCGGTAATGTTTTTTTTTTTTAAGTGTGTACCTGGCATCTCCTATTGTAAATCGGTGTTGTGTGGGAATCTTATGTGCATTTTCCGCCTTAGAATTTCCCAATAACATTAATTGATGCTCAGAGATGTTAGTTATAAAATATATTTATATGTACTTTTCCTTTTTAGAAGTTTTTTAAGAACATTTGGTTGGAAATGTTTATGGTGTTAAAGAAGTACTGCAGTTTGAAGTTCAGATTGGCCATAGTAGTTTAAGTGCATTCTTAAACTGATGGTTTTATTTCAATGATCAAAATCATTTATATAATGAGACTCATTGTAGATGGATGTGATACTCCTCTCAGTTTCTTAGATTGGACTATTTTAAACCCACGACCATTTCACTCTTTTTATAGCTTGACCCCAGACCTGACTTGGCCCAATCCTATAAGGCCAGGGCCAACCTTTTTAGCCTAATCATGGCTAGGGCTAGTGGTATGAGTGGGGTAGGGCCACTTGATAAATTATTAGGATTCGTTTCATTTATGAGATTCTGGTGCTCCAGTCACACATAAGTGGCCCCAATATACCACCATGACCCTTTTATACCCTCTAAAGCATGGAGGAACATACAATTCCATTGAAGTGACCTCAGAGATAACCAAGAAAATAAAATCACAACTCCCTAATATTTTATTAAGTGGTCCAAATTTAGTTGACCCTAGGCACATTGAGGCTCTTTTGCCAAGTCACTAAAACATATGGCAGTCAAATCATTGATCTGGACCATCCATTATGTTTGCTCTACTTCTTCGAGGCCAGCATAAAAAAGAGGATGGACACAACTAATCCAATCAATCCATTTGTGATAAAATTATTATTATTATTTTTTTTTGTAAAAAATTAATGATATTTTGGAAACTAAATATAAATAATATTTTGGCAACTACTTTATTTTGAAAAATCTTTCAAAATCTAACAGGATCCCACTTACACTGATTGATACCCTCAGGGTACTAATCATATCCTTAGTGTGCATCACATCTTCTTCATTTACAATTTTCTACTATGCTGATGTCTGTTTTATTTGTAAATTGGTTTTTTAGGGTTTGGCCCTGGAATCGAAGACGGCATTCACTGGTAGAGTAAACCCCGAAGCCACGGAGTAGCTGGAAAAGACAGCACTCTGTAACGAACAACCTCCCACCGTGAACCAGTGTTGGGGTGGGAATTCCTTTGCACATTATCTGCCAGTTTTCACTCTTTTTTTTTTTTTGTTTTTTTGTTTTTTTTTTTTTTCTTTTTTTTTCTAACCATGCATTGGGATTTTCCAATACCATTAATGACTGGTAGGTAATGAATTATGGGTGCTGCTCCTTTTTTTTTTTTTTTTTTCCCAAACATTTTGTCTGGAAATGTTTATAGTGTTTGATCTGTCATAGAGCTCTTCAAATGAACTCTGTTTATTTTGTGATTTTGACATTGCATAATGTCTGTAAATGTTGGATATATCTAGCTCAAATCCCGAACGTCTACGGGCATGTTTTGTATTGATCATAATCCAAAAACCACACTTAATAGGTGACCATAATGGTCAGTTTGCGCGAAATAAATCTAGGTGAGAAATTTTTGGGATACTGACATGTTTGGGAGATCTTTGGGGCATGGTCCATGAAACGTGAGAGATAATGACACCCACCATTGAGACCTTCATGGTGGGCTCCACACAAATATTCCCATTCATTGCTAGAGACGGGGGAGGGCCAGACGTAATTTGCTTTCATAGTCAGTAGGCAAGGTGACCAACGCTTGGCTATAGCCACAATCAAGAATGGGGAAATGGATTTAGGTACTTGGTAGAGTGTACTGGTCTACACACATGCACTTATCAAATTGTAAGCGTATTATATATGGTTGTTGGATAATTCAACCTGATCAAATCACTGATTTAATCATGGATGGATATTGACAGAAAATTTCGCTCACTAAGACTTGTGTTCGTTGTTTCTACAATTTCACTAGTAGGAGTTGAAGGTGTCATGCATGCCATATTTATACCCATTTTATATAATTCTCTAGACCAATGATTTCATAGTTGTTGCCATGCATTGTTGATTGCTGTTATGGGAAGATCAAAGACACCTGAACTCCGAGGCATGAGGTTATTCAGAGCCGACTTGAGGCGCAAGACCAAGCTTGGAGGTATGAATAGGCAAAGGCATGACATCCAACCCGACATTCTTTACGCCTTCGACCTGAGGCCTAAGAGGCCAACTCGGAGCTTGGGGCGATCCGGGGCCGACGCGGTCAGCTCAGAGTTGAGGGAGATCTTAGGCCTGGATGACTAACTTGGTGCTTGGAGTGATCCGAGGCTGAGGCAATCGGCTCAGAGTAATCTAAGGCCGAGGCAGTTGACTCGGGACTCAGATTGGAATCTATTAATGAGTGAGACCGTGAGGTGTCCCACTATTGTACGATTAGCGGCAGCCGCCCACGTCCGCACGACCGCTGAGCAATTGGGTGGCCAAACTGCACGCGAAATGCGATGAATGGCCCAAAATGCGCCTACTTACACGGACACGACCATCCGAAGCAAGAGGGTATAAATAATAGCCTTAGGGGAAGAAACATGTACGCAATATCTTACACTCTACTAGTACAACTCGACTTAGACCCAGATTCCGTTGACTTGACTTAGGCATCGGAGGGTCCCCTGTTTAAGGCATGATTTCCTTTGCTCACCATTGTTGCGCAGGTTCAGGACTCAGAGGTGGCTCGGAGTTCAGAGATCCGAGCGGAGGGTAGTCAAGATTTTGACAACCACAATTGCTAAAAATGAAGTAGATTCATAGCTCAACTAGGCCACGTGATAGAAAACAGTGGAGCTTAAATTTCCATAGTTGAAAATTTCATGAGGCACGGGATGATTATGAGAAATTCATCTAGTCCATCCACTTTGACATGTCAAGGACAACACGTAAGGGAATAGTGGAATTGAACGCTGATCATTAAAACATTTTGGGGATACTATGAGACTCAATTTGAGTGTTGAATCTTTTTCATTTTTGGGCCCATGCCCTAAAGTAAGCTAGCAAAATAAATGGACCCTGTCAATTTTTCACAACCTCAAGGTAGGCCTACATGGTCAAGGTTAGGTTGGCATGACAATCAAGCATCAATAAAATTTTCTAAAAATGTTTTGGATAATTTAAGTCTAGCCAGCGAAGGTTGCCCAACATTTGGTGGGCCCCACTATGATGTTTGACACAAATACACTTCGTCCATTGGTCTCCCAATATCATTTTAAGGCATTCACCCAAAAACGAGGCTAATTCAAAGCTCAAGTGGGCCAAATGAACAGAAAAAGTGAGGATTGAATACATACCATTGAAACATTCGTGGGTCACAAATTGTTCGCAACAAATCTATCTTGTCCATTTGTGTTTCTAAATCATTTTAAAGCATGGGCCAAAAATGAGATTGATCTAAAGCTTAAGTGGCCCACATGATAAGAAACAATGGGATTGAACACGGACTGTTGAAACATATCGAGGCTATTAAGGCCGTTACTTTGAACTAT
The DNA here is from genome assembly GCA_030180095.1 of Magnolia changhungtana. Classification (NCBI taxonomy): domain Eukaryota; kingdom Viridiplantae; phylum Streptophyta; class Magnoliopsida; order Magnoliales; family Magnoliaceae; genus Magnolia; species Magnolia changhungtana. The sequence continues at coordinate 9,023,442 of JASAUF010000546.1, read as the reverse complement.
GGATGTGACTCATTTTTTTTTTTTTTGGTAGATGCCTTAAAATAAGCTAAAAAACAGATGGATGAGGTAGATTCTAACAAACATCAAGGTGGGCCTCATGTATGGTCTAGGTTAGGTTGGCATGACAATCCCAACCTGTCACTCAAAGGTTTGGATGAAATTAAAGTCAAGAGTGAGAGTTGGTTGATCGTAAGTGGGGCTCGTTATAATGTTTGTGACAAATTCATTTTGTTCATTGGATTTTTCATCTCATTTTCAGGCATCAGGCACAAAAATGAATATGATCCAAAACTAAAGTAGGACAATGAACATAAAAATGTGGGAATTGAATGCCCACCCCTGAAATATCTGCTGGGCCTAAAATGTTTATGACAAATCCACCCTGTCCATATGTTTCCTAGCTCATTTTATGCCATAGGCCCAAAAATGACGCGGATAACAATATCCAATGAGTCATACATTAAGAAATAGTGGAATTAAACTCCTACCATTGAAACAAATAGGATCTATCATGGAGTACATATTGAGCTTTATATTCGTTTCATTTTTGGGACTATATGTCATAAAATGAGCTAGAGAAACTGATCGGATGAATGGAATGGATTTGTCACAGATATCAAGATAGTTTCCACATGTGGTTAGGGTTAGGTTAGCACATGATCATCTATCAGTGAGGAGGGGAAATTGCCAAGCATAGCAATGGGAGGACAGTTTTGTTAACGGTGAAAACTATGAGCTGAGTTGTGGGAAATAGTTTAACAGCAGGTTTGAGGTCCTTAGCATAAGAAAGAAGCCAGACGTACATATATAAAAATTACTTATTTTTAATCCATGAGGTTAGAAAATTTTTAAAATTTTAGAAAATATGTAATCATGATATATTCTCGCCCGTTTGTTTTTTAAATATTTCCAATGAATTTAAGATGTACCTTGTACGGTGATCCAGAATATCTAACTAAGGGCCACGTACTGTCAACTGACGCTAGTGGGGGTACACGGTGATGTGTGACTAATCCACACCGTCCATCTATGTTTCAAGACTGCTTTATGCAATGGGCCCAATTCTTAGACATATCCAAATCTCAAGTGGACAACTCAACAAAAAAGCAGTTGTTATTGTAAGTCTAACATAAAATACTTATTGGGGGCCAACAACCCTTTCAAATGGAGCTGGTATTCATGTTTTCTGAAGATTCACATCTGTGTAAACCTACCAACAATTTGGATCTGGTATACACATCAAGATGGGCTCCACTGCACGAATGAAGGTGCACATTTGAAATAGTCATCCTTGGGACCACTTTGTATGTTTCAAATGGCTTCCCAGGGAAGCTTCTGTCCCCATTTCCCGCGTGCTTACTCATTTACTGTTGTTTACAAAATGAACGGATGAAAATGGATGAAATCAAATTGCTGTAGATTGTGATCATTATCCATTTAGGAGCTATTTGCCAGTTATTTGGAAAATCAAACAAGCCCGGCTTTCATTTTTAAGCCTGGACTCGATCAACAGGCCGCTTATATCAGTCACTTTTATGCCTTGACTCGAACATCAACCGCATATATCAGGCTAAGTCTAGGTCCAAGTCGGCAAAACTTGTGAGCCCAACGGGCCGCTCCAGCCCATTTACATCCCCACGTTCCGTCTTCTGCCGTCTCTTGTTGCACCGACTCATGATATTGACCATTCATCTAGAAGCTCATTCAGCATATGATCAAGACAGTTTTTGTTGGGGATTTGTGCTGCGGAATCACACAGATCTAGAACTAGGATAGCAATACAATGGCACCAAACAAACACAAGAGAACACACAGTTTTAATGTGGAAAACCCTTGCGGGAAAAAATCACGGCACAAGGCAACAGATCTCCACTATGAAAATATAAATTACAAATAGAGAGTACTTACCCAATTCGAACAATCTCGAATCTCACCCTTGCTACACCCTTTGATAACCCTAGAACCCTTTAGAATACCTTTAGGAAGCCTTAGAATATTTTCCGATACCTTAGAAAAGCCCTAGGAACACCTACTTATAGTTTAGGCAACTTCCCTTTCGCATCTTTGCAAAACCCGACTCAAATTTCTGCAATTCACATCAAATCTGAAAACGAATCTACATAACTATGACTGGTCGAGCAAACTGCACGACCGGTCAAGGGACCCCTACGACCAGTTGAGCTATCCCCACAACCTGTCGAGCGGCCCGGACACGAAAAAGGTGAGCTCACTGAACTTTGAGTCGAGTAGGCCTCGACTAGTCGAGCAACTCCCTCAACTAGTCGTGGCTGACTCACGACCGGTCGAGCAACACCAAAGAAAAGAATAGATTGAAGGTTTTTGTTCTGACAACAATCTCCACTAAATCTTCAATCTTCAGCCGTGTAGCTTCTTGACCTCTTCTCTTATCTCTTCATCATATCACGCTTCTCATGCACACTTCGTCATTCTTTTCTGTCATCGCCAAGCCCAGAGAAATTGCACAGAACTTGAACTTCTCTGTAGGAACATTCTTGTTGATCATGTCTGCCGGATCTAAATCTACATACTCAACCACCTTTGATCCTATCTTCTCAAAAGAAAAGACGTAATCTTCTTACTATCTCGCCGCTATCATTATTGCTTGCCGGGGTACTTGCTCACAACACTGATAGCCTGTGAAATAACTGGTCTAATCCAGACCATGACATACACTGTCAACTGCATTCAAATAAGGCTTATGAGATATCCTGCTTTTCCTCATTTGTTTTGGAACATGTCCTGAAGAAAACTTGAGGAGAGACGCGTGGGGAACGCTCTCCGGCTTTTCCTGGCCCATCACATCCTTGATCAATACCTACACACAAGGCATTCCTCCTATGATTACCAAAGCCTACTCCTCCTTCAGTCTCAATGCAGAGAACCATCTTTGCAGCCCCCCCAATCCTTCATCCTGAATGTCCCACTTAATCGAGTCTTCAGTACATTGATTTCAGACATGTCATAATTAACGATCTACATGTCATCAATTCCTGACTCACCATGAAAGAATCAAACCACTGCCTAGGCGATAGGTCGAACCACGACCTCCTGCAAAGTCTTTTCTCAGCCCCTTTAACTTCAAACTGCTCTGGTTGCTTCATGTAGATCTGCTCTTTACTTTCCCTTGCAGAAGTGCAGACTCCACATCCATTCTTCCAGCTCAAGATCACATTGGTCAACCAGTGTTAATCACGGATCTAATATACGCCTGTTATACCGTCGGCGCGAATATCTCTGAGAAGCCGATCCATTCTCTCTGAGCATAACCATTCGCTACCAACCTCGCCCTGTATCTATGTTGTATCCTCCTGAAGATCCACTTGCATCCAACCGCTCTCTGGCCCACTGGAAGCTCCACCAACTCCCATATGTCGGTCTGGTACAACGAATCCATCATATCGCCCATAGTCACCTTACACTTTTCAGCACCGGGCTCACCTAGAGCCATCTGAATAGAAGGTGAATATCCTGTGATATTGGAGTCATCCATGTACCTCACCGATATCCTGCGATCATGTCGTGTGATTCTTCTCACAGTGGCTGCTCCACCTGCTCTGTATCCCTGTTCGCGCTTCTCAGCCTTCCTGCCCTGTCCACTCATGTGGCTATGCCCAGCATACCACACACGTGCAGAGGTGGAATCCACTACATCCACTGCAACTCCACCTTTTTAAGTGCTCCCGATCAACCTATACAAGTTAACGAGTCGTTGCGCTTTCATGATTACCTGTGTCCCCTTAGATACTTTAAGAGCACCATCAATACCTGTGTACTTGCATCCTTTTGCCTCAAATACACCAAGAGAAATCAGATTCTGCCTCAAATAAGGAACATGCCTGACATCAGTCAAGGTACGCTCCACCCCATAAAACATCTTGATGCGCACCGAACCAACAGCCACAACATTACAGGCAATGTCATTACCCATAAATGCCTGTCCACCATCGCACTCCCTGTAGTTGGTGAACCAACTCCGATGAGGAATCATGTGAAAAGATGCCCCTTTATCTAGTATCCACTCGTCCTTACGATCATCATATGGTCGTCTGAGCGAAGACACAGATAAAACATCACCATCACATCTACTCAATCTATCTGACGTGGCAGCATTGACCTCTCTATACGAAGCCTCAGAATCTTCTCTCTTAGATTTAGGATTTTCACAATCCTTCTTCACATGTCCTTCCTTCCCACAATTCCAGCACTTTACCTTTCCTTGCCATTGCCCCTGGATTTGGATCTAGAAGCAGAAGAACCTGTACCTTATTCAGAATTCCTACCCCTCGTAAGCAGTGCCTCAGAAGATATCCACATGTCGACGTTAAGCTTTCTCGTATCCTTCCCTTGAAGGGCCGAGATAACATTGCCGACACTCAAGGTTTTATTCGTGCTACACATAGTGTCCTTGAATGACTTATACGACGCCGGAAGAGAATTCAACAACATGCATACTTGTTCTTCATCTTTCATCATTTCCTCTATATCCAGCAATTTGCAAACCAATTTATTAAAGTTACTGATGTGAGCCTCCAGATCTCCACCCTCTGCCATCTTGAAGTTATACCACTGCCGCTTCAAGTGGAAGCGATTTTCAGAGGATTTTTTCGCATAGACATCCTCTAACTTCGCCTATAACTTAGCTGCAATTTTCTTCCTCATGACGTTGTAGAGAACTTCATCCGTGAGACATAAACAGATTGATGATGATGCCTTCTTATCAAGAGTATTCCATTCATCATCAATCATAGTAGACTTTCGCTTTTCAAGAGCACCATCTTCGCCTTGCTTAATTAAGGAACTCATCATCTTGATCTTCCATAACTCAAAATTATTTTTTCCTGAGTACTTCTCAATATCATACCTGGTGCTCGCCATTATTATTAATCCCTCAGATTAAATCTGTGCCCCAACGATTGCTTTGATACCACTTGTTGGGGATTTGTGCTGCGGAATCACATAAATCTAGAACTAGGATAACAATATAATGACACCAAACAAACACAAGAGAACACACAGTTTTAACGTGGAAAACCCTTGGGGGAAAAAACCACGGCAGAAGGCGATAGATCTCCACTATGAAAATAGAAATTACAAAGAGAGAAGACTTACACGATTCGAACAACTTCGAATCTCACCCTTGCTACACCATTTGATAACCTTAGAACTCTTTAGAATACCTTTAGGAAGCCTTAGAATATTTTCCCATACCCTAGAAAAGCCTTAGGAACACCTACTTATAGTTTATGTAACTTCCCTTTCGCATCTTTACGAAACCCGACTCAAATTTCCGCAGTCCGCATCAAATCAAGAAACGAATTTGCGTAACTACGACCGGTCGAGCTATCCCCACGACCGGTCAAGCAGCCCGTACATAAAAAATGTGTGTTCACTGGACTTTGAGTCAAGCAGCTCCCTTGACCGGTCGTGGTTGACCCACGACTCTTCGAGCAACACTAAAGAAAAAAAAAACGGATTAAAGGCTTTTGTTCTGACAACAGTTTTGATGTGACGGTTTAGATGACAAACAAACATTAACGTGAGCCCAATGAATAAAATAGCTTTCAATGGTGGACATTTAAGGCCATTGTTTTCTGCAGCATGGGCCACTTGAACGTTGCATCTGTATCAATTTTGGACTCAGGCCTTAGAATCTTCTGATAAAAAAGATAGACAGTGTGGATATGTCATGCACATCACGGTGATGTCTGTAAATTTAAATTAACTTTTTTGGACTAATTTTCGAGATGACAATGCACATAAAATTTCAAGCAAAGTAAAAAGGTAATAATGAGCTTTTTACCGAGTATTTACCTAATGCATGAAAAATCAAACACCCCTTAATAACTGGGGCAGTGTACAAAGGGAAATTTTAAATGAAGGGTCTGGATCATCATATGGTTGGCAGAAGTGGAGATCCTCTTTAATAAATACATCCTCATTTTGGTAATTTTAACAAATTGTAAATAAATAGGCGGTTTCACCCTTTTTCATCTTCCTCTAAACCCTAGAACGGCCGCAACAGACTCTACGCCACTCGCTCCGCGTCTTCCAGGTATTCTCCTTGCCTATCACGAGCTTCTCACGTATCACGAGCTTCTCACGTGCTCTCTCTCTCTCTCTCTCTCTCTCTCTCTCTCTCTCTCTCTCTCTCTCTCTCTCTCTTGTTGTTGTTACTTGTTAGAACCCAGCCGTACATGTGGGCCCCATGGTTGGTTAATCCAAGCCATTGATCTGATGTCCCCCCATCATGGATGATCAACTCTATCATTTGCATTGTTTGCATGTAAACACATGATTGAGAAGAAATGTACCAACAGTCCACATTCAATGTAGATAATACAGATGGTTTGATGATTAGTATCTAACTGAATCAGTGATTTTCTCTGCATGGTCCATCTCTGATGGAGACCATCAGATTTATGGATTGGATAAACCAGCCATGGGTCCCGCATTTACAAAGTCGGTGCATAGCAGGTAAGTTCCCTTTCCATCACAAATAGGAAACTCAGTCTCTTACTGGTATTATTATGGTTGAGAAAATGGCTGTTTGGTTTAGAAGATGGAGGGATACCCACATACAAGGTTTTTGTAGCCCTGCCTGCCCACGTGAATATATAACAGTAGTGCTTGATCGTATCTTTCCAGCAGGTTGGGGTGCACTTTTTTTAATCTTATGGTCCAAAAATCAGGTCATTTCAACATCATGTGAAACAAATGGACGGTTAAAAATATTGTTTTAATTTTAGTGTAAGTTAGGGTTTGATGAAACTAGTTGCAGAATATAGAATAATACATGCCTGATTTAGAGGTTCAAAATATCAGAAAAAACAGGAAAATGTTAGTGCAGAACACACGTGTTGCTCACCTGAGATATTAATGGGACAATGTTTGAGGCAGAACACATGCTCTGTGATGGTCACTTGATGAATGGAATGAGTCGCGCTCGTGAATGCCACTTTGGCATATGTAGGTTGTCTATGTTTTGAATTGCAGATGGGCATTCGTAGACCATCCAAATACATCCAGATGAGCATTCCTCAACCATCCAGAATCAATCTTGTAAAAAAGGAAGTTGCCTCTCTATGCAGAAAATGTTCATATCCTCTCAAATTCAAATCAATGAGGGGAGATGGAGATGAGATTGGATGTGATAGGGATACGACTGTTGGATTTGGGCATGTGGGGCTGCTTATGAGCAGTTACTAGTGGGTTCGTCCGCATGGTTTTCCTCGGATAACCTCTGTGTTGATATCCCTTCTCTTCACATATGTATCCTCTCAAATTCAATTCATCGAGAGTAGATAAGGATGAGGTTGAATGCAATAGAGTTAAGACCTTATCCCTATTATAACCAACTCATGGCCCTCTTCAATTGCTCTCTTTAGAAGAAGTCCCTCAATTCAAGAGTGTCCTTGAAAACACTAGAGAGAAATAATCAAGACAAATAATGAGGGAATATCCGATTATCCATTGGGATCCCTATATATGACTATCCATCCTAATCGTGCATCAGAGTGATTAGTTCCTTTTTGCTTCCGTAGTAGTTATGTCACTTATGTGAATCGTAGGATGGTAGCCGTCCATATCTTTGGCTTTGCAAAGGTCTCAAAAATCATTTAAATGTCGTTAGATCCTATGGGGCCACCTATCTGTACCTTTTAAAGTGGCATTAGAGTGACTTCAACTGATCTCTGATTTACGAGGATCAACATTTACTGTTGGATCGAGGTAACTTATTTAGTCAAAATTTTTATTTAATGCCTTTTAATTTTAATCATTACATTGATTTTTATTAGAATGACTTCAAATCATGTAGATGTTGTTAGATCCTATGGGGCCACCTATCTATACCTTTTAAAGTGGTATTAGAGTGACTTCAACTGATCTTTGATTTATGAGGATCAACATTTACTGTTGGATCAAGGTAACTCCCCTCTTATTTAGTCAAATTTTTTATTTAATGCCTTTTAATTTTAATCATTGCATTGATTGTTATTATCAGAGATTCCCCACCCGTTGGCAATGACCGCCACCGAAAATATAAGAAAATGAGGCGTAGCCATAATAATTAAAAAAGGAAAAGAAAATGAATGGGAAGAAAGCAAATAATACACAACATAAAATTTAAAAAATATTAATTGTAGGCCATTGCAGCAGTCCCAGCAGCTGCTAGCCATCATGGCAGTGGTGGCAGCTGCAGCAAAGCAACAACGGCTTCCTGGTTTGCATCACTTCCCCTTCCTCCTGGCCTTATCATGCCACATATTTGTTGATGTAGCATACTGCATACCTGTTCCCACATGCGAATCTAGGTAACCTTGGTTCGTTTGGTTCTTTAGGTGGGCTCTTTCACAACCCCAAATTCAGGGGGCTATCGATGGAGGTGTGACATAGGTATTGTAATTCAATTGTATTTGGGGACATGGGGTAATGAGCTGTTTTTGTATCCCTATGGAGTTGGTGCTTTACCTTGGCAGGTTGTAAGTGTAACCCCATTCTCTCCTTTTGTTCTCACAGGGCTGATTGATGAGAGGTTAGCTTCCATTTGGGTTATTTCTGGTTTGCCTTTTGGCTTTTGGCCGCTCTTAATAATATGTCGTCTCCTTCTTAAAAAGAAAAATGCTGAGAAAACTCTTAAGTAATGTGATTGGGTAGTGCATTGCCGTTATTTTTATGTAAAAATAAAAAATAAAAAAATCCCATCAATTATTTTTTTGAAGGGTAATTTATTCAAAGAAAGGCTATAAATCAAGCTGCCATGTTGTCAAGGGGAATAATTCCCACAATGCACAACTACCCGACCACTGGTCAAGATCAAAATAGAGATATACCAGGGACATCAATCAAGTGTCCTCTTCTTTAGCTATACTATCAGCTAGGCCATTTGCTTCTTTGCTCGCTTGGTTAAGCGAGACCATCTTCCCTCTAACAAGATCTTGAGCTCTCTATTAAATGGGCCAGCCTCCAAGGAATTCTTTTTTATGAAACCCATGCAGCAGCATTTGAAGAATCCCCTCTGGTGACAAAAGCTATTCCCCACCATAAAATAAATAATAATAACATTTATTATTTTGTGTGAAAAGTACCCCCAAAATGAAAAGATTGTGATAAATTAGATATAGAAAATTGATTTTTGCTTCAGCCGTCTCCATCCATGTTGGACGCATATCAACATGGAAATTTTAAAAACATGTGTCCTAGTTACACAAGCATTTAGATTTTAATATTGAACCTATATCAACTTGAGAGGAGATGCTCAACCAATTTCTAATATTTCCTAATATTTCCTTGTGGCATGTACACAAGACCACATGCCAAGTCACCCACCAAAACCACGCTTTGCAATCCAAAATTACCCACCCAAACCATGGCATCCAAGCTCAGCTTAAAGCTTCACTACACCAAAACCCTTTTCCGTGTTTGGAAAGCTGACTGGAATGGATTCTTCCTTGCATTCTTCCTGTTGTATCAAAGAAAAACCCTTTTCCGTTGACTACCAATAGAAGCTGACTGGAATGGATTCTTCCTTGCATTCTTCCTGTTGATTACCAATAGAAGCATATATGATTCTGGTGATTTACTGCTTGCATATGCCAGTGTTTTCAAGTGCATTATCATTCCTCACATGTAACTTTAAAGAAACCAGGTCGAATCTGACTGGTCAAATCCTTCCTGCTTTAGGTAATTTGAGCAACCTTGCATTTTTTATCTGTACGGCACCCAAGTTTCTGGTTCAATTCCACCAGAAATAGGGAATCTGGTTAATCTCAATGAGCTTGACTTGTCCTCTGACCTTCTAACAGGTTCTATCCCTTCCTCTTTAGGAAACTTGTCCATGCTCACTGTTCTTCATATGTTTGAAAATCAATTCTCTGTTTAATCTTGAAAGGCTTGACTTGTCCATTAACTATCTAGATGGTTCCATCCCTTCCATCCCTTGTGAGAATTAGCTCTGACTTGTCCAAAGATGGATGCTAGAAGCTGTCTGATCGGACCAATGTTAGACACTCAGATTTGTGCAAAAGTGGGCTTTGATTGATAATAGAAAGTGGCCCATTTCGCACCAGTGATCCAATGTCCAAAGCTGACCATATTCAGACATTCGTTCAACATAAAAAGGGGCTCAAACTAGACAATTGTTGGGGCAATGAAATGTATCAAATCTGGGCCATCGCTTGAGAGTCCAGTACTGTCCAAATCTGGACCCTGACTGTCCCCAATCAGGACCAAAAATCAGATGGCCAAAGGCTTCTCAATTTGATCCACGATCGAACATCCAGGGAAAGTCCAACCTGGGCTGTCATTTTGACATGCAAACAGCCCAAAATCTGTCCACCATTTTTATGTTTTCAAAGTATGAAAACTGTCCAGTTGTAGCATGCAATCTGTTCAGGATTGTGTGTTAAAATGTATATAAAATCTGTACACTATTTTAGGTATTCCATCATGCAAACCGTGACTCAAAATGCGAGCAAGTTTGAAAACAAAGTCTCACAATGCTATGTACAGAATAAGAAACCTGGCTAGACACACTAGAAGGGAAAATTTTCCATTTTGTCAAATATTTGTATGATATCCACTGTTTTATTTAAACTTTAAAGACCAAGGAGAATCCAGCTAATTGACCTTGAATGATCTAGTATTCTCATTATCTTGCACATTGCTTTGTTGGTTAGATATAAAGAGACCTGGAAAAACCAAAAAAAAGGTGGGTTTTGATATCTCTTAAAGCAATGCACAATAAAGAATGCAAATGGATAAAAATTTAGGGGATAGGACTGGGTATATGCTTAAGGAAACTTTGAAATCAGGAATATTTGTAACATTTGAAGTTTTAACTAGGAGAATTTTGGCATGTGCTAACATCCAGATCTTGGCAGAAAAAAAAAAAAAACAGAATAGATTTATTTTGGATCAGTTGGTTTATTTTATTCAGGATGAAGTGGCAGTTTGTTTACTGAAATAAATGGTCTTGGCCTGAGCACTGAAGGGTGTGTACTAACGTGCTAACCAAAAAAAAAAGTCCTGCTCTATTTGTTGTTGCCTCTTATTATTTATATCTTGAAAGGATAGTCCTGGTTTCTCACCTTCCATGAAGTTGTTGTCGCTGATGTCAAATGTTTTAGAATTTTACTTTTTGGATGCCAGTTCGGACTCCACCCTGCGTATTTCATTCTAATGAGATTCTCTCCTTTGGCAGTCGAAACCAGTTAGTGTGGTCATCGATTTCACTGACCCGTCAATGGTTTATGACAATGTGAAACAGGTTGGTTTTGTTTAGAACTTGAACTCGTCATGTGGCATGTTATTAACATATACTCACAAAGAGGAATTTCCTGAATAATCCACCATTCAATATATATTCTTTGCTTGCTTTACTCCTATTTTCAAGAGATGGTGAAGGGTGGGAAGCTAATCTTCTCATTTGATGCAACAAAGAAAGCTCGCTTTGGTGTACTCCCACGATATGCAAAAGATGAGCTTCAAATCAGATGGTTTGAGCTCCCAAATTGCTTTATCTTCCATAATGGTGAGTTTTCTTTTTTTCCTTTAATAGACCAACAACAATGCCTCGGGAAACATTTCAAGCTTACTATGCCTGATGTGCATTTTGCATCATAATCCTATATGTCATATCAAGCAGGGTTAATTGGCCTAGGCACTGAAGGGTCCCAGATGTGTGTTTGTGTTTCTAGTCCTTTGTAACAAGCTCCCATTCTTCAATCTTGATCATTAGTGGGGAGACTTTTCTTTTTCACTCAGTTACCAATTAACTTCAATTTATATAGTTATTTATATTCTTAGGTGGGAAGCGCCTTGTTCCTGTGGGTCTAAGCGATGATGATCAATGCATTGAGGAGAGAGCTTCACACGCCATCTCCGCAAAGCTATAATTTAAAGTGCTAGCCTTTACTGTAGCTTATTTTGTCAATTTGATTTTGCAATGAAACATCTTCAAGAACATTATTTTCTTATGTTTTTCTTTGGATTAATCTCTATTTCGATGGAATGTAATAAACTTCTGTTAGTTTATTTCCCTTGATCTTAAATTTTGTGCGTTTATCTGGGTTTAAAATTGTTCCTAAAATTCCGTCCTAAAATCTAACCATTGGCAACGTTAACGAGGTTTAAAACCGTGTCCAAAATTTTGTTCGTACAAATCGTTGGCACCAGAACGGTTTAAAACCGTTCCTAAAATTCCGTCTATGAAATTGGAAACGGTACCCAAAACAGTTCTGAACCGTTCCTTTTTTTGCGACGCCTCATTTAGGAACGGTTTTAAACCGTTCCTGAAGAATTTAGGAACGGCTAAATACCGCTCCTAAATGACGATCTTGGTGTAATGAACTTGTCCTAAACAAGAACACCAGAGGTGTTCTTTGGAGAGGTAGGATAAAGGTGTTCTTTGGAGAGGCAGGAAAAGATTTCATAGATTTTCTATTCAGCCTCCTAACATTGCCAATCGAGTACGTCGCAAAGCTCCTCACAAAGCAACACATGGTGGGATGCACTAGAAGTCTCTACAATAGCCTTGCAAATCTCACCGTTGATTACTTGCAACCCAACTTTGACAAAAATGGCCTCCTCGCCCCCAAGATGTCTATTCCATTAAGCAGTTAGAATCATCCCCTTCTACTGGAAGATGGTGCTTCCGCCACATCAGAGTACTACTCATGCAACAACTACAACCACAACAATCACTACAACTACAACAAACTGCTGGATCACAGATGTTAAGGGTGTGGCGTGTCCATCTTGCAACACTTCTATGTTCCAGGAGTTTCTCTATGTTAGGCCTAAAGGCGTAGCGTCTAGTTCAGACAGTGGAGGAGGTTGCATTAAGGGTGTGGTGACTTACATGGTGATGGATGATTTGGTGGTGACGCCCATGTCTACCATATCCAGCATTTCTCTACTCAACAAGTACCAAGTCAGGGACTTGAGTGCACTCAAGGAGAAGGTTGTGGAAGTGGGCTTGGATGAGGTAATGGCATCTCTCTTACTCTACTAGTTTGTACAAGTGCATCCATCCATAAGTGATCCAACCTGTTGATTCTAGCCTCATGCTCCAAAATCCGTAAATTGGTTGGAGTTGGGCGATGAGGTTGGGTTAATGCTGTTTGGACAAAATTTCTAGAGTGATTTTGTGTTTGGAAGATAAAATTATTGAACTGGTCTTACATGCTACAAAACAGTTAACAGATTGGACATGCTAAAAGTGTCACATGCTTGCTCAAAGTAAATATGGTGGCCCAACTGAAATGGACTTATATGTGGGCCACACACGTAAGATGCATATTGAGCTCGTATAGCCCATCCACCATGTGGTTCTCACCATTAATTCTCCACCATCTTCATCAAATAATATTAATCTTGCTATTTATGGCTTGAAAAATGAATGGCCCATATTGATCATGATAGAAAAAGGTCGATCACTGATATGAACTAAATTGGAGTCTGCATTTCCCATGTGTTTCTTAAAAATTTTTGGGACATAAGGGAAAGCTAACTTCATAACAATATCCCATATTTATTAAATGACACATGGTATGTCTGCCTCCAACCTGGACACCGCAAAGGTGAAAAATTCATGCAATTGGACGATCCTAACCCTTTTAACAGATTGGACGATCCATTTTTGCAAGCCATAGATAAGATGGTTAGCATTATCAAACAAAACTTTGGTCCCACTTCTACCCACCAATACACCTACAATACTAATCATATCATGTGGGATTCAATATTTATTTAAATTTATCTTATTCTACTTGATGCGTGATTTATTTATAAATCCATTTCTTAGGGTTTGGCACTTTTAAAGGCTTATTTGGAGTCAAAGACAGTGCTGACTGATGTCTTTGGAGAAAAGTCAAAGAAAGTGCCTGTAATGTGGATAAAAAAGTCTCTGTGCACCAAGCATCTCCAATCATAAATTGCTGTTGTGTGGGAATCTTATGTGCATTTTATGCCTTGGAATTTCCCAACAACATTGACTGATGTTGGGAGATGTTTAGGGCTGTAAATGGTCGGGTTCGGGGTGGGTTTAGCCAAAACCAGACCCGCCCATTTACTAAACGGGTCTGGGTCCAAATTTTAGACCCAGACCCTTTTACTAAATGGGCAGGTCCGGGTCGGGTCCGAGTCAACCCATTAGACCCATTTATAAATGGGTCCGGGTCTGGTAGAGGGAGATCCACCCAGACCCATTTATAAATGGGTCGGGTCTAACGGGTTTGGTTAAGGGAGATCCAGACCCTGAACCAAACCCGTTTAGAAACGGGTCCAACGGGTCTAACGGGTCCAACAGGTTGTTGATGCATGAGAAGTGTAGTTCTGTTTTTAGCCTTAAATAAATAAACTTTTTCCAAAAACCTGAAATTATTTTAAATATCATTCAAATGGAATGTTTGTAAATGTTAAAGTTATAGAAACAAAATTAAAAATTTGAGAAATTAAACAAGATATACCTTAGGATTCAATTCTAGACCAATCCTCCAACTCATTAGAATCGTCATCCACTTCTACTACATGCAACTCCTCCTTCAAATCTATAAATTTTACACATGACATACAACCTAGTTAATAGAGATTTAGGAAAGACTTTTCCATATTAACTAATGATTATACATCTATTATTTGAGTGGATCTCAAATAAACAACATGGTGGGCCGATAAAAATCAAGGAGATGTATCTTATTTTCAAACTAGTTTGTATTTTATTTTGAAGTGGGAACGTCGTTAGTTGCTTAATATATAGGGAAGTGGGAACGCCAGTAGAATATATAGGGAAGTGGGAAGGATATGGGTCTGGGCGGGTCTCATGTAAGGTAGACCAGACCCGCCCATTTACTAACAGGGTTCGGGTCAGGTCGGGTCGGGTCTAAATGAAAGGGACCCAGACCCAGACCCGTTTGACAAATGGGTCTATCCTTGGACCCGGACCCGTACCATTTAGCAAACAGGTCGGGTTTGGGTCGGGTCTTAATGGGTCGGGTCCGGGTACCCCATCGGGTCCGCTGACCCATTTACAGCCCTAGAGATGTTAGTTAGAAAATATAATGTATATACTTTTCCTTTTTATATGTTTTTTAAGAACATTTGATTGGAAATGTTTATGGTGTTAAGGAAGTACTGCAGTTTGTGGTTCAGATAAACCACGGTAGTTTAAGTGTATTCTTCAATCGGCGGTTTTGTTTCAATGATCAAAATCATTTATATGATGTGACTAATCGTTGATAGATGTGATACCCCTATAAGATTCTTATTTTGGACTACTTTAAACCCATGACTATTCACTCTTCTCATATATCGGCCCTAATCCAGAATGGCCCCAGCCCTGATTTGGTCCAATCCTATAATGCCAGGGCCAACCTTTTTAGCCTGATCAGTGCTAGAGCTAGGGCTAGGGCCAATTCTAGCCAGGCCCCCATTCCCACCCCTAACTATTGAGCCACTTGATAAAGTATTAGGATTTGTTTCATTTAGGAGATTTGGTTGCTCAAGCAACACAAAGTGGCCCCAATATACCACCATGACCCCAGTTATAAAAATTGTAAAGCCCATGATATGATCTCTCAGCCAGAGCCTTGTAAAAAACCTCTATTCCCTCTATAAGGAATTACATGATACTGATCAACTAGGTGTCTGAAATGTTCACTCAACCAAAAATACTAGGATTGTTAATCCTAATCCAATGAACTAGGCCACGGTGTATTGATCCATACCATTTTGTATGTTGTGCCTGACCATTGATCGGCCATGTGCTAAAATTCTCAGATATTGGAAAACACTAGCCACCAATCTTGGGACATTTATTCATTGAATGTGAGTTATGTTGCATTTTCTGCTTTTAACCATCTATTTGCAGGTAATGCATAAAAAGGCCAGAGTACATGTGACAGAATCTCACTTGCACTGATTGATACCCTCGGGGTACTAATCATATCCTTAGTGAGGATCACCTAAATCTTCTTCATTTGCAATTTTCTACTATGCTGATGTTTGTTTTATTCGTAAATTGGTTTTCTAGGGTACGGCCCCGATGAAATCATCCCTGGTGTCGTCGAAGAGAGCATTCACTGGTGGCTTTCAAGTAAAGCTCGATTCCATGGAGTAGCTGGAATTTTGGGTACTGCTCTTTTCTTCTTCTTCTTTTTGGAACGTTTTGGCTGGAAATCTTTATGGTGGTTGATCTGTCATAGAGCTCTTCAAATGAACTCTGCAGACATAATTTCTATAAATTTTGCATATATCTAGCTCCTATCCCAACAATGGAATTATGGTTTTAGGAATCGCCTGTGTGGAGTGTGACTTTGATTAGTCAACGCCCACTCAGTTGGACCCAATCCGGTTTGACAACACAAGTCAAATCTGAGTTACCCTCAACTCAAGCAAGACGGGCTGAGTCAGCTCTGACTTGTGCAAGTGGGAACTGGACTCGGGGCGAATGAGTTAATGGGAGTTGCTGATCAGTCTTTTAACCTTGGACGAAATGGACATGAATGGTCTAGATTATTGAACCATTAGTAGACACATGGTGCCACATTTCTAATTCCTCCTAAATCAGTTCCCCATTTTCACAGCTTTGATCTTGGATTGTGAGCCGCATGATGCACTAAAATCATCCGGATCCACAACTCAGTGGGCCACACCAAGGGAGACTTCCAGTGACCCACTGTGTTGTTTATATGCCATTCAACCTATTCATGAGATAAAAGATGGAAGAAAGAATAAATATCTTCACAATCCAAAACTTCCGTGGCTCAGTCAGTCTGGTGGCATTACGATATGGACTTTTCTTTCAGTGTAATTTCATCAAACACTTGTTCGATCCAAGTTCGATTCAAGCTGGATTCGATCTGGGTCGAGTTGAGCTGGGCCAGCTCGAACTCGGCTCAAACTCATTTTCGAGCTAAAAAATCAGTTCGGCTCGGCTCAAACTCAGCTTCGAATTGAGTCGAATCGAGCTTTTTCGAGTCGAGTTGAGTGAGCTAACCGAGCTAGCTCGGTTCATGTATACCCCTACATACATCAAGGTAGGCTCCATGATAAGGGCCACACCATCTTGAGTGAGTCTGGGGTCTCACCTAATCCACTCCCTAAAACCTTAATTAATAGTCATATGTGAAAGTCTGTGTAGAAGAGTAAGCTCTCAAGATCTAAAGTGGATGAGGTCCACCTTATGGGACCTTCTCGCGAGGTCAAGCTGTATGGCCCCACTGTGATGTGTGTCGAACATCAAACCCATCAGTCAGATGCACCATTCCATGGTGGGCCACGGTTTTAAAAATTAAGTGAATCCATAAATTTGGTGGGCCACACCACGTACAATAGTTGAGAGGGGTTATCCTCCATTAAAACATTCATAATCATTTATTGGGCCCACTGAGATCTGTTTCAAAAATCCAGACCATCCATTGTGTGTGTCCCACTTGGATGAGGGGTCAGAACAATTTTCAACCGCATAAAAAACTCAGGTGGGCCCAACCAAGTACTTTTTATATGTTTCAGGCATGTCTTCACATGGTTTTAGATGGTATGGCCCACCTAAATTCCGTATACGGATGATTTTTTGGATATCCCATAATCTAAAGGAGAACCATCAAAAGCACGGTGTTGATGTTCAACACACATCACGATGGGGCCCATACAGCTCGACCTCATGGGAAATATACACATCATGGAGGCTACACGATAGAAAATAATGGACAACCATCCAAAAGCCTCTAAATTCATATTTGTGGCCCGCATGATGGTTGGATCAACCTAATTCTAGGGGCAACCAACTTTCATGGTGGAGCTATCCTGATGCACAGGTTGGATGTCATACAAACACTTGGTGTGCTCCTTGCAAAGCACTTTTAGAATAAGCTTATTCTTTAAGGACCCGCAGAGGAACCAGACTGTTGTATCCATATTCTTTTATTAGAGCCACATGGTACCTTAGATCAAGTAAGACAAACCAAAATCGCCTACAGCACCTGTCTTATGGAGTGTACGTAATGTCTACTCTATCCTGCCCTACATAAAAATATCATCCTGGTAGAAAACTTATATGGGACATACTCTTGTAAACAGTGTAAAATTTTCCTATAACCTTTAATTTCAATCAATGTGGTTCATGGGAGTTCATGTTCTCATCATCCTTGCTAAAATCAAGTCTGCCACTGCCTTACTATAATTCTTGGTGAATAATCCCAATTTTGGTTTACTAGTATATTTCAATAGGGGACAACCATACTTGTTTAATTCATCTCTTTCTAACCATGTGGATATGATAGGGTCAATCTTAGCTATTAATTTTGATGATCATAAGTATGTCCTAAGAAGTTTTTAATGGTACAGTGGTCAGTCACCACTATTTCTTACATATGGTCCACGTCATAATTGGATGAACGGCGTGCATACATAATACATACATCAAGGTTGGATGCGGATTTCTGCCAAGATACTGTGCAGGAAACTTAGGCGGGGCACACCGTCCGTTTTGTGAGCTCATTTGAGGACATGGGGCCAAAAATGAGCCACATCCAATACTCAAGTGCGCCAAAAACATGAAATATTCGTGTGCCACATAAGTAGGAATGACGTTATATGGACGTTTCAATTGTGGGAATTTCCCTACCCACATTTACTTTAACGTGGCTCACTTGAGTCTTTGATACTACTCAATTTTTTTATAAGTCTTAAAATGAGCTAAAAAAACGGTTGGACTGGTAGATTTTTCACAAACATCACGGTGGCCCCACCTGGGTGAACTTCCTGCGAAAGTCCCTGACCCGCGGTAAGGGCCGCACCGTCTCGCGTAAGGCCGGCGTCCCACCCATTCCGCACTTGTTTTCTAGTCCGCCCAGTTCTCTATTTATATTCACTTACTTTGGTGGACTAGTTCAGTTGAATTCGTAAAATGACATCTTTTAGAGTACAAGTCATGATCAAATAACAGCATCAATCAGGACCATCCATCTAGGAATTGATGGCCCATGTTTGAGAACCACAGCTTTTGGATTGATTTATGTGGTAGGTAGGGTAGATGATTCCAGATCGGCTATCCAGTGAATCATTTCTATGGTGGGTCACCCGTTAAGACCACACCAGATAAAAGATCCTAGGCTTCAGTCAATTAATAGAAATTGACCAATGATCAAACTTCAATTTATACATGTGGGCCATCTGATGAGAAGCTCCAATGGACACTGAAAGCCAAATCAAATTGAAAGGACAATAAAAATTGGTCAATTGGTGGACCACCAAAAAGCAGTAAAAGTTAGTTAATTCAACGGTCACAAATTAACAATCAAATGTAGCGATTAGGATAGTCCAATCCAATGTAATTTTCAGGTTTTGCTCCATTGTTGTATGCCCCACTGATTCAATAGCTCCGATCAGAGAAATTATATGCCACGTTTTCAATGGCGTAGTGCATGAATATTTCTTATCATACGCTGCCAGAGTATCAAGCACCACATATGCAGGATTTTTTACGCTACTCAGGCAGCGTATGACCCTTGATACGCATGCACTCAGAATTGTTCAGTTGGCATACATTAACTCAAATTAAACCGAAGAAATCGAGGAATCCGCCCTATCTAAGTCAGATGCTTGGAATCATATTGGCTGAGCAAGCGTGACCTCTGATTTACAGACGTTTGTTGAGATAGGACCATTGCAAAATTTTCATTTTTAACCGTCCAATAAATATCAACCAATCTGATAATCAGATAATCAAATAAGTGTAATTTTTGTTTCATAAAAAACCTAGAATGGAGACCATGTTTTGGACAGTTTAATTTGACTTTCTTATATGCAATTCGTGTAGTCTCCATGTACGCGTATCATCTGACATGCTCTCCTGTGTATCGAAGCTTTTCTCCTTAAAGTGAGCATTAAAGAAGAGAAATTTGCGAGAATACGACCCATTTATGGCCACCTCATTTTCCCTTGCGAGAATACGCCCCACTGTACGGACGCCATTCCAAAGGTCGAAAATGCCCCTGCTTTTTCCTCCAAGCGGATCGGCTGGTGCTCGAAGACCAGCGTCGACGCTACTCGAACTCCTACGAACGGTTCAAAAGAGATCAACGTTACATGGCCCCACAGTTATGTATTTATTATATCCACAACGTTCATCCATATTTTGAGATCATTTCGAACCATTATGCAAAAAAAAAAAAAAATCATATCCAGAGAGCAACTGGACCACACCACAAAGAGCAGCAGAAAATTGATTTTCACCGTTGAAACTTTTGTAGGGCCCACCATAACATTTATATTCCATCCAATCTATTCATAAGGTCACAAATACCTGGTTGAAGAGGAAATTTTTTTTTAATAATGATCCAAAACTTCTGTAATGTAACCGCTAAAAGGGTTTAA
Organism: Magnolia changhungtana; assembly: GCA_030180095.1. NCBI lineage: Eukaryota > Viridiplantae > Streptophyta > Magnoliopsida > Magnoliales > Magnoliaceae > Magnolia > Magnolia changhungtana. The sequence continues at coordinate 9,003,045 of JASAUF010000546.1, read as the reverse complement.
ATGGTAGACGTTCAATTCCCCACAGCCATTTAAAGTGTGGTCCACTTGATAGTTAGATCTATCTTATTTTCCATCTCAAGCATTAATATGAGTTCGTCAAATAGATGGACGGTTTGGATATAACATAGACCTCATGATGGGACCCAAAAAAAATAAAGATTCGACATTGAAAAAAAAAATCTGAATTTTATTTTTTCTGATACAGATTTTTAGTTACGGATTATAACCGTAGCTAAATCAACCAAAATCCGTAGCTAAAGAGGCCTGTCAGGGTGGGCGCGCGCAAGCTAGCGGCCCCACCTGCACGGCCGCGCACACTCGCGACTATCCGGCGGGCCGCGCCGTCTGATGAGGGGCCATGCCCAATGCGGGAGTCCTATGGCTACGGATTATAGTCGTAGCCATTGACCGTAGTGCAATTTTTTTTAGGATTTTTTTTACATGAAAACTTTATTCTACCAATAATTTTCTCTAACACATATTTATATTTTATATAAATATGTATATATAAGATATAATTTATTTTTTTTTCCTTTTTCATTTCTTTCTTTATTCATTTGACAAGAATATCTTCTAAACTAAAATTAGTTACTTCATGTACCCTATATGATTTTGGGGTAGGAGAAGCTACTTTAAACCAACCAACCTGGTTATTTTCTAAGATTCCATCGTCGATGGTTGAAAATCCATTTCATTCACTTAGCGGTCAATTTCATTCATGACCGTGAAGTGAAGGGGCATGACTATGAAATGCTGCCAAAATGACCGTGAAGTGCATGGAAATGAGCGTGAAGTGAGGTGAATGGACCATGAAATGCTCGAAAATGACCGTGAAATGAAGGGGCATGACCGTGAAATGTGCTTGAAATGACCGTGAATCAACACGGAATCAACGGGAATGACCATGATATACATGGAAATGACCGTAAAGTGAAGCGATTGGATCCGAAATGCACGGAAATGACCGTGAAGTGAAGGGGCATGACCGTGAAATGCATCGAAATGAGGCTGAATCAACACGGAATAGGCGGGAATGACTGTGATATGCATGGAAATGACCGTGAAGTGAAGCAATTAGACCGCGAAATGTGCGGAAATGACCATGAAGTGAAGGGGCATAACCATGAAATGCACCGAAATGACCGTGAATCAACACGGAAGAGGCGGCAATGACCGTGATATGCATGGAAATGATCGTGAAGTGCAGTGATTGGACCGAGAAATGCATGGAAATGTCCGTGAAGTGAAGGGGGTGTGACCGTGAAATGCGTCGAAATGACCGTGAATCAACACGGAATTGGCGGGATCAGGATCGGGTTTAGGTTTAGGTTTTCAAGTTTAGGTTTACATTTAGGTTAGGGAGTTGAGATTAGGATTAGGTGTAGGTTTAAGTTTAGGGATTTGAGATTACGTTCAGGTTTTAAGTTATAGGTTATAACTTTAGGTTAAGGTTATAGGTTAAGGTTTAGGTTATAGGTTAAGGTTTAGGTTTAGGTTAAGGTTTAGGTTTAGGTTATAGATTATAGGTTATAGATTTAGGTAATTGAGAATAAGTTAAGGTTTAGGTTTAGGTTATAGGTTACAAGGTATAGGTTTAGGTTTGGGTTTAGGTTATAGGTTATAGTTTAATAGGTTAAAGGTTTAGGTTTAGGGATTTGAGAATAGGTTTAGGTTAAGGTTATAAGTTTAGGTTAAAGGTTTAGGTTAATGTTATAGGTTTAGGTTTAGGTTTAGGTTATAGGTTATAGGTTTAGATTTGAGAATAGGTTTAGGTTATAAGTATAGGTTTAGGTTAGGTTGTAGGTTAAGGTTTAGGGAATTGAGTTTTGGTGATATGTTTAGGTTATAGGTTATAGGTTTAGGTTAAGGTTTAGGTTGTAGTTATAGGTTTTGGGATTTGAGAATATATTTAGGTTATAAGTATAGGTTTTAGGTTTAGGAATTCGGGTTCGAGTTCGGGTTTATGTTCGGATTTAGGTTATAGGTTATAGGTTTCTGTTAAGGTTTAGGTTTAGGTTATAGATTTTGGGATTTGAGAATAGGTTTAGGTTATAAGTATAGGTTTAGGTTAGGGTGTAGATTAAGGTTTAGGGAAATGACCGTGAAGTGAAGGGGCATGACCGTGAATCAACACGGAATAGGCGGGAATGACCGTGATATGCATCGAAATGATTGTGAAGTGAGGTGATTGGACCGCGAAATATGCGGAACTGACCGTAAAGTGAAGACGCGGGATGACAAAATGCGTCGAAATCACCGTGAATCAGGACGGAATATGCGAGAATGATCGTGATATGCATGGAAATTGGGGTGAAGTGAATCGATTGGATCATGAAATGCATGGAAGTGACCGTGAAGTGAAGACGTGGGACTGTGAAATGCGTCGAAATGACCGTGAATCAACACAGAATATGCGGGAATGACCATGATAAGCATGAAAATGGGAGTGAAGTGAAGCGATTGGACCGCGAAATCTTGTGAAGTGATCGTGAAGTGAAGACGCGAGGCCGTGAAATGCGTCAAAATGACCGTGAATCAACACGGAATATGCGAGGAATGACCGTGATTTGCATGGAAATGGGGTGAAGTGAAGCAATTGACCGCGAAATCTGCAAAGTGATCGTGAAGTGAAGACGTGGGACCGTGAAGTGTGTCGAAATGACCATGAATCAACACGGAATATGCGAAAATGACTGTGATATACATGAAAATGGGGGTGAAGTGAAGAGATTGGACTGCAAAATGCGCGGAAGTGACCGTAAAGTGAAGACGCGAGACCGTGAAGTGCGTCGAAATGACCATAAATCAACGTCGAATATGTGAATAATCAATGATGATACATGAAAATGGGGTGAAGTAAGCCGATTGGGCGTAAATGCTGTGATATGCATGAAAAAGGCGGAGGTGAAGTGCATCGAAATGATGATCAACCACGAAATATGCGGGAATGACCGTGATATGCATGGAAATGGGGTGAAGTGAAGCGATCGACCGAAAATGCGAAAGTAATGAAGTGAAGTGAAAGCGGAATGTGAAGTGCGTCAAAATGACCGTGAATCAACACGGAATATGCGGGAATGACCGTGATATGCATGGAAATGAGGGTGAAGTGAAGCGATTGGATTGCAAAATACACAGAAGTGATTGTGAAGTGAAATGCACAGAAATGACCGTATATTGGCGCGATGCATTTCATTCCAATCGCTTCACTTCACCCCATTTCCATGCATATCACGATTCATTCCCGCATATTTCGCGGTTGATTCACGGTCATTTCGACACATTTCACGGTCCCACGTCTTCACTTCACGGTCACTTTCGTGCATTTCATGGCCCAATCGCTTCACTTCACCCCATTTCCATGCATATCACGATCATTCTCGCATATTCCATGTTGATTCACGGTCATTTTGACGCATTTCGCGGTCCCGCGCTTTTCACTTCACCATCACTTTCGCGCATTTCGCAATCCAATCGGTTCACTTCACCCCCATTTCCATGCATATCACAGTCATTCCCGCATATTCCGTGTTGATTCATGGTCATTTCGACGCATTTCACGGTCCCCCGTCTTCACTTCACGGTCACTTCCGTGCATTCGCGGTCCAATCGCTTAACTTCACCCCCATTTTCATGTATATCACGATCATTCCCGCATATTCCATGTTGATTCACAGTGATTTCGACGCATTTCACGGTCCCGCGTCTTCACTTCACGGTCACTTCCGTGCATTTCGCGGTCCAATCGCTTCACTTTACTCCTATTTCCATGCATATCATGATCATTCCCGCATATTTCGTGTTGATTCACGGTCATTTCGACGTATTTTGCGGTCCCACGTCTTCACTTCATGGTCAATTCCGCACATTTTGCGGTCCAATCGCTTCACTTCACAATCATTTCCATTCATATCACGGTCATTCTCGCATATTCCGTGTTGATTCACGGTGATTTCGACGCATTTCACGGTCCCGCGTCTTCACTTCACGGTCACTTCCGTGCATTTCGCGGTCCAATCGCTTCACTTCACCTCCATTTTCATGTATATCACGGTCATTCCCGCATATTCCGTGTTGATTCACGGTCATTTCGACGCATTTCGCGGTCCCGCGTCTTCACTTCACGGTCACTTCCGTGCATTTTGCGGTCCAATCGTTTCACTTCACCCCCATTTCCATGCATATCACGGTCATTCCCACCTATTTTGTTTTGATTCACGGTCATTTCGATGCATTTCACGGTCACCCTTCACGGTCACTTTCGCGCATTTCGCGATCCAATCACCTCACTTCACAATCATTTCCCATGCATATCACTTCATTCCCGCCTATCCGTGTTGATTCACAATTATTTCGACGCATTTCACGATCATGCCCCCTTCACTTCACGGTCATTTCCCTAAACATTAATCTACACCCTAACCTAAACCTATACTTATAACCTAAACCTATTATCAAATCCCAAAATCTATAACTAAACCGAAACCTATAACCTAAACCGAAACCTATAACCTAAACCGAAACCTAGCTACAACCTAAACCCGAAGATAAACCTGAACCCGAACCCGAATTCCTAAACCTAAACCTATACTTATAACCTAAACTTATTCTCAAATCCCGGGACCTGATGGAATGAAATTGACCGCTAAGTGAATGAAATGAATTTTCGACCATCGACCTAATGGAATCTTGGAAAATAACCAGGTTGGTTGGTTAAAGTAGCTTCTCTTACCCCAAAATCATATAGGGCCTGTTTGGCCGCGTAAATTGGATGGGATTGGAAGATAGATCCTAAGATTGGTTAGGCAAGCCAAACAGACACGAGATCCTGATCTCGAGAGATAGCAATCCCGTGGATCTTAAGACAATCCACTGACATCACCATCATTACCTTTAGGGCTTGTTGGCCGAACCAATCCCACGGTATTAGGAGGAATGGGATCGCGAGATCCCGGGATATATAATGAGCCAAACAGACCTTGTGAACTTGTCCCAGGATATAAGCAATCCCATGGATCTTAAAACAATCCACTGACATCACCATCATTACCTTAAAATTGATCCCATCCCTTAGTTAGAAGGAGTGGAAGGTAAAATCTCAGGATATGCCTGACGTGCCAAACAGACCCAATGAACTTGTTCCGGGATATAGCAATCCCATGGATCTTAAACCAATCCACTGACACCACCATCATTACCTTAGGGCCCGTTTGGCCAGGTGGATTGGAAGGGATTTGATGGTATTGGAAGGAATTGGAAGTTAAATCCGGGATTGGCCAGTCGTGCCAAACAGACCGGGTGGCCGGGCGTGCCAAACGGGCCCTTAAAATCCATTCTATCCCTCCTGATCTCATGGGATTCTCCCGGCCAAACAGGCCCTTAAATCCAATCCAATTCACCCTAATCCCTTCAAAAATGCCTGGGACATGTTTAGTTCGGGGGATTGAAAGGGATTGGAAGGTTTAATCCCGGAAGCAAATTGACTGTGAAATGCGCAGAAATGACCATGAAGTGAAGGGGCATGACCATGAAATGCATCGAAATGACCGTGAATCAACACGGAATATGCGGGAATGACCATGATATGTATGGAAATGGGGGTGAAGTGAAGCGATTGGACCGCGAAATACACAGAAGTGACCGTGAAGTGAAGACGCAGGACCGCGAAATGCATCGAAATGACCGTGAATCAACACGAAATATGCGGGAATGACCGTGATATGCATAGAAATGGGGGTGAAGTGAAGCGATTGGATCGCGAAATGCACAAAAGTGACCGTGAAGTGAAGACGTGGGACCGCGAAATGCACGGAAGTGACCGTGAAGTGAAAACGTGGGACCATGAAATGAGAATGGAATGGGTTTGAAGAAGTGAGATTTGGAGAATGAGGGTTTGAAATGGATTTAGGGATGGATGTCTTACGAATGGGTTTTGGAAGTGATGGAGTGGGATGAATGGTGGAAAGGTTTTGCGATTTAGGATTTGAGAAATGCTTGAGAAATGATTGTGGGAGATGTAAAGCAAAATGTGAAGTTGAGATTTGATTGAGAATGGAAGAGGGGAGATATGATTGAGTGTTGAAAGGGATGGAGTGGAAGATGGTTGAGAAATGAGGAAGAGGAGGTGGGTTAGGAAGATGGAGAAGTGTGAAGGAGGAAGGAACCTTGGAGGTTTGGGTTTGAGGATGGGAGAGTGGGAGGTCTCTCTTTCTCTAGGGTTATAGAAGGAATGAAAGGGAGTGAGAGGAGAGGGATGAAGGTTTTTGGGCACTTGAAATGCCAAAAAGAATAGGCCCCACATGTATGTAGGTTGCAAAGGGAGGAAGACCAAGTTTTTTTTTGTATGATTACAAAATGTTTCTATTTCCTATAAGTTTTCTTATACTTTTAGTAACTTAATTATTTTTAAAATTTTTATGATGATTTATCATCAAGTTTTAAGTCATCCTACAAAATTTCATATAGTTTAGAGTTGTAAATAAATTATAAAAATTCTACGAGTAACAGCTGTCCGAAATCAAAAAATTTTGGATAGTTGACGGATCAGCTTAATTTTAGCTATATTGTAATTTTTCTTTTATTTCTTTCTTATTTTTATATAAAACTAGACTCATCAAGCTTCAATCTAATTTTTGAATCACCTAAATCGGAGTTGTAACGAATGAGATATGAATTTTTGAAGTTGATCGATTTTTGTAGAAAATTCCAGCGTGGGCACGTCGAGTCCCTGGAGGGTTGGGTGTGGGCATGCCGAGTCACTGGAGGGTTGGGCGTGGGCACGCCGGGTCCGGGCGTGGGCACGCTGAAATCCTACCTGGGACTTCCTTCTTTTGCGATTTCCCAAGCGCCGGTGAGGCCCCCCGGGATGTGCCATATATGATTTTGGGGTAGGGGAAGTTGATCTACGCAATGGGCTTATTAGTTTCATGAAATTCATCCCAGGTTAATGGTCAAGTCCCCTTATTCCCAATTCTACTATTCTTGGTGAATTTCTCTTCACCCTTGAGTCTTTATTTCGAATGGGTCGAATTATCAATCCCAACCATTGACTTGTTCGGCCAGGGCGATGATTTTGACCATCTAATCACTCAATTCCCAAACTGTTCCTATCAATGTCCGGAAAAATTAAAGAAGGGGCGGGACCATGAAATGCGTCGAAATGACCATGAATTAACATGGAATAAGCGGGAATGATCGTGATGTGACATCACGGTCATTCTTGCTTATTCCGTGTTGATTCGGCACATTTCACGGTCATTTCCCTTCACTTCACGGTCATTTTCATGCATTTCATGGTCAATTCACTTCACTTCACGATTATTTCCATGCATTTCACAGTCATTCCCTCCTATTCCGTGTTGATTCATGGTCATTTCGGCGCATTTCACGGTCATGCCCCTTCACTTCACGGTCATTTTCGTGCATTTCACAGTCCATTCGGCTCACTTCACGGTCATTTCTATGCATATCACGGTTATTCCCGCCTATTCCGTGTTGATTCACGGTCATTTCGGCGCATTTCATGGTCATGCCCCTTCACTTCACCGTCATTTCGGTGCATTTCACAGTCCAATTGCTACACTTCACCGTGAAATGTGTCGAAATGACCGTGAATCAACACGGAATATGCGGGAATGACCGTGATATGCATGAAAATGGGGTGAAGTGAAGCGATTGATTTGTAAAATGCTGAAGTGGAAGTGAAGTGAAGTGAAGACGCAACCGTGAAGTGCGTCGAAATGACCGTGGAATCAACAAGGAATATGTGGGAATGACCGTGATATGCATGGAAATAGGGGTGAAGTGAAGCGATTAGACCCGCCAAAATGCATTAGACCTGAAGTGATCAGTGAAGTGAAGACGCGGGACCGTGAAGTGCGTCAAAATGACCGTGAATCAACACGAAATATGCGGGAATGACCGTGATATGCATGAAAATGGGGGTGAAGTGAAGTGATTGGATTGCGAAATACACCAAGTATTTGTGAAGTGAAATGCACAGAAATGACCGTGTATTGGCCGCATGCATTTCACGGTCCAATCGCTTCACTTCACCCCCATTTCCATGCATATCACGATCATTACCGCATATTCCGTGTTGATTCATGGTGATTTCGACGCATTTCACGGTCCCGCGTCTTCACTTCACGGCTCCTGCATTTCGTGGTCCCAATCGCTTCACTTCACCCCTATTTCCATGCATATCACGATTATTCCCGCATATTCCGTGTTGATTCACGGTGATTTCGACGCATTTCGCGGTCCCACGTCTTCACTTCACGGTAAGTGAATGAAATAGATTTTCGACCATCGACCTGATGGAATCTTGGAAAATAACCAGGTTGGTTGGCTAAAGTAGCTTCTCCTGACATCACCATCATTACCTTTAAGGTCTGTTTGGTCAAACCAATCCCACGGTATTAGGAGGAATGGGATCGCGAGATCCTGGGATATGCATGATGAGCCAAACAGACCTTGTGAACTTGTCCCGGGATATAAGCAATCCCATGGATTTTAAAACAATTCATTGACATCACCATCATTACCTTAAAATTGATCCCATCCCTTGGTTGGAAGGAGTGGAAGGTAAAATCCCAAGATATGCCTGATGTGCCAAACAGACCCAGTGAACTTGTTCCGGGATATAGCAATCCCATGGATCTTAAACCAATCCATTGACACCACCATCATTACCTTAGGGCCCGTTTGGCGAAGGCGGATTGGAAGGGATTGGATGATATTGGAAATTAAATCGGATTGGTTTTTATGGGAGACTGGGTGTGCCAAACAGATCCAGTGATCTGATCCTGGGATATAGCAATACCATGGATCTTAAGACAATCCATTGACATCACCATCATTACCTTAAAATTGATTCCATTCACGGTTATTTCGGCGCATTTCACGGTCAATTCCCTTCACTTCACGGTCATTTTCATGCATTTCACGGTCAATTCGCTTCACTTCACGGTCATTTCCATGCATATCACGGTCATTCCCACCTATTCCGTGTTGATTCACGGTCATTTCGACCATTTTTGACAGATTCATGCTCCTTCACTTCATGGTCATTTCCGCGCATTTCACGGTCCAATCGCTACACTTCACCGTGAAATGCGTCGAAATGACCGTGAATCAACATGGAATAGATGGGAATGAACATGGAATAGATGGGAATGTCCGTGAAATGCATGGAAATGACCGTGAAGTGCAGCGATTGGACTGTGAAATGCGCGGAAATGACCGTGAAGTGAAGGGGCATGACTGTGAAATACGTCCGAAATGACCGTGAATCAACACGGCGAATAAAGGCGGAAATGACCAATGATATGCATGGAAATCACGGTCATTCCCGTCTATTCCATGTTGATTCCGCGTTATTTCGGCCGCGTTCATATTTTCATTTCAACGGTCATTTCCATGCATTTCCAATTCGCTTCACTTCATGATCATTTCCATGCATATCACGGTCATTCCCAATCGTCATTTCACGGTCATTTCATTTCACGGTCATGCCCCTTCACTTCACGGTCATTTCCGCGCATTTCACGGTCAATCGCTACACTTCACCGTGAAATGCGTCGAAAAATGACCGCTGAATCAACACGGAATAAAGGCGAATGACCGTGGAAATGCCGTATGGCGGAATGACCGTGAAGTGAAGCGAATTGACCGTGAAATGCGAAAAATGATCGTGAAGTGAAGGGGCATGACCGCGGAAATCGTCAAATGATTCCGTGAATCAATCAACACGGATAGACGGGAATGACCATGATTTCCATATATCATATCATTATTCCCCTATTTCGTGTTGATTCACGGTCATTTCATTTCACGGTCATTTCTTCACTGGTCAATTTCACTTCACTTCACGGTCATTTCCATGCATTTCACGGATCATTTTCACTTCATGGTCATTTCCATGCATATCATGCATTTATCATTCCTCATTCCCACCTATTCCGTGTTGATTCATGTCATTTAAATTTAACATTTCCACGGTCATGCCCCTTCACTTCGGTCATTTCCGCATTTCACGGTCACGGTCATTTGATCGCTTACACTTCACCGTGAAATGCGTCGAAATGACCGCACCGTGAAATGCATTGAAATCAACATGGAATAGGCGGGAATGACCGTGAAATGCATGGAAATGACCGTGAAGTGAAGCGAAATTGAATTGACCGTGAAATGCGCTGAAAATGACCGTGAAGTGAAGGGGCATGACCGTGAAATGTCGAAATGACCGTGAATCAACACGAATAAAGGAATGACCGTGATATGCATGGAAATCACGGTCATTCCCATCTATTCGTGTTGATTCACGGTCATTTCACAATTTTCATTTATTCCGGTCAATTCCTTCACTTCACGCGGTCATTTCCATGCATTTCACGGTCAATTCGCTTCACTTCATGGTCATTTCCATGCATATCACGGTCATTCTCACCTATTCCAGTGTTGATTCACGGTCATTTCGTCGCATTTCACGGTCATGCCCTTTCACTTCACGGTCATTTCAGCATTTCATGGTCCAATCGCTACACTTCACCGTGAAATGCGTCGAAATGACCGTGAATCAACATGGAATAGGCGGAATGACCGTAAAATGCATGGAAATAACCGTGAAGTGAAGCGACTTGATCGTGAAATGCGTGAAATGACCGTGAAGTGAAGGGAATTGACCGTGAAATGCATGGAAAAGACCGTGAATCAAAACAGAATCGCTGGATTGATCGTGAAATACATGAAAATGACTATGAAGTGAAGCGAATTGACCGTGAAATGCATGGAAATGACTGTGAATCAAAACGTAATCACGGGATTGATCGTGAAATGCATGAAAATGATCGAAGTGAAGCGCATTGACCGTGAAATGCATGGAAATGACCATGAAGTGAAGAGAATTGACCGTGAAATGCATGGAAATGACCGTGAATCAAAACGGAATCACCGGGATTGACCGTGAAATGCATGTAATTGATCGCGAAGTAAATGAAATGAGCGAAATTGACTGAGAACTGATTGAAATTGACCGTTAAGTGAATGAAATGGATTTTCAACCATCAACCTGATGGAATCTTGAAAAATGACTAGGTTGGTTGGCTAAATTAGTTTCTCCTACCCTAAAATCATATACGGTATGTCAAGTAACTAATTTTGGTTTAGAAGATATTCTTGTTAAATGAAAAAAGAAAGAAATGAAAAAAATGTGAGAAAATTTTTTTTATATGCTTATGTATACATATTTATATAAATATGTATTAGAGAAAATTGTAGGTAGAATGAAGTTCTCCATGTAAAAAAATAAAAAAAAATAAAAAAAAATAAAAATTTTCATAGATTGGCACAGACTACAGTTTTGGCTACGGTTATAATCCGTAGCTATAGGGTTCATCAGATGGGCGTGGCCATGCCAGATTAGCGCCCCATGGGATAGGATACGGCCGAGTGGCGCGGGCATCCTAGTTCGGCGCGCCCACCCCGGACAAATCCCTTTGGCTACGGATTGTGGTAGATATGGCTACGGTTATAATCCGTAGCCAAATATCTGCATCCAAGAAAATAAAAATCTGTTTTTTTTTTCTTTTTAACATAAAATCTTTGTTGTTTTTTGGGTCCCGTCATGAGGTCCATGTTATATCCAAACCGTACATCTATTTGGCGAGCTCATAATAAGGCTTGAGACTGAAAATAAGACAGATCTAACTGTCAAGTGGACCACACTTTAAAAGGCAGTGGGGAATTGAACGTCTACCATTGAAACCCTTTTAGGGGTCACAGAGGTTTTAGATCATCATGAAATTTGTTTTTCCTCTTCATCCAGTCTTTGTGACCTTATGCATATATTGGATGGAAAAATAAATGTTACGGTGGGCCCTACAAAAGTTTCAACGGTGAAAATCAATTTTGTGTGTCTCGTGGTGTGGTCCAGTTGATCTTTGGATATGATTTTTTTTTTTTTGGGATAATGCTCCGAAATGATCTCGAAATACACGGATGAACGTTGTGGATATAATAAATACATAACCGGGGCCCATGTAACGTTGATCTATTTTGAACCGTTCGTATAACTCGAGTACGACGAGCATCAGCCCTCGTCTTCCCGCTTGAAGGAAAAAGCAGGGCATTTTCGACCTTTGGAAAGGCGTCCGTACAGCTGGGGCGTATTCTCGCAAAGGAAAATGAGGTGGGCTTAGCCTCCTAAATGGGCCATAAATGGGTCGTATTCTCGCAAATTTTTCATTAAAGAAACATTGATCAACGCTTCAAATTAAAAGTTCTTATAAGGGTTAAAAAAGAATAAGTACCCGCCACTCTTTTTCCTCCAAAGTCTCTCATGAATAGAAAATCTGAACCGTGTAATAGGCTGGCCACCCCCACGATGATCTCTCGATCCAGTGGGACACAGCATACAACCTATCGTATTACTAGATGGGCCTATTTTAATAATAAGTGATTTTCACTGTATCATCTGGAACAATGATGTGGGTGAGATCTTGACTGCAGGGCCACCTCAATGTATGCATTGTATATCCATGTCATTCATCTACTTTTTTTTTTCTTTTTTTTTTTTCCAACTTATTTTAAGATATGGTCTTAAAATTGAAATAGATATAAATTTTATGTGGACTATTTGAAACTTTTGTGAGCTATGAAAGTTTTGTATAAAGTTGATACTTTTTCCGTAAAATTGCCTCTTTTTCTGCAGTGTCGTCCACTTAAGTTTTAGATTTGCCTCATTTTTTGCACTCATTCGTGGTAATGAGGCCAGATTTGAGTGGAGGATGTACCTATCGGATGGACCTGCACCTTTACAAGATTATTTTGTGTTGATGCAGAAATTTGAACGTCCTCCTTAGACCACTTGAGACCTGCAAAAGAAAATAAAGATGGAGACCCTGGCTGTAGCAAGGGATCCTCTGATGCCAAAGTCAAACAAGTAAGCTAAGTCTAGTAAAACATAATTAGCTTTTTAGGAGTATTTCTGGGTTGGATTGTGCGTACCTTTCACCATTAGGGATGATCTTATTTATAGGTGAGAGATGGTGGCGGTATAGGGGATTATCTCTCTATTTAGCAGGAGTGTATTGTGTAGGGATTCAGATCTTAGGTGTCTCACAATGATCTTCCAAAATCTTCGGTGAAGATCTCGGACAGACCCGTGTTGCAGTTATCTCCCGAGATCTTTAACTGAGATCTCAGACGAGTAGTCTTAGTAATATTTGGATAATCAGTACCAGGTCGGAACTAGTAGAAGCGCATAGTAGGAGGCTGAGGTGGAGAGTCCAAGGTGACTTATATGGTTGCTTTTGAGAGTGGTTTGCCGAACTTAATTCTCTAGTGAACCGTGGTCAAGTTTTCCCTCGGTATCGAGCAAATGGTCGACCTACCAACCTACCTTTGTCGAAGCACAGAGGCCGAGGTCCTTACCTTAGCAAAATGTGGATGGATTCGGGGGTGACCATCCTCTTCATCTTATTGCACGGGACATGAATTGTTCTTAAGAAATGACCTTAACGGCAACTCAAAAATGTATGGGACCGTGGAAAAGCTTGATGTCTGATGGAAGTGAGTACTTCATCTTCTGGCGGCTGAGCTTGTGATGTGCACGAGTGTCTGACCTGACCTCGTCTTATTGGCCAGTCCATTTTTACCCATAACAATAAGCCCCCATACTTTCGAGCATGCAAAGCAGGCTCAGGAAGTCGAATTTGGTAAGGTCGGACATTCTTGCACATGGAGCATCGGGCCTACTTGTCATTAATGAGAAATCAGGTGGCGTGCACAGGAATCGGGGTGTATATGCAATCATGATATGACATGCTCAAGGTGGCATGCCTCGGCTCGAGGTCACGTGTGCTGTCAGGGTGCCTGTTTGGTCATCAACATATGGGGCGCTGACGCGTGGCGTATTCTGGAAAGTCGAGTTGACTAGCGAGTGAGAGAGCTCCACGTGTCCGAGTGCGGGTGTCGAGGGGCCGTTTTGGCTGTCACATTAATCGTACGAATGGGTTTCCGATAAAAGGGGGGAGCCCTAATCGCACAAGGGTTATTTGCCCTGCCGCTTCTCCCTGACTTAGGCGATTTCCAGGCGGTTTCCTGCGATCCTCAAAGGCCTTCTTCTCTTGTGAGCTCTGTCTCCCCCGCCTAATCTATTTGTCACTTTTCTTCTAGGTTCCTGGTTCTCGACCCTCATTCCGGTCGAAAAAATGTCAAGTCTGTTAGACCAGTGGGGGGAATCATTCCAGCATGATGGAGTACTGAAGGACTCAGATCTGCTGGAGAATCTGCCATCTCCTTTGGTGATGATGAGCGATAGGGATTATCAGGCATCCCGCGGGTCAAGGATGGCCAGTCCTCGACCAAGCAACCAATGGACGTAGAGGGGTCTGCCCCAGCTAGGTAGGAGGACAGTCAGTCTTCGTCATAATCAGAAGAAACCGGGCCGATCGGGTCGACGCTGACGGGATTTTACCTAGTACGGATCAGGTCAGAGTACCACATTCTAGACTTAGTGGTGTTCCAAGCTCCCGTACTTAGTGAAATTCCAAGCAAGCCCAAGGACGACGAGATGACCATATTCATGGTCGCCCTCCAGTGCAGCTTGAGGTTCTCCTCTCCATCGCATAGTCAAGAAGGTTCTCTTACATTTAGAGTTAGCTCTCGGGAAAATAATCCGAATGCCTGGAGGGCCTTGGTAGGGTCATCCATTCTCTTAGCCGAGCTCGAACAACCTGAGCTAACCTTGAATGAATTTCTCCACCTATGCTAAGTGAAGTCTAATTCATACAATGAGTATTGGTATTACTTTTCGGCTTGACTACACACAGGAAAGCCAATTATCACATACGCCCCAACCTCGAACAAAAACTAAAAAATTAAATGATTCTGCGCGTTGGAAGATTTAATCATTTACCCCCATAAATTAGGCTGATCAAAATATCAGGTAGACAACACCATGGGAAAACAGTAATGATTCCCGTCTACCATTACAAACCTCCTGCGTCCACCTGTAACGTCTATTTGACATCCAACCTCTAAATTAAGTTGTACGGACCTGCTTGAAGACAAAATCCAAATATCACCTTGATCCAAAACTTGTGTACCCCGGTGAATCCAAAACTTGTGTACCCTGCTGAGTTTTTAATAGTAATAGTTCGATTAGCACTGTGTGGCCCAGTCAAGATTTTGATATACTCAGTTACGGTTTCATACCACAGAGCTATTTAGAAAAATGGATGGCCAGCATTGATGAGACACATACATCACGTAGGGGTCCACGTAGCACCGACCACTAGCGGCAGCGCTCTCAATAATGGGAGCAGATTGGCTGGTGTACCACACACCAGCTATATAGCTGGTGTAGGTACATGTCGTGCAAAGACGAGCGCGACGCTCCTTGAGCTCTGAGTTGTACCAACTGCTCAAAGGGGATCAAAGTTACGTGGCCCCATAATGATGTATTTATTATATCCACACTTCTCACCCATTTTTTGAGATCATTTTAGAGTACTATCCAATAAAATGAATCATATCTAAAGATCAATTGGAGCACACCACAAATAGCAGCTGTGATAATAATTTTTACAGTTAAAAATCTCATAGTACCCACTATAATAGTTATTTTCCATCCAATCTGTTCATAACGTCACAAAGACCTGAATGAAAAGGAAAAACAAATTTCATATTGATCCAAAACTTCTTTAAACCCCAAAAAGGCTTCAATGGCATATGTTCAATCCCCCACTGCTTTTTTCAGTGTGACCCATTTGATTGTTAGAACTGTTTTAATTTTCATATCAAGCCTTATGACAATCTCCTAAAAAGATGGACGGTTTGGATATAACACATACGTTGTACACCAGCCAATCCGCTTCTGGTCAGGGGCATCATAGCTGTGTATCCCACCATGCAACTTTCCACGCAGCAAGGCATCATGTGGTGGTCCCAACAACCTTCTGTCATATTGCCCAGCGTGCACCTCGAGCTCCGAGTTGTACGAACGGTTTAAATGACATCAAAGTTACGTGGGCCTCACAATGATGTATTTATTATATCCATACCGTTCATCCATTTCTAGAGATCATTTTAGAGCATTAGACAAAAAAGTAATCATATCAAAAGCTCAAATGGACCACACAAAAAATGTCAGTGAGGATAATGATATTCACTGTTAAAAAATTCGTAAGGCCCACAGTAATGTTTATTTTGCATCCAATATGTTAATAAGGTTAAAAATATATAAATGAAGAGGAAAGACAAATTTCATATTGATCGGAAACTTCTATGACCTCGAAAAGGTTTCAATAGTCCCTACTATTTTTTGTGGTGTCGTCCACTTGATCTCGTCTTATTTTTCCGCTCAAGCCTTAAGACGAGCTCGCCAAATGGATGAACCGTTTGGATATAACACATACCTCATGATATCATGACCCACAAAACTTACACGTACCCCATGATATCATGACCCACAAAACTTGCTGACGTCGATACACTATCTGGTGTGTGATACACCAGCCAATCCGCTTCTACGTCTCCGCGCTGGGGTCACAGAAATTCGCTTCCGCCACCGCAGAGATAAACTTGTAGACATCAGATACAGTGGCTGTATGTAAACAGTCATTCTTTTTCTGCCGAAGTCTTCTTCTTTTTTTTTTTTTTTTTTTTTAATACACACCCACTGTCGGTACACACTGCACTATTAACCAACCCCACCCGGGTTCTATACCAAGACCTCAAGTGTTGAAACGAGGTATCTCCACTCAATCTACCGGTTGAGCTATGGATGAGGGTGTATTGAACATGATCCTCAGTCTACCACTGCCGAAGTCTCTCGTGTATTGAACATGATCCGTGTAATAGGATGGCCACCCCATGATGATATCTCGAAGCCACTCATCAAGTGGGACACAATATAAGCCTGATTTTAATATTAGTCATGCTCACTGTTTACACATTGCAGAGCATCTGATCTCAAATGCGCCGCAGCTGCATCGTACCGTCTTTGAATATTTAAAAAAAGAGAGAGAGAGAAAGAAAAAGATATCTTGTAGGAGTACGGCCTCTACGGTAAAATGAGCGAGTAAATGCACGCATATCACCACCCATGAACCTTGAAACAGATGACCTACAATCACAGCACCACAACCGGTAGGGTATCTGTGCCGTTAAAACGGTAAGCCTCACTACGAAGATCAACTTTCTAAAAGATCAGGCTGATCCAATCTAAAGGTTCGCCACACCAGCAATGGGCATCAGACCATCAGGGGACCATTCTCTCTGACGCGGTGGCTTATCTGATGAGCCAACCTGTATGGTATGTTTTTCATCCGGCGCCACCATTTTCATGGCACAGATTTCTTAAATAAATAGCATTTCTGTGCGTAAAAATGGATTGATGCAGCAAGTTATGATGGCGTTGCATCTCAGCGATCGGTTCGCACATACAATGGCATGTACGGAAAATTTGGGTACTTTTCTTTTTGGAGTGCTTTTATCTGTCGGACATCGATTAAAGTAGATGGAGTCTCCAGGTAAGGTAACTTGGAATGCAAGCAAACGAGACGCTGGGTGCAGCCCCGGCCACGATCAAGACGGTGCGGTTCTTACCATGGCCCCGCCTTGATATATTTATTATATATCCACGCTGTTTTTTCATTTTTTTAAGATCATGTCAGGGCATGAGCCCAAAACATGAAGAAGATGCAAATCTCAGGTAATGTTCCGATAATATTTATTAGATATCCAACCGGTTGATAAGGTCACATGAACTAGATAAAAGGGAAAGAAAAAAAAAATGTCGGCTTGATCCAAACTTTTGTAGCCAATTAATAGTCAATCACTACTGTTTCCTATGTTATGGCTCACTTGAGAATTAGATATGATACAGTTTTGGGCTTACGCCCTAAAATGACCTGCAAAATAGATTGATGACAATACATACATCAAGGTTAGCTCCATTGAAAGGGTGACACTATACTGGGTCGGGTTGGACACACTCAACGACCGCGCAAAGAAGTTTTGGACTATGATGCCAAGTCACCTCACATTGTAATGTATGTTGGAGATCCACAACATTAATGGAAGTGAAAATTACAAGAGATAGAGTATTACTTATTCGAACAAGCCTCAAATCTACTTCACAAGGCCTAGCTATGCCCTTAAAACCCTTAGGAACGAATTAAAAAGCCCTAAAATACCCCTCCCTTGCTCTGATCCTGATTACATCCAATATATATATACTATCACAACCGGAATAGAAAACAAATTCCGTACTTACGCAATTCCGTGCACATCTTTGATGGGTCTTCAATGGCATCGACAATCTGTCAATGACATCGAACTTACTTCGATGACATCGAGTAACAATACTAAAAAGTTCCAGTAACCAATATTGATTTTCTTGATGGGACTTCGATGACATCGACCACCTCATCGATGGCCCTTTGATGACATATATAGACCCTGTTCTTTACAGATTTAAGACATCAACAATAATCTCCACCATGTCTTTAATATTCATTCTTCATAGTTTCTTATCCTCACCTTTAATTCTGTCTTGCATAATAACTCCACCATTGCTTCTTATGTACACTCTGTTTTCCATTTACGCCTTCCCCAAGCCCATATAAGTTGCACAGAATTTAAACTTCTCCGTGTAAACTATCGTTGCGAATTTTTCAGTGAAGTCAACACCTTCTTTCTGAATATATCCCTTTGCTACCAACATCGCCTTGTACCTATCATGTTTCTTCTTGAAGATCTACTTGCACCTAATCGCTTTACGGCTGACAGGAAGCTCCATCAGTTCCCACATCTCATTCTTGTAGAAAGAGTTCATCTTATCATTTATCGTGACTTTTTACTTTTCAGCATCTGGCTCATTAAGAGCCTCCTGAAAAGTAAACAGACCCCCTTCATCCATAATGAGGGCAAATGCAACATTTGAGTAATCTTTGTATCTCATTAATAACCTACGATCCCTTGGCAGATTCCTTGACACATGTGGTTGCTCTACCTGATCATGTACCCCTGTTTGCATTTCTGTATTATCATGTGTCTCATCTCAGTCTATCCAAATGTTAACAACCAACTTTTCTGTTTCCTCGTTGTAACGCCCTAAAAATCGGGGGTCGAGCATAAGCTCCACTCCTGAGTTCTAATGCATCACTTATGCAACATAGATAATGATGATTAAATGTTGCCTATGTTAGTGCATTAAACATGAGTGAGATTATACTAAAACAACATATCATACTCCAGAGACAGTTAAATTACGCAAGTGGAAGACTGTGATAGATATATAAAATATATAAACTGTTGTAAGTCTCTAGAGTGTGAACATGTTACCAGGTTAAATAATTACATGTACAATTTCAAAATATACAAAAGGTGTAATGTCATCTAGTCAACATCCCAGAAATCTCCGTCGATCAGGACACGACTCACATGAACCTGCTTGAAAACTGCATGTAAGAGAATGCCTCCTCGTCATCCTTGAAGTCTGGCTCCGCCTCATAGGCATCGCCACCACCTGCAACTAAGACAGGGTCTGGTTGGTGTATAAAACACCGTTTCGTAACGTGAGAGTGAGTGATCAACTCAGTGAAACTATAAAGCAAAGGTTAACATGTTACCAATTCAGTCAAGCAGTAATGATAAAGTAATACAATCACACATCCCTAAGTACTCTGATTAATGCAAAAATGGTATGTATAAATGATGCATACCCTCGCTTGCACTCCCTCTGCGATCTTCATCTCATTGTCACACATGTCAGTCACTTCCTCAGTGCTCTACCCAACGCCAAACGGCACATGCAATGCGGTGCATGAGCGTGCTTACCAAGTTCTTATTAGTCCTTTTCATACAAAAAGATTGGAAAACTAAGGTATCTCCCTTATATCATTTCTCAAACAATGATCCATTCTAGGGTCGTCAGTCCTAGTAAATCTCATACGATATTACGGTTTTAGGTCACTGCAAAGGTGTAACGTCCTGTCTAACCAGAACAGTGTCCGGAGGCGTCTACGTAAGATTTGTCGGAGGATCATTCATTTAAAGTACTCGTGGTGGGGTACCACGAGTTAATTAACTTAGATCTAGCCATTAGATTAGACCCGTCTGGTCATGATCGGACCAAGTGCGGTCCGCCAAGCCAGAGGGCATGTTTACACTTAACAACAACTCGTGTGGGCCACTCAACGACCGAGGGGGTCAGAAAAATCTGAAAGTTTAGGAAATCATAGATCTCACTGGGCTTGTGGTCCATCACGGACTGCAGACCTAGTGGACATCCAGAAATGGAATCTGACACTTGCCAAATGCACCCTACCAATGCCAGATTGGAATCTGGCACTTGCAAATAAAACCGAGATACCAGGCGTTTCAGCCGTCGGATTTCTTCCAAATTTATGGTGAAGGTTTAATGTATTTTTCTACTCCCGTCCATAAAATCTGGGACCCGATCGTGGCACGGTGATCGTCGATCGCAAATCTGACCTGTGCGACCAAACCTCATATTCGATCGCTCCCAAATTTTGCATGGCCTTTTATAGGGCCATGGAGCACCTATCCTATAAGTTTCATGGCCAGGGGGCCACCAGAGCCACCCCAATCACCGAAATGGGTCTCATAGGGCCATTCAAAGATCGGAACCGCATGCTCAAACCCCATACTCGTTCATTCGTTTGTTCCCAAACTTTACATGACCCCTCATCTGGCCATGAGACACCTATACACCAAATTTGGTGGCCAGAGGGGTGTTAGGGCCTCCCAAAACCAATAGGGAGTCCTAGAGGACTATTTTGGAAAATTGTGAAAACTTAAGGCTAAAGGGCTAAACTTTAGCAAATAAATCCCTAACCCTTATCTCATAACTCCCACCACAACCACCATTGCCAAGGGAGTAAAGAGAGAGCAAGAGAGTAAAGAGAGAAGAAAGGGTGAGTAAATAAAGAACTTGGGTGGACCCTAGATTAAGGTGTGGCTCAACCCTTGCAACTTTATACCTCTCTTCAAGGAGAAACTCTCCACCCCTACCACAACAATCGTCCATTGGTCGTCTGGGTAAGAACCTTCACCTCTTCCTCTTGAAATCCATGTATTGAGAAGGGTTTGGCTTGAATCTCTAACATGCAAGTGCTTGCTCTAGGAATTTCGGCCGATCGACTTCAAAGCCCTTATTTCTATATCGTTTTCTGAATCTCCAATGAGCATCTAAGGGCAGTACTTGAGACCCTCAAGAAGAACTAACTTTATGCAAAGTATGGACAATGTGACTTCTGAAAGGAGGAGGTCAAATTTCTGGGACGTAGTGTCCAAGGAGGGCATATCGGTGGATCTCGCCAAGGTGTCGGCCGTGTAAGATTGGAAGCAACCAAAGTCGGTTACAGAAGTGAGAAGTTTTCTCGGTCTCGCCGATTATTATAGAAGGTTCGTTAGAGACTTTTAAAAAATAGCTCGACCACTATCCCAGCTGACACGGAAGGACCTCAAATTTGGTTGGCATGAGAAGGCGGAGGCGGCCTTCCAGGAGTTAAAAAATAAATTGACCTCGGCACTTGTGCTTGTGCTTCCTGAGCAAGGGGTCAAGTACACTGTTTATACGGACACCTCTCGTGTGGGCTTGGGGTGTGTGCTCATGCAAAATGACAGAGTAATTGCTTACGCATCTCGACAGCTAAGGAAGCATGAAGAGAACTACCCTACCCATGACCTTGAGCTTGCGGTGGTGGCATTCACATTGAAAATATGGAGACACTATCTCTATGGTAAGGAGTTTGAGCTCTTTTCTGATCATAAGAGTCTCAAATATATTTTTACTCAAAGAGACTTGAACATGAGGCAACGTCGCTGGATAGAAACGTTGACTGATTTCAAGTTCGATGTCTCATATCACCCTGGCAAGGCCAATCTGGTGGCTGATGCCTTGAGTCACAAAAAGGCAATCAAATTTGCGGCCCCGCTAATGGTGAGAGAATGAGACATAGTGGAATTCGTACGAGACTTCAACATGAAGCTAACCGTGGAGGAAGCGTACGAGGTCGTAGCCCATATTCAAGCACAACCAATGATTGATAGCAAAATCATTGAAGCCCAGGAGGGCGATGAGTTATTAAAGAAGATGAGGGAAAGAGTAAAGAATGATGTGAAGTCCGAGTGGAGAGTTGGAAAGGATGAGGGATTGCAGTACCGAGGCTGCCGTTGTGTTTCAAATCTTCAGGGTCTACGGGAAGAAGTTCTAAATATCGCTCATAACTCCAAGTTGGCGATGCACCCTGGTAGTACGAAGATGTATCGTGATTTGAAGCAGAACTATTGGTGGGACAACATGAAGAAGGAAATAGTAGAGTATGTGTCTCGATGCCTCACCTGTCAATAAGTCAAGGCCGAACACCTTCAACCACCAGGCCTTTTTCAACCAATGCCCATAGCAGAATGGAAATGAGACTTCATACCAATGGATTTTATTTCCGGGTTGCCCAAGACTAGGAAGAGGCATGATTCGATATGAGTGATTGTGGACAGATTAACCAAATCAGCCCATTTCCTGCTAATCAAGACTTCTAGCTCCGCCGATGATTTAGCCAAGCTGTATATTAAGGAAATCGTGCAGCTCCATGGCGTCCCGTTGGAAATAGTGTCGGACTGGGACACGCGATTCACGTCAATCTTCTGGACCCGCATCCAAGAGGCTATGGGGGTGAAGCTGAAGTTTAGCACCGCCTTCCACCCGCAGACAGATGGGCAAACCGAGAGGGTGAATCAGATATTGGAGGACATTTTACGGGCTTGTGTATTGGATTTTTGGGAGAGTTGGGACGATTGTCTCCCGTATGCCAAGTTCGCCTACAATAATAGCTTCCAAGCTAGCATCAGTATGGCGCCTTACGAGGCTTTGTATGGGCGTCCGTGCCGAGCCCCGCATTGTTGGGAGGAAATTGGCGAGAAAGTTTGCTAGGGCAGAACTTAGTGCAGATTACGACCGAAAAGATTGGAATAATCTGGCGCAGCCTCTTGACGGCTCAAAACAGGCAGAAAAGCTATGCCGACAAAATTTTTATCAAATAAAAAATAAAAATGAGTCAATAGTTATTGGGTAGAGACATTCTTAATTGAGAGAGAGGTTTTGGATCACTAGAAGGAGAGACTTAGAATTTGAAGCAGGGGACCACGTATTTCTCAAGATCTCCCCTATGAAGGGTGTTTTACGCTTCGGCAAGAAGGGAAAGCTCGCGCCACGGTTCATCGGGCCCTTCCAGATTGTGGACCGTGTTGGTACGGTTGCCTATCGCTTGACCCTACCCACGCCGCTTGTTGGAGTGCATAACGTCTTCCATGTATCCATGTTGAAGAAGTACGTTTTCGATCCTTCGCATATCATCAAGTGGGAGCATGTGGAACTCAAGGAGAATACCACATACATTCTCCGACCCACTCGAGTACTGGATAGGAAGGAGCAGGTTCTGCGTAACAAGGTCATCCCATTGGTCAAGGTACTATGGACTCATCACGACGAAGAAGAGGCCATTGGGAGATGGAAGCAGAAGTCCACAAGCATTACCCCAGCCTTCTCCAGCAATACGAACATGTACAAATATCGAGGACGAAATTTATTTATAAGGGGGTAGATTGTAACGTCCCGTCCAACCAGAACAGTGTCTTGAGGCGTCCACGTAGGATTTGTCGGAGAATCGTTTGTTTAAAGTACTCGTGGTGGGGTACCACGAGTTAATTAACTTAGATCTAGCTATTAGAGTAGACCCTTCTGGTCATGATCGGACCAAGTGCGGTTCGCCAAGCCAGATGGCCTGTTTACACTTAACAACAACCCGTGTGGGCTACCCAACGACCGAGGAGGGTTAGAAAAATCTGAAAGTTTGGAAAATCATAGATCTCACTAGGCTTGTGGTCCAATGCGGACTATAGACCCAGTGGACACCCATAAATGGAATCTGACACTTGCCAAATGCACCTCACCAATGTCAGATTGGAATCTGGCACTTGCAAATAAAATCGAGATACCAGGCGTTTCAGCCGTCGAATTTCTTCCAAATTTACGGTGAAGGTTTAATGTATTTTTCTACGCCCGTCCATAAAATCTGGGATCCGATCATGGCACGGTGACCGTCGATTGTAAATTGGACCCGTGCGACCAAACCCCATATCCGATCGCTCCTAAATTTTGCATGGCCCTTCATCGGGCCATAGAGCACCTATCCTATAAGGTTCATGGCCAGGGGGCCACCAGAGCCACCCTAATCACCGAAATGGGCCCCACAGGGCCATTTAAAGATCGGAACCGCATGCTTAAACCCCATACTCGTTCATCCGTTTGTTCTCAAACTTTGAATGACCCCTCATCGGGCCATGGGACACCTACACACTAAATTTGGTGGCCAGAGGGGTCTTAGGGCAGTCCCAACACTAATAGGGAGTCCTAAAGGACTATTTTAGGAAATTGTGGAAACTCAAGGCCAAAGGGCTCAACTCTAGCAAATAAATTCCTAACCCTTATCTCATAACTCCCACCATAACCACCATTGCTAAGGGAGTAAAGAGAGAGCAAGAGAGTAAAGAGAGAAGAAAGGGTGAGTGGAGAAAGAGCTTGGGTGGACCCTAGATCAAGGTGTGGCTCAACCCTTGCAACTCTATACCTCTCCTCAAGGAGAAACTCTCCACCCCTGCCACAACAATTGTCTGTTGGTCATCTAGGTAAGAAACTTCACCTCTTTCTCTTGAAATCCATGTATTGAGAAGGGTTTGGCTTAAATCTCTAACATGTAAGTGCTTGCTCTAGGGATTCTGGCCGATCAACCTCAAAGCCCTCATTCCTAGGTCGTTTTTCGAATCTCCAACGACCCATAGGTGCGGACTATTGTTCTTAGGTGGCCTAGCACCAATTTTAGTACGAGCTTAATGATTTTGTGTGCTTGGATGTTATATTTGAAATTCTAGAAAAACCCTAGGAAATTATATGTTTGTTGGAATGGTGTGGATGTACATGCTTAACTCTCTCATGATGTTGTTCTTGCCTCTCACATAACTTTGTGTATAGATGATTACATGCTCATGCATTGCTGGTTTTTCCATATGTTGTGCTTCATAATATGTATGATTCATTACTCTTATGCATATGATTTCTTGAGATGAAGTGCTTAACTTCCTTACAAATCCACATAACTCACATGTACTTTGTTTCATGATAGCGATAGCTTGCTTGTTAGGAGTATTTGATTTGTATGCTTGAGATGCATGAAAATATGATGTTGATATGCTAGTTGATGACTTGAATAGTTGGCATGTTAATGATCCTCTTCACCCTCTTGGGTCAGTCAGGAACATGATGAGAGACGGTAGTCCCATCGGTAGGACTACGCTAGGGCTAGATCCGTGGATTGGGCGGGAGTGTTCGGGTGGTTGTAGTTCGACTACATGGGTCCCTTGTACCCGAGGTCACTCGTCTCACGTTGGCCTGGCTCTTGCGGTCTAGCTTACTGTCTGACCAACCTTGTTTGTTAACCCTGGTTGCTCATACATGTATGGAACTTGGAATACCCTACAACCGTAAATGGCCCACCGATAACCGATTGCAACTGGTCCACAGTCTCGTGAGCTGGGTATGGTGGAATGAGACACTGTGTCCAAGCTGTCGGCCTATGCTGGAGTATCGCGCCTCCCCGTACTGACCGCAAGCGATCCCTTTCTCTCGGCACTCCTCATGTGCTTGAAGTCGAGGATGAGGAACCCGACGAGATCACTGACCGTGAGGTCTCGACCGCACGTGTTGATGGGGCCTTGGCCTCGCAACCAGCTTAGGGCATTGATACATGAGGTGTATCAGATTCTCCAACCTACTGGATGAATGGACTTAACTAATAATTCGGCTAACACGATCGCATTGCATCACATTAGTTAGAGTGACGACTCGGAAGTCAAGGTCGCTCTGAGGGAGCATTGTGGCAAGGGCATGCATCATATCATCCTGCATGCATGTGCATTAATAAGAGTTGTTAGGTGTGATGATTGACTGTTTTTCATTAAGTTCATATTACAATTGATGCCTGTTATAACTTAAGACTAATAGTACACACTGAGTTGATCACTCACTCCCACTCTTGGACGGTGTTTTAAAACACCAACAAGACTCTCTCATAGATGCAGGAGAGGCGGAGCAGGTGGAGCATGAAGATGCTACTTTCGAGGAGGAGGAGTTGTCATATTCCAGTTGATGGACAGTTTTTCACTAGCTGGAGAGGCGGGATCGGATCTCTGAG
The DNA here is from genome assembly GCA_030180095.1 of Magnolia changhungtana. Lineage (NCBI taxonomy): Eukaryota > Viridiplantae > Streptophyta > Magnoliopsida > Magnoliales > Magnoliaceae > Magnolia > Magnolia changhungtana. The sequence goes on along the minus strand of JASAUF010000546.1, from coordinate 8,976,763 downwards.
TAGTGAGCTCGGCTCCATTTATTTTGGACTCACTATTCTTTTGGAATTTTGTTGGGTGACGCCATGTGTGACCCCTTTATTCTTTTCGACATGTATATATATATATGTATTTGATTTTAGTCTCTTTCATTTCAGTAGACTTGTGTAGTGATGCTTCATGTTCTAGGAATTCTCAGATTTGCGCAATGAAAGCCGATTAAACGCATATTAACGAAATCGGTTATAAGTGACACTCGGGAACTCGGGAGTCGAGTGTATGCACGACCCTTGATTTCTAGGGTGTTACAAAAGGGCTCGTCACCTGATCAGTGTAGGCCTAGTTTATACTTTAGTTGCTACAGAAAGACTCGTCGCCTTAACGCAGTCTCAGAGTATGCTCGAGGTCATTATAAAGGGCTCGTCACCTGATCAGTGTAGGCCGAGAGCTCGAATACAGTATCCCATACCACCGTATTCGGCTCACGAGGCGGTATTGCTCACTGGTCACTACGGAGAGGTTCGTCGCCCAAGCGTAGGCCTACAGCTCGACCACGGTGTCCCATACCACCATGTCCGGCTCATGAGTCTTAGTGGATAGAAGTACCAAGGTTAAAGGGGTTTCCACTAGTGAGTTTGGTACCTTAGATTCAAGCAGTAGCATCCATACACGGTTAACATACATCCGGTCAATCGGGTTACTTGACGAGCTCGACTGGTACGAGCGTACATTGAGTTGATCGACATGAAGTGCGTATGCACTCCGTGTGGCCTAACCACTGTCGACAACCCAAGTACGACTCGGATTCATCGAACACGTCCCGTATGGCGAAACAACCTCAGCCACTAACTCGGAAATCATTACCGATCGTCTGGACTACGTCGTAGCCCCAAACACACTCCAAGCAATTGTATACGCATGTAGTAGCCAAAGATAGCATGTAACAACTAAAATCAAATGTAAACCTCATTTGAGCATTTCAACGAACACATAGTGTACATGTTAGCATACATAGACATTTCAACAGTAAATCACATAGTAGTATGATAGGTTACATAAAGGAAACTCTAACTATGTATAAGGGGATTGAGGATCCTATCACAACACCCTCATTAGGTACATCACATCAAGCATTTTCTCATTTAGGCAATTTATCAAACACTTAAACAACATATATTACATACATGTAATAAGTTAGTTAAAAACACATATTATAGCGAATCCTTTCATAAAGGAGTTGCTTCGTGCACAACGATCATACATTAGCAACAAATAATCATGTCAAGTACCAATCATAATTCCATATTCATTCAAAACATTTTAACATACACTTGGAATGCATTATAATCAATATAGTTTACATATATATGTAATATACGGGAAACAACGTATCTACGCATATGTGATAGCATTCAAGTCAGACACAAATCATTGTTGATATCGAAAGCCTTGAAAACCATAACCTAAATGTTTATAGTCCGCACCTTATGCTGGTAAACGCGTAACGAATTCAATTTAGACACTACGCCTTTGTCAACGGTAGAATGGCAACCTATAGCATGAATTAGGTTAGCTATTTTATCACTTACACTATCTGAAACCCTAAAACAGATTAGGGTGAGGTTTTCTTATCCAAGTACGGAGTCGGAATCGCCGGAAAAGCGATACAGATGTGGTGGTTAAGCACGTGGAGCGGCGAGATTGAGTCCTGAGAACAATCCCCCACATACTCTCTCTCTTTCCTTCTCTTTTCTCTATCTTCTCTCTCTAGGGTTTGCAAATTCGTATGTGAAGGGTGAGAGAGGGTTTAAGGCCTTATATAGGCCCAGAACTTACCGGAATGGCCCCAGGGCCATGGTATACTTAGGTTATGGCCAAAACCCATCTGTTTCGGCTCAACGGAGCACTTCTGGAGGCCCCTTTCCTGCATGCGGACGGACTTAAGCTCCCTGACATTAAATCTAGGTCAAACTAAGTTTTCAGTCCGATCGGATTTATAGATCGACCGTGGCGGATCAGTTTCAGTTCAACGGTCCTCGGAACTTGATCAGGTCCACAAGTACACTAACGTGTATATAAAATTTTTCCTGATCCGAGGGTGTAATTGGGTCAGATTCTGACGGTCTGAATCCTTAGATTTAGCCTGCAAGCGAACGACACAAATCTCTTAAACCTGAGTTCAATTTCTAAAGATATTCACGTTTCTCACACACTTCACTCCGGGCTCAAGCTGTGCGTTTCTGGATACTATCTCAATTTTATTTCTGAGATGGTTGTCAAGTTCAATAAAGTGGTCATAATGATTTAGTTCCGTGGTCATCGGACTTTTGACGTGCGATCCGGGTCCGATATGGAGTTTCAAAGTGTTCCCGAGAGCAACTGGGTTTTGAGATTGATCCTCGATTTTTAGGTAACGTAGAATTAGCGGTTCTACTCGTTTTGGGTCTTGCAGTTTGTATAAAAAGTGGTTCAACCTAATTTTACTGATTATTCAGTTTAGTACTTAACTAAATTATGCCTTAATTACGACAGAATATGGTCTTAGGGTAGCTCTACGCCCATTTCTAAAACTTTTCATTAGTATATTATTTTAATTATTTTTCTAGTAGTTATTTATCAAGTCTAATTCGTATCTACCAAATTTCATTAAATTTTATATTGTAGAAAAATTCTAAAAATTCTAGAAGCGGCAGCTGTCCAAACAATGAATTCCAGACAGTCGTCATAACGACCCATATTTAACTATATTAAAATTTTTATTATATTTTTTTACTTATTTTTATATGAAACTAGACTTATCACGCTTCAATCTGGCTTTTGAATCACCTAAATCGGAGTTATAATGAGGGAGATATGACTTTTTGAAGTCGGATGAAAAATGACAGAAAAATCGCAGAAAATAGGCCGCCCGGCCCGCTGGACCGGGGTGCGTCATGGTCCGCTGGATTGCAGGCACGGTGATGCCATGGTCAGCGCGGTGGTGCCGCGGTCCACTGGACCGTCCGTTGGTGATTCCGCCATGTGATTTTTTGAAATGGGCGTATCTTACGAACTGGGATGAGTTACTTGATGTGCAATATATGATTTTGGGGTAGGAGAAGATGATCTATTCAAATAACATATTTATTTTATGAGATTCCAAAAGGTTAATGGTCAAAAACCTATTTTATTTATTTATTTACTATTTATGGTAATCTTTAGTTTAAGTATTGTTCTTCATCACCTAAACTTTAGGATTAGTGTCTAATGTGAAATTACTTAGAAAAATTTGAAAGACAAGGTGGTGAAATGTGAGATTTTAAAGGAAATGGGTTAAAAAGGGATTTTGAACTTTGATATTGAGTTTTGAGAAGTTAATAAGGTATTTGGATCGACCCATTGCCTAAGGATGTTTAACTCCCGGTTGGCAAAAATTCGGGGCGTTATACTCGTGCTCAGCCTTACGGAATAAAGATCCTTTGTCAAATTTGACGTAACGACTAAGGATAATTCTTCATGCGACCTTGATTATATAGCTTGTACCCTTCATGCCATCAGCATAACTGACAAAGATGTACTTCTTAACCCTTTAGTCCAGCTTATCTCTCTCAACCGACGGTACATGAGAGTAAGCTTTACAAGCAAATACTCGCAGCCCTAAGTAGTCTACCTACTAACCACTCTACACTTCATTTGAAATTTTACATCCAATGACAGTAAAAGGGGACCGATTTACCAAGCAATAAGTTGTGTTAACAGCCTCAGTCCACAATTCTTTGCCTAACCTAGCATTGCTCATCATGCATTGGGCTCTCTCTAAGAGAGTCTAATTTATCCGCTTAGCCACACCGTTCTACTCTGGCGTGTGGCGTACTGTGTTGTGCCTCATAATCCATTCATCTTTATAATATTGATTGAATTCCCCTGAAGTGAATTCTCCACCGTTTTCTATCATCAATACTTTCACTTTTTGGCCTGACTGTTTTTTCACTATCGCCTTTCATTGGTTGAAGTTGGTGAAAACCTCGGATTTATTTTTCATAAATTAAACCCACACCCTTTTAGAGTAGTCGTCAATGAATGTGACAAACCATGATAATCCTCTACTAGAAACCATAAGCGATGGCCCCCATACATCAGAATGCATATAATCTAAAACCCATTTACAAACATGTTTCCTAGACTTAAAAGACAACATCAACTGCTTACCATATATACAATGCTCGTATATACTAAAATCAATGCTTTTAAAAACTGGAATTAAACAACATTTAGAAACTACCTTCATGCCTCACTCTCTCATGTGGCCTAAGCGCGTATGCCACATACGTACAAACGTAGAATCCGCTACATATGTTGCAGCTCCACCTGATGAAGTGCTTCTAATCAACCTATAAAGGTTTCCATTTCTCTATGCATTCATGACTATGAGTGCCCCATTTGAAACTTTAGGGACACGATAAAAAGCAGCGAACTTGCACCTAAGAGCCTCGAGTGGACCAAAAGATATCAAGCTTCTCCTCAATTCATGAACGTGTTTCACATCGATCAAGATATGCTCCACCCTATCAAACATCTTGATGTGCACCGATCCAACACCAATCACTTTACATGTATTATCGTTGCTTATAAATAGTTGGTCACCATCACGCTTATTGTTGCCGGTGAACCAATTTTGATGAGGAGTCATGTGGTACGAAGCCCCCATATCTAAAATCAATTCTCCGTCGTGAAAGTTCAACACGTGGTGTAATGGGTTTGCCACGGTTTATGTTGCGGAAGCTTATGTGGGGCTATTGAATGAAGGTTATGTCCTAGAGGAGGAGTAATTAGGACTAAATAAAATTTTCTATCTTTTAAGCACAATTGCCTACCTAAGCTGATATGCAAATTATGCTAAGGTAAGTAATATAACTCTAAGGCTTCCAAGCCAATAGAGGGTCCAATCACATACAGTATAAAGGATGTGTAAATTAAGTAAGTAGTGTGAGATGTGTGTGTGGGATGTGCTACCTATTTTCTCATAGCATTCATCTAATCATGCATTCATAAAATTAAATATTCAATTACATAAGCATAATTAAACAGGTGCGCAAATGACAATCTCAAACACAAGCATGTATAGTGATTTGGTTTCCCTATTCCACTCCCAGCGGACGTACTCAACCCATGAGTGTACCGGATTTTACTATAAGAGGTTTTAAATTAGGTTTACCAGTAACATTTACAATCCTATACAAGGACCGACTTTCGTAAAAGACTTTGTGTGGTTTTCTATAAGCTCGCTACAAAGCTCAGTCCTGCAAAAGAACCTACTGACGTTAACTCCCATTGGCGGCTCCCTCAAGAGATGTTAGTTGGTTTTTCTTAGGCTAACCAACAACATTGGTACTACATAAGGCCCTACGTTTACTCCGGTCGGAGGCTCCCATGGAGACTGAAACGCAAACACTTGTGTCGGTGGCCTACACAATGACTTAATTTATACTCTACACAAGAGCCAATATCCTACACAAGAACCTAGATTTAAGCCCTACACAAGAGTCAATCTCTTACACAAGAACCTGAAATTTAGGCCCTACACAATAGCAAATGTCCTACACAATAATTAACATAGGTCAAGATTGGCAATTCAAACTTTTAGATTCAATCATATACAAGAAGGAGTGTAAACAGACTCTTACATGTGATAACTTACTTGTCAGATTAAGTCTATTTTATAGCTCCGTATTGGGTAGCTTGATCATCGCTCTCCCGTGCTTCAATCAACTCCTCTTTACTCTGTTGATCATAATGTCGTTGTTTTGCTAAGGCTTCATCTCTAAGATCAAACATCTTTCATTGTTGCTCCAATACGGTGACCAAGATGATAGGAGATTTGGTTGAATCTCCTACAACAAATGGGAAGTTGTAATTTCTAGGGAATTCACCTAAATGGTTCTTCTAGCAGATTTAGACATGGATTTACCTATGGAGGTTAAGTCTAATTTCTAGAAAGTTGATGACTTTAAGTACATATTTAAGCGTAAATTATAAGAGAGAGTGTTACTGATTCGAACAAGCCTCGAATCCACTTCACAAGCCCTAGCTATGCCTTTGAAACCCTTAGGAACGAATTAGAAAGCCCTAAAATACTTCTCCCTCACCTTAATCTCGATTACATCGATATATAGGCTATCACAACTAGAATAGGAAACAAATCCCACACTTACACAATTCTGCAAGCATCTTCGATGACATTGACGATCTATCGATGATATTGAATTTTCTTCGATGACATCGAGTAGCAATACTAAAAATTTCTAGCAATCAACATGAATTTTTTCAACGGGACTTCGATGTCATCGAAACCTCTTCAATAGCATTTCGATGGCATAGACGGACCATCTTATTTACAAATTTAAGACATCAACAACAGCACGCATGTCAGAAGTGTGACCATCCATGAACCCATAAACTCATCGCCTGCAAGCAACACACCACAACTCTTAGTATGTGTGCCGTTTAAACGGTAGCCCCACTATGAAGATCACCCTTTTCAAAAATCAGGTTGATCCACTCTCTAGGCAGGCCATACCAGCAACGGGCATCAGCCATCAGGGTCCGTTCTCTTGACGCTGTGGCTTATCTGATGAGCGGACCTGCATGGTATGATCTTCATTGTGCCATTTAAACCCCAAATAAATGGTATCCCTGCGGGAAATATGGAATGATGCCACAAGTTGTGGTGGTGTTGCATCCCAGCGATCGCTCCTCACATAGAACCCCATCTACGGATTGTGCCGTCCATTCGTTTTTAACATGAAAGTTTGCTACTTTTAAAACTTTTCTCGAAGGGGTGCTTTTATCGGACGCGGATTGGATACTGACAGGTAGAGTAGCGAGACTCCCTAATGAAGTGAAGTGACGTCATAAAGTCCTGTGGACCCACCATGATATATGTGTTGTATCCCCAGCGTCCATTCATTTGGAGATATTATTTTAAGGCAGGACCCCAAAGAACGAGGCAGATCCAAAGTTTTAGTGGAACCCACCGCAGGAAACAGCGACAAGATTGAGGCCCACCGTTTAAACCTTCCTAAGACCCATCATGATGTTTTTTCGAAATCAGACTTGTTCAAAAGTTAACAAAGACATTAAACAAGGGAAAACATAAATATTTGCTTGATCGAAAACTTTCGTAGCCTTTAGAAGTTTTTAACGGTGGTGTCACTCTCCCCACTGCTTTCTGTGGTGGGGTCCACTGGAGCTTTGGATGTGACTCATTCTTTGGATTTTACCCTAAAATGATCTCTTCAGATGGCTGATGGATGGATGGTGTGGATGCAAAACATATATCATGAAGGGACCCACAAAACTTGGTGACGTCAGTTCAGTAGCAGCCTCGCTACTCAACAGTATCCAATCCGCACTTTTATTTAAGGAGTGCTTTTATTTGCTCCATCGCTTAAAAGCAGGACCCTCCTGTTGAGGAGACTTGGGATGCAAGCAAATAACAAAGTTGCCGTTGCGGGAGGAAAAAAAAAAGAAGAATAGGTGCGGCCCACCACATTGATATAATTATTTTATATACACACGGTTCATATGTTTTGCCTGATCATAGATCTTAGGGAATGAGCGAAAAAATGAAGAAGATCAAAAACTTAAATCACGGGTGGACCCTACTATTAGAAATACTGTAATTAAACGCAATACTGGTGAAAACTTACTAGGCCCACTGTAATGTTTGGGAATTGTTTATTTGACACCTATTGATAAGGTCACATGGTTAGTTTTGAATTATGATGTAATATTTGCCAGAGATCTACATCATCAATTAGATGCACCTTTCCATGGTGGCCATGAGCTTAAAAATCAGGCCAATCCATAGCGTCGGTGGGCCACACCATATATATCAATTGAGAGTTGATGCACCCCCACTGAAACATTCATGATTGTTTATAGGGCCTATGGAGATGTGGCTCAGACATCTAATCCATCCATTGTGTGTGTCCCACTTAGATGAGGGTTCACACTAAATTTCAGGCCATTCCAAAAATCAGGTAAGCCCTACTAAGTGATTTAGATGTTTTATGCATGATTTTACATAGTTTCAGTTTGTATGGACCACCTGAGTTTCAAATACGTTTGATTTTGGGACATCTCGTAACCTAAAAGGACACACAAAATGCACGGTGTTGATGACCAACACACATGAGGTGGGGCCCACAGATCTCGAACTCATGGGTTGTTCCCATAAGGTCACTTGATCATATACATGGGAGATTCCATGAGGTCGATATCTGTGGGCCCCACTTCGAGTATTTGCCCACTAATGAACAGTGGCAAACACAGCCTTATAAATCAACACTAACACAAGACCACAGCCCAAAGTCACCCAACCAAAACAATGGCATCCAAGCTAAGCTTAAGGCTTGTCCTAAACAAGAACACAGGAGAGGTTTTATTTGGAGAAGCTGGAAAAGATTTCATAGATTTTCTGTTCAGCCTCCTAGCATTGCCAATTGGGTACGTTTCAAAGCTCCTCACAAAGCAACGCATGGTGGGAAGCACTGCAAGTCTTTATAATAGCTTTGAAAATCTCACCGTTGATTACATGCAACCCAACTTTGATAAAAATACCATCCTCAACCCCAAGACGTCTATTCCGATGAGCGGTCAGAATCCTCCCCTTCTGTTGCAAGATGGTGCTTCCACCACATCAAATTACTACTCATGCTGCAGCTACCGCAAGCGCAACTACGGCAAGCGCAACTACAGCAATCACTACTTCATCACAGATGTTAAGGACGCGGTATGTGAATCTTGCAACCAAATAATGGCTCAGGAGTTTGTCTATGTTAGTCCTAAAGGTGTAGCATCAGGATCAGACGGTGGAGGAGGGTATGTTAAGGGTGTGGTGACTTACATGGTGATGGATGATTTGGTGGTGACGCCCATGTCTACCGGATCAAGCATTTCTCTACTCAACGAGGACCAAGTCAAGGACGTAAGTGCACTCAAGGAGAAGGTTGTAGAAGTAGGCATGGATGAGGTATTGCATCTCTCTTACTCTATAAGTTTGTATAAGTGCGTCCATCTATCAGTGATCCAAACCATTGATTCTATGGACCTCATGCACCAAAATCCATAAATTGGATAGAGTTGGACGATGAGGTTGGGTTAATGTTGTTTGGACAAAATTTCTAAAGTTACATAGAACCCCACATTTTGTGTTTGGAAGAAATAATTGTGGAACTCGTCTTACATGCTACAAAAAAAACCGATTGCATATGTTAAAAGTGTCACATGTGCTTACTCAACATAAACATGGTGGCCCAACTGAAATGGACTTATATGATGTAAGATGCATATTGAATTGAATTGATATAGACCATCCATCATGTGATTCTCACTGCTAATTTTCAGCCATCTTCATCAAATAGTCTTAATCCTGCTATTTATTTTTTGAAAACATGAATGGTCCATACTGATCATGCTAGAAAAAGTTGGTTCATTGATATGAACCAAAGTGGGGTCTGCACATCCTTGTGTCTCTTAAAATTTATCAGGACATTGGGGAAAGCTAACGTAGTGACAATATCCCATATTTATTAAATGACACATGGCATGTGATCCACCTCTAACTTAGTGTTAGGCCAGAGAAGAAGAATTATGGTATCTACTATGTGAGTGGAACTCTAAACTTTGTTCAAGTGAACCATTTCACTACGAAGAAGGATCTATTAGGCGTAGTGTTTGCTTTGTTTAGGTCCTACTTGATAGGATCTAAGATCATCACTTTTACTGACCATGCAGCATTGAAGTACTTTTTTTTCCTAAGAGGATGCCAAGCCACGTTTGTTAATATGAATCCTTTTTATCCAAGAGTTCAACATAGAAATAAAAGATAAGAAAGGAGTAGAAAATATAGTGGTTGACCATCTCTCTCACATCGCAAATGTGAAAAATTCATGCAATTGGATGATCCTAACCTTTATAATGTGCACTATTTTGCTACATCGATTTTTGCAACCCATAGATAAGATGATTAGCATTATCAAACTAAACTTAGGTCACACTTGTACGTACTAATACTTCTACAATATTGATCATATCATGTGGGATTCAATATTTATATAATTTTATCTTATTATATTTGATGCATGATTTATTTATAATTCCCTTTGTTAGGGTTTGGATCTTTTAAGGGCTTCCTTGGAGTCGAAGACAGTACTCACTGACGTCTTTGGAGAGAAGTCAAAGAAAGAGCCGGTGATGTAAAAAAAGAAAAAAGGAAGAAGAAAAAGAGTGTGCACCCAGCATCTCCTATTGTAAATTGGTGTTGTGCGGGAATCTTATGTGCATTTTCCACCTTAGAATTTCCCAATAACATTAAATGATGTTGAGAGATATTAGTTATGAAATATATTTATATGTACTTTTCCTTTTTATAAGTTTTTAAAAACATTTGGTGGGAAATGTTTATGGTGTTAAAGAAGTACTGCAGTTTTAAGTTCAGATTGACCATAGTAGTTTAAGTGCATTCTTAAACCGATGGTTTTATTTCAATGATCAAAATCATTTATATAATGAGACTTTCTCTCAGTTTCTTAGATTGGACTATTTTAAACCCATGACCATTTCACTCTTTTCACAGCTTGACCTTAGATCTGACTCGGGCCAATCCTATAAGGCCAGGGCCAACCTTTTTAGCCTGATCATGGCTAGGGCTAGGGGTATGAGTGGGGTAGGGCCACTTGGTAATTTATTAGGATTTGTTTCATTTATGAGATTCTGGTGCTCTAGTAACACATAAGTGGCCCCAATATACCACCATGACCCTTGTATACCCTCTAAAGCATGGAGGAACATATAATTCCATTGGAGTGACGTCAGAGATAATCAAGAAAATAAAATCATAACTCCCTAATATTTTATAAAGTGGTCCAAATTTAGTTGACCCCAGGCACATTGAGGTTCTTTTGCCAAGTCACTTAAACATATGGCAGTCAAATCATTGATCTGGACCATCCGTTATGTTTGTTCTACTTCTTACAGGCCAGCATAAAAAAGAGGATGGACACAACTAATCCAATCAATCCATTTGTGATAAAATTAAAATAATTCTTTTTTGTAAAAAATTAATGATATTTTGAAAACTAAAAATAAATAATATTTTGGCAACTACTTTATTTTGAAAAATCTTTTAAAATCTAACAGGATCCCACTTGCACTGATTGATACCCTCGGGGTACTCATCATATCCTTAGTCTGGATCACCTAAATCTTCTACATTTACAATTGTCTACTATGCTGATGTCTGTTTTATTTGTAAATTGGTTTTTTGGGGTTTGGTCCGTAATCGAAGACAGAATTCAGCGGTGGCTTCCGAGTAAAGCTATAAGCCATGGAGTAGCTGGAAAAGACAGCAGCACTCTATAACAAACAATCTCCCACCGTAAACCAGTGTTGGGGTGGGAATTCCTTTGCACATTATCTGCCAGTTTTCAATTTTTTATTATTATTATTATTATTATTATTATTATTATTATTATTTAATTTTAAAAACCATGCATTGGGATTTTCCAATACCATTAATGAATGGTAGGTAATGAATTATGGTGTACTGCTTTTTTTTTTTTTTTCTTTTTCTTTTTCTCTTTTTATTTCGAAACATTTTGGGTGGAAATGTTTATAGTGTTTGATCCGTCATGGAGTTCTTCAAATGAACTCTGTTTATTTTGGGATTTTGATGTTGCATAATGTCTGTAAATGTTGGATATATCTAGCTCAAATCCCGAACGTCCACAGGCATGTTTTGCATTGATCATAATCCAAAAACCACACTTAATAGATGATCATAATGGTCAGTTGTGGTGAAATAAATCTAGGTTTGGATCTGCCTCATTTTTGGGCTTGTACCCTAATGATACGAAAAATTGGATGGACGATGTAGATAAGACCCATACATCACCATGGCCACTCAAAGCTCCTGCCCGTTCCCAGCTGGGACGGGCAAGGGTAGGACATGATCCGCGTCCGTTAATGGGCGGGCATTGATTGGACCCTAGCCAATCCTAGCCTGGCCCGCATGGTAGTACCTTAGCCCAAGTCTAAGCTAGCGGGACTTATGATAGGCCAAAATGGACCAACCTGAGACCGGGTTTGTAAGTTAATAAGTCACCCAGCTTGAGTTCAGTTCTAGCCTAATCCTTAATTTATTATTATATTTAAAATTGTTATTCGAAGCCCAATAATAAAATATTATTTGCTCTTTAAATTAAATAAAATTAGAATATAGGAAAATATTAATTGTCATAAATAAGCTATCTAATGTGTATCCGTCATTACATATTTGAAATGTACATTGAAAAAAAGGAAGAAGTTTTAAATAATACCCTTGAAATGGGCCAAGTTAGGGTTAGAAGTTTTAAATAATACCCTTGAAATGGGCCAAGCTAGGCTTTATAGACAAGGTGATGAGCCTTTATAGACACCCAAGTCTAGCCCAATTTAGTAAGGGCCGTTTGATTTTTTTATTTCTGATGTTAAAACAAAGTAAATAGTATTTATTATTTATATCATGTAAATACTATTCAATTTTAGTTTTCATTATTTTTAGAGAATTTTCCATATGACTGCCTGCCCTTTTGTCTATAGACTAAAAACCTCCTGCCTTTAAAGTATTTCTCACAACCCGCATACCTATTTCAAATAGGTCCTAAGGCCGCTTCCACTAATATATTCTTAACATGTGCAGCCGTTAATTGCATGAACGTCACGGCATATAGACGCATGGGAATAGGTGGGGTCCATGATGTTGTGGCTTATCCATGCCGACCATCTGTTTTACCGTATCATTTTATGGCATGAGCCCAAAATTGAAACATATCCAAAGCTCAAAGGAGTCATAAACATCAAAGGAAACTGTGGGGGCTAATGACAACCATCATTGAAACCCTCATGGTGGGCCTCACGCAGGTCTTCCCATTCCTTGCTAGAGACGGGCGGGGGCAGACACAAACCGCTTCCATCGTACGCAGTGAAGGCAACAACGCCGGCTATAGCCACAATTAAGAACGATGAAAGTGGATTTAGGTGCTTGGTGTAGTGTATTGGTCTACACACATGCATCAAATAGTAACCCTATTATGGTTGTTGGATAATCCAACCCGTCCAAATAGTTGATTTAATCATAGAAAATTTCACTCACTAGGACTCATGTCCGTTGTTTCTACATTTTCGTTAGTAGGAGCCGAAGGCATCATGCATACTTTATACCCATTTTGTGTAATTCTCTAGACCAATGATGTCATAGTTGCTGTCATGCAATATTGTTGATAGCTAAAAATAGAAGTGTACACAAGTTGAACCGAGTCGAGATTGGCACGACTCTACTTGGCTCGGCTACTAGCTGATCCCAGCTCGAACTCGGCTCCGCTCGGTCCTCGAACCTGACTAGCCAGCTCGACTCGGTTCAGTCAGCAGCTCGGGCCAGTTCGAGCCAAGATCGAGCTTGTGCGACATTTTCACGAACACATGGAGTGCACTTTCAATTTCTTACTATATGTAAAACAATAATAGTTGTTTACAATTATTTCATCAAACACCTTGTAGGCAACATCAAAATTAAGAAAAAAATGGTATTTGTTTCCTATACATACCTTCCTTGCCACCAGTCGACACTTCATTGAGTTATTTCATCATACACTTGGTGAGCAACATCAATATTAAGGTAACCGAGTCACCAAACTGGTTCGATCCAAGTTTGAGTCAAGTTGGGGTTTGATCCGAGTCGAGTTGAGCTTGGGAAAGCTCGAACTCGATTAGAAATTTTTCCGAGCTCGAACAATTAGCTTGACTCGGCTCGAACTCAGTTTTGAACCGAGTTGAATTGAGCTTTTTTGAGTCAAGTCAAGCGAGCTAACCGAGCTAACTCAGTTCATGTACAACGCCAGCAAAAAATGAGGTAGATCCATAACTCAACTGGGCCTCGTGATAGGAAACAATGGGAATTGAACGTCCATGGTTGAAAATTTTATAGGGCACGGGGTGCTTGTGAGAAATTCACATGGTCCATCCATATTGACAGATCATTTTATGGCATCATGCCCATAAAATAAGGCCAACATCAAGGGCAACACATAAGGAAATAGTGGGATTAAACGCTCATTGTTAAAACATTTTAGGGTCACCGTGGGGCTCACTTTGAGTGTTGAATCTCTCTCATTTTTTGGCCATGCCCTAAAGTGAGGTAGCAAAATAAATGGATGGTGTGGAATTTTCACAACCTCAAGGTAGCCCTGCATGGTCGAGGTTAGGTTGGCACGGCAATCAAGCATCAATAAAATTTTGTAGAGAGGTTCTCGGCATTTAAAGTCCAGACAGGGAGGGTTACCCCTGCATTAGGTGGGCCCCACCATGATATTTGTGACAAATTCACTGCGTACTTCCATTGGTTTTCTAATATCATTTTAGGGCATGCGCCCCAAAACGAGGCTAATTCAAAGCTCAGATGCGCCAAAATAACAGAAAAAGAGAGTATTGAATGACTACTGTTAAAACATCCGTGGGTTACAAATTGTTTGTGACAGATCTACCCTGTCCATTTGTGTTTTCAGATCATTTTAGGGCATGGGCCAAAAATGATGCAGATCTAAAGCTTAAGTGGTCCACAGAATAGGAAACAGTTGGAATGAACACCGACTGTTGAGGTATATTGGAGCCATTAAGGGGCCCACTTTGAACTATGGATGTGGCTCATTTTTTCTTTTAAGAATGCCTTAAAATGACCTAAAAAACAGATAGACGGGATAGATTTCTAACAAACATCAAGGTGGGCTCCACGTATGGTCCAAGTTAGGTTGGCATGGCAATCCAGGTCAATCAATGTTTTTTTTTTTTTTTTTTTTTTTTTTTTGTTTAATTTTACGCACGCACACTCACACACCCCCACACACGCACACACTCACTCCCTACACCGGGGGAATGTCACCCCCCCCCCTATGGATACTCGAACCCTGGAACGGGAGTTGAAACTCCAAGGAGTCTACCATCCGTCCAAGAGTAAGGATCCATCCAGGTCAATCAATGTGCGTCTGGAGGTTTGGATGAAATTTAAGTCAACAGTGAGAGTTGGTTGATCATAATTGGGGCTCATTATGATGTTTTTGATAAATCCATTCTGTCCATTAGATTTTTCAACTCATTTTAGGGGATGGTGACAAAAATGAGATTTATCCAAAGATCAAGTGGAACAAGGAACATGAAACAGTGGGAATTGAACGCCAACCATTGACACGTTTGCAGGGCATGGAATGTTTATGACAAATCCACCCTGTCCATCTGTTTTTCAGCTCATTTTATGCGATGGCCCCCAAAAACGATGCCGATACCAATATCCAGTCGGCCACACAATAAGAAAAAGTGGGATTAAACTCTTACTGTTGAGATGGATTATGTCCATCTTGGAGCACATTCTGAGCTTTAGATCTGTCTCATTTTTTAGTCCATGTTATAAAATGAGCTAGAAAAACATATGAATAAAATGGATTTATCACAAATGTCAAGATGGGCTCCCCGTGTGGTCTGGGTTAGATTGGCACGTGATCATGTGCCATGGAGGGAAAATTGCAAGTGCAGTAATGGGAGCTAGTTTCGTTAATACGAAAATACAAAAATTTACTCATATACATAAGTAACAACAGTAAGTGCAATGACAACAGTGAAAACCATAGGCGGTTTAGAGCAATAATTTAAAAGTATAAGGTTCTAAGTCCATAGTCCAAAATGCAGGGGTACATATGAAAAAATCCCTTATTTTTATTTAACGAGGTTTGAGAATTTTTAAAAAATTAGAAAATATGTAATCATGATATATTCTCGCCGTTTGTTTTTTTAATATTTCCAACTAATTTAATATGTACTTCGTTCGGTGATCCAACATATCCAAGCCATCGAGCTTCATATAAAATTGACCGAGTCTAACATGAAATTGACCGAGCCTAACATGAAATTCACCAGGCCTAATATGAAATTCACTGAGCCTAACATGAAATTCACCGAGCCTAACATGAAATTGACCGAGCGATGTCATGTGAAATTGACTGACCCTTACATGAAATTGACCGAGCTAACATGAAATTGACCGAGCGACGTCACGTGAAATTGACTGACCCTAACATGAAATTCACCGAGCTTCACATGAAATTGATCGAGCCTAACATAAAATTGACCGAGCTTCACATGAAACATGAAATTGACCGAGCTTAACCTGAAATTGACCAAGCTTCACATGAAATTGATCGAGCCTAAAATCAAAGCATATCCAAAGATCAAGTGGATCATACCACATGAAACAATGGGGATAATGATTTCCACTATTGAAACCTTGCTAGGCCTCACAGTGATGTTTATTTGCCATCAAGCCTATTTATAGGATCATGTAGACATGGATGAACGGAAAACACAAATACCACAGTCAACATACTTCACTTAACGGTCATTTCCATGCATTTCACGGTCAATTCCCTTCACTTCACGGTCATTTCCAGGCATTTCACGGTCAATTCGCTTCACTTCACGGTCATTTTCATGCATTTCACGGTCATTTTCAACAATTCCGTTTGCATTCATGGTCATTTCCATGCATTTCACGGTCAATTCCCTTCATTTCACGGTCATTTCCATTCATTTTACGATCAATTCTATGCATTTCACGGTTAATCCCTTCACTTCACGGTCATTTCCATTCATTTCACGGTCAATTTCGGCGATTCCCCATCACTTCACGGTCAATTCCATGCACTTCACGGTCAATCCCGTCAATTCCCCTTCACTTCACGGTCATTTCCATGCATTTCACGATCAATCCCCTTCATTTCACGATCACCATAACATTTATTTTCCATCCAATCTATTCACAAGGTCACAAAGACCTGTCCAAAACTTTTGTGACCCCTAAAAGTGTTTCAATGGTAGACGTTCAATCATGCCTTTTACAGTGTGGTCCACTTGATAGCTAGATCTATCTTATTTTTCATCTCAAGCCTTAATACGAGTTCGCTAAATAGATGAACGGTTTGGATATAACACATACCTCATAATGGGACTCACAAAAAGCAGTGGGGATTACAACAAGGGAAAAAAAAAAGACCAGGTTGGGATCCAGTCAACTGGGCCAATGGCTACAGATTATAACCGTAGCCATAACTGTAGTAATTCTTATCGCTACGGTTATAGCTACGGTTATAATCCGTAGCTACTGACACAGTCGACCGGGTCTCAACCTGGTCGACCTCGACTCGCTAGCTGAAATGCGTAGGACTATGGTTATGATTATGGTTATAATCCGTAGCCACTGACCTGGTCGAACGGATCCCAACCCCGTCGACCCCGACTCGCTGGCTTTTTGTTTCATGTTGTAATCCCCACCACTTTTTGTGGGTCCCATTATGAGGTATGTGTTATATCCAAACCATCCATCTATTTGGTGAACTCGAATTAAGGCTTGAGACGAAAAATAAGATAGATCTAGCTATCTAGTGGACCACACTGTAAAAAGCAGTGGAGGATTGAACGTCTACCGTTGAAACCCTTTTAGGGTCCCAGAAGTTTTGGATTATTATGAAATTTGTTTTTCCTCTTCATAGAGGTCTTTATGACCTTACAAATAGATTGGATGGAAATTAAATGTTATGGTGGGCCCTACAAATTTTTTAACGTTGAAAATTAATTTTCCGACGGCTACGTGGTGTGGTCCAATTGATCTTTGGATATGTTTTTTTTTTTTTGATAATGCTCTGAAATGATCTCAAAATATGGATGAACGTTGTGGATATAATAAATACATAACTGTGGGGCCATGTAACTTTGATATCTTTTGAACCGTTCGTACAACTCGAAGTTCGAGGAGCATCAGCGCTCGTCTTCGAGCACCAAGCAATCCGCTTCCAGAAGGAAAAGCAGGGGCATTTTCGACCTGAGAAATGGGGCCATACAGCTGGGGCTTGTTCTTGGGAGGTAAAAAGCAAGTGGGCTTAAAAAGGTTGCTGGGCCATATATGGGTCATACAGTTGGAAATTACCCATAAAGAAATATTGATCAACGCTTCAAATTAAAAGTTCTCATAAGGATTAAAAAAGAATAAGTACCAGCCACTCTTTTGCCGCCAAAGTCTCTCATGAATAGAAAATCTGAACCGTGTAATAGGCTTGCCACCCCCACGATGATCTCTCGATCCAGTGGGACACATCATACAGCCTATCGTATTACTTGATAGGCCTATTTTAATAATAAGTGATTTTCACCGTGTCATCTGGAACAATGATGTGGGTGAGACACTGATTGCAGGGCCACCTCAATGTATGCATTGTATATCCATGCCATTCATCTGTTTTTTTTTCCAACTTACTATAAGCCATGGTCTTAAAATTTAAATAGATATAAATTTTGGGTGGACTATTAAAAACTTTTTATGAGCTATGAAAGTTTTGGATAAAGTTGATATTTTTTCTGTTCAATTGCCTCATTTTTTGCATTCATTTGTGGTAATGAGGCCAAATTTGAGTGGAGGATGTACTTGTCGGATGGACCTACACCTTTACAAGATTATTTTGTATTTACGTAGAAATTTGGACGTCCTCCTTAGACCATTTGAGACCTGCAAATGAAAATAAAGATGGAGACCCTGGTTGCAGCAAGGGATCCTCCGATGTCAAAGTCATACGAGTAAGCTAGGTATAGTAGAATATAAGGTTTTTGGGATTATTTTCTAAGTTGGATTGCGTGTACCTTTCACCATTAGGGATGATCCTATTTATATGTGAGAGATGGTGGTGGCATAGGGGATGATCTCTCTATTTAGCAGGAGTGTATTGTATAGGGATTCGGATCTCAGGCTTGTCGCAATGATCTTTCGAAATCTTTGGCGAAGATCTCGGACAGACCCGTGTTGCAGTCATTTCCCGAGATCTTTGACTGAGATCTTGGGCGAGTAGTCTTGGTAATATTTGGACAATCAGTACCAGGTCAGAACTAGTAGAAGCGCACAGTAGGAGGTCGAGGTGGAGAGTCCAAGGTGACTTATACGGTTGCTTTTGAGAGCAGTTTACCGACCTTAATTCTCTAGTGAACCGTGGTTGAGTTTTCCCTCGGTATCAAGCAAATGGTTGACCTGCCAACCTACCTTTGTCGAAGCACAGAGGCCGAGGTCATTTCCTTAGCGAAATGTGGATGGATTCGGGGGTGACCGTCCTCTTCATCTTATTGCACGGGGCATGAATTGTTCTCAAGAAATGACCCGAACAGCAGCTCGGAAATGTATGAGACTGTGGAAGAGCTCGATGTCTGATGGAAGTGGGTACTTCATCTTCTGGTAGCTGAGCTCGTGTTACGCACGAATGTCTGACCTAACCTCGTCTTCTTGGCCAGTCCATTTTTACTCATAACAATAAGCCCCCTACTTTCGAGCATGCGAAGCAGGCTCAAGAAGTAAGTCGAAGTTGGTGAGGTCGGACATTCTTGCACATGGGGCATCGAGCCTACTTGTCATTAATGTGAAATAAGGTGGTGTGCATGGGAATCGAGGCGTATTCACAATCATGATACGACATGCTCGAGGTGGTGTGCCTCGGCTCAAGGTCTTGTGCGCTATCAGGGCACTTGTTTGGTCAGTATATGGGGCGCTAACACATGGCGTATTCTAGAAAGTCAAGTTGACTAGTGAGTGAGAGAGGTCCACGTGTCCAAGCGCGGGCATTGAGGGGCCATTTTGGTTGCCGCATTAATCGTATGAATGGGTTTCCTATAAAAGGGGGGAGCCCTAATCGTGTAAGGGTTATTTGGCCTACTGCTTCTCCCTGACTTAGGCAATTTCCAAGCGGTTTCCAACGATCTTCAAAGGCCTTCTTCTCCAGTGAGCTTTGTCTCCCCACCCCTTCTGTTTTTCACTTTTCTTTTAGGTCCCTGGTTCCCGACTGTCATTCCAGTCGAAAAAATGTCAAGTTTGTCAGACTAGTGGGGGGAATCATTCCAAGATGATGGAGGGCCGGAGGAGATCTGCCGGAGAATCTGTCATCTCCTTTGGTGATGATGAGCGATAGGGATTCTCAGGCGTCCCACGGGTCAAGGATGGCCGCTCAGTCCTTAGCCGAGCAACCAATGGACGTAGAGGGGTCTGCCCCAGCTAGGGAGGAGGCCGATTAGTCTTCGTCATAATCAGAAGAAACCAGACCAATCGGGTCGACGCCGACTGGATCTGACCTAGTACGGATCAGGTCGGAGTACCACATTCTAGACTTAGTGGTGCTCCGAGCTCCTGTACTTAGTGAAATTCCAAGCGAGCCCAAGGACGACGAGGTGGTCATATTCATGGTCGCCATCTAGTGCAGCTTGAGGCGGAAGCGGATTGTGTACTGAGTAACTCAGTATGCTTAGCGTACTGAGTAAACTCTGTGGGTTCCACAATCATTCATGCATTTTATCCACTCCGGCCATACATTTTATCAGATAATTTTAGGTGTATTCACAAAAAATTAAGAATATCCAAAAATCAAATGGACCACAACACCGAAAACAGTATCAATTGAACATCTACCATTTAAAATTTTGTGGGGGCTATAGAAGTTTTAGATCAATTTGATATTTGTGATTTCACTTCATCTATGTCTTTGTGATATTGTTAACAGGTTGGATGACAAATAAACATCACCGTTGGCCATAGAAAGGTTTCAACGGTGGAAATCATTATTCCCACGATTTCCTGTGGTATGATCCACTTTAGCTTTAGATATAACTCACTTTTGGGCTCAACCACTAAAATGATTTGAAACAACAGATGGACGGAGTGGATAAGACAAATACATTCACGGTGGGCCCAACTAAGTTTACTCAGTACGATAAGAGCGTACTGAGTAACTTAGTACACAATCCGATTTCACTTGAGGCTCCCCTCTCCATCGCATAGTCAAGGAGGTCCTCTTACACCTAGAGTTAGCTCTTGGAAAAATAATCCCGAATGCCTTGAGGGCCTTGGTAGGGTCGTCCATTCTCTTGGCCAACTCGAATAACTTGAGCTGACTGTGAATGAGTTTATCCACCTATGCCAGGTGAAGTCCAACCCATACCATGAGTGTTGGTATTACTTTTCGGCCTGGCTGCACACAGGAAAGCCCATTATCACGGACGCCCTAACCTCGAACAAAAATTGAAAAACTAAGTGATTATGGATGTCAGAAGATTTAATCATTTACCCCATAAATTAGGCTGATCAAAATATTAGGTGTACCACACCATGGGAAAACAGTAATGATTGGCCGTCTACCATTAAAAATCTCCTACGTCCCACTGTAACGTTTATTTAACATCCAACTTGTAGATTAGGTTATATGGACCTGGCTGAAGACAAAAAACAAATATCACCTTGATCCAAAACTTGTGTTGTAACACCCCGTGTTCTCAGGACCCAAGTATGTGACTCGTTTCCCAAAAACCCGAGTGTTAACCTATAGAGAACCAAATTCCATATATATATATATATATATTTTCATCAGAGTTAGTAGTTTAGTGTAGAATGGACAAATCAATCATAAAGAAAAATTTGAAATTTCATTTAGAATATACAAAAGGCTGCCCATAGTGACTTATACAAACTGATGTCTCTGAAATTAACAAATTAATACAGGATTTACATGATTTAATACATGAGAAGTTATAGAATGCATGTAAATTTGAGTCGCAAGACCGCACAGCTTCTCGTAATAATACAGCCGTGCATCCCTAACACTTGTACCCGGCTCATCATCAGTCTGAACTTGAAAATTTCTTAAGCCACCTGTGCTACCTGTATGATTATATATTTAATGAATGAGTGGCCAACTCAGTGTAAATTTTCTTCAAGATTACACACCGCCGCCTTAGCTAAGTATAGTTTAAAATAACAAGACATTCAAACAAAACAGAATATAGACTTATTTAAATGCATGGATGTGTGAATGCACATCAACCTGAGGATGCTCACCCAGTCGGACTTGGGCTGGTCACCCATGCAAAAGATTGGTCACCAGCGTAGCATATCTTGTACAGTATGGTGCCAAGTCATCGTACATATCTCGTACGTAGGTCGCTAGCGTAGCATATCTTGTACAACATAGTGACCAAGTGTCGATAGTCAATGGTCTGGGAGCTAGGAAAACGATGCTCCAATAAAAGGACACGTGCTACAGTATCCAGAATTAGCCACTCGTCATCGCCAATATGTTATGAATGCATGATTAGCCAAACCATTATCATTCCAATTACAACCAGTTATTTTAAGTAACTCAATAGTCACTACGGGGGGCTCGTCACCCAGCGTAGGCCGACAACTCGGGCATAGTGTCCCATGACCACCATCCCCGGCTCATGAGGTCTTCTCATCTTAGAGTGTTTAACAGAACCCATTGACTAGTGGTCAATCAAATTCAATACAGAGGAAAATACAATCGCATGGTTGTATGAGAATGAATTATTAAAGCCACAAGGGCAAATACCAAATCTTGGGATAAAATAAGTCAGTGCGGTAAAAAGGGTATAGGTAGGGCAACATTAAATCAGGGCGGTAAAGAGTTCATCCTAAGGCCATGTAGGCGAAAACATCCCATGAATGGTAAATTCATATTAATAACCCACCACCAAAGTAACCACCAAGTCAAGGGTCTATTTATACACATTCAATCTCGTTACACCCTAAGTGTGGGCTCATATACACAAGTGAAAATTTTTCACTAGTAGGTATAGTGAAATGAGTTCCAAGCAACTTGCAACAATTCATGTGAAGGCATTCAATGATAGCATGACGCACATATGTTAAACATTTGATTTATAATAATGGTATGAACTATCAGTTGAACTTGAAATGAGAACTATCATATAAATAACTATCTCATGCAATCATGGTTCACCGTTATCAACTAAAAATTAGGCATAAGCCATGTCTTAAGAATTTATAACTAATGTAAGAGATCGCATGCCATGAAATAACAATTGTGATTTTTAATAAAGACTATTACTTAAACTAATTTGGAAATGGAAAGCTTAAGGGGAAGAAATCATCACCTGGCGAACCAAATCATCTTCTAGTGTTGCTAAGTGCTTGCGCCCTTAGAATTGAATCCTATCACAAATCATAAACTTGTACAATTAGATCCAAGTTCTACGCACTACCTAGGTTTAAGATCATAGCCTATGACTTATATTTACTTATTTTTAGGATTTGATGTAGAATTAGGTTTTCATTCTAGGGTTTAGTCCTAAACTTAAATTCTATTATTTGAATCCTAAATTAATGTTAATATTAATATTATTGTACAATGAATCGAATAATATTCATAATAGGAGTATTAATCCATCAATATTAATAATGATGGTTCATAAGTTCATATTTAAATGTACCGACATGATCTAATATTCTTATAATGACTAATAATCTCTTAAATAATACGAGTAATAATAATAGAATATTTACTAATGATAATATAATAAGGAGTTAATACTAATAATTATATTAACAAGTATTATACTAATCCTATAAGAAAAATGATAAATACTTTCTAATGCTAATAGTCATAACTATCAATAATGAATCTAGTCATGATAATAGATACTATGATCTACCATAAATTATGAAATTCTACAATTAGCTCAAACCTAATACTCTATTCATGTTTAGGGTATTGATCTAGAATTTAGATTACTTAGGTCTAAGATTTTATCCTAGAGTTCAGGTCTAGGTTAGATTTTTAGGGTTTGAATGTTAATTGATGTACGATTGATCACAATGTTAATCACAAAGCCGACATTAACATTTACGATGTAATCAATATTAGCTATCATGACAAAAATGATCATTATGATAGTAACAAATAGTGTGATCTATTATTAATGATAGTATTTAGGAATGGTAAATAAATACTAATGGTTAATATCTAACGGTTGTAGTTTTGTTTATAGTAACTAATACAAACACACATAACCTGCTAATGACTAATCATATTTAATAATCACGACAATTATGGTAACACCAATCATAATACTAAATCAAATGATTTGCTTTGGGAGAGAAAGCTTACCCACATTAGTAGACTCAATAGCAAGTCGAGCTTCCAAACCCGACCTATTTCCAACAGCCCCAAATCGTGACTCAGGCGAGTTGACTCAGCAACTCATGCCCTCTCCTTCTTGCTCTCCTCCTTCCTCTCCTTCCTCTTCTCTTCTTCTTGCTTTATTCCTCTTGCTTTCTACCTTTCTGGTTGAAGTCCAGCAATGGACGCCATTCTCCTTCTCTTTCTTTCTTCTTCCTCTCTTTCTTTTCTCTCACTTCCTTCTTCACTCAGACCCATACACCAACAGGGTTGCTGGACTAAACCAGAACCGTCCTGACTCGCACAACTCGACTCAGCGAGTTTCAGCCGAGTCGAGTTAACTCGAGATGGTCCCTCTCTCTCGTTCTTCTTTCTTCCTTCCCGGTTCCCCCTTCTTTTCTCCTTCTTCCCATTCCTTACGTCCAGACCGGACCCAAGCTCGGCCAACCACGCACCCAACTCGGCGTTAAACGGAGTTGAGTTAACACAGCGAGTGGGCGGGGTCCAGCAGCCCCCGACTTGCACCCGGACGGGAGTGCGGCTGCATCACACTATCTCCCTCCTTTCTTCCTTCCTCATTTCTTTCTTTCTTTTATCCTCCTTCCCTTCTCTTCTTCTGACCAGACGGACTGGCTGGATTCGGTCCAGCAACAACTCAGTCGGACTGAGATGCCTGGTGCAGTGCGACACCAGTTTGAGCTGAATCTCCTTCTCTTCTCCCCATTATTTCTTCTCCTTTTCTCTCCCTGGCCTTTCACAGGATCTGGAATGGATCAGACCCATACGGCAGCAGGATTTCTGGCCTGGACCGGACCGAACTCGGTTCGGCTTCGAACGAGGAAGATGATCCGCCATTAATGGTGGAACACGATCCGAACCTTCCTTCTTCATTTCGATTCTTCTAGAGTCCTTGTATACGTCTAAGAGAGCTTCAGGAGTGCAAGAACTAGAGGTCTGTAATGATTCGGGAGGTGGGTTCGAGTGGAGGAGATGACGACTCGATTTTGAAAAGAAAGTTGGAAGGAACTGTTGCGGCAGCGGATCCTTCACGTTGCTCGTGTTTTAGGGTTTTCCTGGGATATTATATCCCGATTTGGATGCCCTGGATTGATTCTAAGTGGATGGGTGGCCGAGATCGTGCCAACGCACCAACGCACTTCCCCGACGCTGTTCTCTCTCCTCATTCCTTTCCTTTATAAAACCCTAGCCCTTCATTTCGTGAGACGGACGGCTAGGATAAAGGGAGAGAGACTCACGCGGATCGCCAAGCTGGCAGCGGCGGAATGAAGCTTTCCTTTTCTAAAAAAGTAGCCACACGCAGCTCTGTTTGGCTCTAGTTTGAGTACATGCACGTGTGCATGAGTTTGTACGGATGGCCTGTTTTTGGTAGGACGGGTATGCTCTACCTGATGAACAGTTTGGATCAGCTAAAGGTGGCCTGCATTGATCACAAGCGGCTGGTCTTAAGAGAGAGAAACACAACTCGCCTGCACACCGGCCTCCTTGCAATTGGTGTCGTGTGTTAGCGCGGGCCCATCAGCTTGTAATCTTGTAATATTTGGATCTATTGTGGTCCCTCTACCAGATGGACGGATTAGATCATGATGCCGACCATGATGGTGGGTCACAAAATGAACACACGGACGATGTAGATTTTAAGGCCCGTAGGCGGGAACGCAGAAAGGAGGAGAAGGTCTTTCTTTTTCAGGAAATCGTCGGGTCAAACCCGATTGACTGGGTTTCCTGACCCAGTGTTCAGCGGGTGAACACGCCCTATGCACATGCGCCATGTACATGGGGTCCATCGTGATGTGATTTGTAAATCCACTCCGTCCATCCCACTTGTAAGGCCCAATCAGAGCCCTTGACTGGATATCTGGTGGGTCGAAAGCTCAATTGGGCCATACATCTTGAACTTTGAGGCTTTCTTGTGGATTTCCATCGATTCTGACAGTCGGATCATCTCGAAATTGGACGTCAATGATAAAAAAGGTCCTACGTATCCGAAGGAATGTTCGGTCATGACATACAAGTTGACTTGGAATTCAAGTAGGCCACAGTACATGATTTTTGGAGTTTTACTAACGTTTAACGGTCAGATTGGCTTCAGATATTAATCTGATCAACCCCAAATGATTCTTAAGTTGCTCAGTCCACAAACTATGATGTATGTCTCCATCCAACCATTCAATTATGTTACTTTTGAGCAATTACACATCTTTGTAGTTACATGCTCAACTACAATGTTTGCCCTATAAACCAATGGTCAAATTGATTCAAATCACTTATCAATCGCTCTAATAGTCCTAAGAGCCCTCTAAGTGGACTTTAGTGCCTGATTTAATACTTAAGTTGTTCGATCAGTGCGATCAAGTGATGGATTGCTTTACAGGATGTTACGGGCATGGTGGACGGTGGATCGAATGATGTAAGTCCTGGTATTAAAATGAACTGTTCGATTGGTCTATACAAGTGAAATCCTAGAGTAGATGTCAGCTGAAGTTGTGATGAGCCATTTTGAGAATTAATCAAATGGATAGTTTAATATATGGAGGGGGATTGTTTTCAATGGTTGGATTTAGGCTAGAATGAGCGTGGATGTTCACTTAAGCTAGGCTTGTATTTATACTAAATCAGATTTCATGGTAACACTCGAGTATTGGAAAGTATAGGGTGTTACATGTGTACCCCCGGTGAGTTTTTAATAGTAAGAGTTCAATCAACATTGTGTGGCCCACTTGAGATTTTGATATACTCAATTATGGTTTTATACCATAGAACTATTTAGAAAAATGGATGACCAACATGGATGAGACACATACATCATGTAGGGGTTCACGTACCACCGACCACTAGTGGTAGCGCCCTCAATAAAGGAAGCAGATTAGCTGGTGTATCACACACCAGCTATATAACTGGTGTAGGTATGTGTTGTGCGATGACGAGAGTAGACGCTCCTCGAGCTTCGAGTCATACAAATGGTTCAAAGGAGATTGAAGTTACATGGGCCCCACAATGATGTATTTATTATATCCACACCTTTCACCCATTTTTAGAGATCATTTTAGAGTACTATCCAAAAAATGAATCATATCCAAAGATCAACTGGACCATACCACAAATAGCAGATAATAATTTTCACTGTTAAAAATTTCGTAGGGCCCACCATAACGTTTATTTTCCATTCAATCTGTTAATAAGGTTAAAAATATATGGACGAAGAGGAAATTTTTTTTCATATTGATCCGAAACTTTTGTGACCCCTGAAAGGGTTTCAATGGCAGACGTTCGATCCCCCACTGCTTTTTTAAGTGTGGTCCATTTGATCATTAGATCTGTTTTATTTTTCGTCTCAAGCCTTACGACGATCTCGTAAAATGGATGAACGGTTTGGATATAACACATACCTCATAATGGGACTGATAGAACTTGCTGACGTCAATACACTAGCTATATAGCTGGGGTGTGGTACACTAGCCAATTCACTTCCGGTCAGGGGCATCATAGCGATGTATATTCCCCACCATGCAACTTTCCACACAACAAGGCATCATGGTGGTGGTCCCAACGACCTTCCGGTCATGCATTACTTGCAATTACATCCTAAGTCTTCGCAGGTCTCCTTCATAAGACGGGAGCGGATTGGCTAGTGTACCACGCACCAACGTAGATACGTGTCATGCGAAGACGAGCGCTGACGCGCATCGAGCTCCGAGTTGTACGAACGGTTCAAATGAGATCAAAGTTACATGGGCCCCACAATGATGTATTTATTATATACACATTGTTCATCTATTTTTTCGAGATCATTTTAGAGCATTAGACAAAAAATGAATCATATCAAAAGCTCAAATGGACCACACCAAAAATAGCAGTGAGGATAATGATTTTCACCATTAAAAATATCGTAGGGCCCACCATAACGTTTATTTTCTATCCAATATGTTAATAAGGTTAAAAATATATGGACGAAGAGGAAAAACAAATTTCATATTGATCTGAAACTTCTGTGACCCCTGAAAGGGTTTCAATTGTAGACGTTTAATCCCCCACTGTTTTTTTCAGTGTGGTCCACTTGATCATAAGATTTATTTTATTTTTTGTCTTAAGCCTCACGACGATCTCATAAAATGGATGGACGGTTTGGAATTAACACATACCTCATGATGGGACTGACAGAACTTGCTAACATCAATACACTAGCTATATAGTTGGTGTGTGGTACACCAACCAATCGGCTTCCGGTCAGGGGCATCATAGCTGTGTATATTCCCCACCATGCAACTTTCCATGCAACAAGGCATCATGGTGGTGGTCCCAATGACCTTCTGGTCACGCATTGCTTGCAATTGCATCTAAGTCTCCACAATCTCCTTCATAAGACGGAAGCGGATTAGCTAATGTACCACACACCAGCGTAGATATGTGTCGTGCGAAGACGGCTGCCTACGCGCCTCAAGCTTCGAATTGTACGAACGGTTCAAATGGAATCAAAGTTACGTAGGCCCACAATGATGTATGTATTATATCCACACCTTTCACCCATTTTTAGAGATCATTTTAGAGTACTATCCAAAAAATGAATCATATCCAAAGATCAACTGGACCACACCACAAATAGTAGCTGAGATAATGATTTTCACAGTTAAAAATTTTGTAGGGCCCACCATAACGTTTATTTTTCATCCAATCTATTTATAATGTTACAAAGACATGGATGAAGAGGAAAAACAAATTTCATATTGATCCAAAACTTTTGTGAACCCCAAAAGGGTTTCAATGGCAGACGTTCAATCCCCCATTGCTTTTTTCAGTGTGATCCACTTGATCATTAGATCTATTTTATTTTTCGTCTCAAGCCTTACTACGATCTCAGAAAATGGATGGGCGGTTTAGATATAACACATACCTCATGATGGGATTGATAGAACTTGCTGATGCTAATACGTTAGCTATATAGCCGGTTTGTGATACACCAGCCAATCCGCTTCCGGTCCGGGGCATCATAATGGTGTATCCGAGAGTGGATGAACGCTTCAATAGCTAAAAGGCTACTGAAGTGACATGGCAAAATGGCATCGGTGATACCAATCCACAGTTTCCTTCTAATAAATGCTCTTCCAACGGAGATCCGTTGGCGGTTGCTTTTTCGTCTAGATCGTAAATGCACTCGGCCACGCACAGGTAATTGTTTATCTTAAGAAAAAAAAAGGACACAAATTTCCTGCCAAAGACTTTCGCATGAAGATATTGTGCTGGGAACTTAGGTGGGCCCACTGTGATGTTTGTGAGAAATCCTACCTATTCATCCGTTTTTGAGTTCAATAGGCCAAAAATGAACCGTTTCCAAGCTCAAGTGGGCCAAAAATGTGATAATTGAACTTCCACAGTTGAAATATTCGTGGGCCATAGAAGTTTTAAGTCATGCTAATATTTTTTATTTCAGTTCATCCCAGTAAGAATGAAGTTAATAACAGTATGGATGGCTTATAAACATTACTGTTGAACCCAGGTAGATTTTAATGGTAGGAATTTTCTTAACCACAGTTTCCTTTTAAGTACAGCTCACTTGAGCTTTGGATACGGTTCATTTTTGACATCATGTCATGAAATGAACTCAAAAAACGAAGGGAAGGGGAGGATTTCTCACAAACATCATAGTGGGCCCCACCTGAGTTCTAAGAACTTCCGCGTCTTGAAAAAATGTATGGTAAAGTACATGGCCAAGGGAAGCAGATTGCGTACTGAGTAAACTCTGTGGGGTCCACTATGATTTATGTATTTTATCCAGTTTGTCCATCCATTTTATGAGATAATTTTAGGGCCTTAGCTCAAAATCTAAGCATATAAAAGGATAAAATCGGCCACACCAAAGGAAATAGTGTGAATTGAATTTATACTATTGAAAAATTCTTGGGGGTCACAGAAGTTTTGGATCAAGATTATACTTTTTTTATACCTTCATCCATGTTTTTTTGTTCCTTTGAACAGTTTGGATGAAAAATAAACACCACTGTGGGGCTTCGAAAGGTTTCAATGGTGGAAATCATTATTTCCACTGTTTTCCCGTACTTGAGATTTTTTATAAGCTTTAATTTTGAGCTCAACGCCTAAAATTAAATAGAAAAACAGATGGAAGGCGTGAAAAAATCACATAAATTGACAGTAGGCCCAACTGAATTTTCTCATTACGACAATCCGATTTCATGGCCGAGTGGCAGAAAGGAGAAAGATCCGTTGACGGATGTAACGGAGTAGCATTTATACCCAGGGTACATGCCATTGGTATCTAACCAATGGCGTTTTGCCCGATTACTTCACTAGCGTTTTGGCTACTGAAGCGTTCAGTATCCAATCCGCACCCGGCGTATCCCCACCATGCAACTTTCCACGCAACAATCCATCATGGTGGTGGTCCCAACGACCTTCCGGTCGTGCATTGCTTGCAATTACATCCTGAATCTCTACAGGTCTCCTTGATGTACCACACACCAGCTATATAGCTGGTGTAGATATGCCGTGGAAAGCCGAGCTCCGAGTTGCAGAACGGTTCAAATGAAATCAAAGTTACGTAGCCTCACAATGATGTATTTATTATATCCATACTGTTCATCCATTTTTTCGAGATCATTTTATAGTATTAGATAAAAAATAAATCATATAAAAAACTCAAAAGGGTAACACTAGCAGCGAGGATAATGATATTCGCCGTTAGAAAATTTGTACGGCCGCAATAACGTTTATTTTGCATCCAATATGTTAATAAAGTTAAAAATATATAGATGAAAAGGAAAAACAAATTTCATATTGATCGGAAACTATAGTGACCCTAAAAGGGTTTCGGTGGGAGACGTTCAATCCCCCACTGTTGTCTGCAGTGTGGTACACTTGATCTTTGTATCTATCTTATGTTTCGTCTCAAGTCTTAACACGAGCTCGCAAAATGGATCGACCGTTTGGATGTAACACTTACCTCATGATGTGACCCACAGAACTTGCTGACGTAAATACACTAGTTACCTAGCTGATGCGTGGTACACCAGCGAATCCGCTTCCTACGTCTCCGCCGTGGGGTCACAGGCAATTGAGAACGGATTGGCAACCCCCCTGCCACCAGCCCCGTTGCTGGTGACCGGTGCTATGTAGGCCCCACCATGATGTACATACTTCATCCATTCCGTTCATACATTTTTAAAGATCATTTCATGGATTTATCCCAAACATTAGAGGAATATAAATCTCACGTGCACCACACCACAGGAAAACAATATTGAATGGATATCCACCATTAAAATCCTCCTAAGGTCAAATGTACTTTTTATTTAATATAAAGTCTGTTTATTATGTCATACAGATCCAGATGAAGGGAAAAAACAAAGATCAGCTTAATCCAAAACTTTTATAGCCCCCAAAAAGTTTTTAACGGTGGAAATTCATTAAACATTGATTCATATAATGTGGTTCACTTGAGATTGATATATAACTCATTCTTTTTCTCATACCATAAAATGATCTAGAAAAATAGATGAACGGAATGGATGAAACACATACATCATGGTGGTGCCATCAGCCATTGGCGGGTGGCAGGGGGAGTAGCCAATCCGTTACCCAGGCCATTCGCTTCCCCCGCAAAGATAAACTTTGTAGACATCACATACGATGGCTGTATGTATACAGCCATTCTTTTTCAGCCGAAGTCTCTCGTGTACTGAAAATCTGATCCGTATAATAGGATCGCCACCCATGATGATATCTCGAATCAACTCGCCAATTGGGAAACAATACAAGCCTGATTTTAATATTAGCCATGCTCACAGTCTACACATTGCAGAGCATCTGATCTGCTGCAACTGCATCGTACCGTACAAAGTGAAAGGAAAAAAGAAAAAGCTATCTTGTCCGAGTACGGCCTCTGACGGTAAAGTGAGCGAGTAAATGCACGCATATTACCACCCATGAACCCAGAAACAGATGACCTACCATCAAAGCACCATAACCGGTAGGATATCTGTGCCGTTAAAACGGTAAGCTTCGCTACTAAGATCATCGTTCTAAAAAATCAGGCTGATCCAATTTCAAGATCGGCCACACCAGAAATGGCATCAGAAGGGGACCATTCTCTCTGACGCTGTGGCTTATCTGATGAGCCGACCTGCATGGTATGTTTTTCATCTGGGCCTACCGTTTTCATGGCTCAGATTTCTTAAATAAACAGCATCTCTTCGCCAAAAATGGATTGATGCCACAAGTTATGATGCGTTGCATCTCAGCGATCGGTTCCTACGTACAACTGCGGAGAATTTTGGTACTTTTCTTTTAGGAGAGCTTTTATCTGTTGGCTTCCATTAAAGTGGACGGAGCCTCGAGGTAACTTGGGATGCAAGCGGAGTTGGTTTGACTGGCGTACCTCGCGCAGGCTTTATAGCTGCTGTATTCGCGTCAGCAAATTGTGTGGGCCTGATCACGAGGTATGTACGAACTGTTCGTGGGACGAAAAATAAGAAAGTTCTAACTATCAAGCAGAGCACATTGCAAAAAGCAGTAAAGGATTGAACGTCTACCGTTGAAACGCTTTTTGAGTTTAAAGAAGTTTTGGATTAATATGAAATTTGTTTTCCCTCTGCATTTTGATATCTTTTACCCTATGAACAAATTAGATGGAAAATACACGTTATAGTGAGGCCATACAAATTGTTTAATGGTGAAAATCATCATCTCTGCGGCTATTTGTAGTGTGGTTCAGTGATCTTTGGATATGATTCATTTTTTTGATAATGCCTTAAAATGATCTCTAAAAATAGATGAGACCCATAGATATAATAAATACATTAATGTGGGGTCATATAACTTTGATCTCCTTTGAATTGTCCATACAACTAGGAGCTCGAGGAGTGTCCGTGCTCATCTTCACACGACACGTACCTACACCAGCCAATCTGCTTCCGCAAGCAAACAAGTTTTAATTGTAGCGTCTTGGGTGCGGCCCCGGCCACGATTAAGATGGAGCGGTTCTTACCATGGCCCCGCCTTGATATATTTATTATACATCTACTCTGTTCATCTATTTTTTTCAAATCATGTTAAGGCATGAGCCCAAAACATGAAGATGCAAATCTCAGATAATGTTCCGGTAGTATTTATTAGCTATCTAAACCGGTTGACAAGGTCACATAAACTAGATGGAAGGAAAAAATATAAAACATATGTCAGCTTGATCCAAAACTTTTGTAGCTAATTAATAGTCAATCACCACTATTTGTTATGTTACGGCCCACGTAAGAATTGTATATGATTCAGTTTTGGGCTTATGCCCTAAAATGACATGCAAAATAGATGGATGACAATACATACATCAAGGTCAACCCCATAGAAAGGTTGACACTATAATGGGTTGGGTTGGGCACACTCAACGACCGTGCAAAGAAGCTTTGGACTATGATGCCAACTCACCTCATATTGTAATGTGTGTTAGAGATCCACAACATTAATGAAAGCGAAAATTACAAGAGATAGAGTATTACTTATTCGAACAAGCCTCGAATCCGCTTCACAAACCCTAGCTATGCCCTTGAAACCCTTAAGAACGAATTAGAAAGCCCTAAAATACCCCTCCTTTGCTCCGATCCAGATTATACCCGATATATATACTATCACAACCGGAATAGGAAACAAATCCTGCACTTACGCAATTCTGTGCACATCTTTGATGGGTCTTCAATGGCAGCGACAATCTGTCGATGATATCGAGTAGCAACACTAAAAAGTTCCAGCAACCAACATTGATTTTCTCGATGGGACTTTGATGACATCAAGTAGCAACACTAAAAAGTTCCAGCAACCAACATTGATTTTCTCGATGGGACTTCGATGACATCGACACCTCATCGATGGCCCTTTGATGGCATATACAGACCCTGTTGTTTACAGATTTAAGACATCAATAATAATCTTCACCATGTCTTCAATTTTCATTCTTCATAGCTTCTTATCATCATCTATAATTCTTCATTGCATAATAGCTCAACCATCGCTTTTTATGTACACTCTGTTTTCCATTTACGCTTTCGCCAAGCTTATATAAGTTGCACAGAACTTGAACTTCTCCGTGTGAATTATTGCCACGAATATTTCAGTGAAGTCAACACCTTCCTTCTGCATATATCCCTTTGCTTCCAACATTACCTTGTAGCTATCATGTTTCTTCTTGAAGATCCACTTACACCTGATCGCTTTACGGCCGACGGGAGCTCCATAAACTCCCACATCTCATTCTTGTATAAGGAGTTCATCTCATCATTCATCGTGGCTTTTCACTTTTTGGCATCTGGCTCATTAAGAGCCTCCCAAAAAGTAAACGGACCCCCCCCTCATCTGTAACGAGGGCAAATGCAACATTCGAGTAATCCATATATCTCATCGATGACCTACGATCCCTTGGCAGATTCCTTATCATATGTAGCTGCTCTACCTGATCATGTACCTCTGTCTGCATTTCTGTATCATCATGTGTCTCATCTCAGTCTATCTGAATGTTAACAACCAACTTTTCTGTTTCCCTGTGCTCATCCTTACAGAATAAGGATCCTTTGTCGAATTTGACGTAGCAAATAAGGATGATTTTTCATGTGACCCTAATTATATAACTTATACCCTTCACACCATCACCATAATTGACAAAGATGTACTTATTAACCCTTCAATCAAACTTATCTCTCTCAACTGACGGTACATGAGAGTAAGCTTTACAACTAAATACTCGCAGCCCCGAGTAGTCTACCTATTGACCACTCTACACTTCCTTTGAAATTTTACATCCAATGACAGTAGAAGGGGACCGATTTACCAAGCAACAAGTTGTGTTAACAGCCTTAGTCCACAATTCCTTGCATAACCCGGCATTGCTCATCATGCATTGGGCCCTTTTATTTTTCATAAATTAAACTCATACCCTTTTAGAGTAGCCGTCAATGAATGTGACAAACTATGATGATCCTCCACCAGAAACCACAAGCGATGACTCTTATACATCAGAATGCACATAATCTAAAACCCCTTTACAAACATTTTTCCTAGATTTAAAAGATAAAATCAACTGTTTACCATATATACAATGCTTGTATATACTAAAATCAAAGTTTTTAAAAATTGAAATTAAACAACATTAAAAAACTACCTTCATGCCTCGCTCGCTCATGTGGCCTAAACGTGCATGCCACATACGTACAGATGTGGAATTCGCTACATATGTTGTAGCTCCACCCGATGAAGTGCTTTCAATCAACCTATAAAGGTTTTCATTCCTCTATGCCTTCATGACTACGAGTGCCCTATTTGAAACTTTAGGGACACGATAAAAAGCGGTGAACTTGCACCTAAGAGCCTCAAGTGCGCCAAAAAATATCGAGCTCCTCCTCAACTCAGGAACGTGTCTCACATCAGTCAAGATACGATCCGTGCCATCAAACATCTTAATGCGCACCGATCCAACACTAATCACTTTATATGTATTATCGTTGCCTATAAATACTTCGCCACCATCACGCTCATTATTACTGGTGAACCAATTTTGATGAGGGGTTATGTGGCACGAAACCCCCATATCTAAAATCAATTCTCTGTCGTGAAAGTTCAACACGTGGTGTAATGGGTTTGCCACGGTTTACACTGCGTAAGCTTATGTGGGGCTATTGAATGGAGGCTATGTCCTAAAGGGGTGGTGATTAGGACCAAATAAAATTTTCTATCTTTTAAGCGTAATTGCCTACCTAAGCTGATATGCAAATTATACTAAGCTAGGCAATATAACTCTAAGGCTTCCAAGCCAATAGAGGGTCCAATCACATACACTATAAAGGATGTGCAAATTAAGTAAGTAGTTTATAATCTATAGTGTACATGTGTGTGTAAGATGTGTGTGTGAGATGTGTGTGTGTGGGATGTGCTACCTATTTTCTCATATCATTCATCTAATTATGCATTCAAAAAATTAAATATTCAATTACATAAGCATAATTAAACAGGTGTGCAAATGACAATCCCAAACACAAGTATGTATAGTGATTTGGTTTCCCTATTCCACTCTCAATGAACGCACTCAACCCATGAGTGTACCGGATTTTACTATAAGAGGTGTTAAATTAGGTTAACCTCCAACATTTGCAATCATACACAAAGACCGACTCTTGTAAAAGACTTTGTGTGGTTTTCTATAAGCTCGCTACAAACTTCGGTCCTATAAAAGAACCTACTGACATACACTTTCGTCGGAGGCTCCCTCAAGAGACTTTAGTTGGTTTTCATTAGACTAACTAACAACATTGGTACTACATAAGGCCCTACGTTTACTCCGGTCAGAGGCTCTCATGGAGACTGACACACAAGCACTTGTGCCAGTGGCCTACACAAGGACTTAATTTATGCTTTACACAAGATCCAATGTCCTACACAAAAACCTAGATTTAAGCCCTACATAAGAGCCGATGTCTTACACAAGAACCAGAAATTTAGGTCCTACACAATAGCAAAGGTCCTACACAATAACTTAGGTCAAGTTTGACAATTCAAACTCTTATATTCAATCATATACAAGGAAAGAGTGTAAACAGACTCTTACATGTGATGACTTACTTGTCGGATTAAGTCCATTTTATAGCTCCGTATTGGGTATCTTGATCGCCCCCCTTCCGTGCTTCAATCAGCTCTTCGTTGCTCTGTTGATCATAATGTCATTGCTTTGTTAAGGCTTCAGATCTGAGATTAAACATCTTTCATTGCTGCTCCAATATGGTGACTAAGATGATGAGAGGTTTGGTTGAATCTCATATAATAAATGGGAAGTTGTAATCTTTAAGGAATTTATCTAAATGGGTATTCTAGCAGATTTAAACATGAATTTACCTATGGAAGTTAACAAAGACATTATTATTATTATTATTATTTGTTTTTTTTTAGCTTCTTAGTATACCCACTATCAGATCACACTTCACTATTAACCAACCCCACCGGGGAATACATGCCAAGACTTGTTGAAACAAGGTATCTTTCACTCAGTCTACCACTCGAGCCATGGGTGTAAGTTAACAAAAACATGAAATAAGGGAAACATAAATATTAGTTTGATGGGAACTTTTGCAGCCTTTAGAAGTTTCTAATGGTGATGTCACTTTCCCCATTGTTCTCTGTGGTGGGGTTTGCTAGAGCTTTGGAGGTGACTCATTCTTTAGATCTTATCTTAAAATGATCTCTTCAGTTGAATGGACGGCTGGGATACAAAACATTCATAATGGCGGGCCTGCGGAACTTGTGACGTCACTTCAGTAGCAGTATCGCTGCTCAACCTGTAAGTATGGCTTTGGCTACTAACCTCGTCAATACCTAATCGGCGCCCACTTTTCGAAACTTTCTTTCAAGAAGTACTTTTATTCGCTGGCCATCACTTAAAGCAGGACTCTCCTATTGAGGAGACTTGGGATGCAAGCAAAAAAAGTTGCCGTTGTGTAGCGAGCAGAATAGGTAAAAAAAGTTGCCGTTGTGTAGCGAGCAGAATAGGTGCTGATATATTTATTTTATATACACACTGTTCATCTGTCGTTGTTTAGGGAATGAGCCGAACAGTGAAGAAGATCCAAATCTCAAATCTTGAGTGGACCGTACTACAGGAAATACTGTGATTGAAAGCCATACTGGTGAAAACTTATTAGGCCCACTGTAATGTTTGGGAATTGTTTAATTGACACCTATTGATAAGGTCACATGGTTAGTTTTGAACTATGCTGTAATGTGTGCCGGAGATCTACATCATCAATTAGATGCACCTTTCCATGGTGGCCATGAGCTTAAAAAATCAGGTCAATCTATAACGTAGGTGGGCCACACCATATACACCAATTGAGGGTAGACGCAACCCCCACTGAAACATTCATGATTGTTTACGGGGCCTGGGGAGATGTGGCTCAGACATCTAACCCATCCATTGTGTGTGTCCCACTTGGATGAGGGTTCACTACAAGACAACTGACTTTAGCGGCGGCCAAAACCGCCGCTAAAACCCCTATAAACGCCGCTATAAATTTTTAGCGGCGCTAGACAAGCGCCGCCGGAGGGGTATGTCGCTAAAAGATTTCGCGGCGCTAAAAAATTTCAGCGGCGCTTCTCAAAGCGACGCTATTAGTAGAAGCTAATGCGGCGGTATCTACGTGTCCGCGGCGCTTTTACTGGTGCCGCTATATTTCACAGAAGCGCCGCTAAAATTCAAAACCGCCGCAACAGGACTATTTAAGCGCCGCTAAAATGGCTTCCTAGGCACCAACAAAGATCTGGCGCCCAGCGTAGGCCAGTAAATTTTTTTATTATTGTTGTATAATTCAATTGAAACCTGTATTTTTAAAAAAATATATTTGAAACATAAAAAATGTTGCAATACAATTTAAACTAAATATTAAATAAAATCTATATTACTTCACAATAAAAAAATATATATAATATTTATTACAATAAATTGAAAGTGGTCTTTAATAATTTTTTTTAAAAAATCCTCTATATGGTACTCCCAGCACGAGTAGCGTCAAAAGGCTGAAGTGCTAGTTTGTAGGCCTTAAAATCCTGCGCACAAGGAAAAAAAATAATCAAAAAGTAGATAGATAAAATGGTTGGCAAGAGCATGGGGAGATGGTCCTATTTCATTGATTCACTACTCACAACAATGGTAATGGCTGTACAGCCGATGAAGCTTGAAACCTCTCTCTGAACCAAACCGACTGCAAGAGCTCTAGATTTGCTTACAGCTTCTATATTTTTCATACTCACCAATAAATCCACATCTATTCTGTTCCCGCAAACTGCACTTAGTAATCCATGATTTTCGTTGGAAATTCTAATATGAGAAATGCTGTTTCGTTTCAGAATCTATACAATCTCAATATCAAACAAAAGCTTACCTTGAACTGTCTAAAACAGGTAATTTCTAGGACCTTTGGCCAGAGGTAGAGGCTTGCAACCTGTTCTTTGATAAATTTCTGTGACAGAAGATCATTACAAAAACAGTTAGTTTAAGACACTTCTAAAGTACTGTGCTTTCACTTGCTATGTTTGTAGGACCTTAAAATAAAATTAAACGATGTAAAAGATTTTTAGCAAATCCACTTTGAAAAGCAAAAATAAAGCCACATAAACATACTATTGGGAACTTAAAGCTCTGCTCTGTGAATTTGCTAAAATGTCTGGGTTGTTCTCAAGCTCTTCAAGGTACCTACCATAAGCAGATCAAAATCGTTCCTAATTGACGAATTTGGTGTAGTGATACCTTGTAATGAGAAGGTAGACTACGCATTAGTTTGATGCATATGCAAAGGCCAATAACTGTAGCCATACTACAATGTTCAACCGTAGGAGTGAATGTGACCCTGTTTTAGAAACATTACATACATGAGAAGAACTCACTTTCTTGTTACTTGCTGCATCTTCTGCTTGTTTAACCAGGGTGGTTCCTTCAGTAGTAACATGCTTGCACAAAGCACTCAGTAACCATAGAGAGGCAAGATAAACATAAGAGGGCAGTTGCTATGTTCTATTTATAAAACCAAAGTGCAACTTTAGAAGGAAATGCACCCCACCTGCTTAAATATTTGAGAAACGGGATCTAAGCCTTTGGTTATTCTACAAAATAGCCTATACATCCTTGAGAGATCATCCACCTAACATAGTGAAGACAACAAGAATATTTTTTGCTCACTAAACTGAAAGACAACGCATAATCTTCACACAGCAGCAACAACATAACCAACAACAAATTACATTTGCATCCCAGTTCATACCTGGTGGCTGTATGTAATATTCGTAAATGCTTCCAAAACACATGAGCCAATCTGAGGTGTAGGATTGCTTGATTTAATCCAGAAGATCTAAACAATGTATCTCACCTGATGCTAGCCAATCTGTTCAAACAGACACAGAGACAGGTAAATGATACTTCTCATAGCAAACACAGAAAAACAGTAGTAATTGAATGTCCATCATTAAAACCTCCTAGTCCCACTGCAATGTTTATTTGACATCCAACCTGTTGATTAGATCATACGGACTTGGATGAAGGGAAATAACAAATATCACTTGATCCAAAACTTTTGTGGCTCCAGGAAGTTTTTAATGGTGGGAGTTCAATCAACATAGTTTACTGTAATGTGGTCCACTTGAAATGTGGATCTCCCTCATTTTTATGATCTGGAAAACTGAATGGACGCGTGGATGAAACAGATAGATCATGGTGGGGCCCACTGAGCAGCACCGACTACTAACCATTGGCTAGTGGGAGGGTCACTAGCAAATCCCCACATCCCTAAAATGTTGGGTCCACTTTGAACATAATTTCATAAAAAAATAATCGATTCAATCCATTCATCAAACGGGCCACACAAGTACATCGAGTGGATATTGTGGCGGTCAATTATGGTTTTTTGTACCGTGGCCCATTTGATGAATGGACAGGACTGATTCTTAAGATATATAATGGTCTTCAAGGTGGACCCAAACTTTTGGATGACTAAGTTATCGTATACATCTGAATCATCAGTATAACTCAGTGGAATGTAACTTGGCGGTCTATTGAGCAAAAAATCTTAGTGGATCTGTATTAATGTCTTTGTGACATCTGCTCCCTACATTAGGACAGTAGCTCAAAAAGCATGAAAAAACATGCACTTCTAGAGCTAAGAAAAGGTGGAAATGAGAATGCCTACGGTTGAAACTTCCTTGGTAGGACTCTTGTTACCTAGGGTTGGGTGGCATATAAACATCATGGTGGGCCAAGAAGTTTTTAATAGGTCGTCTTCACTCTTTCGCAAGGTGTGGCCCACTTGAAATTTCGACAAGCCTGTTTTTTTTGGACGACCAACGTAACAACCACGGTAGATGTAGCACAGACATCATGTTGGCCCCACGGCCTACAGCAGGCGTGGTACAAATGTTGCGTCCTATTGAGAGGGATATGAACATGGAGATATCCTTTTCACTGTTGGGGCAGCATGGATTTTTAGAACTGCATTACACTGGGACAGGTTCCCATTTTTTTTTCACCTTTTCCACCCTGAAATCAGGGAAGTTTCATGTCAGACCTGACATGTAGCCAATATAGATTTGGGTGGAATAGCATCCAACAAGTCCAACAAAGTTGAGACGTCCAAATGCAGCCATAATGTCAAAGAGAATCGGAGCTTACCTTATTAAAATGGACGAATTGGAGAGAATCAGAAGCAACAGCCTGGCCACTCGACTTTGAGTTGAACACAGGATCTTCAATGCATGAAACAGATAGAGAAGAGAAGAAATCAACATCTACTCCAGCAAGCCAATGCCACAATCAATCCAACCGATTAATGTACAATACAAACTACAAATGTTAGGATTCTGAAGTTTAAAATCACCATCATCTATCTCAGTTGATCATTATTTATTTTGAAAACAAGGGCACTCAAAAAAAAAAAAAAAAAAAACCCAAGATGTATCCAAATCCAAATTACCATGGATGTAGCCTGCGCATTATTCTCACCTGACATGTAAAATTTTTTTACTCCCAGTTCAACATTTTATGTGCTAAAATTACTTTTCCTTTAAAGAGAGAGTCTCAAGTCCAATGGGCCAACGGGCTAGACCATAGGTTAAGGTCCAAGCAAATGTTGTATAGATGCTCATGTAGGAAACTACGAAGCAAGCAAATAAAGTAAAAATATTCATAATTCTGATTTTTCTCAAAGTCATATTTTCACTAAAGATCCAAGCAAACTGCTTTCACTAGCAAAGACCAGTCATCGTTTTTGCTGAGACCTGTCCTCGTACAAAAGATCATTATACATTAGGCAAATAAGAAATCCTGAAAAGCAAGAACAATGTTTAAAAATTTGGATGAACTTACTATCTTGACATAGGGGAAGTCACTGTCAATACCAATTGTAGTTGCCAACACAGTCTTACCACTGCCAAACAATGTAGTTTTAGAAGAAACTACATTTGGGTACATAAAGAAAAGATTGAACAGAAGCATACCTGCCACTTGGACCTTCCAGAAGACAAGTAACAAGTGGGCTTGTTACTTGTTATTCAATACAAGTCTAATCTATAAGTAAGAGCAAGTTCATTAAATGAGAAAGAAAACAAGAAATAGTGCTGCAATCAAGCACAAAAAGGAAAGGGTCTAAGTTAGTTACTTACTGGCCTTAGAGTTGGATATAGATATAGATAGCTTGATCCAACACAAGTATCTGTTGAGTCATGATTTCGAATTGTTGTAAGGCATGCTAGTAAATAGATTTTACTATTAATATGGTACAATTTTCAATTACTCATTCAAGTTCTCAATACCAGTAATCAAAAACTGAAATTTTAATCTCTATGTACATATTAATCGTATCTAAGAAATACAAATGACATTACAGCCACTGCCCATAGGTAAGTTGATAAGAAAGGATCCAGCCAAATCATAATATTTAAGTGTCATTAAAGAGAAAGGCAGTCCCTACATGGTTATAAAAACCACGCATTACCAACCAAGCATGTGGACAGTAAAAGTTTCATTGTTGTTTTGCGTGTAGCTTTCATCTTTGTCAGCTGTTTGTAGTTTTCCTTGGTCTAGTTTCAACATGGTTATAATTCTTTTACTTTCAATGAGAAATCAAAAGATAGGATAGAAAGGGTAAAAAAATTAATAATAATAATAATAAAGGATGCCCCATTGTTCGGCAATGTATCTCAGCTTACTAAACATCCATTCTCAAAGCAAACAACAATGTCAGGAACCTAGAGAAAGAAGCCCTAACAGTTACATTGTTTAAGGAAAGAGGGCGCTATTTTGACAGATGCATCAAAACATCAATACACAGCACTTGTTTAAGCTCAACAGGACAGATTGCAGTTGGTGAATGACAGGAATACCCTGTCCTCGTCAGTAATCGCATATCCTGCTGTCATGTGTATCTGAGTATTGATTTCATTTTTTATGGGCAGTTCAGTCCAACGAATGGTCAATGAGTCGGACCTGGTCTGACTCATTT
This sequence comes from Magnolia changhungtana, assembly GCA_030180095.1. Classification (NCBI taxonomy): domain Eukaryota; kingdom Viridiplantae; phylum Streptophyta; class Magnoliopsida; order Magnoliales; family Magnoliaceae; genus Magnolia; species Magnolia changhungtana. The sequence goes on along the minus strand of JASAUF010000546.1, from coordinate 8,933,666 downwards.
CAGCCCTACTTGGGTCAAGCTCAACCCAAACCAAACAATTCTCTTTAGTTTTAATAAAGTTGCAGTATCAATTAGAAAAGAATAAATAAAAACATAAAAACAAAGAGCACCACTAACTCATTTAGTAAACATCCAACTCTTGTTGTTACCTCAGTTTCAAAAGGTTCCAGGTCAATGCTAGCCAATCTGTTCAAACAGACACAGAGACAGGTAAATGATACTTCTCATAACAAACATAGACAGGTGGCTCTACATGCATGGGAAGATATTCAAAGTAGAGGCCTGATTCCTGAGTTCTCTGCGTACATGAAAATATTGATCAGAAGAAGAAGAAGAAGGAAATTTATTACATCTACAATACATGGAAAGTGATGGATGTGCTGCCGTGCTGTGAAAGAGTTGCATATTCATTCCCTTTATATATATATGACACACACACACACACACACACCACAAGTAAGAATCATTAAATAATTCAATAAGAAGATGAAGAAAGAAATATATGTGTATATGTATATACTTTTCACCTTTTTCTATTTTTCTCTCAAAATGGTTGATTTCACTTCAATCTATCAAATATCACTCAAATCTTGTGTTTTGATCCAAAATAAGTCTAGATCCAGTATAAATTTAGTTTTTAAGCTTCTTCCACGGTTGATTGAAGAAACAACTACAAAAACTAAAGTTGGAAATTTTGAAATGGCTCCTTTATGGTTGTATCAGCCCTGTATCAATGTCAATGTGGGGTGTATCAGCCTGTATCAACTGATATGGGCTAATTCGGCCCTTTTTCTCTGGCACAACCCTCTATCACTTAACAGGGTGGCTTATGACATGGCCGAAACCAATTTTCAAAACCACGAGCAACTTACCTATGAAAAGGGGAAATGAAGTCAAGCAGCTGCATGTTAACATTTTAGAACATAAACACTAAAACCTTAAAATCAGGATAGACATAACTCTTGTCATTGGCATACACCACTTCAACTGGTTCAACCTCGAATTTTCTTCTGTAGTATACTGAAAACATTGTTACCTACAAACACACACACACACCATCCTAAGCAAGAAAGGTCAATGTTTTAAGGAAATCTTAGCAAAGAATTTGCAAATGAAACAGCTTCCTTGCTTACCATTGTGTTCAAAACAATTTTAGCCTTCGTCAAATCAGTGGCTGTGCATTCAATGAACACGTTCTTTGTCTTTAGAGCGATTGCTGAATGTGCACCATTAATAATCGGGGGTAAAGACAAAACAGTTCTGCAAAAAAAAAAAACAGAGCATTTGAAACCAACAGAAACTTCAAAAGGCCAAGAGATTGTGCTACCAGTCAGTTCGCCAACTTTCCTGTTGAACTATATACAAAATTCACTTCACGTAAGAGCAAACCATAAATGATGCAAATTCTACTTGTTTCCTAGACAACATAAAAATACAAGGAAAAGTCCAACAGGCACACTAACCAAACAAAGGCAACAAGCATCTAACCAGTTTTCATGAAGAAACTGATTTGAAACGTTACATTTAAAAATAAAATAAATAAATAAATAAATAAAAAGAGGCAACAAACAACAGCCATAGAAGGGGCAAGAAAAAGGGCAGGGAAATTAAACAAGTGATAGAGAATAACAGTGAAGGCTTCCATACCAAAAAGGTTATTATACCTGTTGCTGTCATATATGACCGGGTATACAGGGGAATTCTCGATTATATGCAAGAATTTCTTCAGTTTCATATCTGACTGCCAAAACCATTGATGGTAAACTACATATCAGAGAAGATCAAGTTGATAATCAAGATCCAACATAGCACAAAGATGACAAAAACACTTGAAAGAGTGAAATTTCTCATCCTTGCAACTTGATGTCAAACAGATTGCCTAACGAAATGTCATGGTATGGCATTCAGACTTACTTTGTAAAATTCCATTAGTTCATCAGCTCTGAAACTTTTCGCCTGCAGAAACACAAAGTTATGGCCAAGGAACAAATATATATATATATATATATATATATATATATATATATATATATATATATATATATATATATATATATATATAAACAGCAACAACAACAACAAATAAATGCAATGAGGCAAAGAAAATAACCCTGAATAATAGAATAAGACATGGGCATTATCATAACAACAAGGAATTGCTAAATGGTCACGATAAAGAGAGGAGAATCATAAGCAGAAACAATGATGCTCCAATAGGCTGGAAGGTATATGTTAGTCCAGGTCAAAAACAAGAAAAAAATATCTGAAGGGGCAAAAGATAGTGAAAGGAGCTTGCTATGGAATGACAACCGAGAATGTCGACTGTTTGTGCACCAAATAAAGATCTCAGTTTTTATCTTTCCAGAGAAAATAAGAAGGACCAGAATCCTGCACCATTATCCACCAATTACCTATGTTGCTCAGAAATGAAGTTGAAGAAACTAATTATTTGGAACAAAGATAGGAAATACCCAAGATAGTGGCAGAAGCTCGAGAGGGTTGAGGCAAGGGGATCCCTCATCGCCGTTTCTTTTCTAGGTAGTGGCAAAAGCTTTCAGCAGAATATTGATAAAATGGCAGCAGATGGGCCTCAATGGTTTCAAGGTTGATAGGAATGGAATAAAAGAAAACTCCCTATGAAGAAGAATGGTTGTCTCCAAGTAATATGGGTGCGAGGATGGGAGATGGTGGACAAGGCATGTCCATCAAAAACCATATAGACATGGCTGCACGGGCTGTTAATCTCAAGAGAGGAGGCGAGAGCAGTCCAGATACAACCATTGTCAAAGGAAAGCAGCCCCAAGGCACTGTTCTAATAAAAACAATGAGGAGATGTAATACCACCAATCTCACCTTAAGATGCTCTGGAATGACGTACAATTCATCCTCTGCACTTTTTAAATCATTCTCAATTTGATCTGTAGCATCAATGCTCTTGCCCCTTTTCTTTGCCAATTCTTGTTCAACATACTTCAACCTATAAACAAGAATACATGTAAATATGGGAGTTGATACAAGTTGAAAGGAGTCAGTCGGTACAATTGGAGAAGTTAAAGGATTCAGCACTCAACATTGGCAGTCACATATCTGTTCAAGTAAAATAATCCACAAGAAGGTATGAAGAAAAAAATTGTTGAATGCTGCAGAAGTTTTTTTTCCCTCTTGTTTTTCTTTTTCCTGCTAACCAAAGAACATCAACCTATGTAAGTTTCCAGTTTCTCACCAAGCCTTGTGTTCCTCCTCCCACTTTGATTGAATCCACCGGACCTGACCTTTAGTCTCATGAAAGACTGATTTCATCTCCTGAAAATCATAAGGAAAAATGATTTTATTATGATCCTGTTTGGGTGCCCACTTAAAAATGAGTTCTTCTCATTTGAGTTTGCATTTGAAAATTACAGCTTTCATCTGTCAGTCCTGATCGAGATGGGAGCGGGTTAGTTGGCACTCGATGGCATCTTATTTTATATCCATCACATGTTTATTTTAAAGAAATTCTACTCAGTGTTAATCTAGCTAAGAATTTTATAGGAAATCCAAGCCAATCTAAAGATGCAAGGACACATGCCAATCTAAGGAAACTGTATAGGAAATCCAAGCCATGCATCAGATGGGCTCTACAATTTATATGACCTCATTCAAAATTCAGGCTCGTCCACCATCAGT